>CM035170.1:28100776-28816902 GCA_020205615.1 Panax quinquefolius
TGTGTGGAACAACTAAAAGCAAGTATGTAGGTGCTTATTAGAGAATAAGTTCCTTTGAGCATTGGCTCAACTAAGGAATACCTAATGGAGTTTTACTTGCACATCGAATAGAATTCACATTAGTGATAGTAGTCTGAAGTGATCCTTGGACTTGAGATCATCATAGTATCTTGTGTATGATGAGTTATGCTTTGACTTATTCCTTAAGACCCTTAGGGTATATCGAAGGTATGCTTGGGTATAATAAGTTGTACATGGAGATAATGTATGATCGATAAAGAATCTACCACTTACAATAAAGAAGAGAAATGTCCTATGTGATTAGATAAATATTACCTTTCGGTAGTCCTTGGCCCAAGCCTTGATGAAATTAGAAAAGGTTTCTAAATTTGCATTATTTGGAGTTAATTGCATTTAAAGGATCCCAGGAAATACATATAATTAAATAAAATAAAGACTTGTGATGAATTCCATATGTCTTATATTTAATTGGGACATTGTATGGTGGAAGGATTGAATTATGCGGTAACTATTTACTCGAAATGTTCTTTTATGATTAATGTTGAAATCTATATTATTTGGAAAGTTAGATTGATGTTAGGGGAGCTTTGTCACTATTGTAGAATAAATTTTATTTATTTAAATAAATTAATTGTTTAATTTATTTATTTAAATAAATATTAGAATTATTCTAATTGATTTATTCTGGTTGGGTTTAATATGGAGAACCTAAAGGTCACCATAAAAGGAAGAATAATTATTTAAGAAGTTAATGGCATAATTGTAATAATATATTATGTATATTTAATTTAATCTATGGTGATAGAATAAATTAAATGGCTTAATATTATTATTTAATATTTTAGAAATATTAAATATAAATTAATAGAGGAGTCTTATTAATATTATTACAATTATTATTATTATTTAATTTCTAAAGAGTTTAGAAATTAATTTAATATAAGTACTCTCATTTATTCTAATAGGAGTTAGGAGGAAAATTAGTTAAAAGAGTTTAATTAATTATCACTACAATAAGATTAGAGAGCCCATTTAATTAAAAGAGTTTAATTAAATAATACCTTATTTTTATTAAATAAAGGTTACCTTATATCTTTATATAGAGTAGTCTTATATGAGATATTAATGATCTGTAATTCGATGTATGGTTGGAGAAATACCACTTTTTCTATAGAGATATGAAAACTAAGGTTTAGCTATACCACCTTCTTCTTGAAAATTCTTTTCCTTGGTGGATCACCTCTAGAGGCCAAATACTTGGGTGGCTAGCGTTGATCGAAGGAAGGAACCCAGGCGGTGGATTCGAGTTGAGCGAAGAAAAGGATTGGAGGGTGAACTTGTATGCGAGGAAACTTCGATCATCGAGGTATGATTCTTATTTGTTCTTTCTTTTCATTTAATTAATAATTGTGCATAAAAGGTGATCCCAGGAGTTTATGGTTTGTAAAATTTTAAAACTCTGATTTTTTACGTTTAAAACTTTATTTTTGCAATTTGATTGCGTTCTTTAATATTACAAACCTAACGATTGGCATCAGCCCAAACCTTTGTGCGAATTATTAATTGTTTTAATTTGATAATGTATATTGATATGTTTTAGAACAATTTCATTGGGCATAATTTTATTGTATAAAATTTATTAAAAAAAAATTGGCAAATTTATGCTGTGATTACATAATTAAAAGTGAGCGTACTTTTGAAATTCGAAACTTTTATTAAAAGTAAGCGTAAACTTAGTTAATATATCACCATATGATTTAGGTAGAATCACGTGAAAAAAAAAAATCCGGCGACGTGGGCGATTTTTTAATCATTTGCGAAATCGATAGGATTAATGGGTGGCTTTTATAATTCAAAGTTAAACGGGCATCACGTGATTAGATTATATATATATATATATATACTTGATATATATATATGGTTATATATATATATATATATAATAGTTATATATATATATATTATTCTTAATATTTTATAATTAAAATAAAAAAGATTTATTGTAATTTTAAAATTAAATTTCATACTATAATTAGAGCAACCTTGATAACTAATTAGAGTTGGAATTTGATTTAATGATAGGAGTAATTAGATTGAAATTGGATTCATGTTTCTAAAAATAAAGAGAGTTTATTTGTGAATAGAAGAAGTGAATCCATGTTTTCCTTAAATAAAAGAGTTTATTTAGATATGAAATAGGATTTCATATTATTCAAAATAAAGGAGTTTATTTGTGAATAGGAAGAAATTTGTGTCTCCTTTAATCAAAGTTTTTTTATATATAGAATTGGATTCCATAATTAATTAAAAAATAAAGGGAGTTTTATTTTGATTAAAATTTTGATTAAAATAAAATAGTTATTTATTCAAAAATTGGATAAATTAAAAATAAAATAGTTTTATTTTGATTTAGAATTTGGATTAAAATAAAGGAGTTTATTTTGATTCAAAATAGATTTTATCTTAACTAAATTTGCCCGTTAAATGATATCGATATATATATTAAATGTTTATTATTCATCGGATGAATGTTTATTTATTGATGCGTATGGTGATGTGTATGATAATAAATGGGATTGATTATGGACAATTGACCCGATGTGATTGGATTTTATTTTAGTTGGATGCATGAATGTATGGGTTTTTATTAAATAAGAATGCGTACGTACCTCGTCTTCTAATTTTTACGAATGTAAATTCTATCTCCTCTATGTACTTCCCATGGCTGCGATCAAGGTTTCCATTTATTTTAAATAGTTTTTGTAATAAGAATAGTTAGAATTAATTTTGAGAAATTGGAGATCGAGAAGCGAGCACATAGAAGACTTGGTTTAGTAATGGAGCAGGGTTTTAAATGTAATAGTTATATTTAAAATATTATTTCTTGCACCCTTAGGGTTTGACCTTTTAGTTCACTAATTGGTGGCTCACAGTGAACGAAGCTAGAATAAAAGTCCATAATCCCATTCCAGGAAGAATATAGTATTCTATAATAAGTACTTATATATATATATATATTATATATTATGCAAACATGCTTCGCATGTTTATTAATATAATACGTATTTATATATATATGCATTATGCGTGTCATAAACAAGATAGACAAATTAATAACAAACCCCTCGATTTTTATATTAAGTCCTAAAGCGTTCGAAGATATTTGGAATATCGAGCGATAAGCCTTCTAGCATGATAAAATTAATAGAGTATTAAATATTTAATATGAGTTTGTTGTGTCACCTGAAAAGTGAGTATTAAGTATTTAAGATGTTAATTTATCACGTTTGATGTTTATAAAGAAAATTGAACAATATTGTTTTGTTGTGTCACCACAAGGGATGATATTTTATTTTTTTGAATATATGGAGTCTTGGGGTCGGACATAACTTGGATAATTTTGATTGGGATGTTACACCACTTGATCAAAAATAATCTAGAAACAAAAAGAAAAGGAGATTCATAGTTGATGTAATTGACAAAAGTTGTCTACCTATTTATTTATATATAGTTTGTTTATTACCCTGAGCTATATACATTTGAAATGGGATCCTTATTCTCACTAGCAAATCTTTAATCGAAGATTTTGCGAACTATATAAGTGAGGGTAATATAGTTTGAAGAAAATAGTGGGAGATACCAATTTTAAAACAAGGCTAATTTATTTTGGTAATTAATAAAGAATGTATGCTAAAAATGTTGTTAATTTCAAATTTCATTTCTGAAATTTTATAATGTCTAAAATTACTATCCTTATGAAAGCATATTAGATGTTAAATTAACAGATGAGAATTAAGCGGTTGGTTAAGAATTTGAGAATAGTTCTCATAGAAAAGCTATCTTATGTCCTTAATCGCCTATCCTACCGCAATAGTTGCGGACAATACCTCACGAGGAAGATTGCTACTTTTAGAAAGTGGCAGAGATGATGCCTTGATTGGCTCGATGCATCATGCTACGCATCCATGAGTAACGAGCTTCATTGTCGACTGAAACTATAGATACTCCTCACTATACCACGCACGTCAGTAGTTGATGGTGAGAAAGTAGGGTGATAGATGTCGAGATATCTAAGGCTCTTAGATCTAGAATGACAGATGACACTACGATGCTGAATAAAAAGTCCTTAACATTATCAATTTGATTGATCCATTAGGACAACGAGTTTTAATCATGGATGGAGAGTTGAGCTGAGATTTGATCTTGCACACTCTCATTGGACTCCTTTCACAATTGTTGTGAATTTTCATATGAACAAGCTAGATATCAACCTCATTGATTTGCTTGTATGTTGAAAAATGTTGAGAGTCACTTTCGACCAGAAAGATCAAGTCTTCTTGGTAGGGGGCCAAAAGGATCTTGAAAGAAGAGCGATTCAAAGAAGGTAAACAAAAGAAAGGCGTAAACAAGGATAATAAAAGAACAAAAGCGTCTGGATAGCAAGGTTTTGCTTCCTTTGCAATAAGCGAGGACAACGGAAAAAGCTGAGAAGCATCTTGCGCAGGTTAACAAAGAAGCTTAGTGAAGTTTGGTTACAAATACAATTTGTTCATGATTTGAAATAAATTTTTCTTTAAGTCGATATACTACTTGGGTATTGGATACCAACTTTGGTTTTCATAAATATAGATTTATGAAAGGACCAAAAGCGAAGTAGAAAGATAAACAAATATAAGTAATCTGTGTGGGAAATGAAGCAAAGGTTACTGACATTAGCCGTAGAAACTTATAGTTTATGCACTTTACTCGGGCAAAATCTATTAAGTCGATAAGTTGTTATTGTATTCGGTTCTAGTTGAAAACATTATTTCCATTTTATTGTTGGATGATGAAATCTTTGGTATTATATTTAAGAATAATTATTGTTCTATTTATAATAATAATGTTTTGTATAGAATGGAATATTACTTAATAGATTTTGAATACTTGACTTACATGAAAGTAATTTTGCATATTGAACAAACTAGTAAAAGAAAAGGAGATGATCATTAGAGAGTTGAATGTGTATTCTTTGAAATACAAGTGTGAATTACTTGAAAGGTTCAAATAATTGATGAAACAAATTGACAAAGTATTAAGATTCTTTGATTAGATTAAGGAATAAATACTTGTCTTGCGATAAGTTTCTAGATCATCTCAAATGGTTTTCTCGTAATGGAAACCTCGATACGTAATAATTGATTGATGTATGCACGAATGGAAAAATGATACCTTGTTGGACATGAATGCCGGTCCATAATGATTTTCTGACATTCGATATCATACAGGGTCATTATCCTAGAAATGGTTTATATCTACGAAAATGTAACCTCAAAATCCAAGCCCCAAGACTCCCATAAAAGTTATGGATAGGGAGATTCTAATCTTAAGTATGTTAAGATAAAGGGTTTGTCCAACTTATGTGAAAAGGTTTCAAAGGATAAGCTTTGGACAAGATTTGACAAATCTGATTTGTGGGACATCTAAAAGTAAGTTTAGGGTATATGTTACATAATCTACTCTTAGCAAAAAGGTGTTTGTTGCGAAACAACGGCTGCCTACAAAGATAAATGTGTTTATTATTGAAGGGGCTGAGTGGGGAGGATAATAGATCTTGAAGGTTCAAGAACCACAAATACTATAAGTCAAATAAGAGGAACACGTAGATAGACTATTATACCCATGGTAGATCGTAAATGCGGAATAGTGCGAAGATACACAGGAGGTATGGATTCATCGTGGATGATGATGATGAAATCTACACATCGCATGAAGATGATGATCGAGTTACATTCGATGAGTAAGACTTCTGAGTGTGTACAAAGGAGTCGATTGGGCGATGTTGAAATTTCTAGTATTATATGTTGATATCACTACGGATGAGAATAACTTATCAATACTTCTGATCGGAAAAGATAAAGTTGTCTAAACATTCCTCCATGAATGGTTTTGGGAAGAGTATCTTAATTGGGGATAAAATCTATATAGATGAATCTGAGAGGGATGCTCGAAACAACTTGAGGAATGTATATTCATTTGATCTTAAAATTAGTTTAGCATGGCAAACTCGAGATGTCTCGTGTTGATGAGCTATGGAGTGAATCTCTTTAATAGTCCCCATAAACTATTAAAGAAGAGATACATGGTGACAATCATGTATGCAATGAAATATCGAGACACGATGTTGATCGGTCGTATTATGGAAAAGTTCACTATGAGTGGGTGAAAACATCTTAAAGTTAACTTAAGCGCAGGATGTGATCATATTCATGGTGGGTCTTAATTAAAACTAGAGGGCTTAGCGGACTCGAGTTTTCAAAGCGAGACCAAAGAGCGACGGAAAAATCCACTTTAAGGTAAAGGTTACCTTGAGCGGTGGTGCGGTGAATTTGAAAGGTTCCAAGCAATGAAAAGAGTTCTTGATTTAGTGATAAAGACAAAGTATATAGTTATAAATGAAGGCAAAGTTGATTGTTTGGATTAAAAGTTCATTCTGAGAACTAGGAATAGTTCTAAGTCTCATCTTGGATCTAAACATGTGTTGTGGCACTTTCATTTTGATTATTAGAATCATTGAAGATGGGAAATCACTATAGAGATAATGGACTCTCATGAACAACATTACATATCTGATAACTAAAGCTTATCAAAGCGGCGGGATAATCGTCAACTTAGAAGAGAAAGTATGAGATACCATGGCGATTGGCTTTAGTACAAGTGGGAGATTGAAAGTAGTATGCCTTGAAGCTTGATCATGTTTGATGATAAAGCGTATACTTTGTAACAATCTTATTCATTTATTAATAAAAAGTATTAATTTATTAAAGGCTTTTAATTATCTACATAATCTTTGTTTTTATAATGTGTGATAAACCCGTAGTTTTAGCAATGCTTTTAGAATAATGATGATGATCATTCTAATGAGATCTAAATTCTTAGAAAGCTTAAAACTAAAATAGTTCCCAATCGTTGGATTACTAAATTGGGGAATAGTGAATCCAGGATAGATTGGTACATCGTTGCTTGCTCATTGGATGAGGATGATTGATCTCATGATCATTTGTGTGTGAACACTAAAGCAAGTATGTAGGTGCTTATTAGAGAATAAGTTCCTTTGAGCGTGGCTCGCATTAAGGAATACCTAATGGAGTTTTACTTGCTGTCGATAGGAATTCTGTAGTGATAGTAATCTGTAGTGATCCTTGGACTTGAGATCATCATAGTATCTTGTGTATGATGAGTTATACTTTGACTTATTCCTTAAGACCCTTAGGGTATATCAAAGGGTATGCTTGGGTATAATAAGTTATGCATGGAATAATGTATGATCGATAAAGAATCTACCACTTCTAATAAAAGAGAGAAATGTCTATGTGATTCGATAAATGACAACCATGGTCCTTGGCGAAAGAGCACAATGAAATTAGAAAGGAGTTTCTAATTTGCATTATTTGAGTTGTGCATTTAAGGATCGAAATACATATAATTAAATAAAATAAGACTTGTGGTAATTCCATGTTTTATATTTAATTGGGACATTGTATGGTGGAAGGATTGAATTATGCGGTAACTATTTACTCAAAGGTTCTTTTATGATTAATGTTGAAATCTATATTATCACGGAAAGTCGTTGATCATTGAGGAGGCGTATCCTTATTGTGAAATTAATATTATTTATTTAAATAAATTAATTTTTTAATTTATTTATTTAAATAAGATTAAATTATTCAATTGATTTATTCACAACCAGGTTTAATATGGAGAACCTAAAGGTCACACCATAAAAGGAAGAATAATTATTTAAAAGTTAATGGCATAATTGTAATAATATGTTATGTATATTTAATTTAATCTATGGTGATAGAATAAATTAAATAAACTTAATATTATTATTTAATATTTTAGAAATATTAAATATAAATTAATAAGAGAGTCTTATTAATATTATTACAATTATTATTATTATTTAATTTCTAAAGAGTTTAGAAATTAATTTAATATAAATACTCTCATTTATTCCTAATAGGATTAGGAGGAAAAATTAGTTAAAGGTTTAATTAATTATCCCTAATAAGATTAAGGAGCCCATTTAATTAAAGAGTTTAATTAAATAATACCTTATTTTATTAAATAAAGGTTACTTTGATATCTTTATATAAGTGAGTCTTATATCGGATATTAAGATATCTGTGATTCAATAGTTGGAGAATGCGCCTTTTACATAGAGATAGAAAAAACTAGGGTTTAACCGACCACCTTCTTCTTGAAATTCTTTTCCTTGGTGGATCACCTCTGAGGCCCAAACACTTGGGTGGCTAGCGTTGATCAAAGGAAGGAACCAAACTTGGGTGGATTGAAGTGTAGCGAAAAGGATTGGAGTGAACTTGTACTGAGGAAGCTCGATCTTCAAGGTATGATTCTTATTTGTTCTTTCTTTTCGTTTAATTAATAATTGTGCATAAAGGGTGATCAGGAGTTTATGGTTTGTAATTTAAACTCTACGATTTTTGCGTTTAAGCTTATTTTGCAATTTGATTGCGTTCTTTAATATTCTGAACCTAACAAATGTCTAGTGGAGAATATCTGAAACTCAAATAAAGTCCTCATTATAATTATTATCACTATTTCACATAATAGTGAGGGACTACTATAGCCACCTATCTGCTTGTGAATCACTCGTTCCCAGACTAGTTCTAGCTATATTCTCATTTCATGAAGAAACAATGAAAGTAAAGGGTGTGAGCTCAACTAGCCCGATAAAGAATAATATGAGTGAATGTCTGAGAATAAATTATCGTTGGCCTTGACGATGTTAAGCGATAGAATATAATGAAACAACAAGTTTAAGCTGCGGTTGAACAAGCAATCCATTTGAAGAAATCAGTAGGCGTGATATCTCTGATCTTATGATTTAAAGTTTATCATCAATTTTATCGTTGAGACTAAACAACAAATAATCCACATCCTTTGAATTATCCATGCCTTTCTACGGGCGATGATATTCATTATTATCACCGATAGCCGTGATCGTGCAAACAAATGTCCATCGATGTATTACGGACCAATGAGGACTTTTAAAACATCATTTGTAACATTTGGTCATGATTATAGAAATGATTCACAATCGTAATCATACCAATCAACGATCCATCTATGCCTTACTGGGCGAAGATGACTTACATAACAATATAAACGAGGATGATGATGATGATATAAGAATTGATTTAAATGCAAGCAAAGGATAAATTCTAAAGATTTATAATTTAATTTATCGAGAATTGAATAAGGTCAAATTGTCGACATGATACTTCTTTGTGGAGTAAAATTCCAAGAATAATATTGAATCAAAAATTATTTGAATGAAAAGAAATCATTTTTATAATGAATAGTACCCCGGTGAATAATACTAAAATTGAATAGTACTTGAGAATAGTACCCGTGTGAATAGTATTAAGCGTGAAAGGTTAAAACTTATCAAAGCGCAGCAAAATAATATTTTTATGAAAGAATCTTTGGATGAAAAAAAAATATCAAAGATATTCTACTAATTTGAGAAATTATAGAAAATACTTACCGTAGTAAGTTTAAATTTAGGAATATGAAATGAAATAATATCCCTTCCGTACTTATGGAGTATGAAAGAAAATAATATTTCTTACAGTATTGAAATAAAATAATATCCTTTACCTTAGTAGAAAGCGTATTTGGTGGAATATCGGATATTATTCTAAGAAAATCTTGCGGAAAAACTTCTGATCAAAATATCTTTATACTCGAAAAATACTCACAATACTATAGAATAAGAATTTACGATTTTGAAGAGGTGTGTTGAGGAAGGAGGATTACCCCCTATTTATCTTTGAAACTCTCGGAGGAAAATCAACAAAATTTACTAACACTTACATTTTTCTCCGTCTAACCTTTTCCATTCAAAACTACTTTCATTCATTTTCCATATGGGTGGGGCCACCCTTTACAAAACTCTTATTTACGGCAACAAGTTCTACCAAAATAATTGGCCCTAACAATTCATTTCTTTCTCTACATAACCACAATTCCAAGATTGAGGCCCACTTTTGAAAAACAAGTTTGCATGCATTACTCCACCACCAACCATTACTTTAATTTATCAAATGCATATATATATATATATATATATATTATTTAAACATTATAAAATATTATAATAATATATTTGAATGAATATTTTATTAGAGAAATAATTGTAATTCCATAGAAAATATGCGAAACTTTCAACAATTATCTCATATTAAAATTCCTTCATTTATATCCACTTTCAAAATAAATATTTTTATCATATAAATCGATAATAATTATTCACAAATAATATTACAAAATCCACAATTATGATGACCGAATTAGTTTTCCCGAGAAAGAGGGGCTTTTAGATAAGGATTTCTCTCTTCTTGGTAGCCTTGATTAGGTGACCCGACCCCTTTCTGAACCAGAACTTCCTTGGAGACATTGCTAATAATGCTATCTAATAATATTATTCAAATAATATGAATTATTGATATGATAATAGGAAATCTTTGTGCGTGTGATTATTGAAACAATAATAATATAAAATATCAAGCGTAGCGATTGTTGAATCGATAAAATAAAATATTGAGCAGTAATTCTTGTAACAATTATTAGATAGTGCCTTCTTACGTAAGAATCGATAATCAAAGAAGCATGCAATCTTAGGTGTGCTCTTATCGACCAGCGTATTCTTGTACTTTATCAATGGGTAATTCAGCGAGTTAACGGTAAAACTTTAAGTAGTTATTTTTATAAAAGACATTTACGTAGTTTTCTTTCTCGAAAATAATTACGTAGTGGGTTACTGATGATTGTGTAAATAAATACGAATATTTCTCGACAAAAGAACTCGATCAAGCGAATATTTTATAACAACTTGCTTACTTTGAAAAATTTATAAATATTACCTGAACTATAAGATTATATCAAATCCACACCATAATATTCAAAAATAATATT
Organism: Panax quinquefolius; assembly: GCA_020205615.1. Taxonomy (NCBI): domain Eukaryota; kingdom Viridiplantae; phylum Streptophyta; class Magnoliopsida; order Apiales; family Araliaceae; genus Panax; species Panax quinquefolius. The sequence goes on from CM035170.1 coordinate 28,111,781, forward strand.
AGAGGAAAATTAACCTTTATTAATAAAAGTTGAGGTCTTACAAGTTGTTATGTGTATTTGGTGCTGATGGGCGTGATAATTTAATTAGTTATAATAGAGCTAAAATGTGATGCTCATGAAAAGATGTGATGTTGTTTAAACTTAAACTTAGTTAGTGAGCTATAATAAAAGTGGGAAAGAAACTTCGTAGAAGCTAATATTAGTGTAACTAATGAGTATTTTCAATACATATGGCATGTGCGGGACTTGTGGTGAGCGTGAGTAGTGATTGTTTAACCTACGCTTGAGCGAGTTCTCTAACTACTACTTTTACGATTATACAAGTGCTTAAACCTTATTGATGCATTGAGCAAGTTCTTAAACCTACTTATATATCTATTCTAACTTCATTATGTTCAATACAAACTCCTCGACCCTAACTCTTACTTTGAGAAGGATTCCTTTATTTAATTTTGTTTCTTATTACATGAAGTTCTAAATTACATTATTCTTATGTTGAGCAAGTTTCATTCCTCAACTTGTTATTAATCATGCACATTAGTTAACTCATTTCTTTTATTGAGTAAGATTTTAGCCTTAGCTTATTATCATTTAAGCGAGGTTTATTATAATATTGATACTGCATGCTTTCTAGTTCATTTCTAAATCATGATTTGATGTATAATGTTGATTCACTTATAATTCATGACTATTGCATATCATATTGTTCATCCCTTATAATGTTGATTTGAGCACTTAAAGTGATTTAAAACTATATTGATTGACTAATCTTTAGTTGATGTTTGTTAAACTCTAAATTACCTTGAAACTTATCAAACCAAACTTCTTTTAGTGCGGACTCGTATAATAAAAGCTGAGATGAACAACCTAATTATAAAGGGATTATTTACATAAGCGTTTTGATGTTTGTGCACAATATATTATCTGAAAGTTTGATTCCCTAAATGCGAGAAGTCCCTCGATCTTGGAGTGCATTTGGGTTTAAGTTGAAAGAATACTTATAACTTTGGACATAGTTAAGTGGTCTTGTGACCCTCGGATACATATATTTCAAATTATATTCACGATTATACGTTAATAGAGAATATTATCGAGTTCTATTGAGTGTAAATCTATGATTTCTATATTGTCGAACTTTGTTTTAATCGTTGAGATGTAATTATTTAATTTTACGCACTTGATGTTTGTATTTAAAGGTTAGATAACACAGGGAGATTTTATTAAACTTATTGATGTAATCCTTTAATAGGAAGGTTTATTGTTAATTTTTTTTATATTTAGGTAGTTAGAAATGAATGTTTAGGCGGTGAACACCCAAATTTGGGGGTGTCACAAGTTGATATCGATGATTTAGGTTATGAACCTTAAGTGTGGGGAAAAGCACTTGGGATGTAACCTTTGAAAAGATAGTGGTGATAAACTCTTATCGAGTTTTAAGAAATAAGTAATAAAACACTTTATGTGCTTATGTGGTTCTGACCTATGTGCTAACAAATGAGAGTGTCGGTAGTAATGATTAGTAATTAAAACTTAAAATTTTGTTGTCGGGATGGCTAATGTAGGAGAATCCAGTCGGGCCGGGGAGGAAGAACCCCGATTGCCTAGAGAGGAGGAGCCTCGAGATATTCCAATTGGTTTGGGAACAACTACTTGCCGTAGAAATCATCTTCGTTGGTTCTGATGGTTGAGAAGGAGGTTTACGATGAGGATGATGAGGTAGAGGCAGGAAGAGGAGGACCCGATTGAGTTGCTACTGATCGGATGGGGATGAAGATGGCGAGGAAGAAGAGTTTCCACAAAACTCGATTGCAACCTATATATACGACAAAGTATACAACCATGATGTGTAACCCAGGATGAAGTCGAGGAGTTGGAAGAGATGGTAAGCTGAACAACAAACCTCGATGGAATAGAAAACGGCGACGAGATCTTTGATCTAGATGGGCGTCGAGTAATGTTGAATGGAAGTTGATTCACATAGAAGGAAGAACAAGCAAATGATAAAGAAGATCCGCGAATGAAGAACAAATTAAAGAAGAATCTGGCGAGAGGCAAGAAATCGAAAGCGAGTATAAGAAAGCTTCTCGGCGTCTGAGAGTAGCGAGAGGGAAGCCTTAAGTGAAGAAGATCGAGATGGAGGAGATGAATGGCGCATTCAACCTTTGTGATTAATCGAGCTTTCGAAGATCGAGTTATGTATTATCGATTCCGGTTTGAGGCCTTTCACCGTACATGTTAGATCATGAGAACAATGTTAGTATTATAGAAGAGGAGTGTAGTAAGGCTATGTAGCATTTTAGTAGGTAAATACGTGGGGAATGTACTTGATATGTGATTAATGATATGATAAATAAGATGTAAATCCTAAGTATTATGTAACCAATGGGATATGATGATGATGTTATCCACGAAACTTTAGTAGTTCGGGAAACTAATATAAATAAGTGATATTATTGTTCTTATGTTTTCTAAAGATGATAAATGAATAAATGTTAATTTTATTCAAGATGTTATGTGTTATGTGATGATCTTTTATGATGTACAAGTTAAGTAGAAAATACTTAAAAGAAATTGAGTAATAATCTAATAAGTGTATTTTAATCGAAGAAAATACCTCCAAGAAGACTTCAACCACGTCAACAAACCCACGAGGATCTACCAGCAATACTTGATCTTTGAAAGCTAACTTGATTCATCGGTTGGTGACATTTCTTACAAAACGAAGAATCAACCATGAAATTAAAATTACTGACTTTTAAGGATTTCAAGGTGGTTGGATCACGAAAATTAGTGGAACCATGAATTCGGTTGTGCCTTGCAGACTGGATCATGGAAATAGAAGGTATTTGATGTTGCTAGGGTCGGTGAGAACGGAAGTATTTTGCAACATTAATGTTGAAAGCGAGGCTAGTTATTGGTGGCAAGCCAATAAAACTAGAGGAGGTTAGGGAGTGATGACTTAAGAAAGGTTGAGAAAATATTCTTGAGACCTATTTCCCATAGAGTTCAAAAATCGGATGGAAGTGCGGTTTTTAGAGCTAAGCGAGGGCCTGATAGGCGGTGTCGGAGTATCTGACAAGGTTCGATGAGTTGGAGAGGTTTAGCGCCGTATCAAGTGAACACGGATGAGCCTGGTGAGGAGGTTTGAGCAGGGGAATTGAAGCCACGATTATGCAATGAGTCTTCTAGTTAAAGACATTTACAGCGGTTGCTTGAAAATTCTCGTTGAGGTTGGAGGCGAGGTTGTGACAAAGTACAATCAAGAACGAAAGAAAGAAGAAGAATGAGGGGTAAAGGTAAGAATGGTGGTAGTAGTGGTGGAAATGGTAGTAGTAACTTGAAGAGGAAGTGGAATGTGAGTGTTTGTCTTTGGAAGTCAACAAGGTAGCAATGAGAAAAAAAGTTTAAAGCATGTGCTACATGAGAAAAGAATCACTGCATGGCATGTGTAAGGGAGTAGCAGTATGCTTCAATTGTGGTCGGGAGGGTCACATTGCCCCAAATGCCATCAACGAAGAAGAATGTTTTTCTACACATGCAGACGAAGGATCATTTTGCTTCATGAGTGCCCTACAGAATAAAGTTAGAGATAGCTTGAGGAAAGCAAGGGAGGTAGCGGTGGAGTACATTGACCATTCTTTGGACCAGCGTCATCAAAGCAGACCCATAGCAAGAATCTTGACATGGTATGCAGGGATGATGTCTGATCAAAAGATGTTATGTCGGTATTATCGATCAATGATATAAGATGTTTATGTATTATTTGATTAAGGTTGCTACTTGTTCTTCTATATCTAATGAATTTGCTAAGAGGTTAGGATTGCTAGTGAAGAATTGAATTTCCCTTAAAACATAGAAATTGCGAATAGGGAGGTTATTCTATTAGGTTCATTATCTGAAATTGTAGGGTGAATATTAAAGGGAATGTCATGATAGTAGATTTAATCCGATTAAACTTGGAGAGTTTGATGTTATATTAGGGAATGAATTGGCTATTCAATTATGGGCGATAATTAATTACCAAAAAATGTATAAACCTTATTACATAATTAGTATATTTATTATTATTACGATTTTATACATTTTTACTTTTATTCTTCGCGTACATTTTATTTTCGTAAGAATTTTTAGCTAAGCACTTTGAGAATTGAAGGGAGGAAGAACAAAGAAGAAATTGATAGAGAAAGAAAAGTTCTACGTAAATTGAGAAGAAGAATTGGTGAGGATTATGGAAGGAAGAAAGCAAGAAGGTTGTTCAAAATTTTATAGCTAATCAAAGGTAATAATCTAGCTTTGAGTTTTAGTATTTTACTTCTTGAGTTTCTTTGAAAAGTTGGATTTATGTGGTTAGATTCTTAAAGAGATTGATCGTATATGTTAATTAGTATGTATAATTTGTTATATATAATCTATAACAAGTTTTCATGTAATCAAATTTGTGAAACATGTGTTAGAAGATGAAATTTGGTTTATGGCTTAGTATATGTATTTTGAGTTACATTTTAAGGCTTAAATTGATGGTTAGAACATGTCATAATCTAAAATTGATAATAGATGTTGTTAGTGCGTTAAAAATGAAAAAAAACATAAGTTTAATGAATCGATTTGGTTGAAAGCGAATTTGTAGTGAATGAATTAAGCTAAACATGTTTAAACATGAAAATATAGTATGAACATGTGTTTTGAGTCGAAGATTTAGGTTAGTTAATGTTTTTGTAAATTGTTATAACTCTAGTATGTTGTAGTTCTATGAATTACGAATCCATAGAATTGAAAAGCGGACTAAGTTGGATGTGTATAACTCAAGTTATGAAGATTAGTAAAGACAAAAGGGTCAAAAATTATAAAAGCATGTCTGAAATGAGCAGCCCATGTGATCAGCCAATAGTGTGTTAGGTGTGACTATTTTGACCTATTTTGGTAAAAGCAGCTATAACATTTTCATACAAACTCAGATTGAGGCGATTTAAGATGATCCGAACGAGGAAGAATAGACCTTCAACGTTTATTCTTTATGTTTTTCAATTTGAGGTCCTAGCAGGGTAAAATTGTCATCTTTAGAATTTGTTGTGTTTTCGGGGGATAATCGGAGGCGTCGGGCATGCATGTATGCAAGTGTAGTGCTTGACGATAAAAGATGTTTTCTAAGTTATAAAGCATGAATGTTAGTAAACATAATGATGCTTAACATTAATAAATGATGTATTAGATAAGTTGTATAAGCATATTAAGCATATCTGAAGAGACAAAATCGAGGCGTGTGACGAATGAGCGTCGAAACAAGTAACAAATGTTAATGAGCGTAAAAAGTGTTTTAAGTCAAATGAAATGAATAGTATAAGATATGAAATGGTTTAATATAAAACCAATAATGATTCTAGCAAGATTTAAACACTTGAATGAACTTGAATATGAAATATAGTGTGATATAAGTCAAAAGTTAACAAAATAAAATTGAACATTGTGTATTGATAATAGAAAGGGTTATGAGATATAGAGTAAAGTTTACATTATAACTCTTGTGACGACCGAGAAATTTGGGTTGTCGAATTTAAGTTTAAAAATTAGTTATTAATAAAAGAATTTTTATTAATATTATTATATGTTATGTGTTTATTAATCGTTACATAACCTAGGATGATTATAAATCGGGAGTAATACAGCTCTGAGCTAGATTGAAGCGAATAAAATTTTCAAGGCGAAAATAAGATTTTTTGGAACAAAATATTTTCGGGAAAAAAGGCGAAATAGGGACTATTCATACATTTTCTTCTTGGAATTTATTTTGAAATTACGAGAAGTTATAGATTACGTTTAATTTTGAGGCGTGATGGAATATTCAACAATATTTTAGTTATGGAAAAAGCGAAGTTTTAACTTCTGGACTCAAAACCTAAGGGTTAGGAAAAGTGAGTTAGAAATTTTATGATCACATTATAATAATTAGGGTTATTGTCATGAGAGATATGAGTATGATATGAATTGTTATCACGGTATAGTCGAAGAATTATTCGACATATAATCTGAATATCGTCTGAACAATAAGCGAATGATTACGAGAATCAGGAATACTGCAGAATAGAATCGTAGAATACGATTAGTCTTAATGGACTTTGAGTTCATGGACTTTGTAGAATCTAATTGGACTTGGATTATGTCAGCCCAGCGCTTTATGAAATCAAGCTCAAGATAGGCCCAATAAAATTGGGGTTAAGGCCCAAACGAGAAAAAAAAGCGGATCGAGCAGGTTGGTAAAGCGGATGGTTAATAACCAATGGGCAACCCATGGGTTGACCCATGGGCATGTAAATGACTACTTGGCCACCAAGTAAGGGTGGTTGCCAAAGTAAACTTAATTCAGCTAAGTTGTGGGAGGAGGTGGGTATAGTAAGGAGGTGGGGGCGAAATGACTAAAATGCCACTTAGCTTTGAAAATCTATAAATAGTAAAGCTTATTTCATTATTTGTGGATTTTGAAAATCCCACACTTGAGAGAGAGGAGAGAAGTTAGATGGGAGGAGAAGGAAGAGCATGAGCATGAATGATCGGATCGAAAGTAATGAAATGAAATAGAAAAGCTTGTGAATCATTAAACTTTGTATAGCGGAAGAGGATTAAAGAAGAGCGATAATCAGAACATAGTTTCTTCTAATATTTTACGTAAGTTAATATGTTTAAAACATAAAAGCAATGAGAATAGAGAAGATGATGTTAGAAATAATTTCATATGGTTGAAATCATGAGAAAAGAAGAATTAAGAACTTAGAAGTTTAGTAAATAAATTTCTTAAGGAAGTATAAGATTAAATGGCGAATTTGAGCGATCTGAGTGGATTATATGAATAAGTAGGTTAAATAAGTAAGGAATAATGTTCTATAACATCAAATGCCAATAAAAGTGAAATCATAATCCAAAATATCGATTAATATGAAGAGCGAGCGAAGAACACGAAGAACACGCGAAGAACACGAAGAGCGTTGTTGATGGACAAATTTAAAACCATCGTGAGTGTAATTGTTGTTGATGGACAAGTTTAAAACCATCGGCGTATAAGTTAGATGTGTATTGTTTGGTTAGGAGCGGTAGAAATGTTCATGAAGAGCAGATTAAAACTTAGCTATAACGAAGTTATGGCGAAATTTTATAAAAGGCGAGCGAGAATTAGAAAGTTAGTAAGCGAACCGAGCGTGTAGGGTTTCATAAGAAAGTAATAGAGCGTGAAAGCGTGAGTCGTAGACTCGAGCGAACAACCACGAGTTCAAATGGTCGAATTGCAGACGAGCGAGCGAAGAAGAGTTAAAAACGTAAAATGAACGAAGGGTGAAGATCAAGCCAATCTAATGGCACGTTAACAGATTCAAAACAAAGTTCTGTTTGAGGGGTATTGAAGTACGTAAGATAAGGAAGAGAATGGCCTTGGAACGACCTCATTACGAGTTATAACAAAGGAGATATGAGATCGCGAAGTAAGCATTTCAAAATTTATTTAAAATTTCTAGGGTTAGGGCTTAAGCATGCCATGGCTGCTTGATCATGCCTTGTAGAGTGGCGTGTGGCGGCTGAGCCAAAGTAAAATCTCTGCAAACAATCAATCGTGGCGAGAGAGAGATAAAAAAGGGAGTGGTGCCTTTCGATGTTGAGAAAATTCCAAAGATGAGCTTTTAAGCTTTGCTTTCGACTCTTGAGGAAATGTAAGGGCGATAAAGAATATAATATTCAACTAATGTAACACTTAATCAAGTGATGTAAACCTTTATTAAAGGTTGAGCATAAAAGATTAAACGTGATTAAATGACAAAGAATATAATCGCGGGTTTGCGTGCTTAGATATTTAGGGGCCGTAGTCGGGATGAGCGAGCGTGAGAATTCTTTATGGTTATGATTCATTAGAGCGTTGAGTGGCGAGGGTAATGAATAACATTTCGATGTTATATCATGATAATGAGAGATAAGTGTGAAGCGTATAGGCCCATTTGTGAGCCTTGACGTCGTTGTGATGGGCGCTTGATCTTAGCATACAATGATCGGTATGGCTTTGACACTAGAAACGAGTAATGAACATGGGGTTCATATAATGGATAACGAAAGTATTAAATAGTATATGAATTATCGAGAAAGCGTAACAAGCGGTAATAAGATTAATGAAAGCGAGATGTGATTCGATAAAGAATGAATCTGGAGGATGACATTTAGTTGTCGAGAAATAGTAAGGAATAAGAAATTGATTTAATCGAACATTATAGTTTAATAGTTAGTATAAGTTAAGAGAAGTTAGGTTGTGGTATAATCGTAACTTTGATGGTTGACATATGGGAATTTGGGCTAAACAATTCCTTGAGAAGGCGAAGGTATATACAAAAGCGGCAATAGATCTATCTCCTTTGTGATGGCGGTGTAGATGAGGCAGGAACTTGTTTGTTGGTTATTTGTGGAAAACCACTCGGTACCATATGGACTACTAGCGGAGGCAGCGATGTGTCTTTGAGTCTAGAAAGTTATAAGAATAAGATAAGAATATAAATCATCTAAGATGATGAAAGTTTTGAGTAAAGACATCACAGTATATCATAAAGTTGTAAATTGGTAAAAAGAAGTTAGTCGCGTAAACTTATATTGCAAGAACGCGAACTCAGAAGTAAAGTTAAGTAAACCCGATCGTAAGTTCAATATATGACTAATTGGTGTTTATGTTTTCTCCATATGTGTGATATAGGAATTGAAATGAAGCGAGATCGGCGTAAAATATAAATAGGCGTAAAGCAAGTTTCTAACTTCATTCATATTACATGAATGCTAGTTTCTTAAACTTCTCGGATGTTGTACTTGAGAGTTATGTCTATGTCTTGAATGTGTGATATTTGTACAAGGTGTTAGAATGTATGAGGCCTTGAGCCACAATTTGAACACTTGATGTTTCCATGATATGAATTGATACGTGATTGAAACATTGATACAAGTATGTTACATTTATACATGAGCCGTTTATTATTAAAGTACATGCTAATGATTCTAGCAGACGGGATGTGTATATGAAAAGGTAGAGGGATGAAAGTATTTCAAAGAAAAGGATTGATGTTTTAAGATGATAGGAATCGAGACTATTCCTATTATTCAAGATGCTTCATAACCTTTGTTCGGTTATAGAAGTTCTAAAGAAATGTTTTAATTACGAAGTTGTTTGTTCATTTATTATGACTTGTTGGGCAATTGAATGCTCACACTTGCTTTAAATGAAAAACAATTTTCGTGATTAAGGTTAGAAGAACTTAAGGATCCGTAAAGATCAAAGGTGGCGGTATCCGGATCTTGATTACCATTCGGAAGGTGAATGAATGGCGAGAAGATCAGTGAAGACTTGTAATGTAGAAAGATAAAAGCCCGAACTATAGACTAGTTTAATGAACTATTATGTATCCTTGGTGGCGGATAAAAGTCACTCTTGTAAGATGAAATAAATAATGTAATTATCATTATTTGTAATAAAAGTCGTAAGGTTCGAACACAGGATTTGAGAGTGTATATAGTTATATTGCATTATATAATGATGTATGTTGGATGAATGATGTACTTTCGTGGCGTCTGAAATCCGGGTGTGAAGATAGGCCAGGATTTTGGGGCGTTACTGAGTTAGTATCGAGCGATAGGTTATAAACCTTAGGTAGGAGTACCTAAGACTATAATAAATAGAGAGAAGGATAAAAAAGATCACCGTGATCACGGTGAATCGTAATAACAAATAAAGGCATTAAGCGATGAATGATTTATAGCAAAGGCTATGAATGAAGGTTACTATGAAGTAATGCGGGAAGAAGAACTTAGAATGAGTTATGAAGGATAGTATATGAATTAAAGAAAATTATATTAAGTAGAGAGATTTAGAAGTTGATAAAATTTCAATTGAGGACTCATATCGGCCCATTTGAGTTGTATGATTCCTTATATGGTGAGAGAAATTATGCGTGGTTTTAGAACCACTTAGCTTCTTATCTTGATATAGTTGTTAAGTTGAACAATTCTTTGTATGGGTGGAGAATTGTTCTTGGTGTAACTAACAACAGCTCCTTATATCGATTCGGAAGGTGAGTTGTCCAATTTTACGTATAAATGCGGGAATTGTGTTTAGTTCTGATCACTTAGCTTACGGTAGTGATAATCATTAGGATTGGTCGTATATCAAGATGTATATGATGAGAAGGTGAATCTTTTCTCATGTATATACTTGATAGGTGAAAACGATAAGGTAGAGTCTGCGAGTTCTTGAAACTCATATTTATGATAAGTTAAGTGACTCATAATAATATGGTATGTTTTCGAGCGTCTCGGTGAATGGATGCTTTATAGTGCATGCGGATGTTCTTAAACTCGTATTATTGTGGAAAGTTCTAAACTCATAATGTGTGGTAAGTTGATGGGTTTATACTAAGGTATAGGAATGTTTAGGCTGAAAACACGTTGTTTTAGTAAACTTAGCGATGAAGGTACTAGAGAAGATTAAGTATTGTTGCGGTAAAGACAATGAAGGAAGGTGGAGAATAGAATATTCCAAGTCATCTAGATATCTTTAGATTTCAAACTTTATTGAACTTCGTGATGATATGTACTTTGAAAAGGAAAGAATTGGTTCAACTTTTGGAATCAATAGAATTTTAAATAAAAAAAACTATTTTTGGTATATACATGCTAATTCCTTGACTGAGGCGAAATTGATTTAAAATATTCAAAATGAATTTTATATCATCTATGCATTCGATCATGAGGGTGGTAAAAGCGATGGAGTTATTAATACCATTGAACACGGTGTTGGATGTGATCTTAGGATCAATAACCCGCTATGGTATGATGTATAATGGCGAAGTCCTGGTAGAAGTCCTCAGCGTCTTGTAAAAATGTACGGTATCATGGCGTCGTAAAAGCGTTTTGATGTATTGCGAAAAGAATTTACATAAGTAGTCATTGTCGATTGAGTTGACTAGGCAGATGTTTCACGTTGATATCAATTTATTGGTATGGTCTAAGCTACTTGATTGACTAGACAAATGGTATGTCATCGAGCTTTCTTTGAGAACTTGTGCCAAACCAAATTGTTTTGGTGCGAATCTAATGATTTAGTCTGAGGAGAACATGGAAGAGTAGTTACTTTCTTTGTGATTGTAAAGCGGCCAGATAAAAAGAAGGGCTTATGGTAAAATGTTGTTTAACCTAGTAAGAGTTCATGAGTCGTTTTGACCCCTCGGCAAAAGTATGAAAATTTTTTAAGAGGAAATTTTATATTCCTCGTTATTCATACCTTCATGATTCTTGATATGTTATGGGGGTTAGGAATGAGGAAAGATAAGAACTCAGTTGAAGAAAGTTGAGAAGAAAGGTAGGCTAAAATTTGAGGTGAAATTACGTGAAGAAGAAGGGGTGAATGTGATGACCGGGTAAGGGTGTGGTTTAAGAAATTAGGGATGGAATTTTTATAAGTGGGGAAGAGTGTGACGACCGGAAATTGGGTTGTCGAATTTAAGTTTAAAAATTAGTTATTAATAAAAGGAATTTTTATTAATATTATTATATGCCATGTGTTTATTAATGGTTCTATAACCTAGGATGATTATAAATCGGGAGTATTAAGCTACGATTTAGATTGAAGCGAATAAAATTTTCAAGATGAAAATAGAAGTTTTAGGAACAAAATATTTTTCGGGAAAAAAAGACAAAATATGCACTATTCATCCGTTTCTTCTAGGAGATTTATTTTGAAATTTAGAAGTTATAGATTACGTTTAATTTTGAGGCGCGATGGAATATTCAAAAATATTTGATTATGGCAAAAGCAAGTTTTACTTCTACGGACTCAAAACCTAAGGGTTAGGAAAAGTGAGTTAGAAATTTTATGATCACGTTATAATAATTAGGATTATTATCGTGAGAGATATAGTATGATATGAATTATTATCACGAGTATAGTCACGAAGATTATTACGACATATAATCTGAATATTATGCGAACAATATCTGAATAGATTACGAGAATCAGGAATACGAGAATAGAATCGTAGAATCGATTAGTCTTAATGGACATTGAGTTCATGGACTTTGTAGAATCTAATTGGACTTGGATTATGTCAAGCTCAATGCTTTGTGAAATCAAGCCCAAGATAGGCCCGATAAAATTAGGGTTAAGGCCCAAACCGAACCGAGAAAAGCCAGCGGATCGAGCCAGGTTGGTAAGCGGATGGGTAATAACCAATGGGCAACCCATGGGTTGACCCATAGAAACATGTGGGTTAGCTACTTGGCCACAAGTAAGGTGGTGGCCAAGTAAACTTAATTAACTAAGTTGTGGGAGGAGGTGGGAATAGTAAGGAGGTGGGGGAGAAATGACTAAAATGCCTTTAGCTTTGAAATCTATAAATAGTAAGCTTATTTCATTATTTATGGATTTTGAAAATCCCACACTTGAGAGAGAGAGAGAAAAATCGGATGGGAGGAGAAGGAAGAGAATTAGCATGAATGATCGGATCGAAAGTGATCGTGAAATAGAAAACTTGCGAATCAAACTTTGTATAGCGAAGAGGATTAAAGAAGAAGCAGTAATCCGAACATAGTTTCTTCTAATATTTTCTATAAGTTAATATATTTAAAACATAGCTTAATGAGAATAGAGAAGATGATGTTAGAAATAATTTCATATGGTTGAAATCATGTGAAAAGAAGAAATAAGAACTTAGAAGTTTAGTAAATAAATTTCTTAAGGAAGTATAAGATTAAATGGCGAATTTGAATGATCCGAGTGGATTATATGAATAAGTAGGTTAAATAAGTAAGGAATAATGTTCTATAACATCAAATTCCAATAAAAAGTGAAATCATAATCAAAATATCGATTAAAATGAAGAGCGAGCGAAGAACACGAAGAACACGAAGAACACGAAGAGCGTTGTTGATGGACATATTTAAAACTATCGTAGTGTAATTGTTGTTGATGGACAAGTTTAAAACCATCGCATATAAGTTAGATGTGTATTGTTTGGTTAGGAGCGGTAGAAGCGTTCATGAAGAGCGGATTAAAACTTAGCTATAACGAAGTTATGGCGAAAATTTTATAAAAAGGCGAGCGAGAATTAGAAAGTTAGTAAAGCGAACTTAGAGCGTGTAGGGTATCATAAGAAAGTAATAGAATGTAGAAAATGTGAGTCATAGACTCAAGAATGAACAAGTTCGAGTTTGAATGATCGAATTACGAGCGAGCGAGCGAAGAAGCGTTAAAAAGCGTAAAATGAGCGAAGGGTGAAGATCAAGCCGATCTAATGGCATGTTAATAGATTCGAGAATGAAGTTACGTTTGAGGGGTATTGAAATCGTAAGATAAGGAAGAGAATGGCCTTGGAAAGACCTCATTCTGAGTTATAACGAAGAAGATATGAGATCGCTGAGTAAGCATTTCAAAATTTATTTAAAATTTCTAAGGTTAGGGCTTGGTGCCTGGCTTTCGATCATACTTAATGAGAGTGGCATGGCGGCGCTTGAGACGGTAAAGTCTGCAAACTTGCAGTGCAGTGGTGCGAAAATAACAAAGGGAGTGGCGGCTGCGGCTGGTGTTAGAGAAAAATGCGAGAGATGAGCTTTTAACTACTTTCGACTCTTGGGGAAATGTAAGGGCGATAAAGAATATAATATTCAACTAATGTAACACTTAATCAAGTGATGTAAACCTTTATTAAAGGTTGAACATAAAAGATTAAATGTGATTAAATGACAAAGAATATAATCGCGGGTTCACGTATGAGATATTAGGGGGCCGTAGTTGGGATGAAACGAACATGAGAAATTGCCGTGGTTGTGATTCCTTAGGCGTTAGTGGCGAGGTAATGAATAACATTTTGATGTTATATCATGATAATGAGGATAAGTGTGAAGCGTATAGGCCTTTGTGAGCATAGCGTCGTTCACGATGGGCGCTTGAGTCTTAGCATCTGATGATCGGTATAAACTTTGACACTAAAAGCGAGTAATGAACATGGGGTTCATATAATGGATAACGGTATTAAATAATATATGAATTATCAAAAAAAGCCGTAACAAATGGTAATAAGATTAATGAAAGCGAAATGTGATTGATAAAGAATGAATCAGAAGGGATGGCATTTAGTTGTCGAGAAAGCCGTAAGGAATAAGAAATTGATTTAATCGAGACATTATAGTTTAATAGTTAAGTATAAGTTAAGAGAAGTTAGGTTGTGATACGATCTTAACCTTTGATGGTTGACATATGGGAGGCTGGGCTAAACAATTCCTTTAGAGAAGCGAAGGTATATACAAAGCGCCAGCCGTCGATCTAACTTCATTTGTGATGGCGATGTAGATGAGGCGAGGAACTTGTTTGTTGGTTGTTTGTGGGAAACCACTCGAGTCAATATGGACTACTACGAGGAGGCAGCGATGTGTCACGAGTCTTAGGGAAGTTATAAGAATAAGATAAGAATATAAATCATCCAAGATGATGAGCGTTTTGAGTAAAGACATCTCAAGTATGTCATAAAAGCGTAAATTGGTAAAAAGAAGTTAGTCGCGTAAATTTTATTGAAAAAAGCGAACTACAAGAAAGTAAGGTTAAGTAAACCCGATGCGTAAGTTCAATATATGACTAATTGGTGTTTATGTTTTCACATATGACTAATTGGTGTTTATATTGGTGTTTAAGTTTAACATCGAATAATGATGTAAAATTAGAAGTTAGGCGTGTTATTAATAATAGAAGTTGATAATTGAGTTGTATAAATTTTTGGGGTCGTTACGGGTAATAAGAGTGTAGTTGGGTCAGAGTGGGGAACAGAGGGAATAGAGCGATGGTCTATAGTATTTGTTGAGTTTCCCCTAAAATAGTATGGAAATAATTTTATTGAGAATTTTAGATAAGTATGTCATATTTTATCGTCATTTTAGCAGATTGATTTTGGTGAACCAAGAATAGGGTGATTTGAACCCACTTTGGAAGGGCATTTTTGCCACTATCATATAAGATATCTAATGACGAGACAACCGTGTTATCATAAAAGAGCGGGGTTGTGCACATGCACATACTTGCTAATTATATCTATGAAACCCTTTGCTATATAATCTTGGAGTTTGGTTGAAATATAATTCTCGATTGGAGATAATGGAGATAAATATATGTCGATAGAAGACTCACCATTGGAAAGAACATGATAGTAATCTTCTCGTTTTTGGGGTCTATTAGGTTGACCAATGATAATTCTCGAGTCATATGATATACATAACGAACCCAAAATCCATACAATTTAAATCTCGACTTTGGTGATTAACCGTACATTAAATCTCTAATTTTACATCATTATTAGATATTAAAAACACTAAAATTGCGAAATATTTAAAAGCGTTTATACATTTTCTTCTTTCTTGCCTGAATCGTAACCTTTACATTACATCTCTTTGATTCGATCTTATATCATGAATCGTTATAAAAAAATGACTATACAAAGTCTTACATCATAACTACATATCCATATACATTGGATATCTCGACTTCTGATTCAACAACGTATTACGTTAAAAATATGAAATACATTTCTCATAAAACATAAGTAATCTTAAATGAATATAGATCTATAAAACTCACTTGCACGTATCTTTACCTTAAAATCTTGACCTACAAAAGTGGTTATTTGCAAGAGTGAGCTCGGCGATTGACAAAAAGTCTAACAATTTTCATGCATCACATGCACGTAATAACATGCTCGATATACATCTCATTAAAAGTAAATGGCATACATGCTTTTTAATTCACATAGCAAATATAAAGATTGAGTTCCTTACTCAATACTCCTTATTTAACCAAAACAATGCGGTCATAAATTGACTTTAACATTTCATGATTTCAACATGTATAACATATCATATAATTTAAAAGCAGTTCATCAGTCCGTAGAAAATAGGGCAGAAAGACTTGCGTTGATGGTTGTTTACGATAACAGTTTAACGACTTACGATTATCGCACTTCACGTGCCCTACACATTATATAACCATACACATAAACTATTAGTCACATAACAACACAAAGTAATTGTAATGTAAACTCTACTCCTCATCTCATAATCTTTCCTATTAATTAGCACCTGATGTTCGATTAGATTGTGTTAACTTTTAAACTTATGACTCACTATATTTCTTCTTAGTCAAACTGAAGTTCATTCAAGTGCTTAAGTCTTGCTAGGACTACTTATTTGTTTTATATTAAACCCATTTCATATCCTATAATGTTCATTTCAATTGAATTGAAACACTTTTAAGTTCATTAACACTTGGCGTGGTGTTTTGGCGTTCATTAAATCTACCTTTCGATTTATCTCACTTGTGTATGCTTACTATGCTTCTATAACTTATCTAATACATCATTTATTAATGTTTAACATCATTATATTTACTAATATTCAAGTTTTATAACTTAGAACATCATCTTTTATAAATCGGGAGCATTACACATGCATATGTGCATGCAAACACCCTCAGATTGCCCAAAAAACCTGAACGATCCTAAAGATGAATATTTTGACTCTTTGTTATAGACCTCAAATTGAAAAACTTAAAGAACACAAATTGTAGGTCTACTGGTCCTCGTTCTGGATCATCTTGAATCACTTGATCGAGTTAGTATGAGAAAGTTATGGCCATTTTACTTTAGGAGGCCAAAAGCGTCCAGACTCGAACTTTTGTTAAACACTTGCCAGTGGCGTGAGAACTTAGCTAACCGATGGCGTTGCGGTGCGAGATTAGTATTTGGGATGCAATTCGATCTTTGAGGCGAACTTCTAAGTTTTGGGCGCAAATTTTATGTTTGGGTTCCATTTTTGGTATTTGAAGTAGTGAAAACTAACGAGCAGAAACACGAAGACCATTTTGAGTACATTTAAAAATTTAGCAACTAATTACATACATATAATTGATGTAATTTACACATAACCTCACCAAGCATACATATATTAACTTAAAACTCTTGAACAACAAATTTAGAAAATTAAATCAAGTAAAAATAATGTTTTAAAATTAAAACTCCATGTTTGACATTTGTTAAACCACGATGAACAACTGTGATACCCATTATAAACCAAATTGATTTATTTAAACTATGTTTCTCTGTTCTTAACAACAAATTAACATATTCACAATTTTAATTTCCCAATTAGCTACCAATTTGGTGATTTTGATTTTCTTAACAACGAACTAATGAATATTTTGTTATTAATAGCCGTGTATAAGAACATACCTTTGAAAAATAGTTTCCCTTTCTTTTAACAAATTAACGTACAATTCTTTGTCTAAACACAAACTTCTAGCATTACAACTACTTATATATGATAGTTGTCCTACTACTGACCACATATGCACATGATTCCATCATCCGTTATAAAAATCTGAATTACGAGAGACTATCTTATAAAACACGTAAACCTTAAGAACCACGAGACTAAGGAATTATACTATAAATCATATATGTTAAGATTATGTAACATACCTTTAATTTGTTAGAACAACACTTGTTAATCAAATAGCTTGACGAACTTCGAACTTGTTTTGGGAATCATAGCCCTTTCTCTCTCAAACTCCCTCTGAACTTTTCTCGAGACAACATTTCTTCCTTTTCTTACTTAGGCTTTAGCGAAATAGATTATCGTAACAAACAAATAAAACCAATGTACTAATTTAAAAGCGTCTAAAAGCGGCTATACTAATGACCTTATTAAATTAGCGATTTACCAAATTAATATATATTATTTATATTTTATTTTATTTTATTTATATTATTAATAAATCAAATTTAAAAATCCAAAAGCCATAAGGCTCCATTTGGCAAAAGCAACTTTAAAATTAAAGACTTAATATATTTAAGCCTTGTTTGGCAAAATAAATTAAAACTACTTTAATTTATTTTAATAACCACTATAATATAGTTATTTGTCACACTTCTAATTAATTAAGTTTTCATACTTAATTTAATTAATTCTAATAACAATTCATTGCATAATATAATAATTTATTTAATCATTATAAACTCTCTAACTTAATTATTAAATTAAATTAGATTACTATTTCAAAATAATTACTTTCCTTAACTCATTAATTATTTATTAAACAAATAATTAACCAAATCAAATCGAATCGATTAAACAAATATTTATTCAACGATAAATACATCCATTAAATATTTATATAATTGATAAATATTTAAATATTATAATTAAAAAAATCGGGATTGTTACATCATTCCCTCTTTACAAGGATTCTGTCCTCAGAATCACTACTTAAACCACTCATTCGTTACAATCTTCCCTACTTACAAAGATTACATCCCCGAAATTGAAGACCTGAAATTAAACAAATAACTTCGAGTAATCTTTCATCATTTTAACTAAATATAGGTTTTATATTTTCTACTACATTCATTACTTTAACAAATTGTAGGGTTAATTTCATAACTTTCACTTGAACTCAATATATTACGAGTATTATATTCTTAACCCATTCATTTCCTTTTCTAAGAATCGATATCATAAACACTTTCGGGATATTACATTCACCCTTTCTTCTAAAAATTTTGTCCTCGAAATTTTATTCATTCAATCTAACAAAATAGATTTGACACTAATACTTCATTCATTCATTCCTTGGGTTTTATAACCACTTCCTTTCCACAAAGATGGTTCTATAATTATTAACTTTTCTATTAAAAGTTTTACATTATTCTTTGATAACTCATATCCTTCTCACTTCAAAATCTCTTTTCTCACTTATTCAACATATTCATCATTCGATTGTTTGCATTCTCGACTCACTTCTTTCTAAGGAATAGTTTCCTTTTTCACTTCCATCTTGCGAGAATAACAAGAATCTTCCACAATTGTTCAATAATTTGGAAGTAGTATGAATAACTTCGAGAATTTAAAGATTCCAAATCATCTTTGAGGGTCGTAAGGCCAGTGAACTCTTCTCTAGGTTTAATAATTGCTTCACCCCGGTTCTTCACACTTTAAACCCTCTTTGAAAGATTGTTTATCAATCACAAAAATGAAATACCCTCCACTCATACACTAGGTGGTTGACTATTATACCACTCGTTGGGCATGACGTAGTTTTTTATAACGACTATATGAGTTACGCTTTCGATTATAAGGTGTTAAGCCCTTACGTACTATGTATTGTGCACAAACATTTCAAGTATGAAAGTATAAACTAAAGCGCAACCTCTAATAAAAGAGTTGTTCATCTCGAATTTAGAGTGCAAGCATTCATTTGAGGTCTAATGACCACGAACCATGTCCCACGATTATAAGTAATCTTTCGACTTTAACTTTAGCGATTCGTACGACTATAAGGACTCCAAGGTACTTAGGGATCAATCCTTAATTACATGTATTGTGCTCAAACATTTTAGCGTAAAGTATAAACTAAAAGCGTAACCCCTAAATAATAGGGTTGTTCATCTCGACTTTTCAACTTACGAATTAGCACCAAAGTAATTTGGTTTGGCATAACTTCTCGATAAACTCTTGAATTTCATGAATACCTTTCAATGTTTGTCTAAATTTGAATCAAATAGCATAGTCCTCTACAACAATTAGGACATCAATGAAATATACATATACATACATACATATGTATTCTCATATCTTAAAGAAATCTCAAAAATCTTTTTATGGCGTCATGATACTTACTTTGTATTCTGATCCTTTGAGGATTCCGTCGTTTGGTGATTTTATCATACTACATCATACCATAGTGGGTGCGATCCTTAGATCACATCGATACTAGGTATCTTGCATTGATGACTCCATCGTTTTATCATCTTTGCACTAGGTTACGTGATGCATTAATGATATAAAATACATTTTGATATATTGCAAATCATTTTTGTCTAAGCCAAAGCAATTAGCATGAACATCACGAATAACGATATTGTTGTTAAAACTCATTGGTTCCATCATTTGATCCAATGTTTTCAAGAAAATAAAAGTGTAAACATCGACCACGAAGTCGATAAATTTGAAAGTATAGCATAGCTAGTAGATTTAGAATACCTATGCTTCCACCATCGACTCCACTTTCTATAATGATCCATTGCTTAATAGATCTATCTATTCTATCATCCTCGATACTCCATTTACATTTATCTATACCTAGTTAATCAAACTTACCACGTTATGAGTTAGGGAACTTGCCACGATCATATGAGTTTAAGAACTTATCCTAGTCGGACCATGGCGTCCATTCCTTTGAGGGGCTCAAAAACATACCATATAATTATGAGTCACGAACCTACCATAAGTATGAGTTTTAAGAACTACATAACCTTATAATATTCTCTAACTATACTCTACCTATACATTATACACATGAGAAAGAATCACCTTCTCGATAGACATATACCAATAGCGAGCGACACAAACATTCCATGATTATCAATGTGATAAAGGTACAAGCACAAAACCCTACGCCCATACCTGAGTTTCTACACTCGGCCATCACGAGGAGTCCTCGATTGAAATCCCTCTAACTCTATCTTGTTTATAACTTGCTCTTTGCTCGATATAATTCCTCGTATCACATTATGTATAACTCCTCATGAGTTTATCTCGTACTATCGTAGTACATTATCTTCGTAGCATCAAACTATAATTATTCAAACATTACAAACCATCTTCCTTTTATAACCAAGCAGATCACGTCGTGATCTTATTCTATAATCATCTCCCTTAAAATTATTTTGTTAACTTTCGTGATCGTTTTGTTTCGATCCTCATTCTTTCCTTTTTCATCATTTACGACATTATTAGTTATCTTGGCTATTGGAGTTAGGAAACTCCCATTTCTTATCATTATATCTCTTGAGATTCTTCTTTGAATCTTTTTGTTTATATAACAATTCTTCCTTTAAAATTTCTAACTTCATTTACATCGCTCAAAATTTCATTCAAGTTCTAAACTCTCATCATCGTGTGTAATACATAGACACTCAAAATTTTCTGTACTCTTTATTCTTAACATTGCGGAGAGGCAGATTAATCTTTAAGAGAGAACCTTGAAAGGCAATCCAAATCCATCTGAGGATACTCTTTGGAAGTTGACATCAACCCGGATCGCATGATAAGAATAACGATTCAACCTCGGATCTAACCCGAGACCTCTGGATCTGATACGGAACACACACGGAGAAAGGCCAGATTAATCTAGGAGATAACCCAGAGGTATCGGTCTCGATCCCAACCATGGGAATAATAGCCACCAACCTTGGTGATAATCCCGAGGAATGCGATTTAGAATAACCCGAAAATGCTTGTTTGAAATGCCATCGACTTCAATCTAAACACTCATGTGCAGAGATACTGCTGTACCAACACGAAATAACATCGGGAAGTTAGGCACACCTCAAAGATGACAATGAGGACCTTGAACAAATCTGACGATCCAATCTCGGTGAAGTCTTAGCAGCGTCTGCGTATCGGCCCAATCCGTCGATAACAACGGTGAGGGGTAACATCGCCCATCTCGTCGACCACGATGCCACGTCTAAATCTCTGCAACAATGATGTCCCACATGGCTAACCAATCCGGTGACTATTGTGCGGGATAGCGGATGAAAGTTGAAGCTTGAAGGCCGGAGGGCATCGTCCCATCTTCAAAGACTCGTACAAACTCTAATCCCATGCCATCGTCTGACTCTACGACAGCGGCGGTCAAAATAGGTCTGAATACCTCAAAGCGGATGCGGTTGCACTTCTCAAAATCTGAGTGGACATTCTGATTGCACGAGTGCGTGCTTGAGATGACGACCCGGCACGAGGCAAGCAGGGCCGGCCAGACCCTTCCTCTGGTACACATCTTGGTTGATGCTGCTTTCTTTTACTATAAATAAGAGGCTTGGGGTGCTAATTTTAAGAGAAAAAAGGCGGAAACCACTGCACAATTTGCTCTGCACTTGCCATCGATGTATTTTCCCACTTTCAAACACACAGAGAGCTCATATATAGCCTCTTTTGTATCCACAAAAAGCCCGGTGTTTACCCTCTAAAGATATAGAAGCCCTTTTATCGGTCGGTTGTAAGCCTTCTCACACACTTTAGAGTCTTTCTCTTCATCTTTGCACACCCTTCTGCGTTGAGAGTCGTGTTGCTTGCTTTTGCGGACTTGATCAGTGGTTTCATTCGATCTGTATATATATATATATATATATATATATATATATATATATATATATATATATATATATATTGATTAACATTATCGAGTTATGCCTCGATTGAGCTGGAACTTGATGCAGGCGTGTTTATATATATATATATATATATATATATATATATATATATATATATATATATAGGACTTTATTATTATGAGCCTGAACTTGATGCAGTGCGTTTATATATATATATTATATATATATATATATATATATATATATATATTATATATATCGACTATGTATGTCGAGACTTTGTTCGATGAGCCTAGACTTGATGCAGTGCGTTTACTAAGCTTTATATATATATATACTTATATATATATAGCGTAGTCGAACTATATTCGATGAGCACAGATTTTACATCAGATGCGTTTATTGCGTTTATTATATATATATATATATATATATATATATTTTTATTTTTATCTGCACAGTTTCCTTATATATATATATATGGCGATTGATATTTATAACTTTCTTTACATTTACATCACACTTTGGAGTTTACTACGTGGCGATTGACCATTCTGACTTTATTTACATTACATCACTTTGGAGTTTCCTTAAGTGGCGGTTGGCCAAATATCTCTGACTTTATTTACATTTTGATCCCCATGGAGGTACTTAATGGTTGGTGATCTGTATGCGTATATATATATTTACGCTTTTAAATATATACCTACTTATTGCTTTTATACAAATTGCAATATTACATGCTCCCTAGGAATCATGTGATCACAGATTCATCTCATTGGATCTAGATTCGGTTCCGTGATGGACATTTTTCAGTATAAGTAGCTTGTAAATTATTATGTGATATACGTATTTCCTCGGATGGTTTCCATACCCACGAGGAAGTTGGCATTATTTTATATATATATATTTTTTTAATACGGATGCCTCGCATTAAATCGAAATAAAATCAATTGCTCGCTCACTTAATAAAATGGAGGTGTAAAGGTCTCGATTCTATTGAGCATCGGGGTTTGAAAAACCTCTTTTATAAAACAATCATTGCCATATCTTGCTAAAAGCTGAATTTTTACATAAATTCAAACCACAATGTGTATATAGGTTGAGCGAGGCCTCGCTTTAACTTTCATATAACGACATTGACATTGACCCTTTTACACACACACACTCGTATAATAGTTTCTTGAAAAGAGGTGGTCACCAGTGGTAACACGGATGTCGAAGGTGCTAACACCTTCCCTCGCATAACAAGTCCGGGACCCTAAATGAATCTCGGTTTTGTCTACCCAGTATATCGATGTCACATCAACTTTGGGTCGATTGCAAACTTTTTCTCGGTTGTGTTGGTACAACCATTTAAAAAACCAATGGCGACTCTTAACGGTCCCATAAATCGACATTATACATATCGGACCTTTTTTCACTTGTTTTTCAAACAAATCTCACCTAAAATGAGAACACGAAAAGAACAAATAGCGGAAAGGGACATCCAAAAATCCAGGCGTCGACGGTGGCCACTCTGCTGGGGGACTCGATAAGTTGACTTAAGCCACTTCTACAATCTTTTCAAAAGCGATTATATGCTTGTGTGTGGATGTTGCATTTACATTGAATGAATGTGTCTGCGAATGCATGTCTTGTTTTGAACTTAGTGCTTGGCGTCATATCTGCGTGTGATGTTAGTGCTTATGCCTTATAAAGCTACTTATGATATTAGTGCTTCACACATGTCATCATTTCATACGGTGAGACCGCGATGTATGTGAATGTATGTTGTGTGGTCCCTCCACGGGGAGGCTATCCGTCGGTGTTTGATTCTTGGACTCGTGAGAAGACTAATTCTCAGGGCTGGGAAAAACACCACCAAATTCTCTCCATTTGAAAAATAGCCAGGATTAACTTCCGTCTAGTAGATTGCGATGATTTGGGAACCTTCATGCCAAAAAGCATGAGAGTAACCTAAGATAGGTCGACCTCGATAAACCCAAAGCGAAGGAAAGTCTCTTTATACTCTCATTTCAATTACTTGTAAACACGATTACTTGTAATTTCATTCCATATCTATCTCCATGTAATGAGAAATATGAAGCAATGTGTCCATATACATCTACTGAAACAGTGACACCCGTTTTGCGGGATAAAATTCCTAAAATGGACACATCACATAGCATGTCATTATACACCTTCCCTAAGGACTAAACTATATTAGTCTTTCGCGAGGGAATCAATCGGACCTACTTGCGGTCAAAGTCCAAAAAGCGGCGAACTACTGATCGATCATGTCATCATCAGGCGGTGAACTTAATCCGATTTCTCATGAAAGAATTGACGGGTTAAGCAAGCAGATTGAGATTTGGTTGTTCTATTAAAAAATTACACCCGTCTCTACGAAATTGGAAAATACCGTACATCTTGAGCCCTCCACGAGGAGAATTAGGTCATTACCATACGAGCCCGCGATTGGAAGCGACCCGACAAAATGCGAGATCTTGCCCATTCCACTTGAGATCCGAACAATGGTGACATCAAAAGAAAGTCCTCGAATGGAAGAGACCCTTGCCTTTATCAAAGGAATTGGAACACGCAGGGAGTGTTTCATACTCTTGATCTATGTATTTTTCTGGTGTTCACTATCGAGAAAAATTTAAAACTCGACTTTGAAAAATATGGCGGGTTAGGGGATCATTATACACATTTAAAGTCTTTATTGGAGGCTGGGATCTATCTGGAGGATGAAAAACTTCGAGAATGCAATTGTTCCAAAAAGTCTAGCTGGAGAAGCTTGGTTAAGTGGTACACAGATTAAACAACTCAAAATCCACATTTGGGAAGAGCTAGCACATGCCTTCCTCTCAATCTGATTTTTCAAACTCAAATGGCTCTGATCGGTATCAAATTACGAAGATCAAAGCAATCTAACTAGAGTCTTTTCGAGAGTATGCTCGAAGGTGGAGATGCTTTGGTACTGCCCAAGTTAGTCTGCCGTGTCGAATCGAGAAATGGTCGTGACATTCATAGACATCTGAAGCTCCTTCTATGAGAGAGTTTTAGCGGGCATCGACAAACCGTTTTTCTGAAATGGTTAAACATGGGAGATGGCTAAAATGGGGTTGAAGTTAGGAAAGATTCAAGACCTAGCCACACTCAAAGGCTATTCTTGATCACATCGAATTTGGAAATTATGGGAACAACCCACGGAGGTCCATAAAAGAAAGAGAAGATGTTTCCACGATCTACGAGGGACAAAAAGCGATCAAAATATGCCCATTCAAAGGAGAAACTACACTCCCTTTCCGGCCACGGTCTTGAAACCTTCCGATGCCAAAAGGTGGAGAAATCAAAGCGTCGTGAGTGTTTACACCCTTGAGGATACCCTCGAGAACATTCTTAATCTTCGACAACCACGAAGAAAATTACGCATCTTCTTCCACCGGCCCCCCTAATGGATGGGGTTTCAATCTTTGCTAGGAAATGTGCTTATCATCTTGGGGCACTGGAAATGATACTCGAGATTGTTGGGCCTTGAAACACAAGATCCGGGACCTAATAGATGATGGAGAGATCGTAGTCACCAAACTTCGTCGACCTCACGTACAAAAACAACCCTCTTCCTCAACCTGAAAGAAGAAGAAATCAACATGATTAATTGGAGCGGTGGGCGAGTTCCAACTTCATTTTGTGATTCCCCAGGACCATCGAAGGCGGTGATGACGGATGGGATTATGCTAAGTTCCGATTCACAATGGAGCGAAAGATGAAAACTCTCTGCAAACAAATTGAAGCGATTGGCGGGCGGGTGACTTATCGGCATCAGTGACTCGGCAATTAATCGGCCGAGGAGCATGCGATCTCCTACCAATCGTCATGAATATTCCCTCATCCCTTTCGAAAATGAAATCTTTGGAAGACAAAGTGAAGAAAGAAGAGAGCAAATGCAAAGCAGCGTGTCGGGATTTACGCGATAAGCGAAATTCACCTATTTGGGCCAACCCGTGGAAAATCCTTCACATGTTAATCAATGAAGGAAGGATCGGTTCCTTACTACCTCAATCAACCCCGTTTGGGGCGATCTGAACTCGATGGGTATGTCGATACCACTCCCGATCTCGCGGTGATGGCGTAGAAGAATGTTGGGCACTCTGCCACCTTATTCAAAATCTAATCGGCGGTGGTGTCTTTGCGCTTGGCGGAATAACGACAACGTGTTACGTCTGAGTGAGAATCGAGGCCTACTAAGTGGAAAAGTGTGGTAGCGATTATATCTCTTTGAAGTTGAAGGGATTAATACTTTGCTCACAACACCGATAATTGACTCGAAGGAGAAACAATCCTTTGAAAGTGGCGCTCAAGAGCGATCAACTTGCCATGCGAGCCTGATATCCTATTGTTAGCTTGCGCGAGGTTTAAATGGAATTATGGAGAAGGTGAAGGATCCACCTCACATACCCTTTGTTGCGATTAATCGAAGGAAAATCCTTTGTATCTTCCCCATCGGATGATGAACCCCACCACCAAATCAAAGGGAAAATACCCATGGAAAGATTGAAAAATTCCTCCAGTGTGGTGCATATATGAAGCCTCGGTGGTTTTAAGCTTGAAGGAAGCGCCACCACAAATATCAATTTTGGACTTGGTCACAACCTCACGAGAACCACCGGAAGGTCTTGTTAAAGGTTACAGAAGAAGCCTATCTTAGACATCGGTGGATCTGGAAAAGTTTCAACACATGGTTGATCACATTTTCAACAACAATGTGATATCCTTCCTTGATGATGACATACCATCAGAAGGGACCCGGTCATTGCAAGTCGTTACACATTGCGGTCTTGTCCTCCGGATATATGGTGGTAGAGGGTCTTAATAGATGGAGGTTCCTCTCGAATATACGCCCATATGCCACCTTGGTGAAGATGAATATCAATCTCAACCGAATTGGAGTAGCCATACTATCATCAAAGCTTTTGATGGAGCCGTAAATAACTTCGGTTGGAATAATTGAACTACTGATCGAAATTGGCCCTCATACATTCTGCGTATCCTTCCATATGCTCAAGATAGATTAGGGATACAACTTACTCTTGGGGCGACCATGGATCCATATGGGCGAGGCGATCCCTCCTCTTCTTCACCAACAATTGAAGTACATTATCAACAATAGCTTTGAGTCGCGGTCGATCTTGAACGAGATTCCTCGGCACGGGACATTAGTTCATCAATGCCAATCTGGGGCGTAGAACGGTCGATTTTCATGCTTTGGAAATAAGCAACACCTAATACCACGCTATTGGAGCACCATTGCCGAACCCACATTTACTGGCGAGGTGATGTCGCCCACTCGAAAAAATGATGTCGTTGGGTCGTAAGCGGGACAAGGGTTGGGTAAAGATGGCGGGTATCCGATTACCCCATTCGATTAACCAAGCAAGTTGGAGCAATTTGGACTAGGCTATTACGCTAGCTCTAGTCACGAGGAATCCTCATAATCATCATGATTCCTTGACTTCAATCGTATGGCGTTAAACCGCCTTCAAACCCGAGTCTGCAACCTCCGTAAAGGTGCCGACCCGATGTCGTGGCCATGTTATTTCCTAAGCGAAATCGGGTGGAGGAAAAGAAAATCGTTATTCGGATCCATGATTGAAGAAAGGCGGCGGAGAATCAAGAAAAACATTGTCCGAATAATGTCGGGCATCGCATCATCGTCCATGATGAACATACCAGCAGAATACACCCAGAGCGATGATTGCCACGGCGTAATGGCCATCATTCGGGATAAAGAGGATGATGACAATCCCTCCATCAACTGCGGTCCACCGGACTTTACCACTACCAATTGGAGCGGCATTCCTTGCTTTGGTGACAAGGGTAAGCGGGCGAAAATTCTTTTACGCCTTGTAGATATAATAACTGCTTACTTTTACATACAATATTAGCGGTTTATTTTGCGATATATATCTAACAACATGTATATGATCAATGCATTTCATATATATACTAAGTGAAAGCATATTTTGTTTGAGGACTTTGAATTTAGATGTACACTGTATTTGCGGATCGATGCCTCTCTACACAAGTTGTACCTTTGATGTAGAGATGAATTGACCTTGATGGATCTCTAGGATGACATTGAGGTGCCTCGAGAAATTCAAGAATGGGTCGAAGACAAAACCCAAGCGTAACCTTGATCAAACCATTTCTTTCGATCTCGGAACCTTAGAAAGCCTAAGTTAATCCAGTTAGTTCGGACCTTACCCCGAACCAGCGGAATGACATGGTTACGCTATTAACCCAATTCTAGGATGTGTTTGCATGGTCTCGTGAAGACATGGTGGGTTTGTCCACTAACATTGTCCTTCATCGCCTTCCCATTAAAGAGGATTTAAGCGATCAAGCAAAAGCTCGGTGATTGAAACACAGTGGAGTTTAAAGGTGAAAGAAGAAATTGTGAAACAATTTCAATGGAAACATCATCATGGTGTCTACATATCACGAGTGGATATCGACATTGTGCCGTGCCTAAACCTAGAGGGAAGGTGCGAGTTTGTGTGGATTCTTAGGGACTTGAACAAAGCTTGCTTAAAAGATAGCTTTCCGTGCCATTTATCCACATTCTCATTGACAATCTTTGCTTGTCGACATGTACTCTTTTCTTTGATTGCTGCGGGTACCATCGGATCATGGTTGCGAGGAAGATCGTGAGAAGGCGCTTTCATCACTCCTTGGGAACTTTTTGCTATAGGCGGTTGTCATTCGGCCTCATCAATCTAAGAGCTACTTATCAGCGAGCTATGATGGCTCTTTTCCATGACTTAATGCATAAAGGGATTGAGATCTCGTGGATGACATCATTGTCGAAGTCCGGAAGGAGGATGACCATCTAGACCATCTCGAAAAGTTGTTCAGCGGGTTGCGTAAAGTCTGACTTGAAGTTGAATCCGACTAAGTGCGCCTTTGGCGTCAAATCGAAGCAAGTTGCTAGGATTTCTAATCGACCACAAAGGGATTGGTGGGATCTGCCAAAATCAAGCCATCACAAAATGCCCATTCCTCGAGACGAAAAGAAATCTGAGGATTTTGGGAAGGATCAACTTCATCGGCGAGTTTATCTCTGACTCACGCGACACAGCAGCGATCTTCAAGTTATTAAGGAAGAACTCCTCCATGAAATGGAATGATGAGTGCGAAATGCCTTCCTTACAATCGAAAGCGGCTAGTCAAAGCTCTGTCTTGGTACCACCGAGGATGATATTCCCTGTTCATGTATCTGTCCATAAGTGATAATGCCATGGGAACGTATCTTTGGAGACGAAAAAGGCGATAGAGGCGAGAACGAGCTATCTATTACCTCGGCAAAAGGTTCGTGACGGTGAACACAAGTACACTCGATCGAGAAGGCGTGTTGTGCTTTAACATGGGCTTCCATGAGGTTACATCATTACCTACATGGTCACCTGACCCATCTCGTATCCGCGTGGATCTTCTCGAATCGTGTTCAACAAACCCGTGTTGAATTAAGGTTTCCCGGATGGCGATTGATCCTACAACAATTTGACATCGTATATGTGACTTAAAAAAGTCCATCAAAAGGTCGAGGAATCGCGAATCAATGGCGCCACCGCACCTGAGGATTTCAAACCCTTGAAACATATTTCCCGATGAAGGAGTAATGTGATCACAATGACACCATCGATGCGATCGCGCGCAATCACGGAGGATGTATTTTGATGGGTGTTAACATGGAAGGTTACGGGCTGGAGCAATTCTAATATCCTATCTGACGGGAGGCGATATCCGTTGTCGTCAAATTCTGATTTATCGGCACCAATAATCTGGTGATATGAAGAAAGGCATCTCATGGGGCTAAAACTTGCCGTTCGATGGGCATCAGCGATTAAGCATCCTTGGAGATTGGAGTTGGTAATCGAACAATCCACGAGTCTATCAAACCAAGGAACTACATTTGTTGCCTTACCATCGGCGAGTTTTGAAGATGGCTTTGGAGTTGAAAGGAATCTCCTTTCTACATTTCCTCGTAATAATAGGAATGATTTGGCGAGACGCATTAGCAACTTTGGCCTCCTTGATTGAATATCGGACGAGGAACACTTGCAGCGTCACAATTTCCACGAATAAGGCCCGACTATGGGAATTATGTTGGAGAAGTATCGGATGAGCTACCTCCCATCCAACCTCCTTGGTATCGACATATCGAGGAATATCTGCGAGATGGATCTACACCCGGCCGAAATGAGCTTTGGCCCGAAAAGCGGATCCATCGACTTTTTATGAAGTTTTACACGAGTGGAGATCGCTCTACAAAAAGAGATGTAGGACTAGGTTTCCTCGGTGTCTAGACAAAGATCAAGCCCAAAGGCTTATGGATGAAATCCATGGTGGTCTGTGGCCCCCATGAGTGGCCCCCTCCTTGTCGAAAGTCCTCGGGGCGGGGACATTCTTGGTTGTCTCTCGAAGATGATTACAGCGACCACGTCGAAAGATGCTATCGATGCAGTTTATGGGAATGCTATACCGCCCCTCCACGGGAACTCCACAATATGAGTTCACCTTGGCCCTTCTCGATGTGGGGAATGGGCGTTATTGGGCCCATTGAGCCTAAAAGCCGATGTGGTCATGGAATTTATCTTCACCGTGATCAACTACTTCACCCAGTGGGTAAAAGCGACCTCCTTCCCGAGTCACTAAAGAAGTCATCATTGCTTTCGCCGAAAACAATGTCGTTTGTCGATATGGACAACGAGAGGTGATTGTGTGAGAACAATGCCAAAAACCTCAACAACAAAAAATGATGGAGGAGTTATGCGATAAATTCCACATCAAACATCTTAACTTTGTCATCTATCGTCCAGAAAGATGAGCGGTGTTGTTGAAGCGGCTAACAAAAATATCAAGAAGATTATGCAAAGATGTCGACTAACCACAAAGATTGGCTAACCTATTGCCTCTAACCTCTGTTAGCCTCTGGGACCCACGATCGTATTTCAGTGAGGGCAACCCCTACGCTTTAACCTATGGGATGGGCGGTGCTCCCCGTAGAAGTTGAGATGGAATCTCTCGGAGTGTTGATCGGCCTTCGGTTGATGAAAACCAATGGAGTACAAGATAGGTATCACCAATTGTCTCGATAGGCGAAAAGGCGAACAGTGGCTATCTTCCATGGTCGACTATATCGACAAAGGATCGCTAGATCCTACAACAAAAAAAAATCCGACTCTGACAATTTAAACAACATGACTTGGTTACGAAGAAGATTCTTGACAATCGAGATCGAGGCCGAAGGAAAATTAAGCTCCTAAGCTGGGAAGGCCGTTTATTGTCGAAGAAGTATTGGCGGGGGCGCTCTCGGTTACAAGAAATGGGCGACGATGAATTTCCACAACTCATTAACTTTCGAGACAAGTGAAAGCGGTATTATATTTAAGTAACGATAAACACCACAGTGCATCATCATCCAGTCACCGATCATTCCGGTTCTTTAACCCTTTACCACCTACTGACTTATCTACACTTTTCCCCTCGAGAACATACTCTTGAAGCCCGGCTGACTGGCTTTCTCCTTTCTTTCATCTGACTTAGGTCATCCCATAGCGGATTGAACCTCTTGCGTTCGCGGTTTGGCTACCCATACATGGGATCAAACTTCTCTACTATAGTTTATCCTCGACCTGGGATTAAACTTTCTCCTCCCCTTCTCTAACTTTTGCACATGGGATTATGTTTTTCTTCTACCATACGAGGGCAAACTACGTCGACTGATCTCCTCTTGATAGGAGTATGTGGGCAACCATTTCATATGGCCCGGTCATGATAAAATAAAAACAACAAAAACATTTCTACCCTCTTCTCCTTACAAAAACAAAAACAACCAAAAACATTCCTACACCATATCGACCATATCTGATTTTGAACCTCTTACACGAGTTGAACTACTGAGACACGATCTCCTCTTGATAGGAGTGCGTGGTAGCCATTCATAGTGCGGTCTCACCCCTACCAAAACCTGAACCATTGTCGGCGGGTGTTGGGATTCTCTTTCGATCCACTACATTTCATTCGACTTGGACGAAGGGATGGAATTACTGAACTCCTCCCGAATAGGAGATTGGCGACCATCTAAGGCTGCGGTCATACCTCGAAGAGCAATACTAAACCATAAGAGGTGGAATTAACTAGGCTTCTCCTAAATAGAAATCTTGGCGACCATCGTAGTGCGGTCGATCTCGAGAGGAAAGCCACACTCCTCTCCACATTTCCATTCGAAAACAAGTCCCAGACACCAAAAGATGGTAGGGATACATAGATCGATGATCCATTCTAAACTATCAGAAGGCATTTCGATGTCCATCCACGAGGAAGAATTGAGAATTCATCGAGATCCACAACCACACAAGCGGCGAGCAAAATATCAAGCAAATAGCAAGCATATCTAAAGGGAAGTGATCCAAAATATATTTCCTATCATATATAATGTTGTTTGATATATATACTGATGTGGTATGTACATGACAAAATGGCTAAGCTAGTACATGCGGTAAATACTGAAGCTCATCTACGAATCGAGGTACATGCGAGCTAGCAAAGACCAACATGGCATCCCTCTCGGATGAAGGAGGTAAAGTTATAGTCTCTGGATAAGAATATCCACATGACCCGATAGATCTGTAGCCATCTTCATGATGACCATATGCTCATCGATATAATCACTCATCTCTGCGATCATACGGTGGTAAGGGACCTCGTTGCGATCTTATCTGTGGCGACCACATCTCGGGCGGATATAGCACTATCATTTCAACTATCATGCGTCTACTGCGTCCTCATCCACTCACAACGGCCATCTCTCTGGTAATGCCTCGTCTCTCTCTAATAAGGCGGCGTCCCTCACATCGAAGCGATCGACATCATAGATCGAATATGGTCTCTCTCGAAAGGTCATCGGATGAAGACTACTGCTCTAAATCTTGTATGTCAGTCTTTGGATCACAAAAAATCTTGGTACTAGGAGAATCCGGAAGAAATCTTGGCAACCCAACGGTGGTATCCTCCTCGATGTAGGTATCGATGTCTTCTATATGCTCTACATCGTCAACTTTCGATCTTGATGCGACAAATCTTTGCTGCGGTAGATAAAACCTCCGTCTCCATCCATGCGAATTTCTGCTGAATAGCAAGGGACGACGTTTGGCGGGGAAAAGCGGCTAGCTCACGCTGATCCCGACAAGCGTATACGAGATCGGTCCTCGGTGAGAGGTATCGAAGGTGGCGACGACCGACCGCCCCCTCGAAAGGATGAAAATCACAGGCCCTAGTCAAAGCTGCGACATCACGGCGATGGATGATAAGTCGTCCGCCCCTCGAAACCCGACCAAGGGAGGAAATCCATGCGGAAGCATGAGTAATGAAGTTGTATGGTGAAAATGAAAGCCTCGAACACGACAATATGCTAAATGGATCTCGGATATCTTGCAAAAATCGGACCAAGGCGAGCATCTACACACTCCGATGGTTTGAAAGGAATCGACATAGCCACCTCATGGGAGAAACAATACCCATCTTGAGTCTAAAAAGGTACCAGCCCAGGTATGAAGTGTGACATAAACCACACATCTGACATAATAGAACTCCCGATAAACACACGACGGGTAAATCTGGCAATAGGATCTTGATCGCGAGGGTCTACTGCCACGATCATAGATACTGATGGTATGACCCTCCACGAGAGCTCTCACCGCCATGATAACGCCTATATCTATCTCATCCATGTCTGCAGCGGCATGTACCGTGTAATGATACACATAGTATCGATTACATCGACTCTGAACAAGCCTTGATGATCCTCAAACACGGTGAAATCCCACAGATATGGTGAGTAGCTATCCTCACACCAAATCTATCATCTGAGAAAATCTTTGAGAGATCACGTGACGGATGTTAGCTCATCACCGTACCACTTTCGCCTCAATCGGGTGAGAGTCGTGAATCGTCTACTCATGTCTCCCAAAAAACCCGTGTGTGTCTGTGAGTCGGTCTAAGGCGACATCGTCAAGCAGGCGTACTCCTCCGAGTGGAGTCGACTCATGGGTGCGAAAATACACACTTTGTCGGCTAGCTAATGCTCTAGCATCCATCTACAAATCCTGCGGAACCTAAAATGCCAAAAGGGTTAAGTGGTATCTTTGCGATAACGGATCTCTGATCACTTTATCTGGTGGTGACATGCTTTATCGTACCACGGCGCATACCCAATACCACCAGCAGCGGTGGGGTATGATCTATCTGACTAAGCTTCGAAGAAGACATACATGTGGTAGTGTTATAAAAGACCATCAAGAATTAATCTGAGAGTATCTCGGACATACATACATATGCATAACATAATACATGCATAACAGATAATGGATGGCAATATGATATAGGGAATGAAAAAATGGTGCATACATTCCTAAATATATCATCATTTAATACATCGACTCTATCATCTACAAATACATGAAAATGGGGCACAAGCAGCCCTACTACTAACGAGAGCCTATCTAAAGATATAGCGAGAATGGGGAGCGACCACCCGATATCTAACAGGCTATCAAAGATATAGCGAGAATACACGTGAGAAAGAAGACAATGGTCTCGATGTCCACATCCTCGATCTGTCCACGATGTAACTCCTCTGAGTCATTTGGATCTCTGTCAGCGGGGATGTCGGGGCCTATAAAGGGGAGGATCTGCGTCGGCAAAACCAAATGGGTGCGTATGAGGGGCGGCACACATTTGGAAAGAACAAATGTCTCGCCTCTGCTTTGGATCTACTGCCCAATCTTAGAATAAATATACGTGCTGATCCAGCTTGCGAATTGAGCTATCAATCTGGAGTCGTATGGGTGGGAGCTCGAACCTGAGCTATCTAATCGGTCATCATCATGATCCGGAACCATGTCCCCCATAAAGCGTGTGTGCGGGGGGGTTGGGCCCCGATAGTCTTGAGGAGCCACGGTGTTGGAATATCTCTGAGTACATGGATCCTCGATAAATCAAAACCGTCGACTCCCAACAATGGAATATCAATGGCGGGTGGTTGTGATATAGGCGATGGCGCTGACGGGGAGGCAAGATCGGTATCTGAATCTCCCACATGGTGCTCCCCAATAATATACTCTCTCTAAATAGAGCTCCGGCCTCCATCGGTGAAGAGAGAAATCTCGGGTGGAAATCAAATACTACTACTCCGGTGGGGTGTCCATCCTCAAAACCATGATCAAATGATCCCCAGTATGGAATCCATGTGATGGCGTCGGTAGTCGGCAACTCCGGTGCATATGGCGATGGCGAAGCCCTCGGATCTGAGGGACCTTTGGCAAAATAGAATGGTGTCATCGTCGTCCTCGTGGATAGGTATCTAAGCTAACACACTCTCATGGGATGAAGCATGGAAGCCTCTCATGGGCCCCAAGCGCCAACCTGATGGCAAAACATGCTGCTATCGATAAACACTCTTAACTTATGAAAGGAAAAAAGCGAAAATACTCACCCGGCGAAAAGCGGGTAATATCTAGCGAGCCTCGGTCGAAACACAGTGGCCTAGTGAGGCGCGTACCCCGGAGGAAATAGGCAAAGGTGTAAGAGCCCCAATCGTACTCTCTATATGGTCCACATCAGCGTGTGGCGGCGACTAGTCGAAAATATCTTTGTGGAAGAGTTATACGCTATAAGCGACCTCGAATGATCATCGAGGAACAATCACCGCGAGCGCGATCCTTGATCCACAGCGTCATCGAGGCATGGGCTCACTCGATAGCCGCTCATAACATCTATGCTCAAAAGGACACGAGCAGACGATCCTACCTTTGGCGCGCACCGTGAACTCTAACGAGGGCCGGAGACGGCGGTAGGGGTGATATTTGCCATGCGAAACCTTGGCTCCCCTCGAAACTCCATACACATGATAAATCGCCCGATCCTTAGGCGTCATCATCACCTCGCCCGATCCGGCGGGTGGAGTGGTGAGTCGATGAAACCATGCCTCGAGGTAACTCCGAGGAACCCGAGGGACAACGGCGGGAAGGATGGAAAAAATGCCCCAAATCCCCTCATGCACTCTTTGCTCTATAATCGGGATGAAAGCGCTGAGTACATGGAGTTGATGCTAAACCCGATTCCCTCGGTATGTAAAACACGGAACACTGCATGAAAAGCGGATCAACATCAGAACCCTTTTAATCCTCATCAATAGGAAAGAAGGAAGATAAAGTCTAACGTCGTACCTCGTTAGCATGCTGAAGTACATCGATGGGTGTCTACCCAAATCACCCTAACAACTCTGGGTTCACCACGGATGCTCGGAAGCACCTACGAGGATATATGCGAGCGGGGCGGGATCCTCAATATCCACCTCCTCGTCCTCAGCGTCTGGAACCTCTGCACAGATGGGATGAATCCACGACCTCCACCAGTAAGCGAGGTTGGTATGCGGCGGAAACGAGGGGCGAGGCACTTGAAGCCCTCCCCGTAAATGCGCTAGAAGCGGCCTGTAAAGCTGCTTTCGCTGATCAGGATCCATAATGCTCTGGACAACAAATCTCCAAATCACCTCGGAAAGGTGTGGTATTGCCTTACGGAGCTTTCTAAAATGCGTTATATGACTATGTGCATGCGTGCATTTACTTTAACATATAATAGAGTTAGAATGCATGACTACCCATACCTACATTTGGAAAAATTTTTGTCATAGTCCCTTTGAAAATAGGACTATCCACATGCGCTGCGTGCGTATCTAGGTGGCCATTCGATTAGCACACCTACCCCAAAGTCATATACCTAATATATGCATTAAAAATCAAAATTATCATGCATAAAAGGCCAACCTCGATGCTAGGAGTATTTTGCCTTTCTACCTTTTGCTCATTGGACCTCAAATAGGACAAAAAATAGCGAGAAAAAGGTGCGATTTGGTTTCTCTTAGAAGTCAAATTTTTCACATCATTATGTTGACATGGTTTAATACTAACATTTACTATGTTGAATATTTTTATCAAGTCATTTATGTATACATAATCACTTACTATGTGTTTAGATGCATTTAGTGCGAATATCTCACAATCTAACGGATAGAAACTGGAAAAAAATACATGCATCGTTACGAGGATAGTGTAGAACAATTATGCGGTGATAGAATTTGCGATGCGGCTAGAAAATCGAACGGGAATAAAATGCCCGCATGATTGAGCAAAACATCATCTGATCACAGTCTTCTCGGATGAGACTTTGAATCGCACATCACTCATTGGTAGTCGCTTTGACACACCCTATACTCATCGATGACCTCGAGTTGTCACAAATCGCGTCTGACAATACCTTATCTGGTCCGATCTTTGTCGACTCTTCGTCGTTACCCTACATGAGTCCCAGATTGGAAGATTCTGAACGTGAGTCCCCAGATGGGGGTTACAACGTGAGTCCCCAGCGGAGATTTACTGGCGTGAGTCGTCGATGGGGGTCTGATGTGAGTCTCCGAAGCGGGGTTCTGACGGGAGTCCCCAAGCCAGAGATTCTGATGTGAGTCCCGATGGGGAATTCTGAATGTAGATCCCGGTGGGGGTTATAACACGTTCATCGTTGACAATTCTATCAGCGAAGGTCAAGCGACCTTGACATTATTTGGTAGATGGTAGGTAAACCCATTGAAGCATTGAAGCAGATTCGGTGATTGCGTCGTGCTCATGCGTCCCGATGAGATCCCAGACGAAGTTACAACATAGATCCCGATGGGGTTTACAAAAGCGTTCGGTTTGACACACGTATCAGCGAAGGTCGAACAACCTTGACATCATTTGATCGATAACGTTTAAACTGTCGAGTTATAGAGTACATCAGGGTTCATGCAGATACTCATACCTAGGGATCTATTCATATTCCTAGCGGATCCGGTGAAGTCGCGATCTGTGTTCCATTGATCTACACATCGGCGAAGGTCAAGTAACCTTGATGATCTCCTCCGAGTTTGATCGTTGATTCACCGTCAGCGAAGGTCGAGGCATCCACAGACGACATTTGTTGTTGGCGATAAATCCAGCGAATCGTGACATATTACGGCGATACTAACGGGAGAATCAACATTATCAAGAGGATAAATGATGGAATATGTTATACACCTCCTCAAATAGATCAAGCTTTATCCCCACGGATCTCTTACACATAAGGGGTACCCCTTGAGGATCAAGTCTTTATCAAGAACACGAGAATTTGGTGATAACTCTAACATCGATGTCTATGATTCGGCAAACATCGGACACGAGTCGATATTGTCAATCCTCGGTTGAAACAGCGAGGGAGCGACAATCATCCCGGCGTGTTGGGCTACAACCCGTACTGCATACATCGTACATTTGCATCATGTTGCTATCCGTAATACCGTATTTATCTTGTTGCGTTTCAAGTGTCTAGGATTCTTTATCCTACCCATGCATCGCCATGCATGAGTATGATAAAGAGGGCATCTATGAACACTCGAAATTTTTATCTCTTTATTATTCTAACATTGCGGGAGGCGATTCATCTTTAAGAGAGAACCACGAAAATGAATCCAAATCCATCTGGGATACTACTCGGAAGTTCGGCATTAACCGGGATCGCGATGGGAGTAATAGTTTCAACCTCGGATTTAACCCCAGACTGCGGATACAATCTGGAACACACAGGAGAAGGCCGATTAATCTGGAGATAACCCCAAGGTATCGGTCTCGGTCCCAACCATAGGAATAGCCACTGACCTTGGTGATAACCCCGAGGAATGCGATTTCGGAGATAACCGAAAATGCTTGTTTCAAATGCCATCGACTTCAATCTCGACACTCCTGGCGAGATACCTTTGCATGTACCAACACAGCAATAACGCCGGGAAGAGGCACACTTCAAGATGATGATGAGGACCTTGACAATCTGTGCGATCGATCTCGGCAAATACGTCGTTGCTCGGCCCCCCAATCAAGCGATAACAGGTTGAGGGTAACATCGCCATCTCGTCGACCACGATGCCGTCTAAATCTCTACGCAACAATGTCCCTGAAGGCTAACCAATCCGAATGACTATTATGCGGGG
The DNA here is from genome assembly GCA_020205615.1 of Panax quinquefolius. Taxonomy (NCBI): domain Eukaryota; kingdom Viridiplantae; phylum Streptophyta; class Magnoliopsida; order Apiales; family Araliaceae; genus Panax; species Panax quinquefolius. The sequence continues at coordinate 28,151,105 of CM035170.1, forward strand.
TAGCGGATGAAAGTTGAAGCTTGAAGGCCGGAGGGCATCGTCCCATCTTCAAAGACTTTGTATAAACTCTAATCCCATGCCATCGTACAACTCTAAACAACAGCGGCGGTCGAAATAGGTCTGAATACCTCAAAGCGGATGCGGATTGCATTTTCAAAATCGAGTGGACATTCTGATTGCACAGAGTGCACGTGCTTGAGAACGACAGAGCCCCCCTACGGTACACTGCTTGGTGAGCCATGAGTACACCTATGACACCTTTTGCTTATAAATAAGAGGCTTGGGGTCTTTGATTTTTAAGAGAAAAAAGGCGGAAACCACTGCACAATTTGCTCTGCACTTGCCATATAGTGTATTTTCCCACTTTCGAACACACAGAGCTCATATATAGCCTCTTTTGTACCCACAAAAAGCCGGTGTTTTCCACTCTAAAGATATAGAAGCCCTTTTATCGATCATTTGTAAGCCTTCTCACACACTTTAGAGTCTTTCTCTTCATCTTTGCACACACCTTACTGCGTTGAGAGTCGTGTTGCTTGCTTTTGCCGGACTTCGATTAGTATATATATATATTCATTCGATCTGTATATATATATATATATATATATATATATATATATATATATATATATTATATATATATATTGATATACATTATCGAGTTATGCCTCGATTGAGCCTGAACTTGATGCAGGAGCGTTTCTACAGCTTTTATATATATATATATATATATATATATATATATATATATATATATATATATATCAAGCGTGTGTGTGGGACTTTGTTAGATGAGCTGAACTTTAGATGCAGTGCGTTTACTAAACATATATATATATATATATATATATATATATATATATATATATATATATATATATATATATAGCTATGTATGGGACTTTGTTAGATGAGCTTTGAACTTGATGCAGTGCGTTTACTAAGCTTTTATATATATATATATATTATATATATATAGCGTGTGTCAAATTATGTTAAATGAGCACAGATTTTATATCAGAATGCGTTTATTACTTTATATATATATATATACATATATATATATATATATATATATTTATTTTGTCTTTGAGTTCCTTTAAGTGGCGGTTGATAAACTTTCTGACTTTCTTTACATTTAAATCACACTGGAGTTTACTTACCGTGGCGATTGACCACATTCTGACTTTATTTACATTATGTCCACTTTGGAGTTTCCTTTGTGGCGGTTGGCCAAATATCTCTGACTTTATTTACATTTCTAATCCCCCGTGGAGGTGCTTACGTGGTTGGTGATCTGTACATATATATATATTTACGCTTTTATATATATACCTACTTATTGCTTTTATACAAATTTACAATATTACATGCTTTAGGAATCATGTGATCACAGATTCATCTCATTGGATCTAGATTTGGTTCCGTGATGGACATTTTCATTTATGGCGACTTGTAAATTATTATGTGATGTCTGTATTTCCTCAGATGGTTTCCATACCCACGAGGAAGTCGGCATTATTTTTGTATATATATTATTTTTCATACGGATGCCTCGCATTGGTCAAATAAAATCAATTCAGCCGCTCACTTAATAAAAATGGAGGTGTAAAAGGTCTCAATTCCTATTGAGCACCAGGGTTTGAAAATCCTCTTTTGTAAAACAATCATTGCCATATCTTGCTAAAAAGCTGAATTTTACATAAATTCAAACTTGTGTATATAGGTTGAGCGAGGCCTCTTTACACTTTCATATAACACACATTGACCCCACACACACTTTTACTCGTATAATAGTTTCTTGAAAAGAGGCGGTCATGCAGTAGTAACACGGATGTCGAAGTGCCTAACACCTTCCCCATAACCAACGAGTCCCGGACCTAAATGAATCTCGATTTTGCCGGCAGTATATATCGATTGTCACATCATTTGGGTCGATGTCTGAAAACCTTTTCTCGATGTGTTGGTACAACCATTTAAAAACCAATGGCGACTCTTAACGGTCCATAAATCGACATTATACATATGGGACCTTTTTCACTTGTTTTTTCAAACAAATCTCACCTAAAATGAGAACACGAAAGAACAAATGTAGAAAAGGGACATCCAAAAATCCCGGCGTCGGCGGTGTTCATTTCTATACTTGGTACACATCGAGTCTCTACGGTTTCAATATAGTGCATTTGGTGATTTCCCACAAATAACCAACAAACTAGGTTCAGGTTACTAGTTAAGTATATACCTTACGCTTTCTATGAAGGAATCGTTTAATCCGGATACCATACATCAACTACTAAAAGTACAATTGCACCATACTTAAATATAACTCTATATTCTTAACTTCTTTATCACTATCTTTTTATAGACATTGTCTATTTATTATCACCTTACATCCTTATTATTGGGTTAGGTAACCCCACATTCATATTCCTTATAACTTTCTGCGAGATTCTTCTTTGAATCCTTTCACATGATTTTAATTCCTTATTTTATCAAACTCTATTTGATCTTATTAGTTCATTATCTTCACCTCTCTTTTACGAGGTTATAGCCTCGGTACTCCTACCTAAGGTTTATAACCTATGGCTTTGATACCAAGCGTAATGAACCCAAATCCATACAATTTAAATCTCGACTTGATTAAATTAACCATACATTAAATCTCTAATTTTACATCATTATTCGATATTAAAAACACTAAAATTGCGGAATATTTAAAACATTTATACATTTTCTTCTTTCTTGCCTGAATCACAACCTTTACATTACATCTCTTTGATTTAATCTTATATCATGAATCGTTACAACAAAATGACTATACAAAGTCTTACATCATAACTACATATCCATATACATTGGATAGCTTCGACTTACAATTCAATGACATATTACGTTAAAAATATGAAATATATTTCTCATAAAACATAAGTAATCTTAAATGAATATAGATCTCTATAACTCACTTAGCACGTATCTTTACCTTAAAATCTTGACTTTAAAAGTGGTTATTTGCGAGTGAGAGCTCGGCTGACCAACAAAAGTCTAACAGTTTTCATGCATCACATAACCGTAATAATATGCTCGATATACATCTCATTAAAAGTAACATAGCATACATGCTTTTAATTCACATAGCAAATATAAAGATTGAGTTCCTTACTCAATACTCCTTATTAACCAAAATAATGCGATCGTAAATTGACTTTAACATTTCATGATTTCAACATGTATAACATATCATACAATTTATAACAGTTCATCAGTCCACGTGAAAATAGGAACAAAAGACTTGCCTTGATACGTTGTTTACCAATAACGGTTTAACAACTTACGATTATACGCACTTCACGTGCCCTACACATTATATAACCATACACATCAACTATTAGTCACATAACAACACATAGTAATTGTAATGTAAACTCTACTCCTCATCTACATAATCTTTCCTATTAATTGCTTTACAATATTCCAATTAGATTGTGTTAACTTTTAAACTTATGACTCACTATATTTCTTCTTAGTCAAACTCGAAGTTCATTCAAGTGCTTAAGACTTGCTAAGACTACTTATTTTGAGACCCCAGTTTTTTTGAATAAAGAATTAAATTTTTGAAATATATTTTTGAATATTATGGTGTGGATTTGATATAATGTTATAGTTGTGGGTAATATTTACAAATTTTGCAAAATCATGAGTTGTTATATAATATTAGATTGGTGGAAATATTAGGTTTAACGGGGAATATTAAATACTGATAGCACAATCATTGGTGGACCCCCACAGAAATTATTAGTCGGATTGAAAAGCGACAAAAAACTTTATCAAAATAACGGCGGAAGTTTTACAGTTAAGCTGTTGAAACACCCGGTGTTAAAAAATGCGATGTCTGGCGTGGTTGCATAGTAGCACGGTATTGATTATTGATGCTTACGTGAGAAGTTACTCGATTATACTCGATTATTACTCTCGATAATTCTTTGCATCATATCTCTCGTATTATTGATTAGATTATTATCACGATATCATCTACATAAAATGTTTTTTATTAAATCAATACTTGAGATGACAAAGTTATTCATATTATAAATTGCAATATTTACATGTCTAGAAGTTACATCGAGGAGAGGTTTGGTCACTAATTGCGGCATGATAGGGAGAAATCCTTATTAAAGCCCCTCTTTCACAGGAGCGACACGGTTGATAAATATTGTGAGTTATAATATTAATAATGAATGTTGTTGAATTTGGGAGTTGAATTTGGAGATCTTGGAATTGATATTTGAGTCGGAGCGATGAAAAAATTAGTAAAATAGTCTATAAACACAAAATTTTAGGGATTCATGCTATTTGGTGAAAATGTATATGAAAAAGGTAGAGGGATGAAAGTATTTCAAAGAAACAATTTTCGGCGATTAAGGTTAGAAGAACTTAGGGATCCGTAAAGATCGGTAGCGGTATCGAGGATCGTTACCATTAGGAAGGTGAATGGCGAGAAGATCAGTGAAGACTTGTAATGTAGAAAGATAAAAGCTGAACTATAGACTAGTTTAATGAACTATTATGTATCCTTGGTGGCGGATAAAAAATCGGCTCTTGTAAGATGAAATAAATAATATAATTATCATTATTTGTAATAAAAAGAGGTCATGGGTTCGAGAACACAGGATTTGAGAGTGTATGTAGTTATATTGCATTATATAATGATGTATGTTGGATGAATGATGTACTAAATATTTGTCTGAAATCCAAGGTGTGAAGATGAACCCAGTTTGGGCGTTCTGAAGTTAGTATCGGAGGCGATAGGTTATAAACCTTAGGTAGGAGTACCTAAGACTATAATCGTAGAGAAGGATAAAAAGATCACTGCGTGATCACGGTGAATCGTAATGTGAGATAAAAGACATTAAGCGATGAATGATTTATAGCAAAACTATGAATGAAGGTTACTATGAAGTAAATGCAGGAAGAAGAACTTAGAATGAGTTATGAAGGATAGTATATGAATTAAAGAAAATTAAGTATTAAGTGGAGAGATTTAATTTCAATTGAGGACTCATATCGGTAATTTGAGTTGTATGATTCCTTGTATGGTGAGGGAAATTATGCGTGGTTTTAGAACCATAGCTTCTTATCTTTGATATAGTTGTTAAGTTGAACAATTCTTTGTATGGGTGGAGAATTGTTCTTGGTGTAACAACCTTAGCTTAACTCCTTATATCGGTCGGGAAAGGCTGGTTGTCCAATTTACGTATAAATGAGGGAATTGTGTTTATTATCTGATCACTTAGCTTACGGTAGTGATAATCATTGGGATTGAGTCGTATTATCAAGATGTATATGATGAGAAGGTGAATCTTTTCTCATGTATATACTTGATAGGTGAAACGATAATTGTCTAGAAATTAAGATTTAAAGAATTAGTTATTAATAAAATGAATTTTATTAATACTATTATGTGCTATGTGTTTATTAATCGTTCTATAACCTAGAATGATTATTAATCGGGAGGATTACAGCTCTGAGCTAGATTGAGCAGTAAAAATTTTCAAGACAAAAATAAAATTTTTAGGAGAACAAAAATATTTTCGGGGAAAAAAGGCGAAATAGGCACTATTCACCCGTTTACGCTCGGAGATTTATTTTGAAATTTCGAGAAGTTATTGATTACGTGAAATCTTGAGGCGTGATGGAATATTCAATAATATTTCGATTATGGCAAAAATGAAGTTTTTAAACTGCGGACTCAAAACCTAAGGGTTAGGAAAGTGAGTTACGAGAATGTAATGAGTCGATATAATAACTAGGGTTATTATGCGTGAGAAATCTGATATGATCTGAGTTATTATACAGTATATTACGAAGATTAATCTGACGTATAATCTGAATATCGTCTAAACAATATCTGAAGAGAATACGAAATTACGAGAAAGAAATGCGTAGAATCTGATTAGTCTTAATGGACTTTGTGTTCATAGACTTTTGTAGAATCCAATTGGACTTGGATTATGTCAAGCTCAATGATTTGTGAAATTAAGCCCAAGTTAGGCCCAATAAGAATTAGGATTAAGCCCGATCCAAAGAAATTAATCGCGGATCGAGCCAGGTGAGTCAGCGGATGGGTAAAACCCATGGGGCAACCCATGGGGATGACCCATGGGCATAAGGGGCGGCCACTTGGCCACCAAGTAAGGGTGGTGGCCAAGTTAACTTGGTAACTAAGTTGTTAAGGAGGTGGGAATAGTGATTTTAGGGGCGAAATGACTATTTTGCCCCTAGCTTTGGTTTTCTATAAATAGAAAGCTAATTTTTCATTTTCTAGGATTTTGAAAATCCTATAACTTGAGAGAGAGAGAGAGAGAGAGAAAGAGCTCGGTTGGGAGAGGAGAAGGAAGAGAATGAGCATGAATGCTCGGATCAAAAGTGATCGAGAAATAGAAAAGCTACATAAATCATGGCTTTGTATAACGGAAGAGAAATAAAGAAGAAGCGCAGTAATCAAACCTAGTTTCTTTTAATATTTTCTTTAAGTTTAATATGTTTAAAACATAACTTAATGAGAATAAGGTGTAAAAGATGTTAGTAATGATTTCATATGGTTGAAATCATGAGAAAATAAGAAATAAGAAATAAGAAATTTAGTTTATAAATTTCTTAAGCAAATATAAGATTAAATGAGAGGATTTGAAGCGATCCGAATGAATATTATGAACGAGTAGGTGAATTAAGTAAGGAATGGTGTTCTATAACATCAAATTCCAAGAAAAAGTGAAATCGTAATCCAAAATATCGATTAAAAATGAAGAACGAACGAAGAACGCGAAGAACAAGCGAAGAACGTTGTTGATGGACAAATTTAAAACCATCGTAGTGTAAATGTAATTGATGGACAAGTTTAAAACCATCGCGTATAAGTTAGATGCTTATTGCTTGGTTAGGAACATTAGAAATGTTCATGAAGAACGGATTAAAACTAAGCTATAACGAAGTTATGGCGAAAATTTTGTAAAAGAAGAACGAAAATTTGAAAGTTAGTAAATGAACCCGAATATGTAGGGTTTCATAAGAATGTAAGAGAACGTATAAAATGTGAGTTGTGGACTCAAGAACTAACGAATTCCGAGTTCGGATGACCGAATTACGGACGAACGAACGAAGAACGTTAAAAATGTTAAAATGAATGAAGGGTTAAGATTAAGCCAACTGAATGTCATGTTAACAGATTCAGAACAAATTTCTGTCCGAGGATAATCGAAGTACGTAAGATAAGGAAGAAAATGGCTTTGGAACGACCTCGTTCTGAGTTATAACAAAGTTATGAGATTATGAGATCGTCTCAAAATCTGCAACTCTTAGAAAAATTTCTAGGTTTTTAACTCTTAGTATTTTCTAGGGTTTTGGCTCGGCGTACTTGATGCAGTGATGTCGTGTACTGACCAATGAAAGAATAGAACCTCGGTCTTTAGTAATTGAATTGCCGGTGCAGCTAGAGATAACAAAGGGTTTGGCGCCACACAAGGACTCCATTCGGAAGGGAAGAGAGAGAAAAGTAGGTCGCGCCATGACGCGAGAGAGAAAGGAAGAACCTGCGCACAGTGCCTGTGCGAGTAATGCCCAGAAATGAGATTTTTAGTTCTCAGTTACTGGAGGATGTGCAAGAAAGAAATATGAACATAATGTTCAACTAATGTAACACTTAATCAAGTGTTTTAAACCTTTAATAAAGGTTGAACGAAAAGATTAAACGAGAATTAAAAGACAAAGAATGTAGATCACGGGTTATGGAACAGATGTCAGGGGACCGTAGTCGCGATAAATGAGCGTGAGGATTTACTATGATTGTGATTCCTTAGGCGTTGGTTGATGAAGGTAATGAATAACATTTTGATGTTATGTCATGGTAATGAGAGATAAATGTAAAGCGTTTAGGCGCTGTGAAAGCAACGTTGTTGCGATGAAACGATCGATCTTAGCATCTGATGAACCGTATGGCTTTGACATTAAGAAAGAATAATGAACATGGGGTTCATGGGGATGGATAACGATTGAAAGCAATTAAAACCTTGAGTAAAGGTTGAATGAGAGATTAAGAGGCGAAGCAACGTGAGCGTTGAATACGTAAACGATCCTCGTGAATCGTATTCACGTTTGATGAAACGTCTTAAGTATACCTGGTTGTATGACTTAGGCGTTGACAAAGGTAGTAAGTAAAGATACTGAATGGTATCGAAGAGCCGTAGCGAGCGGTAATAAGATTACTGAAAGACGAATATAAGTCGGATGAGAATGTTAGAATGAAAGGTAAGCGTTGAACACTTTAACCGACGTGAAGGTTAAGTGTACGCAAATATTAAACGGATAGAACCTACACCCCGTGTATGGTTTGACTGTAAGGTAATGAAGAATGTTGATTAAATGTGAATGGTGAAGAAACTGAGTTAAAGATAAATAACGTATAACATTAAGAAGCCGAGTCAATAAGTATAACTTGAATGACGTTCAGAGTTGAATGAACGGACGTTGTAAAGATGAATAAGTTATAAAATGTTTAAGCTATGTATGAATTCATAGTATGAAATGATGATCGTTACGAGTATACAAAAGACTATATGACTTAGACGATGATGAATGAATCCTGAGGTATGGCATTTGGTTGCCAGAAATCCATAAGGAATATGAATTTGACTTAACGAACATTATAGTTTAATAGTTCGGACAAGTTAAGAGAAGTTAGGTTTTAGTACAATTGTAACCTTTGATGGTTGACATATGGGAGCTGGGCTAAACAATTCCTTGAGGAAGCGAAGGTATATCTGAAATTGGCAACCGATCTAACTCATTTGTGATGGCGATGTAGATGAGGCGAGAACTTGTTTGTTGGTTGTTTGTGGGAAACCACTCGAGAGTACCATATGGACTACTAGCGGAGAGAAGCGATGTGTACTGAGTCCTAGAGAAGTATAAGAAGAAGATAAGAATGTAAATCATCAAAGATGATGAACGTGTTGAGTAAGACATCTCCGTATGTCATGAAACCGTAAACCGGTAATAAAAGTTAGTCGCGTAAAATTATATTGTAAGAACGCGAACCTTAAGAAGTAAAGTTAAGTAAACCAATGTGTAAGTCAAGTATATGACTAATTGGTGTATTTGTTATTTCCTTATGTGTTATAGGGATTGGAATGAAAGCGATTCGGCGTAAAAGGCATGGTACATGCGTAAAGGAAGTTTCTAACTTCATTCATATTTTAAATGAATGCTAGTTTCTTAAACTTCTCGGATGTTGAACTTGAGAAGTTACGTACATGTCTTGAATGTGTGATATTTGTGCAAGGTGGTAGAAGCGTATGAGGCCTTGTGCCTGATGTGAACACTTTGGTGTTTTACGTGAGATGAAGCTGTTCTATGTTTGAAGCTGTTCAATAAAAAGAATATTACTGTTTATACATGAACCGTTATTATTAAGTCATGTGCTATTGATTCTAGCAGACGGGATGTGTATGAAAGAGAATAGAGAATGAAAGTATTTCAAAGTGAATGTGACTAATGTTTTAAGATGATAGGAATCAAAACTATTCCTATTATTCAAGATGCTTAGTAACCTTTTGTTAGGTTATTGAAGTCTAAAAAGAATGTTTAAATTCTTGAAGTTGTTTGTTCAACTTTGTTATGACTTCTTTGGGCAATTGAATGCTCACACTTGCTTTAAATGAAAAACATTTTCAATGACGATGTTAGAAGAACTTAAGGATCCGTATAGATCAAGCTTGACGGTATCCGGATGAAGTGCCATTCGAGAATGTGAATGGCGAGAAAGATCAAGTGAAGACTTGTAATATAGAAAGAAGAAAATTAAACTATAGACTAGTTTAATGAGCGATATATGTATCCTTGGTGGCGGATAAAAAGTCACTCTTGTAAGATGAAAGGAATAATGTAATTATCATTATTTGTAATGAGAAAGGTTATAAGGTTTTAACACAGGATTTGAGAGTGTATGTTGTTATATTTCAGGTATATAATGATGTATGCGAATGAATGATGTACTCGTGACGTCTGGAATCCGGTGTGAAGATAGACCGGGATTTTGGGGCGTTTCTGAGTTAGTATCAAAGGCGATAGGTTATAAACCTTAGGTATGAGTACCTAAGACTATAATCGTAAAGAGAAGGATAAGAAGATCACCACGTGATCATAGTAAATCGTAGTAACAGATGAGCTATTAAACGATGAATGATTTATAGCTAATGCTATGAATTAATGGTACTACAAAGTAGTACGGGAAGAAGAACTCAAATTGAGTTGTAAAGGATAGTATACAAATTAAAGAAAATTCATATTAAGTAAAGAGAAAGTTAGAAGTTGTAAGATTTCAATTGAGGACTCATGTGATGGTTGAGTTGTATGAATCTTTGTACGGGCAGAGGTTTGTGCCTGGTGTAACAACCACTCAGTTTATTACAGTGATAATCATTGAAATTGGTCGCACTATCAAGATGTATATGACGAGAAGTTGAATCTTTTCTCATGTATATACTTGATAGGTAGAAAATGATAAGATAGGTGCGAGTTCTTGAAACTCATACTTATGGTAAGTTCGTGACACATAATAATATGGTATGTTTTTGAATGTTTATGGATATGGGCGTTCTTGGATTACATATTGCGGATGTTCTTAAACTCATATTATTGTGGAAAGTTCCTGAACTCATAATGTGCGGTAAGTTGATGGACTGTACTATGGTATAGAGATGTTTAGACTGAAAACGAAGTATTTTCAGTCGACGTAGCATTGAAGGTGCTAGAGAAGATTAAGTATTGTCGCAAGTAAGACAATGGAGGAAGATGGAGAATAGGATATTCCAAGTCATCTAGCTATGCTAGATTTCAAAATTTCTTGAAATCGTGCTAATGTGCGCATTTTGGAAAATGAAAGAATTGGTTCGACTTTTGGAACCAATGGATTTTAAAAGAACTATTCTTGGTATATCGATGCTAATTGTTTCGCCTAGATAGAAATTGGTTTAAAATATCAAAATGAATTTAATATCATCAGTGCATTTGATGCAAGGATGGTAAAATGATGAAGTTATTAATGCAATTAAACCTAGTGTTGAATGTGATCTTAGGATCAACAAACCGCTATGGTATAATGTATAATGACGAAGTCATAAACTGACGAAGTGCTCAACGTACTGTGAAGAATACGGTATCATGACATCATGAAACGTTTTGATGTATTGTAAAAGAATTTAAAGAAGTAGTCGATGTCAATTGATTTGACTAGACGAATGTTTCAAGAAATATCCAAAATTTTTGGTATTAAGTCAGAGGAGAACATACTCCGAAATGGGGATATACGATAGGTTGATCACCTATGTATGGAAAGAGGTGGTTTACTTTCTTTGTGATTGTAAACTTACCGTGGAAAGAAGGGTTTACGGCGAAATGTTGTTTAACCTAGCAAGAGTTCATGGTCAATTTGACCCCTCAACAAAAGTATGAAATATTTTAAAGGAATTTTTATATTCCTCGTTATTCCTTTCACTTCATGATTCTTGATAAGTTATAAAGGGTAGGGAATGTTTGAAAGATAATAACTTCTTTGAAGAGAAGTTGAGAAGAAGAGTAAGTTAAAAATTTCGAGGACAAAATTATGTGGAGAAGGGGTGAATGTGATGACCTGGGTAAGGGTTGGTTTTAAGAAATTTCGAGGACGGGATTTTTATAAGGGGGGGAGGATGTGACAACCCGGAAATCCGGATTGTCTAGAAATTAAGATTTAAAGAATTAGTTATTAAAAAAATAAATTTTTATTAATATTATTCTGTGCTATGTGTTTATTAATCGTTCTATAACCTAGAATGATTATTAATCGAGAGGATTACGACTCTGAGCTAGATTTAGCAGTAAAATTTTCAAGGCGAAAATAAAATTTTTTCGGGAAAAAAAATATTTTTGGGGAAAAAGACGAAATAGGTACCATTCACCCGTTTCTGCTCGGAGATTTATTTTGAAATTCCGAGAAGTTATTGATTGCGTGAAATCATGAGACGTGATGGAATATTCAATAATATTTCGATTATGCAAAAAAAAGTTTTAAGCTGCGGACTCAAAACCTAAGGGTTAGGAAAAGTGAGTTACGAGAATGTAATGAGTATGTATAATAACTAGGGTTATTATGCGTGAGAAATCTGAGTATGATCTGAGTTATTATCTGAGTATATTACGAAGATTAGTCTGACGTATAATCTGAATATCGTCACGAATTATATCTGAAGAGAAAGACGAGATTACGAGAAAGGAATGCGTAGAATACGATTAGTCTTAATGGACTTTGTGTTCATAGACTTTTGTAGAATCCGATTGGACTTGGATTATGTCAAGCCCAATTATTTGTGAAGTAAAGCCCAAGTTAGGCCCAAGAAGAATTAGGATTAAGCCCGATCCAAAGAAATTAACCGCGGATCGAACCGATGAGTCACCGGATGGGTAAAACCCATGCGGCAACCCATGGGGATGACCCATGGGCATAAGGGGCGGCCACTTGGCCACCAAGTAAGGGTGGTGGCCAAGTTAACTTGGTGGCTAAGTTGTTAAGGAGGTGGGAATAGTGATTTTAGGGGCAAAATAACTATTTTGCCCCTAGCTTTGGTTTTCTATAAATAGAAAGGTAATTTTTCATTTTCTAGGATTTTGAAAATCCTATAACTTGAGAGAGAGAGAGAGAGAGAGAGAGAGAGAGAGAGCTCGGTTGGGAGAGGAGAAGGAAGAGAATGAGCATGACTACTCGGATCAAAAGTGATCAAGAAATAGACAAGCTCATAAATCATGAAGCTTTGTATAACGGAAAAGAAATAAAGAAGAAGAACGCAGTATCAAGACCCTAGTTTCTTCTAATATTTTCTTTAAGTTTAATATGTTTAAAACATAACTTAATGAGAATAAGGAGTAAAAGATGTTAGTAATGATTTCATATGGTTGAAATTATGAGAAAATAAGAAATAAGAAATAAGAAATTTAGTTCATAAATTTCTTAAGAAAGTATAAGATTCGTGAGGATTTTGAGCGATCCGAATGAATATTATGAACGAGTAGGTGAATTAAGTAAGGAATGGTGTTCTATAACATCAAATTCCAAGAAAAAGTGAAATCGTAATCCAAAATATAGATTAAAAATGAGGAACAAACGAAGAACGCGAAGAACGTTGTTAATGGACAAATTTAAAACCATTGTAGTGTAAATGTTGTTGATGGACAAGTTTAAAACCATCGCGTATAAGTTAGATGCATATTTCTTGGTAAGGAACGTTAGAAATGTTCATGAAGAACGAATTAAAACTAAGCTATAACGAAGTTATGGCGAAAATTTCGTAAAAGAAGAACAAAAATTTGAAAGTTAGTAAATGAACCCGAATATGTAGGGTTTCATAAGAATGTAAGAGAACGTATAAAATGTGAGTCGTGGACTCAAGAATGAATGAATTCCGAGTTCGGATGACTGAATTACGGACGAACGAACGAAGAACGTTAAAAATGTTAAAATGAATGAAGGGTTAAGATTAAGCCAACTGAATGGCATGTTAACGGATTCAGAACAAAGTTCTATCCGAGGGTAATCGAAGTACGTAAGATAAGGAAGAAAATGGCTTTGGAACGACCTCATTCTGAGTTATAACAAAGAAGATATGAGATCATAAAGTACGCGTCTCAAACTTGACTTAACACTTAGAAACATTTTCTAGGGTTTTAGCTGTAACGCAGTTGTGCATGTGCCCGAGAAGTGTCATGTACCTATGCAAGAGTGAAACTCGAACCTCGGTGCTATTATTAATTGTGGCCAGTAGTGCGAGAGATAACAAAGGGTTTGGCGCCGCATGACTGAGGACCAAGGAAGAAGAGTAAAGTAGGTCAGGTCAAGTGAGCGAGAGAAGAAATAAATTGCAAAGAAAGCCAATGCCATGTGCCTGATACTGCGGTGCGAGTAATGCCCGAGAAATGAGATTTTTAGTTCTCAGTTACTGGAGGATGTGCAAGAAAGAAATATGAACATAATGTTCAACTAATGTAACACTTAATCAAGTGTTTTAAACCTTTAGTAAAGGTTGAGCGGAAAGATTAAACGAGATTAAAAGCGAAAAGAATTTAGATTCGGGTTCTGAAACCGATGTCCGGGGGCCGTAGTCGCGATAAATGAGCGTGAGGATTACTATGATTGTGATTCCTTAGGCGTTGAGTGATGAAGGTAATGAATAACATTCCGATGTTATGACATATGTCATGAATGTAAAGCGCATACATTGTTGAACGCGATTGATGAATCGGTCTTAGCATCTGACGAACCGTATGGCTTTGACATTAAGAAAGAATAATGAACATGGGGTTCATGGGATGGATAACGATTGAAAGCAATTAAAACCTTGAGTAAAGGTTGAATGAGAGATTAAGAGACGAGCAACGTGAACGTTGAATACGTAAACGATCCTCGTGAATCGTATTCACGTTTGACGAACATGCTAAGTATAACCTGGTTGTATGACTTAGACGTTGACAAAGGTAGTAAGTAAGATACGAATGGTATCAAGAGAGCCGTAGCGAACGGTAATAAGATTACTGAAAGTCGAATATAAGTCGGATGAGAATGTTAGAATGAAATGTAAGCGTTGAACACTTTAACCGACGTGAAAGTTGAGTGTACGCAAATATTAAACGAGTAGAACCTACACCCCGTGTATGGTTTGACCATAAGGTAATGAAGAATGTTGATTAACCGTGAATGGTGAAGAAACTGAGTTAAAGATAAATAACGTATAACGTTAAGAAGCTGAGTTAATAAGTATAACTTGAACAACATTCCGAGTTGAATGAACCGGACGTTGTAAGGTATGAATTAGTGAATATAAATGTGATCATTATAGTATACATTGATGATCGTTAAGTATACAAAAGACTGTATGACTTAGACGATGATGAATGAATCCTGAGGTATGGCATTTGGTTGCCAGAAAGCCATAAGGAATATGAATTTGACTTAACGAACATTATAGTTTAATAGTTCAGACAAGTTAAGATAAGTTAGGTTGTAGTACAATTGTAACCTTTGATGGTTGATATATGGGAGCTGGGCTAAACAATTCCTTCAGAGAGCAAAGGTATATAAGAAACTGGCAACTGATCTAACTCACTGTGTTGGCGGTGTAGATGAGACGGGAACTTGTTTGTTGGTTGTTTGTGGGAAACCACTCGGAGTACCATATGGACTACTAGCAGAGAAGCGATGTGTGCTGAGTCCTAGAGAAGTATAAGAAGAAGATAAGAATGTAAATCATCAAAGATGATAAACGTGTTGAGTAAGACATCTCCGTATGTCATGAAACCGTAAACCGGTAATAAAAGTTAGTCGCGTAAAATTATATTGTAAGAATGCGAACCTTAAGAAGTAAAGTTTAAGTAAACCAATGTGTAAGTCAAGTATATGACTAATTGGTGTATTTGTTATTTCCTTATGTGTTATAGGGATTGGAATGAGCGATTCAACGTGTCGTAGTATGTAGGCATGCGTAAAAGCAAGTTTCTAACTTCATTCATATTTTAAATGAATGTTAGTTTCTTAAACTTCTCGGATGTTGAACTTGAGAAGTTATGTCTACATGTCTTGAATGTGCGATATTTGTGTAAGGTGGTAGAACGTATGAGGACTTGTGCCTGATGTGAACACTTGGTGTTTTACGTGAGATGAATTGTTCTATGTTTGATCTGTTCAATAAAAGAATGTTCTGTTTATACATGAACCGTTATTGTTAAGTCTGTGCTATTGATTCTAGCCAGACAGGATGTGTATGAAAGAGAATAGAGAATGAAGGTATTTCAAAGTGAATGTGACTAATGTTTTAAGATGATAGGAATCAAAACTATTGCTATTATTCAAGATGCTTAGTAACCTTGTTCGGTTATTGAAGTCTGAAAAGAATGTTTAAATTTTTGAAGTTGTTTGTTTAACTGTTATGACTTGCTGGGCAATTGAATGCTCACACTTACTTTAAATGAAAAACATTTTCAGCGAACGATGTTAGAAGAACTTAAGGATCCCGTATAGATCAAGCTGACGGTATCCAGATGAAGTGCCATTCAGAATGTGAATGAGCGAGAAGATCAAGTGAAGACTTGTAATATAGAAAGAAGAAAATTAAACTATAGACTAGTTTAATGAACTGTATATATCCTTGGTGGCGGATAAAAGTCACTCGTGTAAGATGAAAGGAATAATGTAATTATCATTATTTGTAATGAGAAAGGTTATAAGGTTTCGAGAACCTGGGATTTGTGAGTGTATGTTGTTATATTTCAGTATATAATGATGTATGCAGAATGAATGATGTACTCGTAACGTACAAAATCCGGGTATGAAGATAGACTGGATTTCGGGGTGTTACAGACCAAGTCCAGACACGCATACCCGAATGGCCCCAATGCAATTGGATGGCCGAATATCAAGGAGACTTTTCTCGGACTGCCGTTACCTCCTCCTACCTTCATTGGTCGACCCCCCAGTTTGCCAATAACATGTCCCAGGAAGAGATCATGCACAGCAGGCTTCACCGCACCTATTTCACAGCTCGCGAGGCCAATCACGTTAATCTTAATGAGGAGGATGCTTAGTCACCCTGCCCCTCTTTGGCTTCTAGACACACCTTTTTGATTGATGCCAAAGGGGAAGAAGACTTATAATTTTGCTTGCATCTCAAAGACAATTTTTTTTAACTTTTCATGCATGATAACTGATGTTGTTAAGACTATGGTTTAAATCTATTGATGGATGATGGTTTAAAATAGTTTACTATAATTTCTGCGTATCATGTTATGGACTAACCATAAAATGCAGGGTTACTGATTAAATTTTTATATAACTTCCAAAATACAGGGTTGCTCAAACACTGCTCATATGCAGTCAATGGTATGCATGAACTAAGGGGGAGCTATAACTTTCTTGAAATACATAGTTTTAGGGGGAGTCATAATTATCTGGTTGTCATCATCAAAAAGGGGGAGAATGTTGACTTATGTCACATTCTAGGTTTTGATGATGACCATATTAGTTCACTAATTCTGTTATATATCATTTCAGGATCATCAAGGAAGAAGGTCCAAAGTCAAGATGCATATTGAAGAAAGAAAAGCCAAATTGAGTCTTAGGAATATATGTAAGATTTTAGAAGTTATTATTTTCCAAAATAAGGCTCTGGGACATGTGCATTACATACATATATCTGCATTCATATTTGATACTGCATGATTAATAATATGCATGACAAAATTTCTCCACATAAGGAATCAAATCCTGTTAAGGAGACCTACACGGTAGAGCATGAAATGACTCTCATAAATTATGCATTTTATCTCTAAAATCACGGATAGACAACAATGGGATAGCAGGAGTCTTGCATTACCATTCAAGGTATTTAATTGGTTATCTCCAACGGCGCAATCCATATGGACACCGGCCAGAAAATTATGGTAAGCATAAATCATGACATCATAGAATTTGCATCATAAATCACGCTGCATAGATTGAGTCATATATCAAAGGTCTTAATTCTTAGAAATTAATTAAGGTAAATAGTTGATTAATTACCATACGCAATACAGGAATCATTAGCCATGATTTGGGAAATCTAATTGGTTGGGTCTAACAACCCAATATATAAATATGGAAACTAGCGTGTCAATATATATTGTATTGATTTCCGGACTTCTAGAAATTGGGACAAGCCATAAAATCAATTAGTCTTAAAAGTATTGACAGCGTGATCTCATGGAAATCAAACTGAATATATCATGATTTGTGCTAAATGGTTTTAAAACGAGCAGATTACAGAATCAAATCTGTGCAACGGAAATACTCTCGAATAGGTGTATATAAACAGAACTTGCTAACAGTTTTAATCACGAAATACATACACAAAAAATAATAGCACAAAAACTGCGAGATTATGTTTCACTAAGATAGATATTGATTGCTTTAAGAACAGAGTTGCAGTTTCGAATACATTCTGGTAATATCCTTCTTGAATATCATTTCATACTAGAGCCTCGAGTTGGTAAGTAATATATTGCTTCATCATTAGACCTCTAGTATTGTATTTTAATTGTCATATCTAAATCTGTATTGTATTAGGTAATCATGTTTGGATTGATAACTTATTATAGTCAAGTTGAAGGAAAGCATAGGTGCTTAAGAGTGCATAGGGGCACAAGGAACAAAGGTGTTCAAATTTGATAAAACTTGTATTGTAATTGGAAAAGTTGAATAAAAGTGAGTCTCCAATACTAGTTGGTATTGGACGTGGATTAGGCTACTATTCTAGAGGGTAGTAGTTGAACCACGTAAAAATTCGGGTGTTTGTGTGATTGCATTCTATACTTGAGTATTCTGTTATTTATCCAGCAACCTTCATTCTATCCATATCAGTAATCCAGCTGGCTGCATTAAACACTTAAGGAATTTTTGATAAGAAATAAAAATTGGACATAGTTTGTGCCTACACTTATTCAACCTCCCCTTCTAAGTGTACCTATTTAAATTTCAAGGTTATCGAATCTTGGGACTAGTAACACCTTTTGAATGAACGACGTACGTTTATTATATTCCGCATTTTAGTTATCGTATGTTGTTTAGAGGTAGATATTAGTATTTTATCGTGATGACCGAACCGGGGTCAGAGGACCCGAATTTGGGGGCATCACAGGTTGGTATAAAAGCAGTAGATTATAAACGTTAGGAATGTGAAACCAAGGTTATAACCTTAGTAGAAAACTATAGTAGAGTATTTAAGTTATGGGGTAAGGAAATCCATCGAGTTTTATTGTGATATTGAAGTGGTTTATTTAATCAAAAATGATTGATAGACGTCTTAAACTTCTTAATGCTAACATGGATAGCATATCATATAAAGCCTAATTATTTCTTCCTTTCCTCAGATCATGCCGCCTAGGAGACTTCAGCGGAATCAGAGGGAGGAAGGATCCGTTAATAATGGTGGAGGGGAAAATGTTGATCCAATGCAGAACTTCATTAACTTTTAACCGAGGCGAAGCAATGCAAAATAGACCCCTTTGCCAAGAAGGCGACCAGACAACACTTGGCTAGCTTTGAAGACTTTAAATTGGTAGGACCACCGGAGTTCCGAGGAACCTTGGACCCAATTGAAGCCCATACATGGATAGAAGAAATGGAGAAGGTGTTTGTGGTCGCACGAGTGGCCGAAGCACAGAATACAAGTTTTGCCACTTTCATAATGAAGGGTGAAGCTAATTATTGGTGGAAAGCCAATAGGGGACGAGCAGACGAGGGAATTATTCCTTAGGACGAATTTAAGGAGCTATTCCTCGAATTACTTCTCGGAGAATACGCAACAGGATATGGAGGTTAAGTTTCTGGAACTGAAGCAAGGTAATATGTCTGTCATAGAGTACACTGCAAGATTTAACGAGTTGGCCCGATTCACGTCACATAAGGGTTACACGGAGGCCAGAAAGGCAAGAAGGTTCAAATTAGGACTGAAACCATGGGTGTAGAAAGCAGTGGTTGTATTAAAGATTAAGACTTACTCTGATCTTTTAGAAAGGGCTATCATTGTTGAAGGAGACAATGAAGCCATCGCTCAATTCAAACAAGAGAAGAAGATCGATCAGGATGGTCAGAAGAAGTCCCCAACAAGCGTAAATGGACGAAGAGCCAATCCTCTGGAGGAAATAAGTCCGTAGGGGAGGCTAAGAAAAGTATGAAGTGAAAAAACTATGGGAGGAGTCACTCGGGGGAGTGTATGAAGGGAAAGAGTATTTGTTATCATTGTGGACAATCGGGGCACATGGCTCCTCAGTGTCCGAATAAGCAGAAGGGAGGATTTTTCTCGTGTGGAGCCACAGACCATCAAATCAAGGACTGCCCGAAGAAAAAGGGGGATGCAGCTAGCGGCAATCACAACAACAACAACAATGGGCTAAACATTGGAGGGCCAGCCAGTCAAGCCAACAGACCAACTGTACGAATGTTCATCATGACCGTACAGGATGCGCTGGAATCTAAGGACGTGGTATCAGGTATCATTCTGATCAATGATATAGATGCATACGTGTTATTTGATTCGTGTGCTACCTGCTCTTTTGTTTCCAAAGAATTTGCTAAACAGTTAGACTTACCCCATGAGAGATTAGCACACCCTATGAACGTAGAAGTAGCGAACAAGGAAATTATTCCCGTAGAATACATTCATAAGAATTATTACTCTGAATTACAAGGATTTAAGCTCAAAGTGGATTTGATATCGATTCATTTGGGGGAGTTCGATGTATTCCTTGGAATGGATTGGATATCGGTTCACAGAGCAGTTATAGATTGTAAGAAGAAGTGTGTACACTTTAAGACTCCGAATAAGTCAAGGTGGTATTTTACTGTAGTAAATCGCCGAGACAATCTCATTGTCTGACGATGGTGCAAGCTCAGAGATTGCTTTGGAAGGGTTGTATAGGTTATTTGGCTCACATAATTGATACTCGATGAGTCGAGGGTGAACTGAGTCAGATACCTATAGTAAGGGATTTTGTTGATGTCTTCCCAAACAAGATTCCGGGATTGCCACAGGATAGAGAGATTGAGTTTGTCATTGATTAAGCACTAGGGACAGCACTGGTATACAAAGCATTGTATTGTATGGCACCAGTAGAGATGAAAGAATTGATGGCTCAATTACAAGAGTTATTAGATAAGGGATACATTCGACCGAGCGTATCACCGTGGGGGGCACCAGTCTTATTCATAAAGAAGAAAGATGCATCGCTAAGACTTTGTATCGATTACCGAGAGTTGAACAAGGTCACCATTAAGAACAAGTACCCGTTGCCCAGGATAGACGATTTGTTTGATCAGTTGAAGGGGGCGAAGTACTTTTCAAAGATTGACTTAAGAACCGGTTATCACAAACTGAAAGTGAGGACGAAAGACATTCCAAAGATGGCATTCAGAACTCGGTATGGACACTTTGAGTTTCTGGTAATGTCATTTGGATTGACGAATACGCCAACAGCATTTATAGATTTGATGAACAGAGTGTTCAAACAAAATTTGGATAAGTTTGTTTTCGTATTCATAGATGACATCCTAGTGTATTCAGAGACGGAGGAAGAACACGCCGAGCATCTTCGGATAGTGCTGGAGACATTAAGAAGGTAGAGGATGTATGCAAAATTCTCCAAGTGTGAGTTTTGGTTGCAAAGAGTGCAATTTTTGGGGCATGTTATCGACAAGAATGGTGTTTCAATGGATCCAGCAAAGGTAGAAGCGGTTATCAATTGGGAGCAGCCGAAAACGCTGACCGAAATTAGGAGTTTCTTAGGATTGGCGGGATACTATCAAAGATTTATTCGAGATTCTTCGAAATTAGCATCACCGTTGACTAATCTGACCAGAAAGACAGTTAAGTTCATTTGGACAGAGAACTGTGAGGAAAGTTTCCTAGAATTGAAGAAAAGGCTTAGTCAAGCACCTGTGTTGGCTTTACCGGATAACATAGGAGGATTTATAGTGTATAGTGATGCGTCATATAAGGGTCTTGGCTGTGTAATGATGCAACACGGTAGGGTCATTGCGTACGCTTCACGTTAGCTAAAAGATTATGAGAAGGGATATCTGACTCATGATCTGGAGTTAGCAGCGGTAGTTTTTGCCTTAAAGATTTGGAGGCATTATTTGTATGGCGAGAAGTGTGAGATATATACAGATCATAAGAGTCTGAAGTATATCTTCACGCAGAGAGAGTTAAATATAAGGCAGCAGCGATGGCTAGAATCGATCAAAGATTATTATTGTGAGATTCTGTACCATCCAGGTAAAACAAATGTAGTGGCAGATGCCTTAAACAGGAAAGGCAGAGATAAGTTATTGAAATTGACCATTCAAGATTAATTGGTGAAGGATTTTGAATGATTATACTTGGAGATTAAGTATCCGATGGAGACCAACGAACAATTATTTACAGTGACAGCGAGTCTGACTTTATTGGATAAAGTTAAAGAAGCACAAGAAAAGGACGAAGATTGCATTAACATTAAGAATCGATTGACTGAAGGTGATGAGTTGAAATTTAAGATTGATAGCACTGGACTGCTAAGATTTGAAGGAAGAATTTGGGTAATGTTAGTACCAGAACTGAGAGAAGAGATTTTGCAAGAATCGCATAGTACAAGATAATCGATATACCCAAGAAGCACAAAGATGTACCAAGATTTGCATCACCACTTCTGGTGGCCAAACATGAAGAGAGAGGTTGCGGAATGCGTAAGTAGATGTCTAACTTGTCAGAGAATCAAGGCAGAGCATCAACAACCAAGTGGGTTATTACAACCATTAGAGATTCCCTAATGAAAATGGGAGCACATCACAATAGACTTCGTGGTGGGACTTCCGACAACGCAGAAAGGGCATGACGCTATATGGATGATTACAGATCGTCTTACTAAGTCAGCTCACTTTTTACCGATTAAGATTAAGTATAGTTTGGACCAGTTAGCCAAATTGTATGTCAAGGAAATTATCTCGAGACATGGGGTGCTGGTATCTATTATATCAGATAGAGATCCGCGATTCACCTCAAACTTTTGGAAGAGTCTTCAAGAAAGAATGGGGACACAATTACGAATGAGTACCGCGTATCATCCGCAGACCGATGGGCAAAGCAAAAGAATAATTCAAACACTTGAAGACACGCTCCGAGCTTGTGTGATGGACTTCAAGGGTAGTTGGGAGGATCACCTTCCATTAGTAGAGTTCGCGTATAACAATAGTTATCACGCCAGTATTGGAATGTCGTCGTACGAAGCACTGTATGGGAGGAAATGTAGAACGCCCTTATTCTGGAACGAAGTTTGAGAGCGTCGACTGTTGGAATCAGAATTGGTACAACAGATGGTAGAAATCATCAGGGTGATAAGAGCTCGACTAGTAGCAGCTCAAGATCGCCAGAAGAAGTATGCAGACTTACATCGCAAGAAGAGAGATTTTGAAGTAGGAAGCTATGCATTTCTAAAAGTATCTCCATGGAAAGGGAAGATTCGTTTTGGGAAGAAGGGCAAGTTGAGCCCTAGGTTCATAGGATCGTTCGAGATTTTGAGGCGAGTCGGTGAAGTGGCGTACGAGGTAGCCTTACCTCCTGAACTTGAGCACATTCACAACGTGTTTCATGTGTCAGTGTTACGGCCGTATAAACCAGAATACAAGCACGTTATCTCCTATGAACCAATCCAAGTCGAGAAAGACTTATCATATGAAGAAGTTCTTGTCCAGATACTAGATAGGAAGGAACAAAAGTTAAGGAATAAGATTATTCAATTCGTTAAGATTCTCTGGAGGAACCACGCAGTAGAAGAAGCTACGTGGGAGCTAGAAGAGAAAATGAGAGCGAATTATCCATTTTTTTTTAGTAACCTTATTTTTACAATTCCGAGGACGGAATTTTTATAAGGGGGGAGGAATGTAACGACCATGAAATTTAAACTCCTTATTAATTAAATATGTGATTTAATTTTAACGAGTTAGTTTCGTGAGATTATTTAAAACTTAGGTGGTTATGAAAATGTATGAAAGGATTAAAGGGAGTCACTAATAGTTATTTAAATTGGTGGACTAACCCTAAGAATTTAATATCAAAGAATTATTAGGATTCTTAATGTTTAAATATTCAATTTATTTGAATATGGTGACAAGAGTTTATTTATATTTATTAATTGCAATTATGAGTAATTAATTGATAATATGTTGATTTATAATTATTATGAATAAATAATAATTAATTAATAATTTATATAATATGATTTTATTTACTTGATTAATTGTGCAAGTAATGCACAATGGTATTTGGTGGTAATAGAAAATGTACATGGATTATATGTATGTGCACTACTTGATCATTGTAATTAAGAAATACATTGTATGCTCTTTAAATCATTATAAACTATGTTATGTGAAATGGATTGTGCATACATAATTTATAACCAAAGTATATATTATATATATAAGGTATTAGCCAAGTGTGGCATTTCATTTTGCAAATGCTAAAAATTCTCTTGTCCCATAATAAGAGTCCCATTTCATCTTCCCACGTGAAAAGCTAGCAAGCCTAGCCTAGCTTTATCTCAAATTCACCAATCTAGAGCAATAAGTGGATGGGGAGTGGGATTCATGATTGAATCACCAACTCTCACCAACTCTCTCTTAACCCTTGTACATTGTTGAAATTATTTGGTTCGATTTTGGAGGTAAACCCATTATCTAGATAATCAATCTTCTATAAATAAGACCTTCATCTTTCTTATTGCAATTTCTGAGATTTATTTGCTAAGGAGTGAGAGTATTGCAACTCAATTACCTCAAAAGGTATGAAAATCCCAATTTATGTTCTTAGTGGAGTTTTGTTAAGATTTCTTTAATTAAGCATGTATTGGTTTATAGTTGGTTTGGGTTATGTCTCTTGGTGTTATACATACTTATAAATGTGTTGGGTTATTTAGAAATCATTTTTAGAAAGATTTTGTATGGTGGGTTCTTTGAAGCTCGTCGAACGAGCAAGCTCTCGCCTCTCGATCTTGAAAATGGCGAAGTTGCGCCCTAATTGTACTAGGGTGCGGTGCTGTATTCTTGCCAACTACACTAGAACGGATGTTTACTGTTTAATTTCTGTTCATACTAACTTGTTGGTACATTGTTAGAGCAAGCTTGTAAACTATATTAACACGCACATGTAAGCACATGCATGTAGTATGAACAAGTATATCAATGATTGACACAACACTTGTGGTTTTGGAATGAAATCATAGTTTCGAAAGTAGACTTTGTCACGAACACATAATGCGAGCATTCTGACTTTGTGAAGCATGTTTAAAATCAAGGAAAGATGGTTGATGCTCTGCAAAGCAGTACATTATCGCCTCTGCAGTGCGGGCGTGGCCTTGTTTGCCACTTATATTCAGTCTTGGTGGTGCGGAATATACTACTGCCATCACAAAAATCGATTCATGATTGATTTACATTGTGCTATGTGTTGCTAACTTGGTATCATGACTTAGATACATGCCTATAAAGGAGTATAACATGATATATAAGCTTTCATATATGGTATGAAGTAATCAACTCGGATTAGTAAGGAAGTTATAGCAAAACTTAAAGTTTTCAAAACTAACCTTGTGGAAAACTTGTGTTCACCAGTTTTGAACTTAGTGACACATAAACATGAACATAGATGTTGGAACCTAAATGAACATGATATGTGATTCATAGATGTTGTATCCATGACCAACTTGATAAGCTTCGTGCTCGAACTTAGTTTGAAAAGAAAAGATTAGTTAAGGCTAATGATCATGAATGCTAGGAGTTATAGTTTTTGATTTTGAAAAGAGATTATTATAACTTATTTACTTATGATAAAGGTTTTAGACTTGTCTTACATGTGTTAGGTTGCATCATTATTGCTAAAATGATTTCAAGGACAACCTTGAACATGTTTTCAAACTTAAGTTGCATATTAGATGAGTACTTAGATACTAGTGTTGTAAGATGTCATGTTCTGGCTATAATACTCCTAAACATGATTCATATGTATTATGCATGATGATTACATGACCTTCTTATGTTTGAATGACATATAAACTGTAAGTTAAACTTGTGGCAATGAACTCAAGTTTGATTATGTGGTATATGTGAAACTCTAAAATGTATATGTGTTAAACTATATGTGTAATTAGTGTGTTAGAGTTAGACTGAAGTCAGGAGAGCAAAGCCCAACCTTGGTCTGGCCAAGGGACATCGCATCTGCGCCGTCCCTAAGCCTAAACCAGGCACAGCTGCGCCATCCTGCAGTCTTGCCAAGGTTCTATTTTAGTTTAAAGTTTCAAGGCATGTTTATATGATTTCTTTACCTTGTAATATATGACCAATATGCCATATAATGTGTTGAGTAGCATGCTATGTGACGACTTGATTGTTGTTAGTGTAGACATATACTAGTTTACACATACTAATTGAAATGATCGACTTGATAACGTTAGGTCGTTTCAACGCAAGTAATTAAAGCTACAATTATATTTTAGCTGAGCAAACAGATATGTTTCTTAATTCTTAATTCTTACTCTTTTATTTGAGTAAGTATCTAAATTATCCTTTATGTGGTGCAAGTTTCTTTGAACCCTACTTTTATTGAGCAAGTATCCGAATTTATTATGTTGCAAGTTTCCTAACTTACACAACTTTGAGTTTGTAAAAGTTTTCCTATCCTTCTCATATTGCATTGAGCAGGATATTGTTGAATTGAAAGTTATTCATTTAAGCTTGAATCTTATTTCCAATCATGCTATTAAGTGGTTTAATTTCCTTACAATTATTCCACATCGATATTATTGATATTCGCACTTAGTGCACTTGAGTTCGTACAGTCTTGCACTTGTACATCATTTAAAGTTCAAAAATTTTTGAATTGTGGTAAAAAGAGTCTGAACCTTTATCCGGTCAGACAAGCCTATGAAGTTTTATAAAGGTTATCCAAACCAATTGATGGTAAGGATTCTTAGACTGAAAGAACACCCCTCTTATGATAGTGGAGTACCCCTGGTATCTAATATAAGATACAACAGAGCAGATTTAAATGTTATGCATATACATAGTGTACGCGAGGCTGATCCCCTCAAGTACTTATTCTGTAGCCAGTAACCAAAGGGTGAATTAGCCATTGATTCCATTGGAGTGTTATAGTTCAAAGTCTACTCGACTAGCAGTTATTCTAAAAGCAATCATTATCTTTTCTTATGATACTCATATTGTTGAATCCTCCAGATATTCATATTGTTGAATCCATTGCCAGATATTTTTCCATTCATCATGATATATCCTTATTTTTGTATTTAAACTTGTTGAGCAAACTTGTTGCTCACCCTTGCTATATCATGAACATATTGCAGCTAAGCCCGAGACCTCAAGGAAGGACAAGGGTAAAGGAAAGATGTAGACTAGTGGCGAGGAGCAGATTTTACCTTGCGCTTAATTTAAATTACTATTATGTAATATGAACCCTAATGATTATTTTAGGGTATGTTTGTATGAACTTATTAAAGTTATCGAAACTTGGGACTAGTAACACCTTTTGAATGAACGACGTATGTTTATTATATTCCGCATTTTATTTATCGTATGTTGTTTAGAGGTGGATGTTAGTATTTTATCGTGATGACCGAACCGGGGTCATAGGACCCGGATTTGGGGGCATCACAGCTAATGGGTTGAAGGACACCACCTCCACCTCTTTTTCTAGCATGCCGTCCAACACCGATATGAGGTCTAGGCTCTTTGAGTCTCCAGACTCAACCACTACAACTTCGGGCTCTTCTGCTATGGGGTTTGGTATAATCTCTATTTGATTAACCGACCCTTCACTGACTACCTGTACGTCTCTATTTTCTCCTGACATGTACAACAACACACATAAGTTTGATTAGTACATGTCAGTAGAATAATAAAAACACATAACATATATAATGCATTTTTATAAGGTTAACTTCCATCTTTTATTTCTTTGACTTTTCTTAAGGTTATGACTTAAGGTTTAAATCCCCCCTTAAGTTTTATAACTTAATGCTTTGATACCAACCTGTGACGCCCCCAAATCCAGGTATCTTCCAACTCTACAGATGGTGCTACACGGTGCTACAGTTCACACAATCATTCAATTGAAATTCCTTAAAAGAACGAATATGTCTTATATATATTAAAAAAAATATTATCATTCTCCCAGGTTTTTTATAATCGTTACATTTGTTCTTGTCATAATATAAAATATTATCATTACAAAACCTATACTATTACATAGGTAATCTACGGGTTCGCCTTAGCCTTCCCTTTATCCTTTCTGGATCTGTCGGTCCGTTCGATCTTAGCTGTATTCATATGGTTCAAGCAAGTGTGAGCCTAACTAGCTCAGCAAGTACAATAATTCTATTAAAATAGCATGCTGGAGACATAGGAATCGTATATCTTCAATAACTGAACAATAGTTATGAAGTACTATCGATAATTCAAAATAGCACTTTTTTCCTTTCAAAACGTTTTACAATAACAATATTTTGTAAAACACCAATTCCGGTCCAAGACCATAAGTATTTCATAAGTACTTTAAAAAGGACATCCCGACACTAAGTCCGTAAGTCCGGCATAGCTTATGAGCACGTCTAGGTGATCAGCCTATAGCACTCTATGTTGATCAACACTACATTCATTAAACGTGTATACGTTTAAGTTATGGCAACCTCACGTGCCTGCCTTTTAATGACAAAACAATTTAGCATAATCGGTCTCCTTTTGAAAACCACAACAATATTAGTTTGGTAAATCCTTGTCAATACTTGATGGATTATAAGAAATCCAACATAGCATAAGTCTAGCCGAAAGAATTGGCTTTGACTTCATCAGACATTAACTCATGCGCAAGAATACATGAATCACAAAGCTTGTCCAGATTGAACTGGAACAAGGGTTAGAATACTTGCCTTTAGCATCTGCTACAGTTATAACACGTGCACTTTAAGTCTTTAAGGTCTCTACAATAGATGATAACATCACATAATTCATTAGGACATGAATAACATACATGGTTCCTAAGAATCTTACCCTTCTTCTCAATCTAATTACATATTAGACTTGTTATAATTGGTTTAGGATTTCTTTTATGTCTTTCTTATATTCATCTATAATTGACTTTCTTTAACCCTAAGTGATCATACTTAAGGCTTAAATATGTCTTAACAATGTTACATTAAGACCCTTAGTTAATTGTTAATTATTTACTACTCATGCTTAACATATAACATTCTTCATTATCTAGACCCTAAGGTTGGCAATCATGCGCCAAAAGATTCCTTCTCTCTCATACTTGTAATGTTACATACCGCGACTAATACTTAGAAAATTCGGACTCGGCGATGCGGCGCGAGTCTCCTTCGTTACGGCCGCATTGCAGTGCCACTCTCCGATGGAGTCATAGCTTTGCTTTCGGCCAAGCTCTAAGGCTTCAAAGACGGACTTATTTGGCCTTGGTCATGACGACGACGCAAATTGACTCATGCACCATAAAATTTTGACAGACTTTAAAATTTGTGAAATTCTCGGCTCGTAACTTCTTCGTTATAAGTTCGAATTGGCTTGTTCAAGAGCATACGGTTCACAAATCACATACTCTACGTGTTCATGCAAGAATTTTATCTATTTGACTTCGTTAACTAAAAATTCACCTATTAGTCCATTTTTAATGAAACGATAAACGTTCGTGAATGTTCAACGCTCGTTTCTTCATTCTAAGTCAGAATCCGGTCATTTTCGAGTCCGCAACTCTATAATGCCAAATAAGACTTGTCTCCATCAACAACTAACGTTTCCAAGTTCAAACACAAAATCCGACTTCCATTCCGAGACTTTCACGAATTCGACGATTATCGTCCAATCGTGTGAATTCTGGCAAAACTTCGTTACTTAGAATTTGTACATTATTCCAAATGGATTCATTTTATTAACTAAACATCTTGACCTATATATTACAACAACTTATCTTGATATTAGATTATGGCTTATTCCTCATAAGTTCATCATCTAACAAATTATACAATACAAGATTTCATTTCCTTATGACTTATTATTGATTTAAGTCCTTTAAGCAACATTCTTTCTGTGACAACCCAAAAATTTATAAAATTTTGGATGATTAGAATAAAGGTTAAAGAATAAAACTTAGAAGAGAATTTGAGGATTTATTTAAATTTTTTTAGAAGAACCTATATGGTTTGTTATTCGAATGAGAATAAAGAAATATGGTTTACATAATTCCAAAACCCTAGAAATGAATTTATATGTATTTGAATGAATATCAAGAATAAGGTGTTATGATACCTGTAAAATTTGATGTGAATTGAATAAGTGTAAAATCGTTAGTTAATACGATTAGCAATATGAAAGGAGTAATTTAAAACTCAAAATTTGAGTTAGAGATAGAGTTTTGAAGAACGGACTGCTCGGTTGTGTCTAGAACGTCAAGTTTAGTCAGAAAGGACAATAAACACAAAATGTGTAAGGGTTGACTTTTTGGTCTAAGTCAACAGTTGACTTTTATAGAAAAAGGTCAAAATTAGAATTAGAAGTGAAATATGTTATGATTATGTGAATTATGTATGTGATTAAATAAATATACATTATATAATGTGTATACATTTATTTTGTATGTAAAAGTGAAATAAGAATTAAGTTATATAACCTAATATATATTAGGGTGATAATTAAATAACCTAAGAGGTTATAATATGGGAGAATATTAGTATATAAATATATATATATACTAACATTAAGATATTTATTTTATATATCTCAACTAATTAATTCTATAACCAAGTCTAATTGAGTTATGAAATTAAAATGCATAAGTAAGGAATTTATTTTCTAATGTGAGAAATAAAAACCCTAATTAAAGGATTAGGGTAAAATAGATTAAAAGTAATGGACTATAATAATATTATAGCCCAATAATTTATTTAGAGTCCAAAGGAATTAGATTTAATGGACCAAGGAGGTTATATTATTTAAACAAGTCCGATTAATTATTTAAGCATGTGACTTGTGGATAAAAGTAATTCAAGGGCAATTAGTTTATTAAATTAGCCCAAGAGGTCATGTATAAGATAAATATAGTAATGGGCCAAGTGAATTAATGGGGAAGCCCAAGTTCAATTTTGTTAGTAAGCAAAATAATAAAAGTACAAGCTCAATAGAAATTTATTAATTAAGGGCCCAAACTAAGCCCGCTTGTGGGAGAATAATAATATTAAAAATTATATTAATTTAAGAGATATTTTTATTATCTCAAGTTATTAATTTTATAACTTAATTAAAACAAGTTTAGTTGGGTTATAGAATTTAATGTACAAGAGTGATGATTTAAATTCTAAATATTTTGAATGGATACCCTAATTAAATATTTGGAGTGGGATAAGATGGAAAGGATTTGATTATGTTAAATTACATAGCCCAAATGATTAATTAAAAGTACAAAGCTTAGCTCATTTTGTGATGGACATTCAATAAAGCAATTAAATAATAATAAAAGATATGTGAGTGAGTCTAAGGCCACATGGCAGGTAATATTAGAGGTGGAAAAAGGAAGAGGTGTGAAGATATTTGTAACATATCTTAGATCTTAGATCTTAGATCTTAGATCTTAGATCTTAGATCTTATTTCTCTCTCATCCCTTATTTCTCATTTTCCTTATTAGCTAACAAACAAAAGAGAGAGAAGGCCGTGAGAAAGAAAAGAAAGAAATGGGAAAGAGCAAGAGAGAGAGAAACGTGAAAGGGAAACCAAGATGGGGAGAGAGAGAAGAGGACCGGCAAGCCATGGAAGAAGGAAGGAGAGAGAAAAGAAGATCTTCCATGGATGAAGAAGAAGAAGAAGAAAGAGAAAGAAAAAGGTATGAAATTATTTTTCCTAAACTTTCCTCTAATTTATTTTTATTTGATGAAAGGGGGTTTTTTGATTTGGATGTATAAAACCCTTTAATTTATGTATTTTTCATGGATTCAAGTATGGATCTACCCATATTGGGTATTGATTTGGTTGAAATCAAAAATAAAAATTTTCTAGTTTAGAAATCAAAAATTTCTATTTACTTTGAAAATCCACCGTTTTAATTCTATAACTTTTTTTTACGATCCGTCAAAGAGGGGTGCTAGATATATGTGTTTACTAGTTAACCCAAGTGGTAGCACTCAAAAATGTTGAGTTTTCATAGTGTAGTGACTGATTAAGCCAAAACAGTCCCGATTTTTCTAACAAAAATACAAACTATTTTGGGGTAGTCTGAAACGGGGGTATTTTCGTCCACATTTTGTGCTTTAAAAATTCTGGACAAATTTGGAGCGTTAATATCTGAAGTTATGCAGGATGTGTAAAAATTTGAGAATTTTTGGCCATACGGTTTGAGAGTTATGGAATTTACGGTGAAGGGCTATATTTATGAAGCCACCCGAATAACTCTCTGTGTATAAGTTCAAAAATTACAATATTTGTACTGGAAGTACATGTGTATAACAAGAACATACTGTATAAATTTTAGAATTTTTGGAGTTAATATTGATTTATGAAAAATTAGAGAATATTTGGCTATTATGGACTATTTAAATATAGTAAATGGATTTTAAAAATTCCGGGAAAAATATATGTTCAATATGGAACTATATTCTGTCAAATCCCAGAAAATAAATATTTTTAGGATTGATTTGGTATTTTTCATCTAAATGATGATAAATGGATAAATGGATTTAATTGAATATATGATGTCCAAAAATATGAAAAGTACGATTTATGACTTGAGACCCTTGAGCATGGCTTATGCAGATTTTTGATGAAGTTTTAGGTCGGGTGTGAAGTGTTGTGATGTTTATGGCATTTTAGAATGTTTATTGAGTTAATTAAGGAAAGGAAAACAATTGAACAAAATTGTTTATTAATGTGATTAATGACTTAACTTATTGTTATATAGCTAATAATATTTGATTTACATATTATTAGTAGTATTTGACTGGAATGTTATTAAAAGGTTAATAACCTTAGCGTAAAATATTATTACATAATTAATAATATTCGACGAGAGATTAAAATAAGAGATTTATGTTATTTTTCAATATAATTGTTGAATTTGGTATTCAATGAACTATGTTATGCTTATAATAGACTAAAATGAGAATTGTAGTGCTTGAATTGGATTTTTGGATTACTGAAATAGTTTCAGTCTCTTTAAATATTTGGTGGTTTCTTTGAAATAGTAATTTCGGGATCTTTGAAATATAATTCTATTCTTTAAATGATATTTCAGCTTCTTCGAAAGGTTATCTAGCTTACTAAGATAACATATAAAGGGAAAAATTATAAGTATAAGTTATAAGTGATGAAAAGATTATCAAAGTATAATGATAATACTAAGACTAAGGTGTAATGTCTAATACTTAACTTTGTGAGTGAAGGTTAGACAATTTAATATAAGATGATGAGATTATAAGTAAGTGAATGAATATGGTGTTAAGATTATCTAATACGTGACTATATGATTAAGTGTTAGATAATATTATGAAATAAGGTATGATATGCTAATTGAAAGATCAATCTTATACCTGATAGGTCTTTTCAATAAAGAGAATAAATTAAATTGCATAGCGGTAATCGACTCTGCAGGCAAGTTTCCTTAACTCAAACTCGAGTTATATTTCAAAGTATGTTAGTGAATGATTATTGATGATTATTCATGTCTAAACTTATTATTGATTCGCACTTAGTGCATGTTGCATATGTTTATCAGGTATGAAAGGCTGATCACCTTCATTACCATAAGGTTCAGTTAAATTGTTCATGGTCATTGATGACCTTCAAACATTATTGATTCAGACATTAAATTATTGACATCTTGATTCATCTTCCTTCAAAATTATTAAATTGTTGAAAACTTGAAAGCTTATTATTCTTTCAATCATGATATATCTTTACTGAATTTAAACTTGTTGGGCAAAGTAGTTGCTCACCCTTGCTATATTATGATAATAAATTTCAGATAAAGGCGAAGGCTTGAAGAAGGACAGAGACAAAAGCAAAATACAGTAATAAATTGTTATAAGAATAACTATTTAGTTATCTTATTGTAAACTTTTGTAATTTTGAAGGTATGTATTCAGTTAAGGTTAATAAACCTGGGAAAGTGTTATAGAATTATGTAAAATAAACAATATAAGTTTATTTGTTCCGCATTAGATGATAGAATATGTATGATGATGAAGTATCGTAACATACCAAGTCTGAGGTTCTTGGGACCCAGATTTGGGGACGTCACACTTTCATCTTATCAATCATACTATCTTTCTTAAGGTAACCATATGACAAGTTCATATATGTTCTCCATAAGTTCAAAACTTATTTAGGTTTTAGTTACTTATTCATGACTTATTCGGCTTAAGTCCATTGATTATTCAATTCTTATATGTTCGTAGCATACATGATCATCACTTCTCTATCAAGCTATCATGGTAGAGATGGAAGAATATAGGACAAGAGTCTTACCCTTGATGAACTAACTTCTCCTTCTTGAAACTAATATGAAAGTTTGTCTTAAAAGTGCTTATTCTCTCTAACCAATAAGTTGTTTAATATTGGATGAAATTAACAAACAACAAATGAATTGCAAGGCTTGGTATTTATAGAGCTTCCAAGGTTAAGGTAAAAGAGTTATGAAATCATCCACCTCCTTAACTAACCTCCTTACTATTCATAACTTAAGCTCTAAGTTATCTTGTTAACCATTCAACTTTCTTGGCCACCACACAAAGTTCTTGGTCAACAAGTTCACCCATGGGTTGTCCCATGGATCCTAATTAGCTAATGGATCATTACTTTGGGCTTACCTAAATGTCAAAGCTTATTCTTGTGGGCTTGGATTTAGTTTGTTTAACTTAAGCTTTGGGCTTCATATTAACCAACCTTTGGGCTAGTCATTGCTACATCTTGGGCTTGCCCCTTAATGCTATTGGACTTGTTCATCCTACAAGATTACACAAGTTCATTTCATTAGACTTTAATTCTTAACGTTCTTAATTTTATGTCCGCATGCAAAATATTGTGTTTTCCATACTGAGATTATTATTACATAATCCAACTCACCTCGATATTATAACATTACGTATTTCTTGGAAGTTCAAAAATAATTTCCGAGCGAAAAAAGATGAATAGTGTTTTTCAAAAAAAATCTCAGAAAGCTTTTATTTTCGTCTTGGAAATTCAAACACTTTAATTCCTTCACATAGTTAAAATACTACGATGTTCCGACGTTTCTAGGTTATAAAATGACATACATCTTATTAACACGTAATAAAAACAAATAATATTATCTTTTTCATTATTTAATTCTTTCAAGTATTTTACAAAGGATCCGAATTTCTCGGTCGTTACATTAGATCTGGCCCTGATTGAAAGATATATGTGGTCAAACCACGTTGACCGGCCATGACTGGGCATTTCTGGGTAACCCAGAAACTGCCTAGAAAGGGCCTGACAAGATATTCGTGAGCCTTGATCATGTTGTTGTTTGTTGTTTTGTTGTTGTTGTTGTAATACAATCGTAATAGGGTATATGGACTACTATTTAATGTTTTTATATCATCTAAATGACATGTATATTTAATGTAGTGACTGGTCAAAGTTGTATAAAAGATCACAAAACTAATTTCTAGAATTTCCAGAAAATCAAGCACGCAACGTCTGACAGGGTTTGACCGAACAAGATCTGCTTTCTTTGTTGTTGTTATGGTGAATGTTTGTAATAGATCTGTACCTTGTTATGTTGTCTACAACCTGGAATCCTTAGATCGCAAAAACAACTCATGGATTGCAAGTTGTGGAAGCCCAAAAGTGGTCACTCGAACTGTTCTTCATTTCTAGGTAACCCAGAAATGAAGAACAGCTATAATAGTCACTTTGGAGGCTCAGATCTCTTTTGTTATATGTTGTTTGTTCATGTTTGTTGTTGATTCATGTAGTCTTGAACTAGCACTACAATAACTGACCACCAACATGCCCAGAAACATTACAGTTTACGAATTAATCTTGGTCAAACTAGTAACCACCGCAAAAACCTATTTATGAAGATCGTGGTTCATTTGAAGAACACAATCAGCGACAGTTTTGTCACTAAAGCCACTTTTAGCGACGGATAATTTCTGAAAATTATTATTATTTTTAAAACAAAAAATAGTTTTTAATTATTAAAAATACATAAAAATTACTAAAAATTATTTTAAAGTCTAAAAATTAGTGTTTAATAATTTTAATATATTTCATAAATATTTAATATTTTTGAAATATTAAATGTATTTAAAATTTTAAATATTATATTAAATAAATTATTTAAAAATTATTTTAATACTTAAAAAACATTTAAAATTATATTATGATATAAGAAAATATTTTAAGTTGTTTTTAATGACTTTTAATATTTTTTGATGAATTTCATTAATAAATTAATATGAATGATAAGTAAGTTATTTAATAAATGTATTAAATAAATTATGAAAAATAAAATTAATGATTTAAAATTATATAAAAATTATTTAAAGGTTATAAAATATTTTAAGTTATAAAATATAACTTTTGATATTTTGTCATGAAAAATATTAATAATTTAATATTAATGATATTAGATTTATTTAATAATTAAATTAAATAAATTTGTTTAAAAATGATTTTAATATTAGAAAAATCATTTTAAATGAATATAAATGTTTTAAAAATATTCTAAGTTATAAAATATAACTTTTGATATTTAAAGGTAAATTTCATTAATAATTTAATATGAAATGATATTAGAGTTATTTAATAATATTATTAAATAAATAATTTAAAAATTGTTTTATTTATTTAAAATCATTTAAAAAAGGAAATAAATGAATTAAAAATAATTTAAGTTATAAATAAAGACTTTTAATATTTTGATAAATAATGCATTAATACTTTAATCTTAATGGTAATTATTTAAAATGATTTTAAATATTTTAAAAATCATTTAAGGGTAATATTAATACTTTAAAAGTATTTTAAGTTATTATAAATAACTGTAAGATTTTGGCAATGGTTTCATTAATAATTTAATATTAATTAAATATTAATGATAATAGAAATATTTAATATTTAAATCATTTAATAATGATTCCGGTGTTTGAAAAATCATGATAAATTATAATAATTATTTAAAAATTATTATAAGTCAACTAAAAATAATATGACTGAAATTTTCAGTTATTGAACTACAGGATAGAGTTTTAGACTCGATATTTACCCGATAAAGTCGTAGGTACATCGAAATATTTTTCAGAAATTGTTCTGGACTTAGATAAATTGTCTGTATGTGTGTCTATTTGTGATCCAATGACTATTAAACATATGTGACAATGTGATTAGGTTATGTGCTGACTGCAATAAACAGTATTATGTGTTACGATATGTTATTCTAATTGATAGAATGATCTTGTTAATGATAGGTAGCGGTATAAAAGATATAACTAAGTTGTGTATCTGTAAGCAGCAGACCAGGCAAGTATCCTACCTTTGCATTTCCTTTATGCAATGGACATAAGTAAGAAAGTTTTAGAATTATATTATCATTGTGCCAGAATATTAACTCTATTGTTATTAATTATGTAACCTATCATTATTTATCAGTACAGTATTATTGTATAATTCAGATATTTATTATGTTCGTTAATTTCTAAATATGGTTATACAAATGTCCCAACTTGGATAATCATTGTATTTAATCACATGTTGATAGATATACTTATTATATTCCATTATGTATACCTTAATTAAAAGTTATCTAAGCTATTTTACCCAGCTAGACACATATTTAGAAATATCGTTGAATATGATAGAACTTTATTGTATCCAATCAAATTGATTTGGTTTGGATTCCCGACTAAGTATGAACATCCCTAATCTGGAAAAACTTTTGTGCGCCAAAGGCGGATAAGATGAACGATAATATCATTCTTGCATGCAGTATTGATCAATACAGGGCACATTGGGATGATCACCCTCGCGCCCGTAAGTTATAACGGTTTGCGGATGAAGTTCTGCTAAACCTTATCGAAAAATTGAAAACAATGTTTATAGTCTATCGACTAATACCCATTTATAGTCAGTACATAGTTTCAAAATTTTGATATAGAATTGTTATGTTATTATTATTGGTTCAGCTTACTTCACAACTGTTGATTAGTTGTTGAAGTGTCGTACAAAGAAAACATTTAATCCTTTCAGCTAATATTTATAATTGTTATTACTTGCAGTGCACCCAAATGCTCATCCTTGCTTAATTTAAATGTTTTCGGCTCAGTGTGAACAACCAGAAGGTTCGGACAAGAACAATAGAAAAGGAAAGCAAATATAATAAGTTTAATGGTATATTCTATGTAATAGTATGACTTTATTAAGACATTGATATGTATTATCTATCATGTATTGAATGTAGTAAAGGTTGCGTACTTGAGTTTAGACTCTGATATTTATGTAAATTAAGTTTGGTATTAATACTATTGTTATTATTATTATTATTATTATTTCGCTCATAGAAATGGTATCGTAAAGCACCAAGTTCAGGTTTTAAGTGCCTGAATTTGGGGGCGTTACATACTCCCTAACCAAACAATATTCACATACCCTAGCTATGATGGTTTTCAAATCATCCAATCACAACTAAGTTAACGTTCATCACTTTCTACAGTTTTAACTTATGCAACCACTTATGATTTCTATTCGATCATGACTTATCAATCTTTTCATTATTAATAGTCATCCTTATTCCTCCTCACTAAACATGCTCCACCAATCTACGATTCTCTACGAGAAAGAAATCGAAAAAGGTGAAGATTAATGTTTACGAACTATTATCTTTGTCGTTCTTCGCGTTCTTGGTAAACTTCTTATGTTTTGCTTGGTAAGTAGCTTGATTATGTGTTTCTAGCTCTTTCTCTCTCTCAATATAGGTTAGACAAAGTTTACAAAACTCTAAATGACCAACACAAGCTTTCTATTTATAGAAAATCAAATGGAGGGAAAAATGGTCCAAAGAGCCACCTCCTTACTATTCCCACCTCCACAACAACTTAGCCACCAAGTAATCACTTTACTTGGTGGCCAAGTGGTCAACCCACCTCCATGGATCTTCCCATGGGTTTCCCCATGGGTTTTTCCCACCCCGTGACCCGCCGGTTCGATTCGCGGTTCAGTTTCTTGGATTGGGCTTGTCTTATTTAACATTGGGCCTTAACTTGGGCTTTGTTCCATACTTCATTGGGCTTGCTATTAATCCATATACAATTGGATTATCCAAAGTCCTTAACTCATAATCCAATTAGAACTTCTCGTATTCTATGCGTATAACTCACGTATTCTCTTCGTTTAGTATTTATACAATATTCGTATTATATGTCGTACCGTTATTCATACTATACTTGTATATCATACGTTTAATAACCGAAATGATTATACGCATTTCATTTCCCTTTTGGAAATCTCTTTCACTAACCCTTAGGTTTTAAGTTCGCAGGCGAAAACTTCGTTTGCCATAACTGAAATATTATTGAATATTCCATTATAACTTCATATTCTATCATTACACGTTTCTCGAAATTTGAAACCTTATCTCCGAGCAAAATCGGATGAATAGTGGTTTTACGGGAAAATTCTCGGAAAAT
Organism: Panax quinquefolius; assembly: GCA_020205615.1. Lineage (NCBI taxonomy): Eukaryota > Viridiplantae > Streptophyta > Magnoliopsida > Apiales > Araliaceae > Panax > Panax quinquefolius. The sequence continues at coordinate 28,190,466 of CM035170.1, forward strand.
ATTCATTTTCGTCTTGATAATTCAAAATAATTAATCCTAGCACATAGCCAGAATACTAACCACATCCACACATTCTAGGTCATAGAACGACCTTCAATTATCTTACTCACATAATTAATCAATTAAATTCATTTAATCCACATAATCAAATAAAAATTTAATTCATTAAAAATCCTAAATTATCGGGCGTTACATTCTTCCCTCCTTATAAGGATTCTGTCCCTAGAATCTTTCTATAATTACATAAACAAATGCGAAAACTTTTACTTCATTTTACTTTCGAGCTCCCACGTTGCTTTTTCAGCATCGTGGTTACTCCATATTACCTTTACTGAATGTATTATTTTATTTCTCAAGACTTGTTCCTTCCTATCAACAATCTGAATCAGAAGTTCCTCATATGTTAAGTCTTTTTCTACTTGAATAGATTCATACTCTATTACGCGCTTGTAGTCCGGTTTATAAGGACGCAATACTGACACGTGAAACACATTGTGTATTATTTCCATCTCTGGAGGTAAAGCTACTTCATAAGCTACCTCTCCTACCCTTCTTAAAATTTCAAAAGGTCCTACAAACCTTGGACTTAACTTCCCTTTCTTCCCAAAATGTATCTTCCCTTTCCAAGGCGACACTTTTAGAAAGACATACAATCCTACTTTAAATTCCCTCTTCTCTCGATGAGGATCTGCATACTTCCTTTGTCTATCTTGAGCCGCTACCAATCGAGTTCTTATCAGCTTAACCATGTCTACCGTTTTTTGTACAATCTCTGGTCCCAACATTCGACGTTCACCTACTTCATCCAAGCAAAGTGGTGTTCTTCACTTCCTCCCATACAATGCTTCGTAAGGCGGCATGCCTATACTAGCATGAAAACTATTGTTGTACGCTAATTCCACCAAAGGTAGATGTTCGTCCCAAGTCCCCTTGAAATCCATAACGCAAGATCTTAACATATCTTCTAGCGTTTGAATTGTCCAGTCACTTTTTCCATCCGTCTGTGGATGATACGCCGTACTCAATCTCAAATGCATTCCCATTTGCTCTTTCAAACTCCTCCAAAAGTTCAACGTGAATCGTGGATCACGATCGGACACAATCAAAATAGGTACTCCATGTCTAGAAATAATTTCCTTGACATAAAGTTTAGCTAGTTGCTCTAGGTTATACCTAACTCCTATTGGTAGGAAGTGAGCCAATTTGGTTAACTGATCCACTATTACCCAAATAGCATCGTATCCTTTCCTCGTTGTTGGAAGTCCCACCACAAAGTCCATGCTGATATGCACCCATTTCCACTCCAAAATCTCTAGTGAATGTAACATCCCACTCAGTCGTTGGTGTTCAGCTTTAACTTTCTGACAAGTTAAGCACCTACCAACGTATTTTGCAATTTCTCTCTTCATGTTCGGCCACCAAAAGTTCTGACGAAGGTCTTGATACATCTTAGTACTACCATGATGTATCGAGTACCTTGAACTATGAGCCTCACACATAATCTCTTCTTTTTAATCAGAATTATTTGGAAACCAAATTCTTCCTTCAAAACAAAGTAAACCTCCTTTATCAAGGTTATACTTAGTCTTCACGTCATCCTTCATTATCTTTTTCAATCGCTCGCATTCTTTAGTACTTATTTGCACTTCCTTAACCCGTTCCACTATCGTTGGTCGAGTCTCCATTGAGAATAACATCTCCACCGTTTCACTTGGTAACTTAACTTCTAACTCTATTCTTGCCATCTCCGTTATTAACTCATTCTGAGTCATTAACATTGACAGCTTTTCTCTACCCTTCCGACTTAACGCGTCGGCTACTACGTTCGCCTTCCCTGGATGATATAAAATATCACAGTCATAATCTTTTATCAACTCTAACCACCTTCTCTGCCTCATATTCAACTCCTTCTATGTGAAGATATATTTCAGACTTTTATGGTCCGTGTATATCTCACACTTTTCCCCATATAAATAACGTCTCCATATTTTTAAGGCAAAGACTACAGCTGCCAATTCTAGGTCATGAGTAGGATAGACCTTCTCATAATCCTTTAACTAGCATGACACATACGCAATGACCTTGTCATGCTGCATGAACATGTAACCTAGTCCTCTATGTGAAGCATCGCTATAAACTATAAAATTCCTTGTATCATCTGGTAAGGATAATACAGGTGCCTCACTTAACCTCCTTTATAGTTCTTGAAAACTATTTTTACACTTTTCTGTCCACTCATACTTTACCGACTTTCTCGTCAGATTCGTCAATGGAGTAGCTATTTTAGAAAAGTCCTGACTGAACCTTCTATAGTATCCTGCTAACCCCAGAAAACTCCGAACCTCGATTGGCATTTTCGGTTGCTCCCACTCATTTACCGCTTCCACCTTCGCTGGATCTACGGATATGTCATCTTTATCTATAACATATCCTAGAAACTACACTCGTTCCAGCCAAAATTCACACTTAGTGAATTTTGTATATAACTTCTCTCTAGGTAATGTTTCCAACACTATTCTTAAATGTTCAGCATAATCTTCTGGCGTCTTAGAATAGACTAGAATATCATTAATGAACACTACAACAAACTTGTCCAAATAATGTTTAAACACTCTGTTCATAATATCCATGAATGCGACTGGCGCATTCGTTAACCCAAACGACATCACCAGAAACTCATAATGCCCATAACGAGTTTTGAATGCCATCTTAGGTACATCCTCCTTTCTTACTTTCAGCTAATGATACCCCGTTCGCAAATCTATCTTAGAAAATACTTTGCCCCTTTCAACTGATCAAATCGATCATCGATCATCGATCTTGGGCAACGGGTATTTATTCTTAATCGTTAACTTATTCAACTCTCGATAGTCAATACAAAGTCGTAACGACCCATCCTTCTTCTTTACAAACAATACTGGTGCTCCCCACAAAGACACACTCGGTTGAATGTACTTTCTATCTAATAAATCCTGTAATTGAACCATTAACTCCTTCATTTCTACTGGCGCCATTCTATATGGTGCCTTTGAAACTGGTGTCGTACCCGGAAGCAAATCAATCACAAATTCTACATCCCTATATGGCAGAATACCGGGTAACTCCTCCGAAAATACATCTGCAAAATCTTGTACTACTGGTATATGTTCCAATGTTGCTCCCACTCTTTGGGTATCCACAACATGACACATATAACCCTTACACCCCTTCTTCAACATCCTCCTAGCTTGTGTCACGATTAGACAACAAGAACGTCCCGGTGATTTATTACCATAAAACACCACCTCAGGTTTCTTAGAAAGCCTTAGGTTTACACTTTTTCTATGAAAATCTATTATCGCTCTATGGTTAATTAACCAATCCATACCTATAATTACATCGAATTCTCTTAACCTTATCGGTAAAAGATCTACCGATAATTCGTTACCCCTAATATCTACGAAACAATTCTTATAAATGTGTTCAATAGGAATTATCTCTTCGTTTGCTACCTTAACGTCTAAAGGTATTTCTAGCTCCTCGGGGCTTAATCCGAGTTGTTTAGCAAATCCATATGCTATAAAAGAATAAGTAGCACCCGAGTCAAATAACACATAAGCATTTTTTTCATTGACTGGAATGATACCTGGTACTACATCAGATGATGCAACCGCATCTTGGACAGTCATATTCAAAGTCGGGCTGAGGGTCTACGCAATGATGGTGTTGGTCCAGTGATGGCTAAATTACCACTACCAGAACCCTTACTACCCTCTGCCCCCTTCTTCGGGCAATTTCTTGCCATGTGGTCCATCGACCCACAAACAAAATAGCCATGACTTTTCTTAGGATTAGGATAGTTGGGTGATATGTGACCCTCCTGCCCAAAATTATAACAACCTATTTTCCCTTTTAGATAGACTCCCACATGAGTCTTGCCGCATATCTTGCATGCCTCCATCCTACGTTTAGGATCCCCTTGTCTCACTCCCGTATCCCCAGAGTTAAAATTCTTTCTTTTAGGCATACTGCCAGAACCACTGAGCAACCTCTGCCTTAGCTCCTCCCTCTTCCTTACTTTTATTCTTTCGTTCTTTGTGGTATTGGGTCAACACCTCACCACTACCCTCTGCTATTATCGCCTTTTCCAAAATGGTCCATAAGAAGCACTCTGGAAAACTGAAATCCTACTATAGAGCCAGGGTTTCAGGCCCTGCTCAAACCTACGAGCCTTTCTCTCCTCCATGTCCACTTGGTGTGGAGCAAACCTTGCCAATTCATTGAATTTGGCCGCATAATGGGGAACCATCAGGTCCCCTTGTTTAAGTTCTAGGAGCTTAATCTCCATTCACCCTTATATTCTAGTAGGGAAGTAATTCTTGAAGAATACCTTCTTAAACTGTTACCATGTAACAACATCCATTCTAGGCCCACCTGGTGAGCCTCCCACCAGTAGTTGGCTTCCCCCTTCATTATATAAGTCACAAAAGAAGTCTTTTGCGCCTCAGCTACGTTTGTAATTACAAACGCCTTTTCTATTTCCTTGACCCATGTCTGGGCCTCCATTGGGTCCGTCATTCCCTTGAACTCGGGTGGACCTACACTTTTTAATTCCTTAAAGGTAGTCGTTCTGGCTACCCTAGGTCTCGCGGGTGCTCTACCCTCGATTTGGTTAAATGCAGCCGTTAATAAATTAACGAACTCTTGCATAGGTTTATTTGGACCCCCTTGGTTATCGTTATGAGATTCTGCCTCTTGATTACGTTGTCTTCTTCTTAGCGGCATTTCTGATTAAATAAATAAAGTTCCATTATTACTTATTTGCTTACTTAGTTATTAGTCGCTGAATCAACTGAACAATAACTCATACACAACAAAGCACATTAAATAAAAACTTCATTATATTAATATGCTTCTTCATAGTTCAAGACTATTTATAATTTGTTTTCCATAGCCCAAAATTATTACATTTATATCCCGCGATTGACTTTCACAAAAATTGGGATTTACAAAAAGACTACCCTTTAATTATACAAAAGAGGGTTTTACGTCACTACACAAAAATATTTACCGTTCTAACTTCTAATATTGCCTAACAGCATTCTCATGCTTTTCATTCGCTAGAATCGACACAATGTCCCGACTTATAGTATGTCGAGTCTGTCCCGACTCAATGGAATAACAAGCTATTTTCAGCTTGAAATCCTCGTGCGCACTATCATTTATATATGACATTCGTTCTATCTTCTGGGCTTTCTCAACCAGTTTCTTATGAAGTTCCACTACCTCGTTCTTAGAGTCTCTGGCCTTATCTGTCATGAGCACCTTCTCATCATGCTCTATCTCAAAGTCTGATTCTACAAACTCCTTGGCCCCATAGAGATCACTGATCTCCTCCTTCTGGTTCTGCACCATATTGTGCAGTTGCACATTACGGTCAAGCACCGAGAGATACATGGCCCTCATCGTATATGTATGTGTTGACTCTAAGGCAGTCATCACCATATTAACTGATGTTACCTCCTTATCATCCTCCACATCTATCATCATATTAAGATATGATGTTAATCCCATAGTGTCCTTGGAATAGTCCTCCTCTAAAAAATACTCCTCGGGCTCTGATTCTTCTAGAATCATTAAAGGTATTTCCGCTACAGGCATAGGTACTTGCTCTACTCTGTTCACGGACTCTTCGCTCACCCCGTGTATATCTCTATACATCAAGCTATCGATCGACATCTACAATAACACATAACAAGTTGATTAGTACATAATACACAATATTATAAGCACCAATCACATTTAATTCATTTAGGGTTAATTTTCATCTTTTAAATCTTTCGATACTGAATTTCCTCAATACCTTATTAACTCATTTGACTCTAGTTAACTTTCTTCAGACCATTCCTTTCCTAACGAGGTTATTAGCCTAAGGTTCTTTCCCCCCTTAAGTGTTATAACCTAATGCTTTGATACCAACCTGTGACGCCCCCAAATCCGGGTATCTCCTAACCCGACAGATGGTGATACACGATACTACAATTCATACAGTCATTTCATTGAGATAACACCAAAATGAGTGTACTTACTATATTCTTATTACAATAGTAATAAATCATTTCCCAGGTTCATAAACCGAATATATTCTTTGTTATTCATGAGTATATTACCTACAAATACTCTAGTCTATTACAGGATAATTACTATCCATCTTATCCTTGCCTTTATCTCTCTTAGAACTCTCAGTTCATTCGGCTTTAGCTGCAATCATATAATTTAAGCAAGAAGTGAGCATAAATAGCTCAGCAAGTCTATCAAAGGATCATATGAATATCACATCAAGAATTATATGATTATCTTCCATAACTGAACAAATAGCTATGAATCACCATGAAGCATTGACTAGTACTTCTCATTTCATAACAATGATTCCAAAGTATATATAATAGCTTAGGAATTCTGAACCGGTCAAAAGACCATGAACATACTCTTTTCATTTTCATACTTGAAAAGGACATCTAGCACTAAGGCCATCCATCCGGCATTACTTACGAGCACTTCTAGGTGATCAGCCTATAGTACTCTATGTTGATCAACACCCTTCCGTTAAACGTATTTACGTTTAAGTTTTGGCAACCTCGCGTGCCCATCGAATAATCAATGAAAATACTTTTGTTTGTTCATAGACAAACTTACCTTTACATCTATACCAAATACTTGGCGTAAAATAACGTTAACAGTTCTATATCGAAAGACTTATAAACAAATCAATCAATTCTTCAAGACTAGTCAAGCCAAGTTAACACTACTAGAAATTTGACATATAGCGATGGTCGGCATGGAACCGTCGCTATAATGTATCTATAACGACGGTCGGCACGAAACCGTAAGTATAGAGGTTTTTAAAAAAAAAATCCTCCCATTTTCCCCCAAATCATTTCAGTATTCCACTCCAAGCGGCATCTCCTCCATCACTCAACCTTCTTCATCGTTTTTCCTCGTCTACTAGTTTCCTATACATATACACGTAACAAGCTAATTAAGATTGAGACTTGTTCATCAACAGTTAGCAAGCTCAATCAAATGGCAGTTCCATTTTCTACTTTGGTAACCATAACCCTAAATCTCAATTGAGCTCTCTCTATTTTTTTATTTTTCAATTTTTCGTTTCCGTTTCTTATTAATTAACATTGTTCGCTGTTGCAGTCGAATGTTGGTTCGTTTTTAGGTACTCGAACCCTCTTAATGACCCATATAATTTTCCCTACAAAGCTTAAAAAATTGACATTGGCTTTAGAAAATTTTGTATCCTTATCATCCTCGAGTTTCTTCTCTAGCTTATCATTGTGTGTCTTTCCCCTCACTCCATCACAGGGAAAAGCCAGCCCACTTCTTGGCTCAGTCCGAGCCATGGCTCAAGTATGTGTTGCTCTAGTTTCTGACTGTAATATTTTTCATTTTAATTTCTATATAGCTATTGATTCACTTGGTTATACCAAAGATCTTTAAATGAATTTATTTGCTTATTCTTGGCGGTGGGTTTTATTTATACTTACTTATTTTTCCTTTTTTCCCTGGCATTTTAGAGAGTAATAATTACGAGAAACTTGTGAACAAGTTGGAATATTCTGGCAAGCATAACATATAAACAATATTGTTTTCATATCCTTCCACAGCTACCAAAATAAATTAATGATTGTGGTTTCATGCTGGGAAAGAGGAGTTTTCTTAAAATTCTAATTTATTGTGTTTGGCGAAATAGTTAACCTTATTTTATAGCTTGTCAAACATTGGGTTTCTTTTAATTTGTGATTAGATAGTAAATTAACTGAGTTTTGTGTAACTACTTTTATAGAATAGTGTTACATTGCATGTCAAGTATGCTCAAATTTCCATGCTATTGAGTTATGTGATAATCAAAAGAATTTCTTGAATAGTCATGTTTCGTTAATGTTTTGGACTGCTATTGTTTGATATATAGCTAGAGGAGTTTAGGTTGGGCTGAGGAGACATAAGGATGGTGATATGGATATATGATGTAAACCAATGGCCTTATGGCCTTAGATCCAACGTATCAGACATGATAATGTTTTTCAGAGTCGTGGCCTTTTGTCATACAGGCATACCGGTTGAAGATGATCAAACTGGTAGGTTAAAATACGAGGCAGAATCCCCCAAGGAAGTTTATTTTCTGGTTGCAGCACAAGAATTTGGATTTAAATTCTGCCGAAGAACTCAGTCAATAATGGTTCTTAAAGAGCTCAGTCCTTCGGGATTGGAAGTGGAGAGGTGAAGTTTCATTTTGATATCACTTGTTTTTTTCAGTTTCTTTACATTGCCCAACTTTTATATCGTGACTAATTCCAGGAAATACAAGCTTTTAAATCTACTTGAATTCAATAGCTCTAGGAAGAGGATGTCTGTGATAGTAAGTGATGAAAATGGTCAGATCTTCCTCCTCTGTAAAGGAGCTGACAAGTAAGTCTTGCTTTTGATGGTGTGCCTGATTTCTTTGTATGTGTGTTAAGATGAGAATTAATGTACAAGCTTTGTAGTTTGTTTGCGATCTCATTTGCTATTACTTTGTTGCCAGTATTATCTTTGATAGGCTGGCATATAGTGGTAGGACATATCAACAGGCAACAACTATGCACCTTTCAAACTATGCAGAAGATGGCTTGCGTACCATGCTATTTGAATATCGAAAAATTGAAGTGAGGGAGTATGAAAACTGGAAGTCACAATTTATAAAATCCAAGGCGACAGTAGGTCCTCAAAGAGAAAAACTCCTAGAGACTGCTTCTGAAATCATTGAGAAAGATCTATATTTACTAGGAGCTGTAGCTGTTGATGACAAATTACAAAATGGGGTTAGCTCTCTCACCATCTCTCTATTACGTACTCTATATTTCTTTCGATATATTTTGCTTTACTTATGATAAATGCATAATGTGTAAAAGATTTTCTCATAATGTTGTTTCTCAACATTAATTTCAGGTCCCGAAGTGCAGATTTTCATGCAGCTTACTTCAACATGATATGAACCAATTTTGTTTGAGCTTGAGCAAAGAAGCTGAATCAAGCAATCAAGTGAAGGTTAACCAACTTCTTTGACCAATGTCTCATTTGTTCATCTAAAAACAACAAATAATTGGAAGATAGAAGTCAAAACTAGGCTTGCTTTAGATTCATGGTAAGAAGAAAAATGAGTTAGAGATGACGGATCTTCCATCTTTCTAGTTTTGCAGGCTATGAAAGAAGACATTTTACATCAAATTGAGAGTTGTTATCAAGTAACCATTAAAGAAGACAATAAGGAATCTCCCTTTGCTATGGTAATATATGGAAAAGCTCTTCAAATTGATCTGAGAAGTGACATGAGGGAACAGTTTTTATGGTTGGCTGCAAATTGTGCTGCTGTTATATGTTGTCGCGTTTCACCTAGACAGAAAGCTTTGGTAGGTAAACTATCATGCTTGTTCTAGATTAGAAACATAATATATGATAATGATTTGAAATAAATATTATATACATTTTCAGATCACTCGATCAGTGAAGGAGTATACTGGCAAGACTACATTGGCTATCGGGGATGGAGCAAATGATGTTGGCATGATTCAAGAAGCTGATATTGGAGTTAGAATCAGTGGTTCGTTTTTAGGTACTCGAACTCTCTTACCGGCCCATATAATTTGCCCTACAAAGCTTAAAAAATTGACATTGGCCTCAGCCTTGATATTGAGCAGAACAGTTTAATCACAAGTTGCCTGAAAAATTTCAGCTCGACTGAGACTTTAAATGCGGAGGACAAATTCTTTTGTGATAAGTGTTGCAGGTCGGTATCATTTGTTGGCACTTTTAACTGTTGGATATTATGTTTGCTGTATTTTTTTTGGAGTTGTGATTATTGAAACATTTTGGGCTGATAGGGGACAGATTGTAAAGAATTTTCTGCAATGCTAAAGAAAGCTTTGGAGGGTGCCATAATACTGGATACTTTCCCTAAGATAATTTGTAAATGTTTTTGCATTGGTGTTGGAAGCTAGTGGTAGTAAGTCCTAAATTTTACATTTGGTCATTATGTAATGTTTGGAGTTAATGATTTTCATCAGTTAGTGCCTAGAATCTCAGCTCAATAAAGGAGCACCAAAAAGAATAATTGGCTTGACAAATACCTAAATTGTTTTATCTTATATTTTATTTTTTTGAGTTCCTCCTGATTTTGTTTTATACTTGACCACTTGCATATTGAATGGTGCGTACTAGCTTACTGACCAGGGAAATAGATTGTAAGATCTCAGTTCATAGCATCACTATATTATGCTAGTAGATGCTAGTGTACCATCTCAAAAGATTGACCTCGACTGTGCTAATTGGCTTGGCTGAAACAATGTATGTTACTTGTTGCTTTTGTTATCTTCAAATACCCATTAATTCATCACTAGACCTTTGAGGTACAAGTTTGATATACTCTCATGATGTTTTATATTTTTCCACACCTTTCAGATCGTAATGACCGTGGTGTTCACAAAATGTGACAGAATGAAAGGTGGCAAAGGAAAAAGACTTGTTGAAAACATCAGGATCTATTTTGGGGAGACTTTAGAGCAACGTGAATCAGGATCTATTTTGGAGGTTGTTGTTGCACAATCCAAGAAAATTATAGGGGATGAATTATTCAACTATTATATTGTAATATTGTAATATGAATGATTTTAAATGATGCATATGATATATTTTTATGTTTTATTTTATATTGTATTTGGGTTTGTTGAATAAATGTGCATTATTAATTTTTAATTTTTTTAAAATTTAAAAAGGATATAGCGACGGTCATTGACTGTAGAAATAGCCTTCAATGACCGTAGGTAAAGAGCAAATACATGGTTGTGGTAGACCTATAGCGACGGTCGTCGATCGTCGCTATAGGCCAAAAGACTATCGCTATAGGTTTTAGCGACGGTCGGCGACCGTCGCTATAGCCTATAGTGACGGTCTTTTGGCGTATAGCGAAGGTCGGCGCCTGTCGCTATAGGTCGATTTTCTAGTAGTGTAAAACAGGCATCGACTCTTTCCTTAAAACCATTCATGCATTTCAGAAAATGAATCATAGAAAACTTGACTAACACAGAGGTTAGACAAGCGTTAAGAAAACTTGCCTTCAAGCGTCTTCGAATATACTATTCAACAATTCTCAGTCTTTACAGGATCTACATGATATATTCATATAGCACACTGTAATTAGCTGCCAAACAAACTTACTTTCTTGCTTTAACCAACTTCTTTCTCTTCTATGTCTTACTTGAATTTATTCCATTAATAGTGTCAATTTGACTCACTATACTTCATTACGGTTCATTAAAGCTCTTACGTTATTAACTGACACTCGGTCATTATTGGGGAAGTACCAACGTTGAACATCATTCACGGTTTACTTGCTTATACTTTTGCATTCTTCGTTTAATTCTTATTAAACCATACTAAATCTTCTAACGTTATCACTTATAAGTGATTTAAAGTCAACCTTATTATGTACATTAAGTACATTCATGTCTTACTATTGGTTTACCTTCAATTAGAATTAAAAACCTAACTTGGTCAACTATTTGTCACTGCCAGCACTGCGGCGCGACATCTCTTTAGTATAGTGGCGCTGCGGCGTCACTCTCCTGGAGTTTTTGTGACGCCCCCAAAATAGGTATACATCACCCATTCTGAGTTGTCAATACATGGTACAGAAACAACTACAACTTTATTATTACAACAGTAAAACTGTGAGTTTGAATACAAATATTATCTTCTAGACAATATCTATACCCAAATAAATCCTCATCACATTTATTGATACATTATTTTACAAAAATGGTGAGGACTAGTAAACAACTCTCTCTAGAACTTTCATTCCATACCCCGACTAGTACTCGCTACATTCTCTCCTCCTGAGAAGAAAAATGGAACAAAAAGGAAAAGGGTGAGCTCAACTAGCCCAGTAAAGAATATTATGACTAAGATAATATACAACAAATTATCGTTAGTCTTCAACAGGGAAAAAATCTGAGAGAATACATTAAACAACAAGTTTTAGAGAAATATTCGCAGCGGAAAATATTAATTCATAGAAGAGTTACGTAGAGGATGAAATCTACTAATATCTATGAATTTAACAGTCCATCATCATTATTTTATCCATGTAACATCAATCAATATTCATCTTGAATCAAATATTCATCTTTGCACTACCTACCCAAAGATATTCATCACCGGTCATGTTCATCTAAACACTGCTCATCTTTGCACTACTACCAAAGATATTCATCAAGAAATCATTCATCTTTGCACTACAGCCAAAGATATTCAATAATATCATCATTTAGGGTGAGGATGATGAAAAATATTTTAAAGAAAACGCGAATCCAAGGAAACAAAAGAACAAGTATTAAGGATTCGTATTTCAGCTATTTCATGTCCAAAAATACCTCATAAATAATCATAGTGGTGTAAAATTCAAGAATGATCAAAACATGGATACAATCAAAGCTAGTATCCATAATAGATATTTTGGACGAACAGGAAAAATTTTATTTTTCTGTGAATAGTGCCGTATTCATGAATAGTGTCGTATACGTGAATAGTGTCGTATACGTGAATAGTAACTCCGGCACAAAAAATTTCAAATTTGATTAAAAGTCCAGATCAATACTTCGGCATAATGATATTGAAAGAAATAATATCATTTTAATAATAATATCCCTTACCTCACAAAGACGGTACTTTTGACTGAAAAACTGGATACAAGGCTGAAGGGAACTTGCACCGTATAACAACACTCAAAGTATACTCACAAGAATATGCTCAATATATCGAGAGAGAAATAGAGAAAACTTGGGTTTACGGTGTGATTTTCAATTCTAACCTAAGCACCCTATTTATAGGAATATGCTTAGAACACCAAAGTAGAAAATTGAATATAATATTAATATATTTTTCACATTTTCCTTAGCCCACCTTAGACAACTGATCTCAGCCCATTTGAATCACATGTGAGGCCAACTTAGTTGTAAAAAACGTTTTTCTCAAAATAATTAACTAAAACTCCTAAAAATTAATTATTTCGGAATTTCGGAACTTCAATAATTCATAATAAATAGCCCCTTTATCAAAAAATTCGAATCTCGCAAATTTTTATAGGAAATTCAATTCTCTACAACTTTATAGAAGAAAGTTTTTCTAAATTCCAAACAAAAATTGACCGAAATCCACAAACGGGCGATTTTACAGGCTATAGTCAAATTTTGGTCAATAATTGTGTCCACCAACACACAAAACATGTGTTAAACATTTAATGCCACAAAAATACTCTTCCTCCTCATATACTCATATATCCCACATTCATTGTAAAAATATCATCGTTAATATATTATTAAAATAATATATTTAAATAAATTATTTTATCAGAAAAAGATAAAATATTAATTTTCAACAATTGTCACATTAAAAATTTTCTCCATCTATATCCTCATAAAATCAATATTTTTCTCATCATATAAATCAATAATTATTCATAAATAATATTACAGAATCACATTATTGACAACCAGGCAATTCCCAAGATAGAGGGGGCTTTCCAATAAGGATCTCTCCTTACTGGTGCGCAATTAGATGACCAAACCTCTCCTTAGACAGAACTTTCTAGACATTGTCAATAATGTTATCTAATAATATTATTCAGATAATATGAATTATTTCTCCGATAATGGAAAATATTGTGTAATGACAATTATTGAAACAACAATATAAAATATCAATGCAGCAATTATTGAATCAATAAAATAAAATACTGAACAGTAATTACTGTAACCATTATTGAGTAGTGCCTTCAATAATTGGTGCAATACCGTGTGCTACTCGTGTGCAACAACGCCAGACATCGTGTTTTAACCATCGGGTATTCCAACAAAGTTAGTTAATTGGTAACAACTACGCCGTTATTTTTAAACAACTTATATTTGTCGTTTTCTTCATCCAATCGCTTTCCGTTACGGGGCCCACACAAGGCTGCGCCGTCGAACGAATATTCCCCGATAGTAAGAATATTCCACGACCAAACGAATATTCCCGGACAAAAATAAATATTTTATAACCACCTGTTTATTTAAAATATTTGCGCATTTTACCCATAACTAACCACATTAATCAAATAAACCCTTACTAATTAAAAGAAATAATAGAGGAAAATAAATTTCATTTATTAATTATTTGGGGTCTTACAGTTTTGCCCAGACTCGACGTTACGGCGCGAGTCCTTACACTAACTCTCGTGCTGCAGTGTGAGTCTCCAGACGATTTTTGTTTCTCTCGGCCATGTTTGGCGCCGCGACGTGACAAATAACACTGGGTTGGCGCTGCGTCGCCGCCCATGTGCGTCAGTTAGTTTTGATAGTTGGTTTTTCCAACGAACTTCCCGGCTTCATAACTTATTTGTTTACATCTGAATTGGCTCATTCGAAAGCCCAAAACTCACAAATTACATACTCTAGGTGTTCATATAAGAATTTTATATTTTCGAATTCGTTAACTCGGAATTCACCTTTTGGTTCATTTTGAGCGTTCGTTTATCGTTTTCGAGCGTTCAATACTCGTTTTCTTCGTTATAAGTCGCAATTCGACGATTCTTGCGTCCATGACTCTTAAATACCTTATCTCATGTGTTGACATTGAAAACTGAAGTTTCCAAGTCACATGACAACCTTTGACCCTTAATCTGAGATTTCTACAATTTCGACGTTTAACGTCTATTTTTGCAAAATTCACCATAACTTCGTTACTCGTGTTCTATAAGCCAAATCAAATGGAACACTCTATTGATTCATCATCTACACCCTAACCAAACAATATGCACATACCCTAGCTATGATGGTTTTCAAATCATCCAATCATAACTAAGTTAACGTTCATCACTTTCTACGATTTTAACTTACGCGATTTCTATTCGATCATGACTTATCAATGTTTTCATTATTAATAGTCATCCTTATTCCTCCTCACTAAACATGCTCCACCAATCTACGATTCTCTATGAGAAAGAAATTGAAAAAGATGAAGATTAATGTTTACGAACTATTACCTTTGTCGTTCTTCGCGTTCTTGGTAAACTTCTTATGTTTTTCTTGGGAAGTAGCTTGATTATGTGTTTCTAGCTCTTTTTCTCTCTCAATATAGGTTGGACAAAGTTTACAAAACTCTAAATGACCAACACAAGCTTTCTATTTATAGTAAATCAAATGGACGGCAAAATGGTCCAAAGAGCCACCTCCTTACTATTCTCACCTCCACAACAACTTACCACCAAGTAATCACTTTACTTGGTGGCTAAGTGGTCGGCCCACCTCCATGGATCTTCCCATGGGTTGCCCATGGGTTTTACCCACCCCGTGACCCGCCGGTTCGATTCGCGGTTTGGTTTCTTGGATTGGGCTTGTCTTATTTAACATTGGGCCTTAACTTGGGCTTGATTCCATACTTCATCGGGCTTGCTATTAATCCATGTACAATTAGATTATCCAAAGTCCTTAACTCATAATCCAATTAGAACTTCTCGTATTCTACGCGTATAACTCACGTATTCTCTTCGTTTAGTATTTATATGATATTCGTATTATACGTCGTACTGCTATTCATACTATACTTGTATATCATACGTTTAATAACCGAAATGATTATACGCATTTCATTTCCCTTTTGGAAATCTTTTCACTAACCCTTAGGTTTTAAGTTCGAATGCGAAAACTTTGTTTGCCATAACTGAAATATTATTGAATATTCTATTATACATTTTTATTCAATCATTACGCGTTTCTCGGAATTTCAAATCTAATCTACGAGCGAAATCGGATGAATAGTGTTTTTACGGGAAAATTCTCGAAAAACATTCATTTTTGTCTTGATAATTCAAAACAATTAATCCTAGCACATAGCCAGAATACTAACCACATCCACACATTCTAGGTCATAGAACAACCTTCAATTATCTTACTCACATAACTAATCAGTTAAATTCATTTAATCCACATAATCAAATAAAAATTTAATTCATTAAATATCTGAACTTCTCGGGCGTTACAACATCAAATGAAAGAATTTTCAAATATATAGGATCAACAGGTAGGGTGAGGGTACCAATTTAAATCAAGCAAAATTTATAAACAGTGGATGTAACGAAAGTTTCTCCTAACGAAGTTTCAACAAATAAGTCATAGTATAATTTCTCAGTAGTCAAGTTCAAACGTTGAGCACAAGTAGGAGAGATAAAAGAATGGGTAGAACCGGTATCTAATAAGGTATAAACTTCGCAAGAATTTATGATTAGCTAACCCGTGATAACTTCGTTCAAGTTCCTCGCGTTTTGGGCAATCATGACAAATGCCCTTTCCAGGAACCGCTGACTTTGACTTGTTCGGGACAGCCTTTGGAGTCACCATCCCCGCTAGACTTGGTTTCGCTACAGGATAATCTCGAGCTATATGACCATCTTTTCTACAACTAAAATATACCTTAGAAGGTTGTCTCCGCATCTGTAGCATCTAACTGGCAGTCTTTCTCCTCCCCTAAAATTCACTGTTGGTGTTGGTATCGACGTCTTCCCGTCATTGTTGAATCTTATATTTTTGAAATTTCCACTTGACTCACATTTCATAATATCTTGGCCATGATTACCACCGAAGGTGTTACCATTTTTGGCATGATAATTTTCTCCACGATGGTTATCATTGTTCCGATAACCGTTGCCACTGGTACGATTATCATCGAGTTGTTGGTCGTTATTCTTCAGTTGAGCCGACTCATTATCGCGCTCCAATAAATGAGCCCTATTCACAACATCTGAATATAAACAAAGTTTGTGAGAAATGAGGTATTGACGTATTTCGGGTTTCAAACCTCGTAAAAACATTAGCGTCATTATCTCCTCATTATCAACCAAATGGGATGCAAATCGGGACAACTCGGCAAACTTAGCTTCGTACTGTGACACATTCATATTGTTTTTCTCCAGCTTGATGAACTCTACCTCCTTCATGTGATGAATACTTTCGGGAAAGTACTTATCATTGAATAATTCTTGGAACTTCTCCCAAGACATCTTCAGTGAAATAGGCTAAGTATGCTTTACAGATTCCCACCAATAATCTTCCTCTCCTCGCAACATGAAGGTGGCGAAAGGAACCTTTTGCTCATCTGTGCATCCCAAGACATCAAATATCTTAGTGTTCTACTTTATCCACGTCTCTGCTGTAAGTGGTTCTGGCTTTCCCAAAAACTTCGGCGGTCCCACCTCCTTGTACTACTTAGCGGTGACCATCCGTGGGTTGCCAGTGTTTCCACCTACATTTTGAACAGTAGTCTCTCTCGTTTAGTTTTGCATGAAATCTAGAAAGTTCATAAACATACCATCATTCGTCATTTGGTCGGTGTTATTGTTTACAGGAGGGTTATTGCCTTCTTTATGCACCTTATCTTGGGTATTGATCAGTGGTGACTCAACGGTCTCATGTGCTCCATTGCTTATCTCAACATCTTCAGATGCCATTTTACTGTCACAAAACAATGGTTAATTGACATGCCACATAATATACATATATTCTGATCGACCAATTAAATAACAAATAAGCTTAGGTAGGACACACCAGCGAAGGATTTACTCGTCTCTCCCCTCCTAGTTGTATTCCCCGATCTCCGCGAGAGACCATATCCCTAAGCTCTGATACCAACTGTGACGCCCCCAAAATAGGTATACATCACCCATTCTGAGTCGCCAAATACATGGTACAAAAATAAATACAACTTCATTAATACAATTGTCGTGCAAAATACGACAACACATATACTGTGAGTTTAAATACAAATACTGTCTAATAGACAGTATACAAACTTAAAAGGAGTCCTCATTACAATTATTGATACACTATTTTAAAAAAAAAAGTGAGGGCTGCTAAAACAACTTTCTAAAATCATCACTCTATACCCCGGCTAGTTCCTGCTAAATTCTCACCTCCTATGAAGAAAAATGGAACAAAAAGGAAAAGGGTGAGCTCAACTAGCCCAGTAAAGAATATTATGACTAAGATAATATATAACAATTTATCATTAGTCTTCAACAGGAAAAAATCTGATAGAATATAAAAGACGAAACAGCAATCCATTAGAGGAGTTAAGTAGAGAATGAATTCTACTATCTTCTAAGATTTAAAAGTCCATCATCAATATTTTATCCGTGTAACATCAATCATTATACATCTTGAATCAAATATTCATCGTTGCACTATAGGCCAAAGATATTCATTTGTATCACCAGTTGGTCATGTTCATCTCAACACTTGTTCATCTTTGCACTACGGGCCAAAGATATCCATTAATTAATCATTCATCTTTGCACTACAGGCCAAAGATATTGAGTAATATCATCATTTAGGACTGATGATGATGAAAAATATCTTAAATAAAATGAATCAAGTGAAATAAAAGGACAAATATTAGGGATTCGTATTACAGTTTATCCAAGTTTAATAATACTCCACAATAACCAATTGTGAAGTAGAATTCAAAAATAAAGATCAAAACATTGATACAATCAAAGATAGTAACCATACTAGACATCTTGGACAAAGAAGAGAAAATTTCATTTTTCGGTGAATAGTGATGTATTCGTGAATAGTGTCGTATACATGAATAGTAACCCTGACACAAAAAGGTAGAAATTCCACAATAATATTCATATCAATATTTTCGGCATAATTATATTAGAAGAAATAATATCATTTATAAAAAAAATAACATCCCTTACCTCAAAAGAACAGTACTTCTAACTAGATTATCAGATATAATGCTGAAGGAAACTTGCACCGTATAGCAACACTCAAAGTATCAAAATACTCACAAAAATACATTCAATAATATAAAGAGAAAAATTTTGTTTCTGCTATAATTTTTAATTCTAACCTAAACACCTTATTTATAGGAAAATGCTTAAAACACCAAAGCAGAAAATTTAATAAAATAATAATATTTATAAAAAAAATTCATGTGCCCACCTTAGAAATCCAAATTCAGCATTTTGCAACAACATGTGGGACCCACCAACACACAAAACATGTTTTACACATCTTTTATAACAAAATTAATTCAGACCCAATATTCTTGAACTTCAATAATTTATAATAAATAGCCTTTTTATCAGAAAAATTCAAATCTTATGTCCATTACATAGGAAATTCAATTCTCTACAATTTTGTAAGTTTATGTTTTTCCAAATTCCAAACAGAAATTGACCGAAATTCAGATACGGACGATTTTACAGGCTATAATCAAATTTCAGTCAAAAATGGGGCCCATCGACATGTTTAACATGTTTTTAGCATTTAATGTAACAAAAATACTCTTCCTCCTCATTTATTCATATATCACACATTCATTGTAAAAATATCACCATTATTATATTATTATAATATAATAATATATTTAAATAAATTATTTTATCAAAAAAGATAAAATATCAATTTTTAACAGTTGTCACTTTTCTAAAAATTCCTCCATTTATATCCACATAAATAAATATTTTCCTTATCATATAAATCAATTATTAATTATTCACAAATAATATACAGGATCACAATACTGACAACCAAGCTATTCCCAGGAAAGAGGGGGCTTTCCAATAAGGATTTCTCCTTACTGGCGCGCAATTAGGTGACCAAACCTCTCCTTTGACAGAACTTTCTAGACATTGCCAATAATGCTATCTAATAATATTATTAAAATAATATGAATTATTGATCTAATAATGGGAAATACTGTGTAGTGACAATTATTGAAATAACAATAATATAAAATATCAACGTAGCAATTATTGAATCAATAAAATAAAATATTGAATAAGTAATTCTTTGTAATAATTATTGAGTAGTGCCTTCTTACATAAGAATCAATAATTGGTGCAATACTGTAGTACTCTCAAGTGCAAGAATAGCATATTATTGTGTTTTAACCAATTATTCCAACAAATTAATTAGCAGTAATAACTACGCCATTATTTATAAAAACTCATACTTGTCATTTTCTTCATCCAATCACTCTTCGTTATGGGG
Source organism: Panax quinquefolius (assembly GCA_020205615.1). NCBI lineage: Eukaryota > Viridiplantae > Streptophyta > Magnoliopsida > Apiales > Araliaceae > Panax > Panax quinquefolius. Next base: position 28,210,583 of record CM035170.1, read on the forward strand.
CCCACAAAAGGTTGCGTTGTCATACGAATATTCCCCGACAACAAGAATATTCCACGACCAAACGAATATTCCCCGACAATAATGAATATTTTATAAGCACTTGCTTATTTAAAATATTTGTGCATGTTACCCATAACTAACCATATTAATCAAATCAACCCCTTACTATTTCAAAATAATAATTACAGAAAATTAAATCTTTATTTATAAAAAGTTGGGGCCTTACACATATACTGAGAAGGATGGAAGTTACGTCAGCTGGTGTTACTCTCAGTTTCCAAGCTTGGAGCAGGTGTCATAAAACTTCCCAAGGTGAAGAGATTTGCAACCTTAATGATCAAAGACCAGCCTCACTACAAAGTCTACAGACATGCTGGCAACCATTATATTCCCTATAATCGTAGAGTGGGTTCTGACAGAAGAAGGATCATGACCAAGGACACGATAGTAGAGTTCCTTCTCTCTATCACTGAACATGATCAAGTTCAGTTTGAAGAGCTTCCCTCTGCTCAAGCACATATGTCTAACATGTCTTCATCCTCCAATAAAGATTGGCACTCAACGATTTTTCAGGTTCTCACTGCTTTCGAAAATCTATCCAAGAATGAAAATCGTAGAGTTCAATCCGGTGCTCAACTAGAGGCTACCCAATAATATGACCAAACTTCTATGGAGCAGGAATTACTAAAGAATTCTGATGATTTGGTCAAAAAGATGTATGTCATCACTGACAGACTTCAAGCCACTATATCTGACATATCTCTCAATATCAAATAGAGAGATCAAATCTATCTAAAGGCTATGAATGATCAGAAGACAGAATCTCTACGAGCACAGAAGGCTAATGAAGAGCAAATCCAAGCCCTCTCTGACAAAATTGACAATCTAAATCAGTCTTTCTCCCTGTAACTAGAGCTGAGCCAACAAGAACTCAAGATTGAGGTTGATAACTCTTCTTATCTAATGGAGCAGCTTATGTCCAACATGGAGCAGCTTTCTCAAGTGATTAATGACAAAAAAGGGGAGAAAAATAGACAAATGAGAGGCAATCAAGGAGGAGCAAGGACAAAAGAAGCAAAGAAGATAAGAAGGCTAAAAAGAAGACAAAGAAGAAGATAGTAGCAGCATAAGCTGAATCATCATCTGAGGGGAAGCCAAATGATGATGAACCTATGAATGCAGAGATTGAGAGGGAGCCAGAAAAAGAAGAAGAGCATGAGTCCCAAGGGGAGCAGGAGAAAAGAGATCAAACAAATGAATAGCTGATCAACAGACATCAACAGACATCCTGGAAACACATATGGATCCAAAGAGGTACATCTCTAACTATTAGGTATGTTCTGGATCCAGGATGTAAAGTGTCATAGCTTATGAGATTCCATATTATTATCAATGACATTCATGATTATCTGTTTTAGAAATACAGCTGCTCACTGTATATAAGATTCATTCATAATATCCATATGCACTTATTATTTTTGTCATAATTAAATAGGGGAGATTGTCAGGAATAAGCATGTGAATGATATTCCTGTTTATATATGATTTGATTATGATATATATTAATGAATATGAAAGTATTCTTGCATCAAGAAAAGTTGTAAAGTCCTTTGATAGATAATATGAACATATGTATAGGGACTTGGAATGAATTGATCAAATGTGTTAGGTTGATCCTACATAAGCAAAACAGCTTTGTAAAGTCCTTAAAAAGAAATGATGTACAAGGACTATAAATGTAGAAAGATCAAGCTTGTTAGGTTGATCTTATAATGTAATAGATATGCTTGTCTGATCGTCGAGCACTGCACCAGAAATCGTAGTCTGCCAGGAGAGTCAAGGAAAACTCGCGAGCTATCAAGGCAGAATCGAAGTCTGCAAGATAGTAGATCTCGGAGTTCGTAGACTACCAGGAGAGACGAGGAAGGATCGTAGTGTGTCGAGGAGAACTTCCTCGGAGCCGTAGTCTGCTGAGGAACTCATGTTCAGAATCGTAGAGATAGCATGTCTACCAGCCGACCGAGCTTCTGGCGAAGCCAAGTCAAGAATCGTAGACTACACTCGGAGTCGTAGAGTCTACTGATCATATCAGAGGCAGAGATCATAGTCGAGCAAGATCGGATGAAGACAACAAGTATAACGACAGAAATTATAGAGTGTTAAGATCTGATCTTGGAGTCGTAGTGTCTGCACAGCCGAAGCTGAATCATAGAGTGCAGAACTAAGGCCTCAATAGATGTACTCACAATGCCAAGTTAGAATCGTAGAGCAAACACAATTCTCAACAAATGAGCACTCCTAGAATATCCAAAGTATGAAGCCTCTGGTCTAAGCTGCGAAGTTATATTCAACCTGAAGGAAACTAGAGAGCACTCAATGAATGGCATGCAAGCTAACAGAAGATCTAAACACCAACCCAATCAGGATTCAGATTGAGTTGTGAATCCATTCAAATTGAAGTCTTCCCCAAGTTGATCAGAAGAAGACTTCAATCAAAGTAACTGACTAAGGAAAGTCAGCAAGTGCAGCAGCTATCAAGTGAACAGAAGATAACGTTCTCAGGATTAACCAGGATCGGAGTGTTTGCCAAACAAAGAAGGAACTGATGGAGTGTACACAAAGATACTGGTCAGCCTATAAAGAACAAGGCTAAAGTGATTAAGCATTGGGTTAGTCCATTGATGATAAGTGAACGGGAGATCACAAGGAGAAAGCGAGATGGACATGCCACAAATCTGACGTGTCTTGCTCTACAGAAGGGGCTAGAACAAGGAGTCAAGCCATCAGTATCTGAGAGCAGTTGAAGCAAACAGAAGTGTTGAAGCACTGCACAAAAGAAGGAAGTGGTGTTCTACATTGAAGATCCAATCAACACTCTTCAGGATCGTAGCGTTATCTCTACTTGTCAATGAGCAAACATTCAACAAGACACTACGATCAGGTCCAAGAAGATATGCATCAGAATCGTAGAGTTCGGTCATCTGAAGGTTGAAGCATTGGCAACGGATTAATCTAAAGATTGATGGTCGAACAGAGCTTATTGAGAACATCGATGCAAAAGGACAACCTCTGATCTAGAAATCAGAAGGAGGAAATAAAGTTGACTACTTTCCCGAGACATAAAAGTGACATCTCTGACGGGTAGGTGAAATAGTAGACTGCAGTATCAGAAAGTCATATCATGTCACATCTGCAGTCTACACCGTATAATTCGAGATCTGCGAAGCAATTCAAATAGCTTTCAATGGATATATACCAACGAAAAGATTGGGAAGGAGTATAAATCAACAGAGCTTCAAAGATCAAGAGTTGCTGATGATTGCTACAGTGTAAAATTGTTAAGTTGTTAGAATGCTATCTTGTTTACTCTACGAGTTCCACCAGAGCTTTACATGAACAACTTTCAGTGACAGTGAGACTACGAAGGTGGAAGTGAAACAGACTTAGAAAAAGGACTTAAACAGACTAATGCTTCACTCAACAAAGATGAGAATGCCACTGAAAATGGCAGTCAAGCTGAGAGCCAAGAAGGACAAGAAGATAACATTCAGAAGAGTGGCTGAGCAAAGAGAATATCTAGAGAGCCACTCTATAAATCACCATGGACCTAAAGATGAACCAGAACAAGTGCAGAACCATGTCTGTTAACCAGTCAAGAAGGGTTCAGGAAATGGTGATGGTGCACAGCTGGCATCATATGAAGATGAACAGAACATAATGAAGATCAGCTGCACCAAAGAAGATGTGGTCCAGACTCGAAGCAGAATGCAAAGAGGACCACACCAAGCTGCTAAGTACATAAGATGTTCAAGCTTAAAGACATCTTAACAGCTTAGCACCAACAATAACAACATCAACAACAACAAGAAGCTAGGGCCTGAGGGGTCCTTGTCCGGAGGGACTAAATGAAGTTCCAAGCCTGATGGGCTTGAAGAGCTCCTAGGAAACTAGAGAAGTTCCAAGGCTGCTGGCCTTGAAAAGTTCTTAGTGAACTGAAGTTCCAAGGCTGCTGGCCTTGAAGGAATCTTAGTGATTCAGGGTGCTGCCCTTCCTTAGTGGAAATCCTGCTAGTTGAGAGCAGAAGAGTGGATTAGGAGCTTGAGTCTCTAAACCACTTAAAATCCATTGTGTCTTTTACTTTATGTCATTTACATTATATACTTAACTGATATAACTGCTATGTATGTATTAACTGCTTACCACTGAACTAATTCTAAGAAAATGTATGTATTATTATGAATATATCAATGAAGGGGATCTTTTACTTATTCTGTTGTGCTTGAAAAGATTCGTATGTTTGTCATATGCTAAATCATTAGCAATACAAAATAAATGAGAAAAGTATTTTAAATGAAAAGGATCTATTCAACCCCCCCCCCCTCCCCATTCTAGATCTATTATGTGCCTACTAGGAACTAACAATAATATTATGTCCCCGGCAACGGTGTCAAAAACTTGTTGGTCATTTTCACGATCAATAAAACACATGCAAATATACGCGGTCAATAAGTAATAAATGATAAGTTGAGTGTCGTACCCACGAAGTCAAAGTGTTAGGTGCTAGTCAAATACTAAAATTGGTTCAATACAGTCTTATCTAAACAAGTAATTGAAGATGGTGTGTTAAACTATATACTTAAAAATAGTAAAAATAAGATAATGAAATGTACAAGAAAGTCAAGATAGGATCACAACTCCCCTAATGCTTTGCCTAATCTCCTAACTCTCCACAATACAAATAAATCAAAGGAATGGACAACCGAGAACAGTAATTAAACATAAGCCTCTTTTGTATATCCCTAGCTAGATGAATCACAATATTTCTATGGTGAAAATTACTAGACTAAGGTTATTAAGATTAATCTCACCACATTTTCCCATAGGCATGGGCATAACAAGTGTTCTTATATTTTAGGGTTAGATATTAATATCCATTTTTCAATATCCATTAATATCTATATCAATTTCTTTGTCAAGCAATCAATAAATAAGCATGAAATACAACAACCCATTCCAAAATGATTCATTAATATAAATAGGAGAGAAAGTTAATTAAGCTAAACAATAGGTTACATTGCAATCCTAGAAATGGAATTAGTTCATAACTATGGTAATAACACACATTTTCAAAGTGTTCAACATGCTTAATAATACATTAATGATTGAAATATTTGGATAAAGAAAACTCATTTTATGAAGTTTTCTGGCTCCAAGTGTTCTCCTCCATGTAGATGCCGAGATGTGAAGGATGTAATGGACTTTTCTTCCTTGAAGATCAACTTATATCTCTTCTAAGCTAAAAAACTCTAAAATAACCCTAATCTATGCTCCACAGAATTTGGAGGTTGCTGTTTAATGATAAGATATGATTTCTTTTCCTTTTTAGGTCATAAAGACTTAATCTCGACTGAAGCGCAAGTAATTGGTTTGCAGTACCAAGTTAAAGTTTGGGAATGGGAATGACCAATGAAGACTAAAAAAGATTGGAGATAATGACTTTGCCCATTTTACAAAGGCTGGGGCACTTTTAGTGCTAAGATCTTATCACATGATGAGTTCAAGTGATAGCACTGCAGCTCCTGTTTTAGGCTTCGGCAATGTAAATATAGTCACCGTATGGATAAAATGACATGTTTGCCCTTGAAAAGCTGGAAATGACCTAATAAGCCCTGCAATACAAATATTTAGCAAAATATTAACAAAATAAGATAAAAGTTATATAAATAACGAAGAACAAGCAGCCTCTTAAGCCATAGAGGATCTGATTAGCGGGTATAAATCCCACTCATCAAGCGCTAGTGTTGTTTGTTAAGAAGAAGGATGGGTCGATGCGATTTTGCATTGATTATAGAGAATTAAACAAGGTCACAATTAAGAATAAGTATCCATTACCAAGAATTGATAACTTATTTGACCAATTAGATATTTCAAAGATGAACTTGATAAGTGGGTACCATAGTAAGAAGGAGGATGCTAACATTCGATCACAAATCATTATAAGTTTCAGGTCATTACAAGTTCCTGGTGATGTCATTTGGTCTAACAAATGCTCTTTCAGCGTTTATAGACCTAATGAACAGGGTGTTTAAACCATCTTTAGATAAATTCATGGTGGTGTTCATCGACGATATTCTGATATATTCTAAGACCAAGGAGGAGCATGTGGAACATTTAAAGGTGACATTGGAGGCATTAAGAAGAGAGAATTTATATGCCAAGTTTTCAACATGTGAATCCTGGATAGCGTGGGTGAAATTTCTTGGACATGTTTAAAATTTTAGATCCATCGAAAAGTCATATAATGAACCGGATCATCCTTAGGTTTATAATATTCAACCACACAATCAAATATTAAAATAAAAACGAAAAATCGGTAGAAAGAAAATTTACAAGAATATACCCTTGAAGATCCTTTATGCAGCCTCGAAAGAACAAGAAAGTACCCTCCAAGATCTTTTCCTCGTACAAGTTCAGTTCAACTTTTTCGCTCCACCGGAATCCACCGGTTTGGTTCCTTCCTTTTGATCAACGTTAGCCACCCAAGTGTTTGGCCTCTAGAGGTGATCCACCAAGGAAGAAGAAGAATTCAAGAAAATGGGTATTTGGCAAAACCCTAGTTTTTCTATCTCTCATAGAAAAGAGCGTACTCTCCCAACTATTGGAATTACGTCTGTTGTTAAAAGGTCAACAACCACTCACCCATAATAAGACTCCTCTTATTTATAGATGTAGGCAACCCTCCTTAACAATTAAGAAATTGGGTTTTATTTAATTAATTAAATTCTTTTAATTAGTTAAGCTCCCTAATCTTATTAGGGATAATTAATTAAACTCTTTAAATAAATTTGCCTCCTAATCTTATTAGATATTTGAGAGTACTTTTATTAATTAATTCTCAAACTCCTTTAGAAATTAAATAATAATAATAATAATAATAATAATAAGACTCTCTTATTAATTTATATTTAATATTTTCAAAATATTAAATAATAAATATTAAGTTATTTAATTTATTCTATCACCATAGATTAAATTAAATATACTTAACTTATTATTACGATTATGCCATTAACTTCTTAAATAATTATTCTTCCTTTTATGGTGTGACCCTTTAAGTTCTCCATATTAAACCTATTTGTGATTAAATCAATTAGAATAATTCTAATCTTATTTAAATAAATAAATTAAACTATTAATTTATTTAAATAAATAATATTTATTCTACAATAGGATAAGCCTCCCTAGCGATCAACGACTTTCCGTATAATATAGATTTCAACATTAATCATAAAAGAACCTTTGAGTAAATAGTTACTGTGATAATTCAATCTTTCCACCATACAATGTCCCAATTAAATATAAGACATGAAATTACCACAAGTCTTATTTTATTTAATTATATGTATTTCGACTCTTAAATGCACAACCCCAAATAATGCAAATTAGAAACTCCTTTCTAATTTCATTCTGCATTGGCCAAGGACTACTGGGTTGTCATTTATCAAATCACATAGGACATTTCTCTTCTTTTACTAGAAGTGGTAGATTCTTTATTGATCATACATTATCTCCATGTATAACTTATTATACCCAATCATACCCTTTGATATACCCTAAGGGTCTTAAGGAATAAGTCAAAGTATAACTCATCATACACAAGATACTATGATGATCTCAAGTCCAAGGATCACTTGTACTACTATCACTACAGGAATTCATATTGACAGGCAAGTAAAACTCCATTAGGTATTCCTTAGTGAGCCACGTTCAGTGAACTTATTCTCTAATAAGCACCTACATACTTGATTTAGTGTCTCCACACAAATGATCATGAGATCAATCATCCTCATCCAATGATCAAGCAACGTATGTACCAATCTATCCGGATTTACTAATCCCCAATTTAGTAATTCAACGATTGGGAACTATTTTAGTTTTAAGCTTTCTAAGAATTTAGATCTCATTAGAATGATCATCATCATTATTCTAAAAGAATTGCTTAAAACTATGGGTTTATCACATATTATAAAACAGCATCATGTAGATAATTAAAAGTCTTTAATAAATTAATACTTTTTATTAATAAATGATTAAGATTGTTACAAAGTATATGCTTTATCATCAAACATGATTGGCTTGTGTGTGCATACTACTTTCAATCTCCCACTTGCACTAAAGCCAATCGCCATGGTATCTCATACTCTTCTTCTCTAAGTGACGATTATCCCGCCATTGGATAATAAGCTTTAGTTAATGGATATGTAATGTTGTTCTTGAGAGTTCACTATCTCTATAGTGATTTCCCATCTTTCAATGATTCCTATAATCAAATGAAAGTGCCACAACACATGTTTAGATCCAAGATGAGACTTAGAACTATTCCTAGTTCTCAGAATGAACTTTTCATCCAAACAATCAACTTGTAGCTTCATTTATAGCTATATACTTTGTCTTTATCACTAAACCAAAGAACTCTTTGTTTTGCTTTGAAACCTTTCCAAATCATCGCACCACCGCTCAAGGTAACCCTTTACCTTAAAGTGGATTTTTTTCGTCTTGGTCTCCGTCTGAAAAACTTGAGTCCTGTTAAGCCCTCTAGTTTTAATTCGCACCCACCATAAATATGATCACATCCTTAGTGTACTTGCTAAGTACTTTAAGATGTTTTTCACCGCCTTACAAAGATCTTCTCCGCATTACGACCGATCAACATCGGGTCTCATACATTTCATTACATACATGATAATTACTCATGCGATCTCTCTTTTAGGAGTCTTTGGGGACTATTAAGAGAGATACACTCCATAGCTCTTCAACATGAGACAACTCTTGGAGTTTGCCATGCTAAACAACTTTAGCATCAAATAAATATACGTTCCTTGGGTTAAGCCGAGCATCCTTTTAAATCTATCTATATAGATTTGCATCCCAATTAAGATACTCTTCCCAAATCATTTATGGAAGAATGTTTAGACAACTTTATCTTTACTGATTGTAGCATCAGTATGTCACTCCTTATCCGTAGTATATCAACATATAATACTAGAAATGTCACGACGCTCCCACTGACCCTTTTGTACACACTAGGTTCATTCTTGTTTTTGATAAAATCAAACTCTTTTGATTGTCTCATCAAAATGAATGTTCCATTTTTGAGAAACTTGCTTCAATCCATTTCTCTGAGTGTCTACAACTCTTACCTCATCGTATGTAACTGGATCATCATCTTCTATGATGCGTACCTCATCATCATCATCTATGATGAGTCCATACCTCCTAGGTATCTTCGGTACTATTCCAGATTTACGATTCAGTTGTGGTACAATAGTTTTATCTACAAGTTCCTCTTATTTGACTTATAGTGTTTTGTGGTTCTTGAACTCTTCAAGATCTATTATCCTCCCACTAGCCCCTTTAATGATAAACATCTTTATCTTAGAAGGCAACATGTTTCTCAACAAACACCTTTTGCTAAGTAGGATTATAGAACATATGCCCTAAACTTATTTTAGGATGTCCCACAAATCTGTACTTGTCAAATTTTGTCCCAAGCTTATCCTTTGAAACCTTTTCACATAAGTTGGACAACCCCTTATCTTAACATACTTAAGATTAGGAAGCCTCCCTATCCATAACTTTTATGGAGTCTTGGGGCCAGATTTTGAGGTTACCTTTTCGTAGATATGCAGCCATTTCTAGGACATTACCCCAGAAGGATACTAGAATATTGGTAAAATCATTATGGACCGCACCATGTCCAACAAGGTACGAATTTTCCATTCAGATACATCAATCAGTTATTGTGTATCGGATGAGGCGTCCATTATGAAAAACCATTTAAGATGATCTAGAAACTTATTGCACAAGTATTTATTCCTCGATCTAATCAAAGAATCTTAATACTTTGTCAATTTGTTTCACTTCAAATTCTTTGAACCTTTCAAATAATTCACACTTGTATTTCAACAAATACATACATTCAACTCTTTGAATGATCATCTCCTTTTCTTATACTAGTTTGTTTAATTTGCAAAATTATTTTCACGTAAGTCAAGTATATAAAATCCATTAAGTAATATTCCATTATATAAAATATTATTATTATTATAAATAGAACAACAATTGTTCTTAAATATAATACCAAAGATTTCATTGTCCAACAATAAAATGAAATAATGTTTCCAACAAGAACCGAATACAATAACAACTTATCGACTTAATAGACTTACCCAGAGGTAAGCTAAACTATAAGTTCCTATGGCTAATGCAAAGAACCTTTGCTTCATTTCCTATACATAGGATTACTTATCTTTGTTTAACTTTCTACTTCGCTTGGTCCTTCATAAATCTATATTTATGATAACCAAAGCTCAGATCCAATACCCAAGTAGAACCTCGACTTAAAGAAAATTTATTTCAATCATGAACAAAATTATATTTGTAACCGAAAACTTCATTAAGCTTCTTTGGTTAGCCTCTCGCAAGATGCTTCTCGTAGTTTCTTTCCATTGTCCAGTGCTTATTGCAAAGGGAAGCAAACTCCTTTGCTATCCGTGACGCTTTTTTATTCTTATTATCCTTTGTTTTTGCCTTTCTCTTTACCTTCTTTGAATCGCTTTCTTTTTTCGTAAGATCCTTTGGCCCCTACCAAGAAGACATGGTCTTTCTTGGTTGAAAGTGACTCTCAACATTTTTCAACATGTTAAGCAAATCAATGAGAGCACGATATCTAGCTTGTTCATATGAAAAATTCACAACAATTGTGAAAGGAGTCAGAGAGTGAGTGAAATATCAAATATTGGCTCAATTCTCCGTCCATGACAAAACCTATTATCCTAATTGATCAATCAAATTGATAATGTTAAAGACTTTTATCTGTACTGTAGTGTCATCGGTCATTCTAGATCGGAAGAGCTCCTTAGATATCTGATATCTTTCAGTCTTACTTTCCTCACCATCAACTACTTGATGTGCAGGAATGTAGTAAGAGCATCCATAGTTTCATGTCGACGTCAAGCTCGTTACTCATGGATGCGAGCATGATGCATCGAGCCAATCAGATCATCATCTTGCCACTTTCTAAAAGTAGCAATATCTTCCTCAGAGGCATTGTCTGAAACCATTGCAGGGATAGGCGTATTAAGGACATAAGATAGCTTTTCAGCCGTGAGAACAATTCTCAATTTCCTTAACCAATCAATTTAATACGGTCCGATTAAATAACATCTAATATGATTCGCATTGATAGTGATTTAGACATTGTAAAAATCTGTAAATGAATTTGTAATTAACAACATTTTAACATACATTCTTTTATTAATTACCAAAATAAATTAGGTCTTATTTTAAATTGGTATCTCCCACTATTTTCTTCAAACTATATTACCCTCAATATATATAGTTTGGCAAAATCTAATTAAAGATTTGCTAGTGAGAATAAGGATCCCATTTCAAATGTATATAGCCTTGTGGTGACACAACAAACTATATATAAATAAATAGGTAGACAACTCTTGTCAATTACATCAACTATGCAACTCCTCAGATTTTGCCTCTTAGATCATAATGGTCAAGTGTGTGCACATCCGAACTAAAATGATCCAAGTTAAGTCCAACCTAGCACTCCATATATTCAAAAAAAAATATCATCCTTGTGTGCACAACAAAATAATATTGTTCAATTTTCTTTATAAGCATCAAATGTGATAAATGAACATCTTAAATACTTAATACTTGCCTTGTGGTGACACAACAAAAACTCATATTAAATATTTAATACTCTATTAATTTTATCATGCTAGAAGGCTTACGTTCGATATTCCAAATATCTTTGAACGCTTAGGACTTAATATAAAATATTTGAGGGGTTTGTTATTAATTTGTCTCATCTTGTTTAGTGCTGCATTACACACATATATATATATATATATATATATATATATTAATTAATATATATATAATGTTTTAACATAATAATATATATATATATATATATATATATATATATATATATATAAGCATGCACATATAGAATATATATTCTACCCGGATTGATTATGGACTTTTATTCTAGTTTGGTTACACTAGAGCCACCAAGTGAACCAAAAGGTCAAACCCTAAGGGTGCAAGAATTAATATTTAAATATAACTATTACATTTAAACCCTGCTCCATTACAAACGGGTCTTCAAGCGCCTCGCTTCTTGATCTCCAATTCTTCAAAATAATTCTAACTATTCCTATTACAAAACTATTTAAAATAAATAGAAACCTTGATCAAAGGGAAGTACATAGGAGGGAGATAGAATTTACATTAAGAAAAATTAGAGAAGACGCAGGTACGCAGAATCCCATTTAATAAAACCCATACATTCATGCATCCAACTAAAATAAAATCCAATCACATCGGTCAATAGTCCATAATCAATCCCATTTATTATCATACACATCACCATATGCATCAATAAATAATATTCATCTCTCATGAATAATAAATAAATATATATATATATATATATATATATATATATTGATATCATTTAATGGGCAAAAAATTTAGTTAATATAAAATCTAATTTTGAATCAAAATAAACTTCTTTATTTTAATCCAAATTTAAATCAAAATAAACTCCTTTTATTTTAATTTATCCAATTTTGAATAAAATAAACTATTTTATTTTAATCAAAATCTTTAATCAAAATAAACTCCTTTATTTTAATTAATTATGGAATCCAATTCCATATAAAAAAAACTATATGAAGAAACACGGATTATCTTTCCTATTCACAAATAAACTCCTTTATTTTGAATAATATGAAATCTTATTTCATATCTAAATAAACTCTTTTATTTAAGGAAAGACTCGATTCTTTTTCTATTCACAAATAAACTCTTTTATTTTGAATAATATGAAATCTCATTTCATATCTAAATAAACTTTTTATTTAAGGAAACATGAAATCCAATTTCAACTCTAATTAGTTATCATGGAATCAAATTCCAACTCTAATTAGTTAACATGAAATTTAATTTTAAAATTAAAATAAACTCTTTTATTTTAATATTAAAATAAACCTTTTATTTTATGATTAAAATAAACATTTTATTTTAATTATAAAATAATAAGGTTAGTATATATATATATATATAATAACCGTAAATTTATATATATAATATTTATCCGAATCCGCGAATCACGTTAGTTTAAAAGAGGTTGATCCTTTACATAAAGGAAGTAATCAAATTTGAAGTTATAATATTTATAAACAATCCGTGGATGTAATCAAATATCTACAACCTCCTGTAAAATTGTTTTTAAACAAAACAATAGATCTATAATAATTAGCCATCCACTTGCAAAGATAAAAAAATAAATGCAGCGGCGTAGCAGCAAAAAAAAAAATCACGATTTTCAAAAAAAAATCCATAACGTTTTTTTTAAAATTAAATTTTATACAACAAAATTATGCCCAATTAAATCGTTCTAAACACATATCAATATACATATCAATATACATATCAAATTAAAACAATTAATAATTCACATAAAGGTTTGGCTCTGATACCACTGTTAGGTTTATAATATTCATGAACGCAATCAAATTGCAAAAATAAGCGGAAACGTGTAAAAATCAGAGTTTTAAAAATTTACAAACCATATACCCGGATCACCCTTTATGTACAATTATTAATTAAACGAAAAAGAAAAAATAAGAATCATACCCTTGAAGATCTGAGCTTCCTCAGGTACAAGTTCACCTCCAATCTTTTTCGCGTTCAACTTGAATCCACCGAGTTTGGTTCCTTCCTTTGATCAACGTTAACCACCCAAGTGTTTGGCCTCTAGAGGTGATCCACCAAGGAAGAAGAAGAATTCAAGAAAATGGGTATTTGGCAAAACCCTAGTTTTTCTATCTCTCATAGAAAAGAGCGTACTCTCCCAACTATTGGAATTACGTCTGTTGTTAAAAGGTCAACAACCACTCACCCATAATAAGACTCCTCTTATTTATAGATGTAGGCAACCCTCCTTAACAATTAAGAAATTGGGTTTTATTTAATTAATTAAATTCTTTTAATTAATTAAGCTCCCTAATCTTATTAGGGATAATTAATTAAACTCTTTTAATTAATTTGCCTCCTAATCCTATTAAGATATTTGAGAGTACTTTTATTAATTATTTCTCAAACTCCTTTAGGAATTAAATAATAATAATAGTAATAATAATAATAATAAGACTCCTCTTATTAATTTATATTTAATATTTTAAAATATTAAATAATAAATATTAAGCTATTTAATTTATTCTATCACCATAGATTAAATTAAATATACTTAATTTATTATTACGATTATGCCATTAACTTCTTAAATAATTATTCTTCCTTTTATGGTGTGACCCTTTAGGTTCTCCATATTAAACCTATTGTGAATAAATCAATTAGAACAATTCTAATCTTATTTAAATAAATAAATTAAACTATTAATTTATTTAAATAAATAATATTTATTCTACAATAGGATAAAGCCTCCCTAGCGATCAACGACTTTCCGTATAATATAGATTTCAACATTAATCATAAATGAACCTTTGAGTAAATAGTTACCGTACAATTCAATCATTCCACCATACAATGTCCCAATTAAATATAAGACATGAAATTTCTGTCAAGTCTTATTTTATTTAATTATATGTATTTCGACTCTTAAATGCATAACCCCAAATAATGCAAACTAGAAACTCCTTTCTAATTTCATTCTGCCTTGGCCAAGGACTACTGGGTTGTCATTTATCAAATCACATAAGACATTTCTCTTCTTTTACTAGAAGTGGTAGATTCTTTATTAATCATACATTATCTCCATGTATAATTTATTATACCCAAGCATACCCTTTGATATACCCTAAGGGTCTTAAGGAATAAGTCAAAGTATAACTCATCATACACAAGATACTATGATGATCTCAAGTCCAAGGATCACTTGTACTACTATCACTACAGGAATTCCTATTGACAAGCAAGTAAAACTCCATTAGGTATTCCTTAGCGAGCCACGTTTAGTGAACTTATTCTCTAATAAGCACCTACATACTTGCTTTAGTGTCTCCACACAAATGATCATGAGATCAATCATCCTCATCCAATGAGCAAGCAACGTATGTACCAATCTATCCGGATTTACTAATCCCCAATTTAGTAATTCAACGATTGGGAACTATTTTAGTTTTAAGCTTTCTAAGAATTTAGATCTCATTAGAATGATCATCATCATTATTCTAAAAGAATTGCTTAAAACTATGGGTTTATCACATATTATAAAACAACATCATGTAGATAATTAAAAGTCTTTAATAAATTAATACTTTTTATTAATAAATGAATAAGATTGTTACAAAGTATATGCTTTATCATCAAACATGATTGGCTTGTGTGCATACTACTTTTAGACACCGTCAGAAGTAAGGAGTTTTCTAAGACTGGCAAGTTATTACAGAAGATTTATTCAAAAATTTTCCAAAATCGCGACTCCGCTAATGAATTTCACTAGGAAATCGGTGAAGTTTGTCTGGACGAAAAAGTTTGAGGAAAGTTTCTAAGAACTGGAAAAGAGGTTGAGTACGGCACCTGTGTTGTCCCTCCCCGATAGTACAAGAAATTGTGTGGTGTATAGTGATGCATCGCATAAGGGACTAGGTTGTGTGCTTATGCAGAACGTCAATGTCATTGCGTATACATCACGCCAACTGAAGGATTATGAGAAGGGGTATCCTATTCATGATTTGGAACTGGTTGTAGTGCTGTTTGCTTTGAAAATATCGAGGCACTATCTCTATGGGGAAAAGTGTGAGATATACAGCACCTATAAGAATCTGAAATATTTTTTCACACAGAAGGATTTGAACATACGTCAGAGGATATGGTTGGAGTTAATAAAGGATTATGACTGTGAGATTTTATACCATCCAGGTAAAGCGAATGTCATTGTCGATGCCTTAAGCAAAAAGGGTTGAGAAAGATTGTTCATGTTAACCGCTTAGGAGGAGCTAATTTCAGCAATGGCAAAATTGAAGTTAGAGGCGAAATATCCTAAGGAATCGAACGAAAAACTGTTTCAAATAGAAACTTGTTCTACTTCGGTGGATAAGGTTAAGGAAGCACAACTCAAAGATAAGGGATGTGAGAAAATCAGGAAAAGAATATCTGAAGGAGAGGAAATGAAATTCAAAATCAACAACGAAGGGATATTGAGATTCAAGAAAAGAATTTGGGTTCCACAAGTATTAGAGGAAAAGGAGGAAATTTTGAGCGAGGCTCATAATTCACTGTATTCGATTCACCCGGGAAGTACGAAGATGTACCAGGATCTTTGACAGCATTTCTGGTGGTCGAATATGAAGAAAGACGTTGCCGATTGTGTGGCCAAGTGTTTGACATGTCAGAAAGTTAAAGTAGAACATCAAAGGCTAAGTGGGTTGCTACAACCGTTAGACATACCAGAATAGAAGTGGGAACATATCACGATGGATTTTGTGGTAGAGCTTCCAACGACTCAAAAAGGTTTCGACGCAGTTTGGGTTATTGTATACAGCCTAAAGAAGTCAGCACATTTCTTACCGATCAAGATCAGGTTTATTTTGGATCAGTTGGCGAAATTGTATGTGAAGGAAATTGTTTCACGGCATGGTGTTCCAGTGTCTATAGTGTGACGCCCCCAAAATAGATATACATCACCCATCTTGGGTTTCCAGATACATGGTATAAAATTTAATTACAACTTAATGATACAACTGTCGTGTAAAATACGAGAAAACATAATCTGAGAGTTTTAATACGAATATTGTCATCTAGACAATATCCACACTCAAATTCAATCTTATTACAATTATTTTCACACTACTTCACAAAATAGTGAGGACTACTAATGCAAACATTTGGACTGTCACTCCATTCCCCGACTAGTCCCAGCTATATTCTTATTTCATAAAGAGAACAGTGAAAAAAAGGGTGAGCTCAACTAGCCCAATAAGAAATATTTTGACTAAGATAATGCAGAATAAATTATCCTTAGCCTTCATTAGTATAACAACTGATATAATATAATAGACAACAAGTTTTAGATCAACAACTGCGGCGGAATAAGCAATCCATTATAAGAGTCAAGTAGAGCATAATATCTACTATCTTCTATAATTTAAAAAGTTTATCATCAATTTTATCGCTGAGACTCAGCTAAATAAGTAATCCACATCATCGAATCATCCCTGCACTACGGGCTAAGGATATTCTTTAGTATCACGACCACAAATTATCCATGCACTACGGGTCAAGGATATTCGTGTTTTCATCAACGGTCATGATCATGCCATAAAAAAATTCATCTTAGCACCCTTGGCTAAAGAGAACCCATGGTCATAATCATACCAAAAACTATTCATCAATGCACTACAGGCCAATAAGGACTTTTACCACATCATTTGTAACATTACGGTCATAATTATACTGAATAATCTCTGGTCATGATCATACCAAGTCCATCTATACACTACGGGCCAAAGATGACTTTCATAACAATATAAGCATGAAGATGATGACAATGATATAATAATTCAATCAAACGAGATCAAGGATAAATTTTAAAGACTTTAACAATTTAATTTATCCAGAATTCAATAATACCCAAATTGTCAACATGATACTGCTTTGTGGAGTAAAATTCAAGTATAATATTTTATCAAAAATGATTTGGACCAAAAGAAATCATTTTTTGTCATGAATAGTGCCCCGGATGAATAGTACCCCGTGAATAGTACTCTGGCATGAAAAAGTTAAACTTATCATGAATGACTAGAATAACATTTCCATGAAAAGATACTTGATGAAGCACAAATATCAAGGATATTCTACTAATTTCATGGAGTATAGAAGCCAAAACTTTAACCAAATGAGTATTGAATTCGAAATCTGAAAAGAAATAATATTACTTACATACTATAGAGTATAGAAGAAATTATTATTTCAAGCGAATATTGAACAAAAATAATATCCCTTACGAATATTAAACGAAAATAATACACATTACGAATATTAAACGAAAATAATATTCATTACGAATATTAAACAAAAATGATATTCCTTACGAATATTGAACGAAAATAATATTCATACGAATACGAAAAATAATATATCTTCAGAATATGAAATAAATAATACCCTTTATCTCAAAAAGAAGAGTATTCCAACTGGTATAGCGGATATATTTTTGAAGAAAACTTTCACTATTTTCTACACTCAAAGCTTCTTAAAACTCGAAAAAAAATACGCTCAATATTATAGAAGAAGAATTCTCTGATTCTGGTGTGATTTTCAATTCTAATTAAGCATCCTATTTATAGGAGAATGGTAAGGATACTATTTGAATTTGAAAATCACGGACTGCACAGTAAAACCATCACAGATTGCAACCGGCGAAATTTTCTAAAATTTTTAATTTTATAATTCATTACTGTGTAATAAAATATTCTAATAAAACAAAACTTTAAATAAATTATAATATATATATATATATATATATATATATCTACCATGACTTATACGGCATGGCATATAACATATACATATAAATATCATACATTGTAAGACCCCAACTTTTTGAATAAAGATTAAATTTTCTCGAAATATATTTTTGAATATTATGGTGTGGATTTGATATAATGTTATAGTTGTGGGTAATGTACGCAAGTTGTTATATAATATTCGATTGGTCGGGGAATATTCGTTTTAACAGGGAATATTCGTACAATGGCACAATCATTGGTGGACCCCCACAACGGAATTATTGTCGGATTGAGAAAATGACAAAAATACTTTATGAAAATAACGGCGGATGTTTTACCGTTAACTGTTGAACTACCCGGTAGTAAAAGTACAGTAATACGTGTGGTTGCATAGTAGCACACGGTATTGATAATTGATGCTTACGTGAGAAGTCACTCATTTATACTCAATTATTGCTACAGTTATTGCTGCATCATAGCTCTCATATTATTGATTCGGTTATTGTCATAGTATCATCTGCATAATATGTTATTTTATTAAATCAATAATTGAGACGACAAAGTTATTCATATTATTAAATTGTAATATTTACAATGTCTAGAAGTTCTGTCAATGAGAGGTTTGGTCACCTAATTGCGCGCCAATAGGGAGAAATCCTTATTGGAAAGCCCCCTCTTTCCTAGGAACAAGCAATCCATTAGAAGAGTCAAGTAGAGAATAAAATCTACTATCTTCTATGATTTAAAAAGGTTTTTCATCACTTTTATCGCTGAGACTCAGCTTAATCAAAAATCCACATCATTAAATCATTCCTGCACTACAGACCAATGATATTCTTTTAGTATCACGACCACAAATTATCCATGCACTACGGGCCAAAGATAATCGTGTTTTCATCAACGGTCCTGATCATGCCATAAAACAATTCATCTTTGCACCCTTGGCCGAAGAGAATCCATAGCCATAATCATACCAAAAACTGTCCATCAATGCACTACGGGCCAATGAGGACGTTTTCCACATCATTTGTAACATTACGGTAATGATTATACCGAATAATCCCTGGTCATAATCATACCAAGTCCATCTATGCACTACAGGCCACAAATGACTTTCAACATAATATAAACATGAGGATGATGACAATGACATAATAATTCAATAAAAAAAGTTCAAGAATTAATTTATTCAGGAACTAATAACATCCAAATTGTCAACATGATACTGCTTTGTGGAGTAAAAATTCAAGAATACTCAGAAGAATATTTCCATGAAAAGATACTGGATGAAGCGTAAATATCAAGGATATTCCACTAATTTCATGGAGTATAGAAGTAAAAACTTTAACCAACTAAGTATAATAAAGAATAGAATAACAAAAGAAATCACCAAGCATGCAATAGACCGCATTGCATAAAGTTATTTCAATGAATAATAAATAACGGAACCCGTGTCCGTAAAACGCATGCATGTGATATTCCAATGTAATAATAAAGATGGAATCAGTCCGGCGTAAAATGCACAAACAGGATATTCCAATGAAATAATAAATAATGGAACCAAAGTCGTGCGTAAAAGCACAGCATGGATGTTCCAAATAGAATGATAAATAATGGAACCAGTCCCCGGCATAAACGCATACGTATATGATGTTCCAACAAAATAATAAAGAATGGAATAACAGAAGAATTTCACCAAGTATAGGGTAGCCCGCGTATATAGGTTATTCCAACAGAATAATAAAGAATGGAATAACAGAGAATTTCACCAAGTATAGGGTAGCCCGCATATATAGGTTATTCCAACAAAATAATAAGGAATGGAATAACAGAAGTTCTCTTCATGGATAAGAAAGAAATAATACTCCCTACCTTAGAAGAAACTAGATATAGAAGTGGTGAAGTAGTAGAATACTTTTCTTCTTTCTCTCTATAATTTCTCTCTATAATAATTGCTCTAAAGCTTTTGTGAATTGGTGAGAAATGAAGGAAGAATGAGCTTCTATATATAGGAAAATATAGTTTCAATAATTGCACATTTTGGGGCTCGAAATATTACAATATAATACCTTCCTCTTTTTCTTTATTTTTAATTTAGTCCTACAAGTATTATCAATCTTGCACCAACTCTCCTAATAGTAAATCATGTGAATCAATACTAAATCATGTGACTCAATAGTTCTAATCATGTGATAAAAATAATTACAGTATAGTACCTCCATTTTTAACTTAGTCATGCAAGTATTATCAATCTTGCACCACCACCCCTAATAGTATAAGAATGTGAATCAATAGTACCCTGTGAATAGTAACTCGTGAATAGTAACTCATGAATAGTACTCCAACACGAAAAGTGCTCCGAATATCCGAGTGAACAATATAACCTCCAAACATCAATTATCATCGAAATAAATGTAAATTTTCACTAACACTAATAATCCCAACACAATGGAACAATCAATTTCATCTTTAATCAACACAACTTATTCATCAATAATATTATAACTCACAATATTTAACAACCAGGTCGTTCCCAGGAAAGAGGGGGCTTTCCGATAAGGATTTCTCCTTATTGGCAACCTCTCCTTGACAGAACTTCTAGACATTATCAATATTACAAATAATAATATGAATAACTTTGTCGTCTCAATTATTGATTTAATAATATAACATATTATGCAGATGATACTGTGACAATAATTGAATCAATAATATGAGAGATATGATGCAAAGCACCATCAGTAGTAATAATTGAGTATAACCGGAAGTGACTTCTCACGTAAGCATCAATAATCAATACCGCAGTGCTACTATGCAACCACGCGTATTACTGTAATTTTACTACCGAGTAGTTCAACAGTTTTAACGGTAACACTTCCGCCGTTATATTTTTAAAAAGATAATTCTATCATTTTCTAACTACGACAATACTTCCGTTGTGGGGTCCACCAATGATTGTGCCATCGTCGTACGAATATTCCCTGAAAAAAAGAATATTCCCCAACCAATCGAATATTTTATAACAACTTGTACACTTTGAAAAATTTAGAAATACTACCCACAACTATAACATTATATCAAATCCACACCATAATATTTTAAAAATTATTTTGAGAAAATTAAATATTTGTTCATAAAATCTGGGGTCTCACAGCACAATAGCACACAGTATTGATTATTGATGCTTACGTGAGAAGTCACTCAGTTTTTTTCAATTATTGTTATAGTAATTGCTGCATAGTATCTCACGTTATTTGATTCAATTATTGTCAATATTTTATAATCAATAATTGAGATGACAAAGTTATTAATATTATTATTTGCAAAATTAACGATGTCTCAAGTTCATCGAGGAGAGGTTTGGTCACCTAATTGCGCCGCCAATGAGAGAAATCCTTATTGAAAGCCCCATCTTTCCCAGGAACGACACAGTCGATTAATATTGTGAATTATAATAATGATGATGAGTTTTGTTTTATTAGTATTATTAATGTAATAAAACAGTAAAGCTTTTTATATAAAAATGTAATACTTTTATAAAGTTATTCGCTTTTATTAAACTAATAATAAAATCTTCTTATATAAAATGTAATACTTTTATAAAGTTATCTATTTTATTAGACAATAATTAGAATATATTATATTTTATTATGCATAGTGTTTGCATAGTAAAATCTTTTTATATAAAACGGAATACTTTTATAAAGTTATTCATTTTATTAGATTACAAATATAATATAATATATTATATTTTATTGTAAACCAATCTGGACCGTTCATGAATTAATTACTATGCAGTCCATTCTTCTATAAATAGAAGCTCGTCCCTTCATTATTTCTTACAAATTCACTGAAACTCTAGAGAGAGAAACTATAGAGAGAGTTCTTCTTCTATAATCTTGAGCATATTTCTTTAGAGTTTAAGAAAGCTTTGAGCATAGTGCAAGTTTTCTTTGAGTATATTCTCGCCCTACCAGTCAAAATACTCTTCTTTTACGGTAAGGGATATTATTTGTTGTACTCGTTAGGGGTATTCCTTCTTTTTTATTGATGAAATTCTTTTGTTATTTCATTCTTTATTATTCTGTTGGGATACCTGTATACGCGGGATACCTTATACTTGGTGAAATTCTTCTGTTATTCCATTATTTATTATTCTCATTGAAACATCCATCATGCGTTGCGTTTACGCATAACCCGTTCCATTATTTATTATTCTCATTGGACTATCATGCGTATGCAAGTGCGTTTACGCATGACCGTTCCATTATTTATTATTCTATTGAATATCCTCGCTTGCGATGCGTTTCTTTATGACTTGGTTCCATTATTTATTATTCTGTTGGAATAACCTATCTGTGTGGTCTATCGCATGCTTGGTGATTTCTTTTGTTATTCCATTCTTTATTATACTCAGTTGGTTAAAGTTTTGACTTCTATACTCCATGAAATTAGTGGAATATACTTGATATTTGCACTTCATCCAGTATCTTTTCATGGAAATATTCTTCTGAGCATTCTTGAGTGTTACTCTATAAAGAAGTATCATGTTGACAATTTGGACATTATTAGTTCCTGGATAAATTAATTCTTGAACTTGTTTTATTGAATTCTTATATCATTGTCATCATCCTCATGTTTATATTATGTTGAAAGTCATATGTGGCCTGTAGTGCATAGATGGACTTGGTATGATTATGACCAGGGATTATTCGATGTAATCATGACCGTAATGTTACAAATGATGTGGAAAAAGTCCTCATTGACCCGTAGTGCATTGATGGACAGTTGTTGGCATGATCATGACCATTGATGAATACACGAATATCCTTGGTTGTGGTGCTTGGATAATTTGTGGTTGTGATACTAATGAATATCCTTGGCCGTAGTGCAGAGATGATATGGATTATGTATTAAGCTGAGTCTCAGCGATAGAAGTCATGAAAAACCTTTTAAATCATAGAAGATAGTTGATTTTATTCTCTACTTGACTCTTCTAATGGATTGCTTGTTCCAATCGCAGCTTAAACTTGATGTTTGTTATATTTTATCGCTTTAACACTTTGTTGAAGGCTAATGATAATTTATTCTGCATTATCTTAGTCATAATATTTCTTATTGGGCTAGTTGAGCTCACCCTTTTTCTTTCATTGTTCTCTTCAGGAAATGAGAACGTAGAAGGGACTAGTCGGGGAACAGAGTGATGGTCCAGATAATAGCATTAGTAGTCATCACTATTCTATGAAATAGTGTGATAATAAATGTAATGAGGACCCCATTGAGTTTGTATATTTTCTAGATGACAATATTTGTATTAAAACTCACAGCATATGTTTAGTCGTATTTTTCACGACTGTTGTATAATTAAGTTGTATTTGAATTTTTTACCATGTATTTGGTGACTCAGAATAGGTGATGTATACCGATTTTGGGGGCGTCACACTACCTATCTGTTATACACACGAGAAAAGAATCACCTTCTCAACAGGCATATAACAAATAGCGCGACACAAACATTCCAATGATTATCAATGTGATAAACTGAGTGCAACCACAAAACCCTCGCCCATACAAAGGTTTTTACAACTCAACCATCACATGAGTCCTCAATTGAAATCCCTTCTAACTCTATCTTGCTCGTAACTTGCTCTTTGCTCGATACAAATTCCTCGTATCACATTATCTATAACTCCTAATGAGTTTATCTTATACTATATCAAAGTACATTATCTTCATAGCATCAAGCTATAATCATTCAAACATTACAGACCATCTTTCTTTTATAACTTAAACTGATCACGTCGTGATCTTATTCTATAATCATATCTCTTAAAATTCTTTTGTTAACTCGTGATCGTTTTGTTTTACGATCCCCTTTCTTTCCTTTCATTTACGACATTATTCGTTATCTTGGCAATTGGAGTTAGGAAACTCCCATTTCTTATCTTTATATCTCTTCAAGATTCTTCTTTGAATCTTCTTATTTGTATAACAATTCTTCTTTTAAGAATTTCTAACTTCATTTACATCGCTCAAAATTTCATTCAAGTTCTACACTTTCATCATACGTATCCATTTCTATACTTGGTACACATCGAGTCTCTAACAGTTTCAATATGGTACGCAGAGTGGTTTCCCACAAACAACTAATAAACTAGGTTCCGAGTTGTTAGTCCGTATATACCTCCGCTTTATGAAGGAATCGTTTAGCCCATATACCATACATCAACCATTAAAGAGTACAATTATACCATACTTAAATATAACTCTATATTCTTAACTTCTTTATCACTCTTTTTTTTTAGACATTGTCTATTTATTATCACCTTACATCGTTATTATTGGAATTGGGTAACCCCACATTCATATTCCTTATAACTCTACGAGATTCTTCTTTGAATCCTCTCACGAATGTTTTAATCCCTTATTGTTCAAACTCTATTTGAGCTTATTCATTCATTATCTTCACCTCTCATCTCTAAGGTTATAGCCTAAGGTACTCTTACCTAAGGTTTCTAACCTATCAGTTTTGATGCCAACTGTAACGACCCCAAAATCCATACAATTTAAATCTCGACTTCGGTCGTTAACCATACATTAAACCTCTAATTTTACATCATTATTCGATATTAAAATCACTAAAAATGCGGAATATTTAAAACTTTTATAAATTTCCTTCTTTATTGCCCTAAATCACAACCTTTACATTACAGCTCTTCGATTCAAATTTATATCATGAATCGTTACAACAAAATGACTATACAAAGTCTTACATCATAAATAGATATCCATATACACTGGATATCTCAACGTATAACTCAACAACATGATACATTCAAAATCTTAAATACGTTTCCCATAAAACATAAGTAATCTTCGTGAATATAGATCTCTATAACTCACTTAGCACATATCCTTACCTTAATTGTTTTAATCCCTTATTATTAATTGTCAAACTCACAGTTTATGTTTTGTCGTATTGTACACGACAATTGTATTATTAAGTTGTATTTGAATTCTGTACCATGTATCTGGCGACTCAAGATGGGTGATGTATACCTATTTTGGGGCGTCACAACAGAGTATCAAAGCTTAGGGATATGATCCTGCTAAGATGTGAGAATAGTACTAGGAGGGGAGAGACGAGGAATTCCTTCACTAGTATGACCTACCTAAGTTTATGTGGTATTTAATTGGTCGGTCAGAATTTAGGGATAATATGTTACTTGTCAATTAACCTTTGTTTTGTGGCGATTCTGAAAATGACATCCGAGAATGTTGAGAATAGCAATAGAGCACATGCGACCGTTGATTCACCACATATCAATAATCAGGATAATGTGCATCGAGGCGACAATCCTCATGCAAACAACAACACCGACTAAAATGATGAATGATCAAATGTTTAGAGGCTTTATGCAATTCATGCAACAAAGAAAGTAGAGCGGCTCTGTCCAAAATGTAGGTGCAAACATCTTTGAAACTCTCTGACGGTCCCATTAAGCAGCTTCAAGGAGCCGGGACCACCGAGTTTATTGGAGAGCCAAAATCACTTAAAGCGAAGCATGGATAAAGCGGATCACCAAGATATTTGATGTCTTGGGATGCTCCGAGGAGCAAAAGGTTCCCTTTGCCGCCTTTATGTTGCGAGGAAAGGCAGATTACTGGTGGAAATTGGTAAAGCGTACTCAACCTACCGCACTGAAAATGTCTTGGGAGAAGTTCCAAGAACTATTCAACGACAAGTACTTTCCTGAAAGTATTCGTCACATGAAGGAGGTGGAGTTCATCAAGTTGGAACAGAATAATATGACCATGTCGTAGTACGAAGCAAAGTTTGCCGAGTTGTCCCGGTTTGCGTCCCATTTAGTGGATAATGAAGAAAGAATGACACAAATATTTTTAAGAGGTTTGAAGCCGGAGATACGTCAACATCTTATTTCTCATAAACTGTGTTTGTATTCAGATGTTGTAAATAGGGCTCAGTTAGTGGAGCGCGATAATGAGTCAACGCAACCAAAAGAGAGCGGTAAGCAAAATGATAATACCATGAGAGGCGATCCATCGGCGGTGACAACAAGCGTGGAGGAAATCAACAGGCCAGAAGTGGTAACCACTTCGGTGGTAATCAAGGCCAAAATAATAAGAATGGGCATTTCAAGAAGAGGAGATTCAACAATGATGGAAAGACGTCAGCACCAGCACCTGTCATTAAGGAAGGAGAACGACCACCTATCATATGCTTCAAATGCGGAGGGGAGGGGCACATCAGTCCAAACTGCGCGATGCCGTCCAAAGCATGTTATAATTGTGGAAGAGAAGGTCACTTAGCCCGATTTTGTCATTCACCGAAGACAAGTTAAGCTAGGATGGAGGCACCAAAGGCCGTCCCAGAAAAGTCAAAACCGGTAGTGCAAGGGAGAGCGTTTGTTGTGACCTCCCAGAAAGCAAGGAACCCGAATGAGGTCATCACGGGTAAGCTTATCATAAACTCTAGCGAAGTCTATACTTTATTTGATACCGGTTCTACCCATTCTTTTATTTCTCCTACTTGCGCTCAACGATTAAATTTGACTCCGAAGAAATTAGACTTTGACTTATCTGTGGAAACTCCATTGGGAGAAACCTTCATTACATCCACTATTTATAAGTCTTCTTTGGTTCAAATTGGTACCCTCACATTACCTGTCGATCTTATTTCATTGAAAATACTTGCATTTGACGTGATTCTAGGGATTGATTGGTTAACTACTCATCATGCAAAAATTAATTGTTTTCGTAAGGTTGTTAGCTTTCATATTCCTAACCAACCTATTATGCGAATTCAAGCAACCAAACCATTAAAACCAATCACGGTCCTTTCAAGCCATAAAGCTATTCGTTTATTGAAAAATGGATGTCAAGCTTTCTTAGCTCATGTCACAGATTTAAACAAAAATACGTCAGTTTTGAACGATATTTCTATTGTTAATAAATTTCCCGACGTATTCCTCAAGAAGAACTTCCCCTGCCTACCCCGAGGCGTGAAATTAAATTTTGTATCAACCTTGAACACGGTACAAAACCTATTTCCAAAGCCCCATATTGAATGGCTCTATTGAGCTTCAGGAGTTAAAGACCCAACTACGAGAATTGTTAGACATCGGTTTCATTCGTCCTAGTACTTCTCCTTGGGGTGCTCTGTTTCTATTCGTGAAGAAGAAAGATGGGAGTATGCGCGACTTTGTATTGATTATCGGGAGTTGAATCATGTCACCATCAAAATTGGGAACCCATTGCCACGTATTGATGACCTGTTTGACCAGTTGCAAGGAGCCAAATTCTTTTCAAAGTTTGATCTTCGTTCCGGATATCACCAATTGAAGATTAGAACCGATGACATTCCAAAGACGGCTTTCAGAACACGATAAGGGCATTATGAATTCCTAGTCATGCCCTTTGGATTGACTAATACTCCTGTTGCCTTCATGGATATGATGAACCGAGTATTCAAGGAATATTTGGATCACTTTGTGGTCGTCTTTATTGATGACATCTTTATTTATTCCAAAAGCCGTGAAGATCATGAGCAACACTTGAGGCTGACACTCCAAAAGCTTTGTGAATACAAGCTTTATGCCAAGTTAAACAAATGCGAGTTCTGGCTTGAGGAAGTAGCATTCCTTGGGCATGTAGTATCAAGTCATAGAATATCTGTTGACCCGGCAAAGATTGAAGCTATTCAAAGCTGGGAGCAACCTAAATCAGTGACCGAAGTACGTAGATTTCTCGGTTTATCTTGTTATTATCGGAGATTCGTGGAAGGATTTTCTCGAATCGCTACACCATTAACTTAGCTAACTCAGAAAGATACAAAGTTCGGTTGGAGTGAAGAATATGAGAAGAGTTTTCAAGAACTCAAGAGGAGACTCATTTCAAAGACCTGCTCGGCAATACCATCTCAGCTCCTTGGAGGATTTGTCATCTACAGTGATGCTTCGGGCAAAGGGTTGGGATGTGTTCTCATGCAACATAGGAAAGTCATAGCCTATGCCTCGCGACAACTCAAAGAATATGAGAGGAATTATCCTACTCATGATCTAGAGTTGGCAGCTGTTGTGTTTGCACTTAAAATTTGGAGGCATTACTTGTATGGGGAGAAAGTGGAGATCTTTACGGATCATAAAAGCCTCAAATATTTCTTCACTCAAAAGGAACTCAACATGCGACAACGATGTTGGCTTGAACTATTGAAAGATTATGATCATACCATCTAATACCATCCTGGAAAAGCGAACGTGGTAGCTGACACATTGAGTAGAAGATCATATTCAAGTACGAGTGTGATATTATCAACACAAAGGCCCATTTTATATGACTTGCAAAGGATGGAGATAGAGTTAAAGACTCCAGGGACTCATGTCATAATGGCGAATATACGAGTAGAACCAACTTTAATCGATAAAGTTAAAGCTGCTCAAGCTACAGACCTGGAGCTGATGCGTATGAGGAAGAAAGTGCAAAAAGGTGCTATGCCGGAAGCAAGAATCGATGAAGAAGGAATACTTCGAGTCAACTCCAGACTTAGTGTTCCTAACGACCCTGATTTAAAGTATAAAATCATGATGGAGGCGCACAACACACCATTTTCAATCCATCATGGGAGTACCAAAATGTATCATGATCTTCGTCATACATTTTGGTGGAGCAATATGAAGAGAGAGAGATAACGCTGTTTATCTCAAGGTGTATAACTTGTCAACGAGTTAAAGCAGAGCATCAAGTACCAAAAGGTCCATTGCAACCACTTGAAATTCCAGAATGGAAGTGGGAGCACATTACCATGGATTTCAAGTTCTGGGGTCTTCCTAAAGTTTTTCAAGGCATAGATGCGATTTGGGTCATTGTTGATAGATTGACCAAGTCTGCTCATTTTTTACCGATATGAGAAACTTATACACTTGAACGTCTTGCTTGTATATACATAAATGAGATTGTAAGACTGGCATAGACTTACGATTTAGCTCGGCATATCATCCTCAGACGGACGGACAGTCGGAGGGGACTATTATAAATCTTGAAGATCTATTAAGACTATATGTCCTTGATTTCTAGGGAAGTTGGGACAAGTTCTTACCATTGGTGGAGTTTTCCTACAACAACAGTTATCAAGCAAGTATTGGCATGGCTCCATTCGAAATGTTGTATGGAAGAAAGTGTCGTTCTCCAGTATACTGGGATGAGGTGGGTGAAGCAACGTTGTTGGGACCGGAGTTGGTACGTACGTAGGGAAAAGATTCAAACGATCCGGCAACATATAAAAACCTCACAAGTTCGAAAAAAGAGTTATGCTGATCTTCATCAAAAGGATGTGGAATTCGATATAGGAGATCATATGTTGTTACGTGTTGCTCCATGGAAAGGAGTTACGAGATTTGGAAAGAGAGGAAAGCTCAATCCTCGATTCATCGGCCCATTTTTAATCCTCAATCGAGTAGGAACTGTGGCCTATAGACTCGCCTTACCGCCAAGTATGTCTCGTGTTCATAATATTTTTCACATATCTATGTTGCATAAATATGTGAAAGACCCGAACCACATTATTGAGTTAGAACCAGATGAGATAGAGGAAGATTTAACGTATGAAGAGTTACCTGTTAAAATCTTGGATAAAAAGGATCATGTTCTACGCTCCAAGGTTATACCTCAAGTCAAAGTTTTGTGGAGAAACCACGATGTGGAGGAAATGACTTGGGAGTTAGAATCTGAGATGAAGTCAAGGTATCCTCATCTCTTCGACATACCAGGTATGTACCCTAATTTCGAGGACGAAATTTCATAAGAAGGGGAGGTTGTAAGACCCCAACTTTTATGAATAAAGAATAATTTTCTCAAATTATATTTTTGAATATTATGGTGTTGATTTGATATAATGTTATAGTTGTGGGTAATATTTATAAAATTTTGCAAAGTAAGTAAGTGGTTATATAATATTCGATTGGTCGGGGAATATTCTTTTTGTCAGGGAATATTCGTACGACGGCACAATCATTGGTGGACCCCACAATGGAAGTATTGTCGTAGTTAGAAAATGACAAAATTATCTTTCTATAAAAATAACGGTGGAGGTGTTACCGTTAAGAATGTTGAACTACCCGGTAGTAAAAGTACAGTAATACGCGTGATTGCATAGTAGCACACGGTATTGATTATTGATGTTTACGTGAGAAGTCACTCAGTTATACTCAATTATTGCTATAGTAATTCCTGCATCATATATCTTATATTATTGATTCAATTATTGTCACAGTGTCATCTGTATAATATGTTATATTATTAAATCAATAATTGAAATGACAAGTTATAATATTAATGATTAATAATTGTTGAAAGATTAAATATGTGTTTATTAAAAATAAAATGATTTATGGTAATATTTATTTAATCCTTGATGTATATAAAGAGTCTATTATGAGACGTTTGTGGTTAATTTGGTTATTCTATGGGGGCCCATATGTCATCATCTAAGAGTCTCTTTCGCCAATAGTAATTACCTTTACCAGACGTTAAACCACTTGTCGTTTCATATTACAGGCGTCGAACCAATTGTCGTTTCATATTACAGGCGTCGAACCAATTGTCGTTTCACATTACAGGCATCGAACCAATTGTCGTTTCACATTACAGAGGTCAAACCACTTGGTGTTTCACATTACAGGCGTTAAACCACTTGGTGTTTCACATTACAGGCGTCAAACCACTTTTCTTTTCAGATCACCAGTCGTCAAGCCCCTTTCCTTTTCACATTGCAAGTGCTAAGCTAGAAATCTTCTATAAATAGAGGCCTAGTTCTTCATTATTTTTCACGAATTCATTCAAGCTATAGAGAGAGAAAGTATAGAGAGAATAAGAGAGAAAGAAGAAGAGTATTTTGTTACTACACTACTGCAGTACTCAATCTCCCACTAATGTAAGGGGTGTTATTTCTTTTGTATTCATGAAGAGAACTTCTGTTATTCCATTATTTATTATTCTATTGGAATAACTCAGATACGCTGCTACCCTATACTTGGTGAAATTCTTCATTATTCCATCTTTTATTATTCTTTGGAATATCACATACATGCATTTTACTGCCGGACCGGTTCCAGTCTTTATTATTCATTGGAATATCCTCATCATTTTTACGCCGACACTGGTTCCATTCTTATTATTCTATTGGAATATCCTGTCTGTGCATTTTACGTCGGACCTAGTTCTGTTATTTATTATTCTGTTGGAATAACCTGCTTGTGCGATTTATCTCATGCATGGTGATTTCTTTTATTATTTCATTCTTTATTATACTCATTTGGTTAAAACTTTGACTTCTATACTCCATGAAATTAGTGGAATATCCTTGATATTTGTGCTTCATCTAGTATCTTTTCATAAAAATATTCTTCTGAGCATTCTTGAATTTTACTCTACAAAGCAATGATCATGTTGAGTTTTGGACGTTATTGGTTCTGGATAAATTAATTCTTGAACTTGTTTTATTGAATTCTTATATCATTGTCATCATCCTCATGTTTATATTTTATTGAAAGTCATCTCGTGGCTGTAGTACATAGATGAACTTGGTATGATTATGACCGGATTATTATTCGTGTAATCATGGTAGTAATGTTACAAATGATGTGGTAAAAGTCCTCATTGGCCAGTGGTGCATTGATGGATAGTTGTTGGCATGATCATGACCATTAATGAATACACAAATATTCTTGGCCAATAGTGCATGGATAATTGTGGTCGTGATATACTAAATAATATCATTGGTAGTAGTGCGAGGTGATTCGATGATATGGATTATTTATTAAAATTGAGTCCCAAATGATAAAAGTGATGAAAACCTTTTAAATCATAAAAGATAGTAGATTTTATTCTCTACTTGACTCTTTTAATCGATTGCTTGTTCCACTGCAGTTAAACTTGATGTTTGTTATATTATATTAGTTTAACACTATTTAAGGCTAATGATAATTTATTTTGTATTATCGTAGTCATAATATTTCTTACTGGGCTAGTTGAGCTCACCCTTTCTTTCACTGTTCTCTTCAGGAAATGAGAACATAGCTGGGACGAGTCGGGGAACAGAGTGATGGTCCTAGATGGTGCATTAGTAGTCCTCACTATTATGTGATATAGTGTGATAATAATTGTAATGAGGACTCCTTTTGAGTTTGTATACTCTCTAGTACACAATATTTGTATTCAAACTCACAGTTTATGTTTTGTCGTATTGTACACGACAATTGTATTATTAAGTTGTATTTGAATTTTGTACCATGTATCTGGCGACTCAAGATGGGTCATGTATACCTATTTTGGGGGCGTCACAGGGGTGATCTCATCGTATATATTACGATTCATTTCTACACTATGATCGTTTTATTTTATGATCTCTTATCACTGTACTTTTAGTCTTTTAGACTATATCTATTCATCACTACTGTTCAACTTTATTATAAGAGTTAGGGAACTCTGTATATTTATAACTGTAACAATCCAGATTTTTAATTAAATATTTAAATATTTATTAAATTATATAAATATTTAATGGATGTGTTTATCGTTGAATAAGTATTTGTTTAATTGATTTGATGTGATTTGATTATTTATTTGTTTAATAAATAATTAATGAGTTAAGGAAAATAATTATTTTGAAATAGTAATCTAATTTAATTTAATAATTAAGTTAGAGAGTTTATAATGATTAAATAAATTATTATATTATACAATGAATTCTTATTAGAATTAATTAAATTAATTATGAAAACTTAATTAATTAGAAGTGTGACAAATAACTATATTATAAGTGGTTATTAAAATAAATTAAAGTAGTTTTAATTTATTTTGCCAAACAAGGCTTAAATATATTAAGTCTTTAATTTTAAAGCGTTTTTCCAAACGGAGCCTTATGTCTTTTGGATTTTTAAATTTGATTGATTAATAATAAAATAAATAAATAAAATATATTTATAATGGATATTTATAATGGATACACGTTTATTATAGTGTAACTGACATGTAATGAGGTATATGGCAGTTTCGTACGTTTTAGACGTGCGTTTGCTTTTAGTTGGTTTTTATGCTTAAGTGTGGTTAATTTTACGTGAATTGGCATTTGGCCTAAGAAAAAGCTGCAGAGAACTGAAAGAGAATTGAGAGAGATTGAGAGAAAACCTAAGGATTACCAAGCAATTTCAGTGGTTTTAGCAAAGATTATTCAAGTTAATTAAAGGTATTTCTCTAAAATTGTAATATCTTATGTATATATATATATATATGAGTTTTGTGGCATGAAGCTTCAAACTCTGTGGATTTAGTTTTTGAAATCTTGTTATACAACTGGTTATGATGATTATATATGTTGATTATGTTTGAGTTTGTATGTAAGCAATAATTCATTTACAGAAAGTAATTATTTTTACAGTAAACTTTTATGCACGATTATGATTTTTTTTAAAGATAACAAAATTAGTATGTGATTATGCTAATTGTAAAAAAATTGAAACTTGTATATGTAATTGAGTAAGATATTAAGCAGAACATGGTTCAAAGGAATCAAATTAGTAGTATAACAGTGTTCACTGTGTAAACAAACGTCGGTTATGGAGTTTGGTTTTTAAAACAGTGCGTACAATGATTTAAGTTTTCTAAAATTATTATTTAGTAGTTTAAACTAGTATATGCATATTGGGTAGTGTGTATATGTGTAATTTATATAAGTTATCATGTTAATTTAGATGTTAGCAGTGTTAAATAGACAAAAATTAGTTGTTCTGTTCTCCGATGGTTGGGTTCTGCAAGTTTCGGCGCCCCATTGCCGAAATTCACGCCTAACGCTTGAAATTGCGCTTGACACAGACAAATTTACACCACCTACACGTAGGAGCAATGCAGGGTCGGATAGTTTTGACCTCTTGTAGTAAACTGACCATAACTTCTCATACGAACTCTGATTTAGGTGATTCAAGATGATCCGGAACGAGGACGAGTAGGCCTACAACTTTCGTTCTTTAAGTTGTTCAATTTGAGGTCTGTAACTGTAGAAATCCTTATCGAAAAGCCCCCTCTTTCCTGGGAATGACCTGGTTATTAAATATTGTGAGTTATAATATTAATGATGAATAATTTGTGTTGATTAAAGATGAAATTGATTGTTCCATTGTGTTGGGATTATTAGTGTTAGTGAAAATTGACATTTATTTCGATGATAATTGATGTCTGGAGGTTATATTGTTCACTCGGGTATTCGGAGCACTTTTTGTGTCGGAGTACTATTCACGAGTTACTATTCACGGGGTACTATTGATTCACATTCTTATACTATTAGGGGTGGTGGTGCAAGATTGATAATACTTGCATGACTAAGTTAAAAATGGAGGTATAGATGGAGGTACTATACTTTAATTGTTTTTATCACATGATAAGAACTATTGAGTCACATGATTTACTATTGATTCACATGATTTACTATTAGGGGAGTTGGTGCAAGATTGATAATACTTGCAGGACTAAATTAAAAATGAAGAAAAAGAGGAAGGTATTATATTGTAATATTTCGAGCCCAAAAACGTGCAATTATCGAAACTATATTTTTCTATAAATAGAAGCTCATTCTTCCTTCATTTCTCACCAATTCACAAAAGCTTTAGAGCAATTATTATAGAGAGAAATTATAGAGAGAAAGAAGAAAAGTATTGCTACTTCACCACTTCTGTATCCAGTTTCTTCTAAGGTAGGGAGTATTATTTCTTTCTTATCCATGAAGAGAACTTCTGTTATTCCATTCTTTATTATTTTGTTGGAATAACATGTATATGCGGGCTACCTTATACTTGGTGAAATTCTCTGTTATTCCATTCTTTATTATTACATTGGAATAACTCAGATACCCGGCTACCCTATACTTGGTGAAATTCTTCTGTTATTCCATTCTTTATTATTTTGCTGGAACATCCTGTTTGTGCGTTTACGCCGGACCTGGTTCCATTATTTATCATTCTGTTGGAACATCCTCTCTGTGCTTTACGCATGACCTGGTTCCATTATTTATTATTCTGTTGGAATATCCTCATACGCATGCGTTTATGCGGGACTGATTCCGCCTTTATTATTCTTTTGAATATCCTCGTCTATGCATGCGTTTTACGCTGAGACACGTTTCGTTATTATTATTCTATTTGATTAACCTGTATGTGCGGTCTATCGCATGCTTGGTGATTTCTTTTGTTATTCCATTCTTTATTATACTCAGTTGGTTAAAGTTTTGACTTCTATACTCCATGAAATTAGTGGAATATCCTTGATATTTGCGCTTCATCCAGTATCTTTTCATGAAAATATTCTTCTGAGCTTTCTTGAATTTTTACTCCACAAAGCAGTATCATGTTGACAATTTGGATGTTATTAGTTCCTGGATAAATTAATTCTTAAACTTGTTTTATTGAATTATTATGTCATTGTCATCATCCTCATGTTTATATTATGTTGAAAGTCATCTCGTGGCTCAGAGTGCATAGATGGACTTGGTATGATTATGACCAGGGATTATTCGATATAATCATGACCGTAATGTTATAAATGATGTGGAAAAAGTCCTCATTAGCCCGTAGTGCATTGATGGACAGTTTTTGATATGATTATGGCTATGGATTCTCTTCGGCCAAGGGTGCAAAGATGAATTGTTTTATGGCATGATCAGGACCGTTGATGAAAACACGATTATCTTTGGCCCGTAGTGCATGGATAATTTGTGGTCGTGATACTAAAAGAATATCCTTGGTCTGTAGTGCAGGAATGATTTAATGATGTGAATTTTTGATTAAGCTGAGTCTCAGCGATAAAAGTGATGAAAAACCTTTTTAAATCTTTGAAGATAATAGATTTTATTCTCTACACTGTAACGGGTCGAATTTATTGAGTCGTGATTCTGGGGACAGAATCATTTTAAGGGGGGAAAGATATGACGAACGAGATTTTTGTAATTTAATTTTATTATTTATTGAAGTAAATAAATATTTTCAATGATTTAATTATTAGATTAAATAATTAATTGATGCAGTTGTGGTAGATTAATTTAATTATATGTGTTACATTTATTAAATTAATGTGAAGAATTTTTATTCTCGAAGTATGTCATTATGTGAGCTTATTGTATTAAAAGAAATATTTAATAAGCCTAATGTTATTTTAATTAATTTAATTATTGATTAGAGAGTTAATAATTTGACATTATTTATTAATGAGAAATTTAATTATGTGACTATGTGAATTTATGAGAAATTATTATATTTAAAATAAATTAAATAAGATATTGATTTATTTTATGAAGGAGTGTGACATTAATTAAACTATATGATAAAAGGTTTTATTAAAATAAATGGTTTTGAAATCTATTCTTGCTAGCCAAACAAGGCCCTATGGGGAGTTGGAAGCAGTTGCCCATTATTGGGTTAACTGACCACTCAGTGCGTCAGTTCCTTTCTTATATGCGTCTTCTCATTATTTTCTATTTTTCTAAGTCTAAGAACAAAGCAATCATAGAGATAAAATTATCAGAGAAAATATTTAGAGATTGTGAAGTAGATTGAAAGAGAAGAATTGAAAAGCATCTAAGCCTACTAATCTATACTTATTCTCTGGGTAATCTCCTCCTTCACAAATTTTAAATTACGTATTAAAGTTTTTATAAAAATGGCTTTCATTCATCTTGTAAAGTCTCTGCAATTAGGAAATTGTGTTGTTATATGGATATATGTAATAATTCGAGTAGTATAGCATGTTTTATATATATATATATATATATTGCATGATTCCATATCATCAGTTTCATGAAATTATACAGTTTATGATTATAGAGTATGTCATATGGCCATATGGCCTTATACGTGGTATTTAATGCGTTGATCGTATATTATCCCTAAATTTTACACTTGTATATATTTATGCATGTTAAAACGAAGTAAATGGTTGGATTTGGCCTTATAACGAATCCGTAATATTAAATTCCATGTTTTTGTTTAAGAACTTCAAGAACATCAAGAACAGTACAATTTGCATAATTTAATCCCGTGATTATGTGTTTTAATGGGTTAAAATCATTCTATAATTATTGGGTAATGATTATGTATGAATTATATCATGTGGGTTTGTCTAAATTAAATGTGAAAATAAGAAATTGGTAGAAATTGGCATGTTCTCGCGATTTTTCGTGAACTTGCAATTTAGAATCGTTCGCAGTCATCGCCATATGATCAACATATAAGGCAGGCCAAGGTCATTATTAAGCCCATGTAGCACGCCAGATGTCGGCCTATGTGCCAAGAATTAGTAATAAAAGTGAAAGCTTGGCGCCACTCTGCAGAATGTCCAAAAATGAATTATTTTTAAATGTTAAGCCTAGCAATGTGTTAGTAACTTAATGTAATGAACATAAAAATATGTTAGAAGTATAAAGAGATATTAAAATAGATACTTAACATGTAAATAACATAATTGCATGTGGATAGAATTATGAAATACATAAGTAGCTTATTATTCAAGAAGTGTTATTTTGTGACAATAAGTCTGATATTTGACTAAGTATAGTCATAACCAAAGTTTAGATAAAAGAATGAATTTATGATGGTTAATTAGATTATAATTAACTAGAGTTGTGAATGTAAATGATATGTAGGATTTAAATCAAAGAACGAGTTTCCTAACCCTACTTGTCATTATTGTTCAAGTTTATTAGTTACCTCGAGTAAATTATCATTACTATTATTCAAGTTCAAATGTTATATTAAAGATTGATTATCTTTTCAAAGCATGATTCAGTTATACAATAATTGTCCTATTGTATACTTCTTGAGATTATTATTCAAATCGAATATCATTATTGTTGAACCTTATTAGACTAGTGAACTTTATTAATTCAACTAGTCCTTAGTTGATGAACGTTCTAAATTTAAGAACCCTTATTGAATTATCCAAACCAAACTTCCTTTGGTGCGGACTCGAATGTCAAACCGAGATGAACTGACTACAGAAAGGGATTTACTTATCGTTAAGCGTTAAGATATTGTGCACGAGATGGTACTAAGGGCTGATCCCCTAAGTACGAGTAGAAAGGTCCATAGTCTTATGATATTAAAGGTTTCAAGTATAACCCTTGATAACCTAGGACATAGTTCAAGGTCTTATGACCCTCAGAAATCTTTTGATTCTTGTTATTCATTCTTGATTCAAAAGTTGAGCTTTTATTTTAGAAGTTATTATTTCTCTCGCATGTTATTATTCATTGTTATATTGTTATACTTGTGGGCAATCGTTCTCACTCTTGCGTAATAATAACATTGCAGTTAAGAATGAAAGGGCAGACGAACCTTCCACTAGTAAAGGCAAGGGCAAGCTTAGCATGTAATGAAGACTGATTATTTATGTGATGTAATTAGAATTGATGTTACTTAAGACTTGTTGTTTATATTTCCGCACAGATGTTTAAGGTTAGTTTAACCTGGGATTGTATTATTATTCGAATGTTGTAATCCTCAAGGGGAAGATTTTATTTCTATCTATTGCATGGTTTGCATTTATTATGGGTAGATAGATAGATGATATTTATGACAAATGAACATCAAATCCAGTGGAATTGAAGTACCCGGTTTGGGGGTGTCACAAGTTGGTATCAAAGCTGTAGGTTGTGAACCTTAGGTGGGGGAACAACTTTAGGTAGTAGCCTTATAGAAAGAACCTAGTGATGGAAAACTCTTATCGAGTTCTTGGAAATGAATTTTTGTAATTCATTAAAGATAATAAAAGACTTTATGTGCTTATGTGTTAAATTATGTGCTCACTAGTACGACTTAGTAACTAAAACTCGAAATTTTGTTGTCGGGATGTCTCGGCGTTGGAGGAAATAGTCGGCGGGGAGGAGGAACCCAGTACCTCTGATTTCTACAGAGGAGGAGCCCGAGACATTCATGTCGTTAGGGAACAATTGGTATAGAGGAGTCATCTCCATTGATCACCGCTTGTTGGTCGAGCATGAACACGAGATGATCCTGAAGAGGATCCTGAGGAGGAATTTGGCGAGGAAGAGGAAGAAGAGGAGTTTCCAAAGACATTCTATCGATCTTTGAGATGTACGACATTATTATACGACCGTAACGTGGAGTTACGAGATGAGTCTGCAGGATCCGGATCGAGCGAGCTATTATTCACATATTACTCTCGAGCAGAAGGAGAGAGAGATTTCGACTCTTCACTCACGACTGGGAAATGTAGAATGGGATTTGGTCCATGAGAAAGGTCAACCCAAAGATAAGACCGCAGAGATAGAAAAGTTGAAGAAGGATCTGAAAGAGAGTTCAGAGAGGCTTGCCATAGCAGAGGAGGGATGGGTAAGAGAGTCACATCGTGCCGATCTTGCAGAAGAGGATGGTCGTGCAAAGAAGGCAAAGCTTGGAGAGACATACTCTACACTTAATCATGCAATGGATGAGGCCCAGGATCGAGTTGTGAGGTACCCCATCCAGTTCGAAGGACTTCCATCGTACATGCTGGATTGTAGGACGATGTCTCGTATCATGAAAGAGGAGCGTGGCAAGGCTATTCAGCACCTTGACAGACAGTGATATAATCTGTTTAATTATGTGAAAGACTTAGTTAGTTTTATATGTAAATTCTGATATGTTTATGAACGAAGGAATATTTTAATATTTAAATCTCATGGATTCTTTATCTCGAGATGGTGGATGTAAATAGCGCTTATGCTATCATTTGATGTAAAACTTTTAGTTTGAATTAAATATATTAAGTTGTTTGAGATGATGTGTTAAATGATTATATTAAATTGTTGAGTTAAGTCTTAACTATTTAGAGAATCTAATAGAGATTTAATAAGCATATATTATTCTTAACAGAAATATGTCGCCTAGAAGAAGACAACAACGTCAACCAGTTCAGGAAGAGTGAACAAATAACAACAATAATATCAATGTTAATCCCGTACAGCAGTTAGTTAACTTACTGACTGGAGCAATGAATAATCAACCTCAAGCTCCACCAAATACTACGTTTAAAGATTTCAAGGCGGTGGGACCGCCAGAATTTAAAGGTTCCATGAACCCGATCGAGGCTCAAACGTGGGTTATGGAAATGGAGAATGTTTTCGACGTTGCTAGGGTTAGAGAAGACCAGAAGACCGCTTTTGCAACATTTATGCTGAAGTCTGAAGCTAGCTATTGGTGGCAAGCAAACAAAGTTCGTGGAGGTGAAGGTGTAATTACTTGGGAGAGATTTAAAGAGATGTTCTTTGAGATGTACTTCCCAACCAGCTCACAGAACCAGATGGAGGTTCAATTTCTGGAATTGAAGCAAGGGAGTATGACCGTACCTGATTATGCGGCTAGATTTAACGAGTTGGCGAGGTTTGCCCCGTATCAAGTACACGCGGACGAGAGAAAAGCCAAAAGATTCAAACAAGGACTAAAGCCTTGGGTATATAGTAAGGTATCAATGTTTCAGATAAACACATTTGCCAGAGTATTGGAAAGGGCCATCCTCGCTGAAGGTGGAAGCGATGCGGTGACCAAGTACAATCAAGATCAGAAGAAGAAGAAGAAGAAGAAGAAGAAGAAGAAGAGTGAAAGTGAAGTAAATAACAAGGCTACTGGAAGTGGCACAGGAGGTGGAAATTTTAATCAGAAGAAAAGGTGGAATGACAACTCATCATCGAGGAATCGGCAAGGTAGTCAGATGAAAAGAATCAAAGCATGCCCGACCTGCGGGAAAGCCCATCTGGGAGTTTGTATGAAAGGAAAAAGAGTGTGCTACAATTGTGGTCGGAAGGCCACATAGCACTTAACTGTCCTAACCCAAAGAAGGGTGCTTGCTTTACTTGTGGTTCAAAGGACCATCTGGTAAGAGACTGTCCTAAGAAGGGATTGGGAGGGTCAGGATCAGGAGGAAACTGGGGAAACAATAGTGGAAATGCCCTAACTATCACCGGACCAACCGCACCAAACCGACCGACCGCCAGGACTTTCAATATGACGGTACAGGATGCAATTCAATCTCGTGATGTGGTGTCAGGTATCATTCCGATCAATAAAATTAATGCTTGTGTTTTATTTGATTCGGATGCTACTTGTTCCTTTATATCCGATGACTTTGCCAAGAATTTAGATTTGCCTAAGAATTAATTGAATTACCCCATG
This sequence comes from Panax quinquefolius, assembly GCA_020205615.1. NCBI lineage: Eukaryota > Viridiplantae > Streptophyta > Magnoliopsida > Apiales > Araliaceae > Panax > Panax quinquefolius. The sequence goes on from CM035170.1 coordinate 28,252,368, forward strand.
AACATAGAAATTGTGAATAAAGAAATAATCCCTGTTAAGTACGTACATAAGAACTGTAGAGTGGATATTAAGGTAATATCATGAACGTAGATCTTATCCCTATCCAACTTGGGGAATTTGACGTTATTTTGGGAATGGACTGGTTATTCAATTACGGGGCTGTAATTGATTGCCAAAAGAAGCGTATTAACCTTATGACTTCGTCAAAGGTTGTATTTTATGGTAGCAAGTTGCCTAGACAAGCGAGTTATCTGACAATGATGCCGGCCAGGAAGTTATTAAGACAAGGCTGTGTAGGATACTTAGCTTACATAGTCGACAGTCGAAAAGACAATCCGAAGGTAGAAGAGATACAGATTGTGAGGGACTTCGTCGACGTATTTCCAAACGATTTGCCAGGACTTCCACCAGATAGAGAGGTAGATTTCGTGATCGATTTGGCTCTCGGAACCACTCCAATATCGAAGGCACCATACCGAATGGCACCAGTAGAGATGAAAGAACTAATGGTACAACTACAAGAATTATTGGACAAGAAGTACATTCAACCGAGCGTATCGTAGGGGGGCCCTTGGGTGTTATTTAATGAAAAAGAAAGATGGATCGATGCAGCTCTGCATTGACTATAGAGAATTGAATAAGGTCACGATTAAGAACAGATATCCATTACCAAGGATCGACGACCTGTTTGATCAATTGAAGGGAGCGAGATACTTTTCCAAGATAGACTTGAAAAGCGGTTATCATCAACTGAAGATGAGGCCAGAGGATGTACCGATGACAGCGTTCAGAACGCGATATGGTCACTACGAATTTTTAGTAATGTCGTTTGGTCTTACGAGTAGAAAGGTCCATAGTCTTACTACTGTTAAAGGTTTCAAGTATAACCCTTGATAACCTAGGACATAGTTCAAGGTCTTATGACCCTCAAAAATCTTTTGATTCTTGTTATTCATTCTTGATTCAAAAGTTGAGCTTTTATTTCAGAAGTTATTATTTCTCTCGCATGTTATTATTCATTGTTATATTGTTATACCTGTGGGCAATCGTGCTCACTCTTGCGTAATAATAACATTGCAATTAAGAATGAAAGGGCAGACGAACCTTTCACTAGTAAAGGCAAGGGCAAGCTTAGCAAGTAATGAAGACTTATTATTTATGTACGTAATTTGAATTGATGTTACTTAAGACTTGTTGTTTATATTTTCGCACAGATGTTTAAGGTTAGTTTAACCTGGGATTGTATTATTATTCGGATGTTGTAACCCTTAAGGGGAAGATTTTATTTCTATCTATTGCATGGTTTACATTTATTATGGGTAGATAGATAGATGATATTTGTACAGTGAACACCAAATCTCGTGGAATTGAAGTACCCGGATTTGGGGGTGTCACAGACACGAATCTGTGGCTCCTAACATTAGCTTGTCAGACCACAAATCATGTTCTTGGACAGTTTTTGAAAAACTCCATTTTTACCCACTTTGATGCTATGGATCCATGATAGATCATCATAAAACATCCTTTAGCACAAATCTAAACACTCAAACACAAAAATTTTCTTAACATACAAGATCAAATTAGGTTTAGGGCTTTATACCTTCTTGTCCAATCCTTTGATCTTAGATCTCCTTTGCTGATATTGGTGTTTTAGAGAGGTGTTTTATGATTGATACACTTATGATTTTCGTAGGTTTGGGAGAGAGAGAGAGAGAGAGTGTTGCTGAGAGCTTGAGACCAAATGGCTTATAATTGTGGACTTTCTCTATCTCAAATCTATATATATTATGATATGTTACTAAATTTATAAATATTACCCACAACTATAACATAATATTAAATTCACTCCATAATATTCAAAAATGATATTTATAGAAAATTCATCTTTATTCAGAAAAGTTGGGGTCTTATATTATAAGTCACAATGGTCAAATTAGTTGGTGAACAACTAAAGGTCTTGACCATTTTTACAAGTAACATAATAAAAAAATCCATAAAGGGGTCATTGTTCTTGTAATTTTAATGGCATGATGGTCAATTGTCCAAACCCTTAGGGTTTAAACCTAAGGTTCTAACCCTTAGGTTTTAAAATATCTAATTCTAGAATTTTCTAATTAAGGTTTCTAAAAAAAATTGATTTCTAAAATAAAATTAAGGTTTTAAATAGAAATTAATATTTCTAGAGTATAATTAGGGTTGCCTAATTATATTAACATTTACTAATCACTTTAGGCTTGCTAATTAGGATTGGAGTTTCCTAATTAGGGTTTAGGATTCTCGAATTTTAAATTAGGGTTTTCCCGGCATACGATTAGGGTTTCTAACAGTACGCTAGGGTTTCTAATCTTGAGATTAGGGTTTCTAATCCCATATTAGGGTTTACTAATGTTATACCCTACCCGATCAATCATTGATCAATAATTCTAAACAGTACAAACACGTACTCATTAATATAATGATTTTAATTATATTTTCTATTGAATCCCTATCCGTAACTAAGGTTAGGGTTTCTAAATCTGTTAAGCACAACTCTACTCTTATTTCTCAGTCAATACACAAATGGACTAATATCGAGACTCGTATCATAGATACATAACACAATATTGATAATTAATATTAATATTAAATAAATAAAAAATTTATTCGTAAAATTCGGATTATTCAAAATCCCAGGTTATTACACTAACGGAGGGAACTTGAGGAGGCAAATCATGCATGAGACGCATGATACTAAATGTGCTAGTCACCCAGGCATTGAAAGAATGTTGGCATTGATGTGGCAACCCGAGAATTTTGAATATTTTTAAAATTTTATTAATTAATTTAAGGTTCAATATTAGAACCTAGAAAGAAAATTAGTGTATGCGTTTGATATTTTTAAGATGGAATTTTGAGGATTTCAAAATTCTGTGAAGGATTTAGGTGAATTATTCATGATTAAGTGTATAAATGAATATGTTCTGTGTATATGTGTTCAAAATATGGTTAAGGGTCAAGGGTTGACCAGCTAAACGATATCTGTAACAAACCCTAATTATATATTGAGAACGTCAACGTTCGGTTAGAAAACCCTAGCGATTAACAAGAAATCCTAAAACCAGGTTCTGAAAATCCTAATTTCAGTTCCGAGAATTTGAAACCCTAATTCGGTGCATGAAACCCTAAATTGGGAATATAATGGCGTGAGTGTAAATAATTATAAGATTAATTAGGGTTAATCTTAACAAATTGGTTAGAAAACCTTAATTTCAAAATTGAAACCTTAATTTCTGGTTTAGGAACCCAAATTTGTAATTCGGGAAAACCTAAGTGTTAATTTAATAATTTTAATGTTAATTAGGGAACATTAATCCTAATTTTCAAGTTATAGTAATTAGAAAACCCTAATCTAATTAGGAAATCTAATTTCTAATTTAGGAAAATTATTTTTCTATTTAAAATCCTAATTTTGGGTTGTAAACCCTAATCCATGACTTTTGACCCTAATTGCTAAATTAGCGATTTTAATTAGGAAATGCTAATCCTAATTAGCAATATTTGAGTTATGATTAAGAAATTTTAATATAATTAGAAAATTCTAATTATAATTTATAAATATTAATTTTCTATTTTAAAAATTGAAATTCGGTAATGTTAGAAATTAAATTGCAAAGTTAAGGGTTAAACCCTAAACCCTAATGTTTTCCAAACCCTAACCCAAACCCTAAACCCTAAGGGTTTGGCCAATGTCCAAAATGCTATTAAATTTGTGTGCGAAATAACATTTTTGCCCTTTGTTGAATAATTGGACATAGCTTACAATTGTTTCCCTAGTGAGTGGTTCACCAACCTTAGCCCTAGCCATGTGACCAAAAATTAATACAAAGCAGCAATCTAAGCCACATTTCATCAACCATACATTGAATCAAAAATAAAAGTCTAAAAGTAAGAAAACTTTCTTACTTTACTTAGCAAAATATCCAAGACCTTCTCTCTCTATAATTTTCGAGATGGGGAGTGAGAATGAGTGAGAAGAGAAGCGAATTTCATTATTTAACTTTCTAAGAACAGATCAAAAGGGTCAGAATCAAAAATCAAGGCTCAAAGTGGTATGAACCCTAAATTATAGAAATCATATGATCTGATGTTATATGTTGTATTGATTGTTTAAAGTTATGTAATAAGGTGTCTTTTAGTGATCTGGGTTGATAGATCATAGATCTATAACACTTAGATGCACGAAAATAGCATTTTTAGAAACTGTTCTTGAACTTTCATAAGTTGTCTGACAACTGATGTCAGTGCCTTTAGATCTTTACGTATTAAATATTTTGTGTGTTTTATGTTTTGGATTTGTTCTCTAACATGAGGAATATGATCTAAAACAAGAAACAAGGCCAGATCCTTAGTATATTGAAAGATAAGATCGGTCAAAGGTCATTGACCAAGCACGAAAATCTGAATCTGGGCAGCCCAGATGGATTCTAACACGTTTTGCTAGCCTTCAATCTTGTTGTGTGTTATCGTTTTAGCCACGTTGTTGTTTGGTTGTTGTAGATTGACATGTAGGTTACCCATACATGCCTTTATAACTTCCATATCATGCACTGGATCAAAGTTGTAGCAGGTCAAACCACCGTTGACCACCCGTTGTTGACGAAATCTGGGAAACCCAGATTTCTCAAGAACAGCCTATGACCCTTACTTTGACCACCCTTGTTATGTCATGTGTTATGTTATTATGATGATAAGTTGTTATATACATGATGCCTGACATCTAGACTACAAGATCCAACCACTAGATCACACAAAAAAAACACAAAACTCAAACTGTAGGGATCAAAAGTAGATACCTTCAATTTTGGAAAATTCAGAATACGAAGAACAGCTTTGTCAGAATCTTTGGAAACCCAGATCTTACTGATATGTTGTTGTGTGGTCATGAAATGAGTTTGTGGTTGTAGTCCTACATAAGTACTACAATCTGAACCCCATAAGCTACCCAAAAATCATCAAGAACGCTGCTTTAATGTTGGTCAAAGTAGGCATCCGGTAACTGGTTATGAAGATCTGGGTTTGGGCCAAGAACACCAATAACACCTATAGCGACGGTTCTGTCGATATAGGGCCTTTTTAGCGACAGTTTTATTAGAAAATAATTATTTTAATTAAATAACTCAAATTAAATAGTTTTTAATTATTAAAAATACTAAATAAATTCCGAAAAATTATTTTAAAGTCTGAAAAATAGTTTTTAATTATTTAGATTATATTTCATAAACATTTAATATTTTTGGAATATAAAAAAGTATTTATTTATTTAATTATAATATTAAATAAATTATTTAAAAATGGTTTTAATACATGAAAAATAATATTATGGTAAAAGAAAATATTTTAAGTTATTTTTAGTGACTTTTAATATTTTGAGATGAAATTCATTAATTAATTAATATTAATGGTAATTAGTTTATTTAATAAATATATTAAATAAATTTAGGAAAAATAGAATTAATGTTTTAAAAATCATATAAAAATGATTTTAAGTGTTATGAAAATATTTGAAGTTATAACCTATAACTTTTGAAATTTTGTCATGAAAATATTAATATTTTAATATTAATAGTAGTTATCGGATAATGAATTTAATTCGGTTTAAAAATTATATAAATATGATTTTAAGGTATTAAAAATACTTTGTGATATTATAAATATATTATAATATTATGACATGTATTTCATTAATATTTGATAATAAATAAATATTAATGATAAAAGAATTATGCGGTATTTAATTCATTTAAATACAATTCTAATGATTGAAAATACACGATAAATGGTAATAATTATCTGAAAATTTTTATAATTCTATGAAAATTATTTTGACTGCTTAGAAAATTGTCTAAGATACTGTTAAGTGTTAGGTAGAGTTTAATTGAACTTAAACTCGATAAAAGTCTGACTAGACCGTCAGGATGTCAGATTTGTGTCGAGTTCAACTCAGACTGCAAAAGTTTGACTTGATACAGGGTCTTATGTGTGTTATAGACTGATAGGGTTATGTGCTATGTGTTTAGGTTATTCTATGTATATATATAAAATAGTATTTTATTATGATGATATTATTCTAATATTGGAGATCTATATTACTAATATTAGGTCTTCGGATAAAGCGTTATAAATTGCATGGTGGTAATCAACGGTTCAGGCAAGTTTATTTTTACTTAACTCTACTAAGAGTTGTTTCATTCGGATAAGCTTATGGTTAATCATTGTTGGTTGCCATGAATTGTACTCTATATATATTGTATGTATAAGTCAGGTATGAAAGGCTGATCACCTTCATTACCAGTTGGTTCAGATATATTTGTTCATGTATAATACTTGTTCAGTCATAAATGTTTTCCTGCTAGTTCATAATTATATTGTTGAATTATATCCAGCTTATTATTCAGAATCTTTCAATCATGATATATCGTTATATTATTGAACTTAAACTTGTTGGGTAATCCTTATACTCACCCTTGCTATATCATGATAAAACATTGCAGATTAAGGCGAATGCGTCGGATATAAGAAAAGGTTAAAGACAGTTCCAGCTTAAAGTTAATGTGCGCGATTAGTTTTGTAATAGTATAGTTTGATAATGATGTTATGTGTTACATAGTTATGAATTGTGTATAAGTTAAGGTTACTCGACCTTTGCAAATAGTGTGTAATGTATTGTATAAACAATTTATGTTTATATCTTCCGTAAATAGTAATAGTGGTATAGAATGATCGAACCGGATCCGCGGTGATTCGGGACCTCGAATTCGGGGCTGTCACAATTGATGTCTCGCTCATACTACTGGCCCAAGATGGAGAATGATGTGGAGGCGTACGTCAAGTCTTGTCTAGTATGTCAAGTAGACAAACTTGAGAAGAAAAGTGAAGTAGGCTTGTTGCAGCCTCTTCCCATTCCTGACAAACCCTGGCAGTCAGTGTCGATGGACTTCATTTCTGGGTTGCCGAAAGTTGATGGAATGAGATCAATATTTATAGTGGTTGATCATTTTTCCAAGTATGTGGTGTTTATCCTAGCACCTCGTTCTTGCACAGCAGATGTGACTGCTGGTTTATTCTTCAAAAATATTGTGAAATACTTTGGGTTGCTTGAAGATATCAAAAGTGATCGAGATATATGGTTCACGGGAAGATTTTGGACGGTTCTGTTTGGCTTGGTTGGGTCAGAATTAAAGTTCAGTACGGCGAACCACCTACAAACAAATGGTCAAACTTAGAGAATGAATCAGTTGCTTGAGGAGTATATGTGACATTATGTGACTGCAAGTCAAAAGAATTGGTTGGAGTTGCTTGAACCAGCACAATTTTCTATAACTTGCATCAATCTTCTGCAAAGGGTATGAGTCCCTGTGACGACCCAGAAATTCGAGTTGTCCAGAATTTAAGTTTAAAGAATTAGTTATTAATAAAATGAATTTTATTAATACTATTATGTGATATGTGTTTCTTAATCATTTTATAACCTAAGATAATTATAAATTGGGAGGATTCTGGCTACGAGCTAGACTGAACGAATAAGAATTTTCAAGACTGAAATAAAAAATTTCCGGGAACAAAATATTTTTCGGAGAAAAAAATGAAATAGGCACTATTCACCCGACGAAACCCTAAGGGTTAGGGTTTGAATAACTTAGGCCATTCCGAGAGTTCGGTATGTCGAAATGACATTCCATCGAAAGATTTGACGATAATATGTTGTGAAAAGTTAAGTAAGCCGATAAAAGGTTTTCTCGAAAAGCGTGCAGAAATCGGACGAAATTAAAATAACAAAAAATACTATTATGTACTTTTCACTCGTTTAGCTACGTTAGGGTAAAACGTGAAGGAAAACGCTCAACGTCGAAAAGTGTTTTTTCCATTTTTTGAAGATCTGAAGAATACGTAAAAATTGGTCGGTAAAGGAAAGACGAAATATCCAAAAATATTTTGATTTCGGAAATCGCAGTTTTCGAACTGTCGGACTAAAAAACTGAAAGACGGAAACACGAAGCTTCCAAGGGAAGCTACGTGAATAGTAAGGAGGAAGAGTAAAGAGGTGGGAATAGTAAGGAGGTGTGAATAGTAAGGAGGTTGGGGGTAAAAATAACTAAAATACCCCTAGCTTGGAAATTCTATAAATAAGAAGCTTGAGCTCTTTATTTTGGGATTTTGAAAATCCACCAACTTGAGAGAGAGAGAGAGAGAGAGAGGATGGGAAGGAGAAGGAGGAGGAAGAGCTTGCTCATGTGCAAACTTTGTCCGACGGGAGAAGATTAAAGGAGAACGGTAATCCGGAACCTAATCTCTTATAATTTTTCTTTAAGTTTTTATGTTTAAAAACATAACTTAATAGAATTAAGAGGTAAAAGAATATTGGAATGATTTCATATGGTTGAGATCATGATAAAATGAAGAAATAAGAATTAAAAGTTTAGTAAATAAATTTCTTAAGGAAGTATAAGATTCGTAATGAATTAGAACGATCAGAGTGGATTATATGAGTGAGTAGGTGAAATAAGTAAGGAATGATGTTCTATAACATCAAATTCCAATAAAAAGTGAAATCATAATCCAAAATATTGATTAAAATGAAGAACGAATGAAGAACACGAAGAACACGGGAAGAACACGAAGAATGTTATTGACGGACAAATTTAAAACTATCGTAGGATAATTGTTGTTGATGGACAATTTTAAAACCATCGCGTATAAGTTATATGTGTATCGCTTGGTTAGGAACGGTAGAAACGTTCATGAAGAACGGATTAAAACTTAGCTATAACGAAGTTATGGCGAAAATTTCATAAAAGACAAACGAGAATTAGAAAGCTAGTAAATGAATCTGAGTGGGTAGGGTTTCATAAGAAAGTAAGAGAACATATAAAATGTGAGTCGTGGACTCAAGAACGAACGAGTTCCGAGTTTGGATGACCGAATTACGGACGAACGAATGAAGAGCGTTAAAAACGTAAAATGAACAAAGGGTGAAGATCAAGCCAATCGAATGGCACGTTAACAAATTTATAATGAATTTCTACTTGAGGGGTATTAAAGTACGTAAGATAAGAAAGTGACTGGCTTTGGAACGACCTCGTTCCGAGTTATAACGAAGGAGTTATGAGATCGCGAAGTAAGCATCTCAATATTGATTTAACACTTAGAGAAATTTTATAGGGTTAGGGCTTGGCGCCGCGGCGCCAATCATGCCTTGTAGAGTGGTGCGGCGGCAGCCAGAATAGGGGTAAGTCTCGCAAACTCGCATGCATGAACGAGAGATAAAGAAGAAGGAGTGAAAGCGCATTACTTCGGTTGTTGGGAAAAAGCCGAGATGAGCTTTTAACACTTTCGACTCTTGGGGAAATGTAAAGGAAGATAAAGAATATAATATTCAACTAATGTAACACTTTATCTATTGATGTAAACCTTTATTAAAGGTTTAACGTATAGATTAAACAAGATTAAATGACAAAGAATATAATCACGGGTTACATAACCGATATCCGGGGGCCGTAGTCGTGATGAATGGACGTGAGGGATTCTTATGGTTGTGATTCCTTAGAGGTTGAGCGACAAGGGTAATGAACATGGAGTTCATGTAATGGATAACGAAAGTATTAATAAGATATGAATTATCAAGAAAGCCGTGAACGAATAAAGAATAAGAGATTAATAAAAGCCGAATGTGAGTCGATAAGGAATGAATCCTGAAGTATGACAATTAGTTGCCAGAAAGCCGTAAGGAATAAGAAATTAACTTAATCAAACATTATAGTTTAATAGTTCGTATAAGTTAAGAGAAGTTAGGTTGTGGTACAATCGTAACTTTGATGGTTGACATATGGGAGCTGGGCTAAACAATTCCTTCAGAGAGCGAAGGTAAATACGAAACTGGCAACCGATCTAACTCACTATGATGGAAGTGTAGATGAGACGGGAACTTGTTTGTTGGTTGTTTTGAAAGTATTATGCATACAAGCCAATCATGTATGATGATAAAGCATATACTGTGTAATCAATCTTATTTATTTATTAATAAAAGAATTATTTATTAAAGGCATTTATTATCTACATGGTGTTGTTTTTAATAATATGTGATAAACCCATAGTTTTAAGCAACGCTTTTAGAATAATGATGATGATCATTCTAATGAGATCTAAATTCTTAGAAAGCTTAAAACTAAAATAGTTCCCAATCATTGGATTACTAAATTGGGGATTAGTGAATCCGGATAGATTGGTACATACGTTGCTTGCTCATTGGATGAGGATGATTGATCTCATGATCATTTGTGTGGAGACACTAAAGCAAGTATGTAGGTGTTTATTAGAGAATAAGTTCACTTTGAACGTGACTCGCTAAGGAATACCTAATGGAGTTTTACTTACACCGATAGGAATTCCATAGTGATAGTAGTACAAATGATCCTTAGACTTGAGATCATCATAGTATCTTATATATAATGAATTACACTTTGACTTATTCCTTAAGACTCTTAGAGTATATCAAAGGGTATGCTTGGATGTAATAAGTTATATATGAAGATAATGAATGATCAATAAAGAATCTACCACTTCTAGTAAAAGGAGAAATGTCCTATGTGATTCGATAAATAACAATCCGAGAATCCTTGGCGAGGTGGAATGAAATTAGAAAGTAGTTTCTAATTTGCATTCATTAGGAGTTGTTCATTTAGGAATCGAAATACATATAATTAAATAAAATAAGACTTGACGATAATTCCATGTCTTATATTTAATTGGGACATGGTATGGTGGAAGGATTGAATTATACAATAACTATTTGCTCAAAGGTTCTTTTATGATTAATGTTGAAATCTATATTATCCGGAAAGTCGTTGATCGCTAGGGAGGCTTATCCCTATTGTAGAATAAATATTATTTATTTAAATAAATTATTTGTTTAATTTATTTATTTAAATGAGATTAGAATTGTTCTAATTGATTTATTCACAATGGAGATTTAATATGGAGAACCTAAAGGGTCACACCATAAAAGGAAGAATAATTATTTAAGAAGTTAATGGCATAATTGTAATAATATGTTAAGTATATTTAATTTAATCTATGGTGATAGAATAAATTAAATAGCTTAATATTTATTATTTAATATTTTAGAAATATTAAATATAAATTAATAAGAGAAGTCTTATTAATATTATTATAATTATTATTATTTTAATTTCTAAAAGGTTTAGGAATTAATTTAATATTAGTACTCTCATTTATTCCTAATTGTATTAGGAAAGAAAATTAGTTAAAGGAGTTTAATTAATTACCCTAATAGGATTAGGGGCCCATTTAATTAAAAGAGTTTAATTAAATAAATAATACCTTATTTTAATTAAAATAGGGTTACATGATATCTTTATAAGAGAGTCTTATATTAGATATCTAATATATGTAATTCTAGATTTTGAGAGAACACCCCTTTTCTATAAAGATAGGAAAAACTAGGGTTTGAGCCATATCCCTTCTTCTTGATAATTATTCTTCTTTGGTGGATCACCTATAGAGGCCATACACTTGGGTGGCTTACATTGATCAAAAGAAGAATCTACCCGAGATTGAGGAGATCATGAGAAGTAGGAGGTGAATTAGCACTGAGGAAGCTCGTTTCTACAAGGGTATGATTTCATAATTTCTTATTCTTCGTTTAATTAATAATATGCATAAAGGATGATCCGGGTAATTGGTTTGTGAAAAATTTTAAAATCTGATTTTATTTCACTTCCGCTATATTTTGCAATTTGATTGCTACTTTGATTTTCATAGAACAAAAGCAGTGGTATCATGAGCCAAACTTTATGCGAATTATTAATTATTTTGATTCCATATATGTATGGGTATGAATTTAGAATTATTTATTGGGCATAATTTGTTGTATAAAATTATTATTTTATGAAAAAAAAAAAATTATTTTACCAAAAAAAAAACTGTTTTGGAATTTTTTTTTTTTATGATCTCGTGGGTAATCATTTTTTTTAAGGCATGATCGCCGAAGAGAAAAAAAAAAAGGTTGAATCCGTGCATATCAATTTATTAAAGGAATCCGGTTGTTGTTTATTTTTTTTAAACAAAAGTTGTTGCAGTTTTTTTTTAAAAGAAAAGGAATCCGTTTTTTTTTTTTTTCTCTTCCGTGATTGCTGGTCCACATGGCAGTAGTTTTGTCCAGAATTTTTTGGCACCATGTTGACCGAGATCAAGCTAACAGGTTGTACTACGGATTAATATTATATATATATAAGTTATATATATATAATATATCTTAATAATTTTATAATTAAAATAAAAGAGTTTATTTTAATCTTGAAATTGGATTTCATGCAACATAAAATTGCCCATTAAATGATACTCATATATATATGGAATGATTTTATTTATTGATACATATGATGATATGTATGATAATAAATGGGATTGATTATGGACAATTGACCAATATGATTGGATTTATTTTAGTTGGATGTTTGAATGAATGGGTTTTATTAAATGGGGTCTGCGTGCACTCGCCTTTTTCGGTTTTCTTCTAGATGTAAATTCTATCTCTCTCTATGTACTTTCCTCGATCACGATCAAGGTTTCTATTTAAATTAAATAGTTTATGTAATAGGATTAGTTAGAATTTTTTTGAAGAACCGGAGATCAAGGAGCGCTTGAAGACCCGTTTGTAATGGAGCAGGGTTTAAATGTAATAGTTATATTTAAATGTTTATTCTATGCACCCTAGGGGTTTGACCTTTTGGTTCACTTGGTGGCTCTAGTGAACCAAACTAGAATAAAAGTCCATAATCAATCCGGTAGAATATAGTATTCTATATGTGCATGCTAGTATTATATATATTATATATTATGCAAACATGCTTCGCATGTTTAATAATATATACGCGTATTTTATATATATATTTGCATGCTTGGCGCTAAACAAGATGAGACAAATAATAACAAATCCTCAAAGTTTTTATATATTAAGTCTTAAGCGTTCAAAGATATTTAGAATATCGAACGTAAGCCTTCTAGCATGATAAAATTAATAGAGTATTAAATATTTAATATGAGTTTGTTGTGTCACCACAAGGCAAGTATTAAGTATTTAAGATGTTAATTTATCACATTTGATGCTTATAAAGAAAATTGAACAATATTATTTTGTTGTGTCACCACAAGGGGCGATATTTTTTTTTTTGAATATATGGAAGTGCTAGGTTGGACTTAACTTAGATAATTTTGATTCGGATGTGCCACCACTTGATCAAAATAATCCTAGAGGCAAAACATAAGGAGTTACATGTTGATGTAATTGACAAGGAGTTGTCTACCTATTTATTTATATATAGTTTGTTGTGTCACCACAAGGCTATATATATTTGAAATGGGATCCTTATTCTCACTAGCAAAAAAACTTTAATTAGATTTTGTCGAACTATATAAATGAGGTAATATAGTTTGAAGAAAATAGTGGGAGATACCAATATAAAATAAGACCTAATTTATTTTGGTAATTAATTAAATGAATGTTTGCTAAAATATTATCTTTTTACATGCGAATTTTGAAAATGTCACATTCACTAATTTCATCACAGTAGCATACTTGATGCTAACAAACCGAATTTTAATTTGAACTACACGAATTTGGTTAAGGAATCGAAATTGTTCTCACTCTTTGAAAAGATTTCTTATGTCCTAAATTAGCAGATACTGCAAAAAGTTGCGAGAGATGACCTCTGAGGAAGAGATTGCTACTTTTAAAGCGGTGGCAAGATGATGCATCAGTGGCTCAATGCATCATACTCGCATCCATGTGTAACGAGCTTCAGCGTCAGCATGAAAACATGGATGCTCCTACTATGCTACTACACCTTGGAGAGTTGTATGGTGAGCAAAGTAGGGCCGCTAGATATGAAATATCTAAGGAGCTCTTCCGATCTCGGATGATGAGGGCACTACTGATTGAGACTCATGTCCTAAAGATGATCAATCTGATTGAACGTCTTGGATAGCTTGGGTTCGTCATGGATGGGGAGTTGAGTCAAGATTTAGTCTTGCAGTCACTCCCAGACACCTTCTCACAATTTGTTGTGAATTTTCACATGAATAAGTTGGATGTCAGCTTGCCTGAATTACTTAACATGTTGAAAACTGCTGAAGGTCACTTCCCATCCAAGAAGAACCATGTCTTACTGGTGGATGATTCTTCCAAGAAAAGGAAAAGGCCCAAGGTATCTTATGAAAAGAAGAAATCCAAGAAGGCTAAGGGAAAGGCAAAAGTGAAGAATCAAAAGAAACTGATCCATTGAAGCAAAGGAATTTGCTTCCATTGCAATAAGCCGGAAGGTCCTTTGGAAGAGGAACTGCAAGGATTATCTCATGAACAAAAGCGAAGAAGCTTGGAGAAGATTGAATCCTAATCAAGGTTTTTTATGATTGAAATTAATTTTTACGAAAGTCGATCTTCTACTTGGGTATTGGATACCGGATGTGGTTCTCACATATGTAATAATATCGAGGACCGGTCGAAGTAGAAAGAAAGTTGAAGCAAGGATGAGGTCATCCTACGAGTGGGAAATGGAGCAAAGGTTGCTGCATTAGCTGTAGGGACTTATTGTTTAACACCGCCTACTGCAAGCAAGTTCATTAATTTAAATAATTGTTATTTTGTTCCAAATATCATTAGAAACATTATTTCTATCTCTCGTATTGGATATGGATGGTTTTAATATTATAATAAAGAACAACAGTTTGTTACATTTATAATGATAATGTTTTATATGGTGTTGGTAATTTGCGAAATGGACTTTATATACTTGACTTGCATGAAAATATATTTCAAATTGAACAAACTAAGAAAAGGAAAAGAGATGATGTTAATTATACCTTCATGTGGCAATCAGAGACTTAGTCGTATTAATGAAACAAGATTATCCAAGTTGCATAAAGATGGGCTCTTAGAGCTATCGATTATGAATCATATCCAACTTTGTGAATCTTGTCTCATGGGTAAAATGACTAAATCTCCTTTTAGTGGAAAAGGAGAAAGAGTTCTGAGTTGTTAGGGTTGGTACACACACGATGTATGTGGACCTATGACAAACGACCCCACGAGGAGGGTATTCTTATTTTATTACATTCAATGACGACCACTCAAGATTTGGATATGTGTATTTAATGAAATACAAATCTGAATCATTTGAAAAGTTCAAAGAGTTCGAAGTGAAGTTGAGAAACAAATCGGTAAGAGTATTAAGATTCTTGATCCGATCGAGGAGGAGAATACTTAAGTGGTGAGTTTATCAATTATCTCAAAGAAAATGGTATAATCTCACAATGGACTCCACCAGGGGCGCCACAAATGAATGGTGTATCTGAAAGGAGAAATCGAACATTGTTGGACATGGTTCGATCTATGATGAGCTTCTACCGACCTTCCGGTTTCCTTCGGGGATATGCCCTAGAGCTTCATTGCATACCTACTTAACAAGGTACCTACAAAATCCGTCCCCAAGACCCCATATGAGTTATGGATGGGGAGGAAACCAAATCTTAAGCATGTTAAGACTTGGGGTTGTCCACTTATGTCAAAAGTTTGAAAACGATAAGCTACTGACTAGATCGACAAATGTAGATTTGTGGGATATCCCAAAGAAACATCGGGTATTATTTCTATCATCCAACCGATCAAAAGGTGTTTGTTGCGAAACATGTTGCCTTCTTGGAAAAGGAGTTTATCCTTGAAGGGGTCGATTGGGAGTAAGATATATCTTGAAGAAGTTCAAGAACCACAAAATACTACGATCAAAGTGAGGTACCTAACCAAGTAGAGATTCATACATGTACCACACCTATTCAGAAATCTGAAAGAGTACCAAAGATACCAGACAGGTATGGACTTGTCATAGAAGATGACAATGAGGTACGCATCATAGATGATGATGATCCATTGAATTACGAACAGGCTATGAGTAGTAAAGACTCAGAGAAATGGCAAGAAGCCATGAAATCCGAGATGGACTCCATGTATGAGAACCAAGTATGGACTTTGGTCTCACCACCGAAGGCATTAAGCTTTATTGGGTGTAAATGGGTCTTTAAAAGAAAGACTTGAGCAGACGGCAAGGTAGAGACCTATAAGGCCCGACTGGTTGCAAAAGGTTTCAAACAAAGACAAGGAGTTGACTATGATGAAACCTTCTCACCAGTAGCAATGCTCAAGTCCATTCGGATTTTGCTTGCGATTGCGACTTACCACTACTATCTGGCGAGATGGACGTGAAAACGGCCTTCCTCAATGGGAAACTTGAGGAGGATGTGTATATGACAACCGGAGGGATTTGTTTCAAAGGTTGGAACAAATCAAGTCTCATAAGCTTCTAACGATCCATTTATGGATTAAAGCAAGCTTCTCGTAGGTGGAACATCCGTTTTGATGAGACAATCAAAAAGTTTGATTTTATCAAAAATGAGGATGAACCATGTGTGTACAAGAAGGTTAGTGGGAGCGCTGTTTCATTCCTTGTATTATATGTTGATGATATACTACTGATAGGGAATGATATTCCTATGCTGCAATCAATTAAAATCTGGTTATCTAAACACTTCTCCATGAAGGACTTGGGAGAAGCATCCTATATTTTGGGGATAAAGATCTATAGAGATAGATCTAATAGGATGCTTGGCTTGTCCCAAGGAACGTACATTGACATGATGCTAAAAGGTTTAGCATGGAAGATTCCAAAAGAGGTCTCATGCCGATGAGCCATGGAATACATCTCTCAAAAACAAGCCCCAAAGACACTGAGGAGAGAAAGCGCGCATGAGTAAGATTCCTTATGCTTGACAATAGGATCTATCATATACGGTATGATATGTACTAGACCGAGATGTCGCTCATGCACTTAGTGTAACAAGCGATATCAATCGAATCCGGAGAAAGAACAACTTTGGAAAGCGGTGAAAATATCCTAAAGTACTTAAGAAGAACTAAGGATGTATTTCTTGTCTACTGTGGGTGCGAATTAAAACTAGAGGGCTTCACGGACTCAAGTTTTCAAAACAGACCAAGATGACGATAAATCCGTTTGAGGGTATGTGTTTACCTTAAACGGTGGTGCGATGAGTTGGAAAAGTTCCAAGCGTGAAACGATTCTTGATTCAAAGGATGTGAGGAGTACATAGGCGCAAGTGAAGGCGCAAAGAAGTTTTGGATGAAGAAGTTCATTACCGAACTTGGTGTGGTTCCTAGCATTAAAGGACCAAAGCCTTTATTCGTGACAACATTTGGAGCCATTAGCGCAAGCTAAGGAACCCAGGTCTCATCAGAAATCCAAACACGTGTTGCGGCGATTTCATTTGATCAGAGAGATCATTGAAAGAGGAGACGTCACCCTAGAGCGTGTGAACTCTCAAGACAATATTGCAGATCCATTTACTAAAGCGTTAACACAACAACAGTTTGATCGTCACTTAGAGAAGATGGGTATGAGATACCACGGTGATTGGCTTTAGTGCAAGTGGGAGATTGAAAGTATTATGCATCTGAAGCCAATCATGTATGATGATAAAGCATACATGTGTGTAATCAATCTTATTTATTTATTAATAAAAGAATTATTTATTAAAGGCATTTATTATCTACATGGTCTTTTTTTAATAATATGTGATAAACCCATAGTTTTAAGCAATGCTTTTAGAATAATGATGATGATCATTCTAATGAGATCTAAATTCTTAGAAAGCTTAAAACTAAAATAGTTCCCAATCATTGGATTACTAAATTGGGGATTAGTAAATCCAGATATATTGGTACATACGTTGCTTGCTCATTGGATGAGGATGATTGATCTCATAATCATTTGTGTGGAGACACTAAAGCAAGTATGTAGGTGCTTATTAGAGAATAAGTTCACTGAACGTGACTCGCTAAGGAATACCTAATGGAGTTTTACTTACTTGTCAATATGAATTCCTGTAGTGATAGTAGTACAAATGATCCTTAGACTTGAGATCATCATAGTATCTTATATATAATGAATTACACTTTGACTTATTCCTTAAGACACTTAGAGTATATCAAAGGGTATGCTTGGGTGTAATAAGTTATATATGAAGATAATGAATGATCAATAAAGAATCTACCACTTCTAGTAAAAGGAGAAATGTCCTATGTGATTCGATAAATGACAACCCAGGAATCCTTGGCCAAGGTGGAATGAAATTAGAAAGTAGTTTCTAATTTGCATTCATTAGGAGTTGTTCATTTAGGAATCGAAATACATATAATTAAATAAAATAAGACTTGACAGTAATTCCATGTCTTATATTTAATTGGGACATTTATGGTGGAAGGATTGAATTATCGGTAACTATTTGCTCAAAAGGTTCTTTTATGATTAATGTTGAAATCTATATTATCCGGAAAGTCGTTGATCGCTAGGGAGGCTTATCCTATTGTAGAATAAATATTATTTATTTAAATAAATTATTTGTTTAATTTATTTATTTAAATGAGATTAGAATTGTTCTAATTGATTTATTCACAACCTGTTTAATATGGAGAACCTAAAGGGTCACACCATAAAAGGAAGAATAATTATTTAAGAAGTTAATGGCATAATTGTAATAATATGTTAAGTATATTTAATTTAATCTATGGTGATAGAATAAATTAAATAGCTTAATATTTATTATTTAATATTTTAGAAATATTAAATATAAATTAATAAGAGGAGTCTTATTAATATTATTATAATTATTATTATTTTAATTTCTAAAAGGTTTAGGAATTAATTTAATATTAGTACTCTCATTTATTCCTAATTGTATTAGGAAAGAAAATTAGTTAAAGGAGTTTAATTAATTACCCCTAATAGGATTAGGGAGCCCATTTAATTAAAAGAGTTTAATTAAATAAATAATACCTTATTTTAATTAAAATAGGGTTACATGATATCTTTATAAGAGGAGTCTTATATTAGATATCTAATATATGTAATTCCTAGATTTTGAGAGAACACCCCCTTTTCTATACAGATAGGAAAAACTAGGGTTTGAGCCATATATCCCTTCTTCTTGATAATTATTCTTCTTTGGTGGATCACCTATAGAGGCCATACACTTGGGTGGCTTACATTGATCAAAAGAAGGAATCTACCCGGAGATTCAAGGAGATCGCGGAGAAGTAGGAGGTGAACTCGTACCTGAGGAAGCTCGTTTCTACAAGGGTATGATTTCATAATTTCTTATTCTTCGTTTAATTAATAATATGCATAAAGGATGATCCGGGTAATTGGTTTGTGAAAAATTTTAAAATCTGATTTTATTTCGCTTCCGCTATATTTTGCAATTTGATTGCTACTTTGATTTTCATAAAACCAAGCATGTTTGTGGGAAACCACTCAGAGTACCATATGGACTACTAGCAGAGAAGCGATGTGTGCTGAGTCTTAGAGAAATTATAAGAAGAAGATAAGAATATAAATCATCCAAGATGATGAACGTATGAGTAAGACATCTCTGTATGTCACAAAGCCGTAAACTGGTAAAGGAAGTTAGTCGCGTAACTTATATTGCAAGAACGCGAACTCTAAGAAGTAAAGTTAACTAAACCAATGTGTAAGTTCAATATATGACTAATTGGTGTTTATGTTTTCTCCTTATGTGTTATATAGGAATTGAAATGAAAGCGATTCGGTAACGTAAAGTATGGTAAATTGGGCGTAAAAAAGTTTCTAACTTCATTCATATTACATGAATGCTAGTTTCTTAAACTTCTCAGATGTTGTACTTGAGAAGTTCTGTCTATGAGTGAATGTGCGATATTTGTATAATGTGATAGAACGTATGAGGCCTTGAGTCACAATTTGAACACTTCGGTGTTTCTATGATATGCATTGTTCTGTGATTGAGCTGTTCAATACGTATATATTCTGTTTATACATGAACCGTTATTGTTAAGTCTGTGCAAATGATTCTAGCCAGATAGGATGTGTATGAAAAAAGTAGAAGAATGAAAGTATTTCAAAGTAAAAATGACTGATGTTTTAAGATGATAGGAATCGAAACTATTCCTATTATTCAAGTTGTTTCATAACCTTTGTTCGGTTATAGAAGTTCTAAAGAAATATTTTAATTCTGAAGTTGTTTGTTCAACTGTTATGACTTGCTGGGCAATTGAATGCTCACACTTTCTTTAAATGAAAAACAATTTTCAGCGAACAAGGTTAAAAGAACTTAAAGAACCCGTAAAGATCAAGCTGACGATATCCAGATGAAGTACTAATCAGAAGGTGAATGAGCAAGAAGATCAAGTGAAGACTTATAATGTAAAAAGATGAAATTGAATTATAGACTAGTTTAATGAACTGTTATGTATCCTTGGTGGCGGATAAAAGTCACTCTTGTAAGATGAAATGAATAATGTAATTACCATTATTTGTAATGAATAGGTTATAAGGTTTCCAGAACCTGGGATTTGAGAGTTTATGTTGTTATATTTCAGTATATAATGATGTATGTTGGATGAGTGATGTACTCGTGACGTACGGAATCCGGGTGTGAAGATAGACCGAATTTTGGGGCATTACAGTCCCTTTGAGCTGAGCATGGGATTTCAGCCAAGGACTTTGAATGATGTAGTGGTGCAGCATACAAGAGGTAATTGTCCTGCTGCCTATCGGTTTGCAAGGGCTAGAACAGAGTTGCTTGAGATAGCACGAGACAGTCTGAGCAAGGCAGTGAGAAGGATGAAGAAGTATGCAGATGCACATCGAAGGCCGCTAGAATTCAAAGTGGGAGATATGGTGTTGTTGAAACTAACACCTCAGATTTGGGGAAGAAGATCAGTAGTAAGTTAGTGCATAGAGGATTGGTTCTAAAGTATTACGGCCCATTCGAAGTGCTGAAGAAAGTTGGGGATGTGGCTTACAGACTGAAGCTTTCAGACAGATTGAAGGTACATCCAACATTTCATGTGAGTTACCTGAAGCCATTCCAGCAGGAATTGCTTGATGCTGGCAGAAAGCAAGTTAAGAGGGATCCGACAGTGATCAAAAAGCAGTTTGACAAGGATGTTGAGAAGATTTAACTCATAAGACTGAAGGTCAGAGAAAGAAAAATCGAAGGATAGACTACTTAGTGCATTGGAAAGGTGAAAACGAGGTAGACGCAAGTTTGGAACGGGATGTAGCATTATGGCATTGAGAAACAGATTGCAGAGTATTGGGCACACCCACCGACGAGGACGTCAGGCTCTTCTGGAGGGGGTGGTTTGTTAGCCCTTTAGTGGGTTGACACGGACGTGGCATTCGTGACACCTAGATAGCATGCCAAGCCAAGCCTTGTCTGTGACGCCCCCAAAATTAGGTATACATCACCCATCTTGGGTCGTCAGATACATGGTACAAAATTCAAATACAACTTACTAATACAACTGTCGTGTACAATACGACAAAACATAATTGTGAGTTTGAATACAATTATTGTCTACTAGAGATTATACAAACTCAAAAGGAGTCCTCATTACAATTATTAACACACTATTTCACGAATAGTGTGAGGACTACTAATGCTATCCTCCGGACCGTGACTCGTTCCCACTAGTCCTCGCTATGTTCTCATTTCTGAAGAGAAAAAAGAAAGAAAGGGTGATCTCAACTAGCCCAAAGAAGAAATATTATAAATAAGATAATGCAGAATAAATTATCTTTTGCCTTCAACAGATGTTAAACTAATAAAATATAACAACATCAAGTTTAATCTGCTTTGGAACAAGCAATCCATTAAAAGATTCAAGTAGAGAATAAAATCTACTATCTTTTATGATTTAAAAGGTTTTTCATGACTTTTATCATTGGGACTCGACAATAAATAATCCACATCATCGAATCACACCCGCACTACGACGAGGATATTCTTTAGTATCACGACCACAAATTATCCATGCACTTTCTGACCAAGGACATTCGTGTATTCATTAATGGTCATGATCATGCCAACAATCATCCATCAATGCACTACGGAATGATGATAACTTTTACCACACCATTTGTAACATTACGGTCATGATTACAAGAATAATCCACAGTCATAATCATACCAAGTCCATCTATGCACTTTCAGAATACACGATGACTTTCAACATAATATAAACATGAGGATGATGACAATGATATAAGAATTCAATAAAACAAGTTCAAGAATTAATTTATCCAAAGAACTAATAATGTCCAAATTGTTAACATGATAATCTTTGCTTTGTAGTAAAATTCAAGAATGATCGAAGAAGAATATTTCCATGAAAAGATATTGGATGAAGCGCAAATACCAAGGATATTCTACTAATTTCATGGAGTATAGAAGTCAAAACTTTAACCAACCGAGTATAATAAAGAATGGAATAACAAAAGAAATTACCATGCATGCGGTATTGCGATGACGAGTTATTCCAACGAATAATAATAATAACGGAACCAGTCAGGCAAAATTTGCACCGACAGGATGTTCCAACAGAATAATAAAGACAAAACCAAGTTCGGTGTAAAACATACGAACAAGATATTCCAATGAATAATAATAAAGATTTTAACTAGGTCCATGTAAACAAAACACAGACAGGACGTTCAATGAATAATAATAAAGAGCGAGAACAAGGTGCGGTGTAAAACACACAAACAGGATGTTCCAATGTAATAATAAAGAATGTCACCAAGTATAGGGTAAACCATATCTGAGTTATTCCAACAGAATAATAAGCAATGGAATAACAACAGTTCTCTTCATGAATAAGAAAGAATAACACCCCTTACATTAGTAGATTGAATACTGCGGTAGTGTAATAATGAATACTCTTCTTCTTCTTTCTCTTATTCTCTCTATACTTTCTTTCTCTATAGCTTGAATGAATTAAGTGAAAATAATAAAGCACTAGGCCTCTATTTATAGAAGATTTCTAGCTTAGCACTTGAAATGTGAAAAGGCAAGTGGCTTGACGACTGGAATGTGAAACGATAATTAGTTCGACGACTATAATATGAAACGGCAAGTGGTTTGACGTCTGGTAAAGGTAGTTACTATTGACGAAGGTAATTACTATTGATGAAGGTAATTATTATTGACGAAGGTAATTACTATTGACGAAGGTAATTACTATTGACAAAAGTAATTACTATTGATGAAGGTAATTACTATTGACGAAGAGACTCTTAGATGATGACATATGGGCCCCCCATAAAATAACCAAATTTACCACAAACGTCTCATAATAGACTCTTTATATACATCAAGGATTGAATAAATATTACCACAAATCATTTTATTTTTAATCAACACATATTTAATCTTTCAACAATTATTAATCATTTATAACTTGTCGTCTTAATTATTGATTTAATAATATAACATATTATCTGAGATGATACTTTGACAATAATTGAATCAATAATATAAGAGATATGATGCGTGATTCTTGTAGTAATAATTAAGTATAGTGACGACTTCTCACGTAAGCATTAATAATCAATACTGGTGCTACTACTTATGCAACCACAGCCATTCTTCTTGTACTTTACTACTAGGGTAGTTCAATAGTTTTAACGGTAACACCTCCGTAGTTATTTTCATAAAGTATTTTTATCGCTTTTCTCAATCAAATAATAATTCCGTTGTAGGGGTCCACTAATGATTGTACGATCGTGCGAATATTCCCCGACAAAAAGAATATTCTCTGACCAAACGAATATTTTATAACAACTTGCTTACTTTGCAAAATTTATAAATATTACCCACAACTATAACATTATATCAAATTTACTTCATAATATTTAAAAATAATATTTATAGAAAATTCATCTTTATTTATAAAAGTTGGGGTCTTACAACCTCCCTTTCTTATGAAATTTCTCCCTCGAAATTATGGTACGTACCTGGTATGCCGAAGAGGTAAGGATACCTTGATTTCATTTCAGATTCTAACTCCTAAGTCATTTCCTCAACATCGTGGTTTCTCCACAAAACTTTGACTTGAGGTATAACCTTGGAGCATAGAATATGTTCCTTCTTATCCAAGATTTGAACAGGAACCTCTTCATACGTCAAATCTTCCGCTATTTTGTCTGGTTCTAACTCAATAATGTGGTTCGGGTCTTTCACATATTTACGTAATATGGATATGTGAAAAACGTTATGAACACGAGACATACTTGGCGGTGAAGCGAGTTTATAGGCCACGCTTCCTACTCGATCAAGGATTAAAATGGTAGATGAATCGAGGATTGAGTTTTCTCTCTTTCCAAATCTCGTAACTCCTTTCCATGGAGCAACACGCATGACAACACATGATCTCCTATATCGAATTCCACGTCTTTTCGATGAAGATCGGATAACTCTTTTGTCGATCTTGTGAAGTTTTTATACGTTGTTTGGATCGTTTGTGTGACGATTTGTTTGTTTGAGTTGTGATTACGGGGATGTAATCCTTGTAAAGAGTGAAGGATGTAACAATCAAAAAATTTAAATTGTAATTTTAAATATTTATTGAATTATATAAATATTTAATTGGTGCATTTATTGCTAAATAAATATTTGTTTAATTTGAATTGATTAATTATTTATGTTGTAAATAAATAATTAATGAGTTAAGAAAATTATTATTATATTGATATTTCAAGTTGATGGTTAATTATTTGTATTGAGTTATGTGATTAAATGAATTATTTAATTAATGGTTATTTGAATTAATTAAATAAAATATGAAAGCTTGATTAAATAAAGTGTGACAAATAACTATAGTATAAGGAGTTATTAAAAATAAATTAAAGTAGTTTTAATCTAGTTTTACCCAAACAATGCTTAAGGATATAAATTCTTTAAAATTTAAATGGTTTTCAAAACAAGCCTTATGGCTTTTGATATTTCTAATTTATAAAATAAATAAAATAAAATAAATAATAAATATAATGTATCGTTATTTTGGTAATCGATGATGGCTATTAAGGCCATATCGGTTTTATTTTTTTATATTACGCATACTAGTTCTTTGGGTTTTGAGAGAGTTCGGAGAATAGTAGAGAGAATTGAGAAAAGAGTTTGAGAGATTGAGGAGATTGGTCTTCAACTAACAAAGATTGTATAAGCTAATTGAAGGTATGTTCTACCACTATGATATTATTTACGAGTATTTCGGTGAAGCTTTGTTATACTCTGTGAATTCTATTTCTTCTATGCTCTGTGAGTTCTAGTTTTTCTTCCAAATTGTTGTTATGTAACTAAGTTATGGGGGTTATACATGTTTATAGTGATTAGATATGGTGTTTAAACAATAATCTCATGCAAATTTCGTCTACAGTAGGAAGAAAATTTGTCAGTATATGTATTCTTGGTATGTTTCCATATGTAATCATGTAAGTACCAATTTTAATGGCCAATTTGGTTGTGAAACTGTAAATTGAAGTTTGTTTATGGTATTTCATTGAGATACTGAGCGGGCGTAGTTTGAATAGAGTATTTTGGTCTACTAATGAATTCACAGAGTGTTTCTTGTGTTATCAACTATGGAGTTTTAGTTTTTTTTTTTAAACGTGTTTTCAAATTTAAGTTTTTAAAATCTTGGTTTAGTCGTTGTTAATTAGTATCTGAATAATTGGTTATGATTATGGGTAAATTATGTTAGTTGTTCATGTAAATTTAGATGTTAGCAGTATCATTTAGTACAAAATTTAGTTGTTATGTTCTTCGTCGTTGGGTTCTCTGAGTTTCGGCGCCCCAGTGCCAAATTTCGCGCCCCAGCACCAAAGTTCGCGCCCCAGCGCCAAAAATGGGCCAGTAGCTCGCGCCCCAGCGCTGGAACTCGCGCCCCGGTGCCACTAATCCGCGCCCCGGCGCATGAAAAGTTGTCTGAGTTTGGCAGTTTTGACCTCTTGTAGTAAAACGGCCATAACTTTCTCATACGAAATCCGATTGAGTTGATTCAAGATGATCCGGAACGAGGACGAATAGACCTACAACGTTCATGCTTTAAGTGTTTTAATTTGAGATCTGTAACTATAGTCAAAATGGCCATCTTTAAGACTATTGTGTATTTGAAGCCAATCGGAGGGCGTCGGGATGCACGAATGCAAGTGCAACCCTTTGTGTATTAGTATAACTTAATGATAACATGTTGGACATGTAATAGGATGTTGTATCAAGTTGTTAATGTGCATGTGGTGCAATGACATGATCACTTAAGTAGTTGTAATAAAGCTAAAAAGTAATGTTCATGAAAAGATGTGATGTTGTTTAAACTTAAACTTAGTTAGTAGCTATACTAAGAGTAATAAAGTAACTCATAAAGGTAATGTTAGTGTAACTAATGTGTATTTTTAATACATATGGTATGTGTAGGACTTGGGGTGAACGTGAATAGTAATTGTTTAACCTATGCACGAGGCAAGTTCTCTAACTCTACTTTTATAATTGTGCAGCTATCTTTAAGCAAGTTTTCTAATATATTATCTTGTTAATTCAAGTAATGTTTTCAATTCGATTATAATATAATAATGTAAGTTATTCTGGAGCAAGTTATTCTTGTATTTAACTTGTTGTTTAACATGCACAACTATATATATATATATATACTAATGTCGAACATTTCTAGCGTTCAAGTTACTATGCAT
This sequence comes from Panax quinquefolius, assembly GCA_020205615.1. Classification (NCBI taxonomy): domain Eukaryota; kingdom Viridiplantae; phylum Streptophyta; class Magnoliopsida; order Apiales; family Araliaceae; genus Panax; species Panax quinquefolius. Next base: position 28,279,055 of record CM035170.1, read on the forward strand.
GCTTAGTATTTAATTCTAATTAACCTTGGCTTAGTATTGTTCAAGCAAGGTATACTATAGTTATTCAAATGGTATGCTATTAGATTATTCCTAAAGCATGACTTTAGTTTACTATGATTGATTCAATCACAATTATTCTATAGTATAGTGTTATTGGTTTTATTCAACTACTCCTTAGTTGATGTTCGTTGAATTCCAAATTTCCTTGAAAGCTTATCCAAACCAAACTTACTTTGGTGCGGACTTGTATTCTAAATCTTTGAGATGAACAACTCTTTTAATAGAGGTTTACGCTTAGCGTTGAAATGGTTGTGCACAATACATTGTACGAAGGGTTGATCCCCTAGTACGCGGAGTCCTTATAGTCTTATGACTATTAAAGTTAAAGTTGAAAGATTACTTATAATCATGGACATGATTAAGTGGTCATTAGACCCTCAGTTAATGTTATAATTTTCAGAAAGTTAATAGAATATATTGTTCAGTTCTATTGAGCCTAATATTGGCAATTGATGTAAAAGTTTAAAGATTTACTTATTGTTATTTCAAGTGGGCCTTGTTTGCTCACTCTTGCTTGTAAAATTTCTTACAGCTAAAGTTGAAACGGGTGACGTTCCTAGTATGTGACGCCCCCAAAATAGGTCCATTCCATCCAACCCATTCTGAGTCGCCAAATACATGGTACGTAAACAACTACAACTTTATTATTACAACAAGAAACTGTGAGTTTGAATACAAATATTATCTTCTGCATAATATCTATACTCAAATAAATCCTCATCACATTTATTGATACATTATTTTACAAAATGGTGAGGACTACTAAACAACTCTCTCTAGAACCTTCATTCCATACCCAGACTCAGTACTCGCTACATTCTCGCCTCTCAGAGAAGAAAAATGGAACAACAAGGAAAAGGGTGAGCTCAACTAGCCCGAAGAAAGAATATTATGACTAAAATAATATACAACAAATTATCATTAGTCTTCAACAGGGAAAAAAAACTAATAGAATACAATAGACAACAAGTTTTTAAATCAATATTCGCAGCGGAAATAATAATTTATTAGAAGAGTTAAGTAGAGAATGCAACTACTATCTTCTATGTATGAATTTAAAAGTTCATCGTCGATATTTTATCCCTATAACATCAATCAATATATATCTGGAATCATATTCATCTTTGCACTACAGGCCAAAGATATTCATCAGTTGGTCATGTTCATCTAAACACCTGTTCATCTTTGCACTACGGGCAAAGATATTAATCAATGAGGTCATGTTCATCTCAACACTGGTCATCTTTGCACTACGGGCCAAAGATATTCATCAAGAAATCATTCATCTTTGCACTACAGGCCAAAGATATTCAGTAATATCATCATTTAGGACTGAGGATGATGAAAAATATTTCAAAGAAAACGAATCCAGTGAAACAAAAGAACAAATATTAAGGATTCGTATTTTAAACAATCCAAGTTCAAAAATACTTCATAAGTAATCAGAGTGGAGTAAAATTCAAGAATGATCAAAACATGGATACAATCAAAGCTAGTCTCCAGAATAGATATTTTGGACGAAAATAAAATTTTTCATTTTTCGATGAATAGTGTCGTATTTGTGAATAGTGCCGTATACGTGAATAGTGCCGTATACGTGAATAGTAACTCCGACACCAAAAGATAGAAATTCCACAAAAAACATCTTCACGCTTCATGAATAGTACTCGTGAATAGTAACTCGTGAATAGTAATTCATGAATAGTAACTTTCGTGAATAGTAACTCATGAATAAATAACCCCACATGAAAAACTTCCAAATTTGATAAAAAGTTCCAACCAATATTTCAAAGATAATGATATTGAAGAAATAATATCATTTGAGAAGAAAATAACATCCCTTACCTCGAAGAGCGATTTCTAGTTGAAAACAGGATATAGGCTATGACTTGAACTTGCACCGTATAGCAATACTCAAAGTATACTCAAAATACTCACAAGAATAAACTCGATAATATAGAGAGAAAACTTCAGCTTAAAGGTGTGATTTTCAATTCTAACCTAAGCACCTATTTATAGGAAATTGCTTAGAACACCAAAGCGTAAATTTAATATAATAATAATAATATATATATATATATATTCCTACGCCAACCAAGACTCACAGAAATCAAAGATGTTTACAACACATGGGGGCCAACCAAAACAATAAAAACGTTTTTGTTGATATAAATAATTAAAACTTCCAAAATCAATTATTTGAGCTTCAAAACTTCAATAATTCATAATAAATAACCCTTTTGTCGAAAAATTCAATCTCGCGTCTTTTTATAGGAAATTCAATTCTCTACAACTTTGCGTAAAAAGTTTTCCAAATTCCAAATGTAAATTGGCCAAAAATCCACATACGGACAATTTTACAAAGTTATAATCAAATTTCGATCGAGAAATGGGGTCCACCGACACACACAAAACATGTGTTAATCATTTAATGCAACAAAAATACTCTTCCTCCTCATATACTCATATATCCCATATTCATTGTAAAAATATCACCGTTAATATATTATTAAAATAATATATTTAAATAAATTATTTTATCGGAAAAGATAAAATATTAATTTTCAACAATTGTCATTTTAAAAATTTTCTCCATCTATATCCACATAAAATCAATATTTTCCTCATCATATGAATCAATAATTAATTATTCACAAATAATATTACTGAATCACAATCTTCGGCAACCAAAGCCGCTTCTCAGAAAGAGGGGCTTTCGATAAGGATCTCTCCTTCTTCTGCCAAGTAATTAGGTGACCAAACCTCTCCTTAGGCAGTAACTTTCTAGACATTGCCAATAATGTTATCCAATAATATTATTCAGATAATATGAATTATTGCTTCGATAATAAAAAATCTTTGTGTAATGACAATTATTGAAACAACAAAGAATATAAAATATCAACGCAACAATTATTGAATCAATAAAATAAAATACTAAGCGAGAATTATCAGTAACAATTATTGAGTAGTGCCTTCTTACGTAAGAATCAATAATTGGTGTAATCATCAGCTACTCTTTGTTCAACAACGCGTATTAGTGTGTTTTAACCACCGGGTATTCCAACAAGATTAACGATAACAACTACGCAGTTATTTAAAAACAACTTATATTTGTCGTTTTCTTCATCCAATCGCTTTTCGCATGGGGCCCACAAAAAGATCTGGCAAGTAAATGCGAATATTCCCGAAAGCAAGAATATTCCACGACTAAGCGAATATTCTCCGAATAACAATGAGTATTTTATAACCACTTGCTTATTTGAAATATTTATGATTTTACCCATAACTATCCACATTAATCAAATCAACCCTTACTATTTCAAAATAATAAATAGAAAAATAAATTTCATTTATTAATATTTTGGGGTCTTACATAGTACCAGTAAAGGAAAAGGAAAGATGAATAAATACTGAAGACTTGTAATAGTTTTGATAGTTTACTTTCAGAATTTGATTTAAAGATTGTAATGAAGTTATTTAATTTTCCACATTTGAATGATTGTTGTTAAAGGTTAGATAACCTGGGAGATTTTTATTTAAGTTTAATCCTGTATGGACAGGTTTTCTTTTATTATTCAATTCTATTATAATTGGGTAGTTAGAAATGAATGTTTTGATTACGTGAACACTAAATCTTGAGGTAATGAAGTACAAGATTTGGGGTGTCATCCATTTGAATCTTTTAGTAGTCATACGCACCAACTCCGGTCCCAACAACGTTGCTTCACCCACCTCATCCCAAAGATCTTTGGAGAACGACACTTCTTCCATACAACGCCTTGAATGGAGCCATGCCAATACTTGCTTGATAATTGTTGTAGGAAAACTCCACCAATGGTAAGAACTTGTCCCAACTTCCCTTGAAATCAAGGACACAGAGTCTTATTAGATCTTCAAGAGGTTGAATAGTCCTCTCAAACCGTCTGTCTGTCATGCGAGGATGATATCTTTGCCGAGCTAAATCGTGAAATCTGTGCCCATAGCTTTTTGCAAACTAACCCAAAATCATGAAGTGAATCTTGGGTCTCGATTAGAAACTATGGATACCAAAGATACCATGCGATCTTACAATCTCGTTTATGTACATACTGAGCAAGACGTTCAAGTGTATAAGTTTCTCGTATCGGTGAAATGAGCAAACTTGGTCAATCTATCAACAATGACCCAAATCGCATCTATGCCTTGAGAAACCTTAGGAAGACCAATGAATTGAAATCCATGGTAATGTGCTCCCACTTCCATTCTGGAATTTTAAGTGGTTGCAATGGACCTTTTGGTACTTGATGCTCCGTTTTAACTCGTTGACAAGTTAGACACCTTGAGGTAAAAAACGATATCTCTCTCTCCATATTGCTCCACCAAAATGTATGACGAATATCATGATACATTTTGGTACTCCCAGGATGGATTGCAAACGGTGTGTTGTGCGCCTCCATCATGATTTTATACTTTAAATCGTGGTCGTTAGGAACACAAAGTGCTGGAGTTGACTCAAAGTATTCCTTCTTCATCGATTCTTGCTTCCTAAGATAGCACCTTCTTGCACTTTCTTCCTCATACGCATCGGCTCCGTGTCCAGAATGGCAAAGCGACTTTAACTTTATCGATTAAAGTCGGTTCTACTTGTATATTCGTCATCATCACATGGGTCCCTGGAGTCTTTAACTCTATCTCCATCCTTTGCAAGTCACACAAAATGGGCCTTTGCGTTGACAATATCGCACTTCGTTTCTTGCATACGATCTTCTACTCGATCGTCGGCTACCACGTTCGCTTTTCCAGGATGGAATTGGATGGTATGATCATAATCTTTCAACAGTTCAAGCCAACGTCGTTGTTGCATGTTGAGTTCCTTTTGGGTAAAGAAATATTTGAGGCTTTTATGATCCGTAAAGATCTCCACCTTCTCCCCATACAAGTAATGCCTCCAAATCTTTAGTGCGAAGACAACAGCTGCCAACTTTAGATCATGAGTAGGATAATTCCTTTCATATTCTTTGAGTTGTCTTGAGGCATAGGCTATGACTTTTCCATGTTGCATGAGAACACATCCCAACCTTTTGCCCGAAGCATCATTGTAGATGAAAAATCCCTCCGAGCCAGATGGTATTGTCAGAACAGGTGCCGAAATGAGTTTCCTCTTGAGTTCTTGAAAACTCTTCTCACATTCTTCGCTCCAACCGAACTTTGTATCTTTCCGAGTCAATTTGAGTCGATGCGATGAACGATTCGAGAAAATCCTTCCACGAATCTCCGATAATAATCAGCTAAACAGAGAAAGCTACATACTTCCGATCATCGATTTAGGTTGCTCCCGACATTGAATTTCTTCAATCTTTCTTTGGGTCAATGCGATATTCCATGACTTGATACTACGTGCCCAAGGAATGCTACTTCCTCGCTTTAATTTGCATTTCTTCAACTTGGCATAAAGCTTGTATTCACGAAGCTTTTGGAGTGTCGACCTCAAGTGTTGCTTTCATGATCTTCACGGCTTTTGGAATAAATAAGGATGTCATCAATAAAGACGACCACAAAGTGATCTAAATATTCCTTGAATACTCGGTTCATCATATCCATGAAGGCGGCGGGAGCATTAGTCAATCCAAAGGACATGACTAGGAATTCGTAATGCCGTCACAGGAGTTCCGAATGCCGCCTTTGGAATGTCATCGGTTCTAATCTTCAATTGGTGATATCCTGGACGAAGATCGATCTTTGAAAGAATTGTGCTCCTTGCAACCGGGTCAAACAGTCATCAATGCGAGGTAATCGGATACCTATTCTTGATGGTGACATGGTTCAATTCACGGTAGTCAATACAAAGTCTCATACTCCCATCTTTCTTCTTCACGAATAGAAATGAGCACCCCAAGGAGAAGTACTAGGGCGAATAAAGCCAATGTCTAACAATTCCTGCGATTGGGTCTTTAACTCCACGAAGTTCAATAGAGCCATTCGATATGGGGCTTTGAAAATGGGTTTTGTCTTGGTTCAAGGTCGATACAAAATTCAATTTCACGCTCAGGGGTAGGCCGGGAAGTTCTTGAGAATACGTCGGAAATTTATTAACAATAGAAATATCGTTCAAAATCGCGTATTTTTTTGTTTAAATCTATGACATGAGCTAAGAAAGCTTGACATCCATTTTTTAATAAACGAATAGCTTTATGGCTTGAGATGACCGTGATTGATTTTAATGGTTTGGTCGCTTGAATTCGCATAATAGGTTGATTAGGAATATGAAAGCTAACAACCTTACAGAAATAATCAATTTTTGCATGATGAGTAGTTAACCAATCAATCCCTAGAATCACGTCAAATGCAAGTATTTTCAATGAAATAAGATCTACAGGTAATGTGAGGGTATCGATTTGAACCAAACAAGACTTATAAACAGTGGATGTAATGAAGGTTTCTCCCAATGGAGTTTCCATAGATAAGTCAAAGTCTAATTTCTCCAGAGTCAAATTTAATCGATGAGCGCAAGTAGGAGAAATAAAAGAATGGGTAGAACCGGTATCAAATAAAGTATAGATTTCGTTAGAGTTTATGATAATCTTACCCGTGATGACCTCATTCGGTTTCTTTTTATTTACGGGAGGTCACAACAAATGCTCTCCTTACACTACTAGGTTTGACTTTTCCGGGACTGACCTTTGGTGCCTCCATCCTAGTTGAATTTGTCTTCGGTGAACGATAAAATCGGGCTAAGTGACCTTCTTTTCCATAATTATAACATGTTTTGACTGACATCGCAGCATGTGATTTGGATGATGTGCCCTCCCTCGCATTTGAAACATATGATAGGTGGTCGTTCTCCTTCCTTAACGACAGTCTTTGGTCTTGACGTCTTTCCATCATTGTTGAATCTCCTCTTCTTGAATGTCCATTCTTATTGTTTTGTTACGATTACCACCGGAAGTGGTTACCATTTCGACTGCTGATTCCTCCACGCTTGTTGTCACCGCACGATGTTGCTTCTCACGGTATTATCATTTTTCCCACGCTCTCTTTTTAGTTGTGTTGACTCGTTATCGCGCTCCACTAACTAAGCCCTATTTACAACATCCTAATATAAACACAGGTTTATGAGAAATAAGATGTTTACGTATCTCCACTTCAAACCTCTTAAAAACATCCGTGTCATTCTCTCTTCATTATCCACCAAGTGACGCCTTGAACCGTGATAACTTCGCAAATTTAGCCTCAGACACGACACTGGGTCGTATTATTTTGTTCCACGATAAACTCCACCTCTTTCATGTGACGAATACTTTTGGGAAAGTATTTGTCGTTGAATGCAACTCTTGAACTTCTCCCAAGACATCTTCATCTGGCGGAGTTGAGTACGTTTCTGGATTCCCACCAAGAATCTACCTCTCCGCGCAACATAAAAGCGTGAAAGAAAACCTTTGCTCCTGGAGCATCCCAAGACATCAAATATATTGGTGATCTGCTTTATCCATGCTTCCACCATAAGTGGTTTTGTGAGACCCCGATTTTATCAATAAAGATTTAAATTTTGTCAAAATAATTTTTAATATTATGGTGTGAATTTGAGATAATATTATAGTTGTGGGTAGTATTTATAAATTTTGCAAAGTATGCAAGTGGTTATATTATATTCGATTGGTCTGGGAATATTCGGTTTAGCGAGGAATATTCGCATAAACTACTCAATCATTGGTGGACCCTATAATGTAATTATTGTCGGATTGAGAAAAATCGACAAAAATATTTTATTGAAATAACGGCGGAAGTTTTACTGAAGTGGTTACCGTTGAACTACTCGGTAGTAAAAGTAATGCGATGTCACGTGTGGTTGCATAGTAGCACTACCAGTATTGATTATTGATGCTTATGTGAGAAGTCACTCAGTTTGATTCCATTATTATTAGATTAATAATATGAATTATTATAGCGATAATGACGTTTTATTTTATTCAGTATTATTAACGTAATAAAATGCGAAACATCTTTTATATAAAATAGAATACTTTATTAAAGTTATTCTATAAATAGAATATATTATATTTTATTATGCATAGTATTGCATAGTGTTTTGCATAGTGTTTTGCATAGTATTGCATAGTGTTTGCATAGTAAAATGTTTTTATATAAATAGAATATATTATATTTTATTTAAAAGATTTTTCTTAAATATGGACCGTCAGATTAAAGTAAATCAATCTGGACCGCTCATGGATTAGTTACTATACATTCCATTTTCCTATAAATAGAAGCTCATTCCTTCATTATTTTCTTACGAATTCATTGAAACTCTAGAGAGAAATTATAGAGAGAAGCTATAGAGAAAAATTATAGAAAGAAGAAGATATTCGCTACTTCACTACTTCTATATAAAGTTCTTTTTACGGTAAGGGGTGTTATTCTTTCTTCTTGAAGAGAACTTACATTATTCCATTCATTATTATTACATTGGAATAACTCCTAAAAAGTGGCATACCCTATACATAACTTTTGTATCACGCCATACCTATACTTGGTGAAATCTTTATGTTATTCCATTGCTTATTATTACATTGGAATAACTTTTGTATCTGCCGATTTACCCTATACTTGGTGACATTCTTCTATTATTCATTGGAACATCCACATGCATGTGTTTTACACCTAGACACAGTTCCGCTTTATTATTCTCTTGGAACATCACATTCGTGTGTTTTACACCGACCGGTTCTTTATCATTCATTGGAATATCCTATCATGTGTTTTACAGGATCAGTTCCATCTTTATTATTCATTTGGAACATCCTGCTTGTGAATTTCACCGACTTTGGTTCCGTTATTATTATTCATTGGAATAACTTTTACCATACATCTGGCAATCGCATGCATGGTGATTTCTTTTTGTTATTCCATTCTTTATTATACCCAGTTAGTTAAAACTTTGACTTCTATACTCCATGAAATTAGTAGAATATCCTTGATATTTGCGTTTCATCCAAAGATATCTTTTATGGAAATAGTCTTCGATCATTCTTGAATTTTACTCTACGAAAACAAGATGTCATGTTGACAATTTGGACGTTAATAATTCATGGATTAAATAATTCTTGAACTTGTTTTATTGAATTACTATGTCATTGTCATCATCCTCATGTTATATTATGTTATCTTTGGCTTACGTGCATAGATGAACTTAGTATGATTATGACGAGGATCATTCAATTAATCATGACTTGATATAAATGATGTGACAAAAGTCCTCAAAGGCACTCGTAATGCAAATGATGGATAGTTTTTGGTATGATTATGACCGGGGTGATTCGGTATAGTCGTGACCATTGATAATTTGATGAAAATCCTTGGCCGCGGTACGGGATGATTAGATGTGGTGGTTTATTTATTGTTTGAGTCTCGTGATAAAAATTGATGAAAACCTTTTAAAACCTAAAAGATAGTAGACTTTATTCTCTACTTGACTCTTTTAATGGATTACTTATTCCACTGCGATTAAACCGGTTGTCTATTGTATTTTATCGGTTTAACATGTTGAAGGCTAATGATAATTTATTACGCATTATCTTAGTCATAATATTTTTCTTCGGGCTAGTTGAGCTCACCCTTTCTTTCCTCACCGTTTCTCTTGTGAAATAAGAACATAGCCGGGGACGAGTCGGGAACGATGTAATGGTCCAGAGGATAGCATTAGTAGTCCTCACTATTACGCGAAATAGTGTGATAATAGTTGTAATGAGGACTCCTTTTGAGTTTGTATAATATCTAGTAGACAATATTTGTATTCAAACTCGTAGTTTATGTCGTATTATTTATACCTACGCTTAGGTTAGTAAGTTGTATTTGAATTTATGTACCATGTAAGTGGCGACCCAAGATTGGTTACGTATACCTAATTTTGGGGCGTCCACGATTTAACTCTCCTTTAAACTCCCGTGGTCCCAAATTGAACTATTTAGCGTTGACCACCAGAGAGTTTCGAGTGTTTTCCACTGCATTTTGGGCAGAGCCGTTCTCTCCTCATTGTTACATGAATTGCATAAAGCCCCTGAACATTTGATCATTCATCATTTGGTCGGTGTTGTTGTTTGTATGAGGATTGTCGCCTTCCTGATGCACATTATCCTGATTATTGATATGTGGTGAATCAATGGTCGCCTGTGCTCCATTGCTATTCTCAACATTCTCGGATGTCATTTTCTGATACTACCACAAAACAAAGGTTAATTGACATGTAACATATTATCCCTAAATTACGATGACCAATTAAATACCACATAAACTTAGGTAGGTCATACTAGCGAAGGAATTCCCGCCTCTCCCCTCCTAGTACTATTCTCACATCTTAGCTTGATTATATCCTAAGCTTTGATATTAACCGTGACGCCCCCAAAATTAGGTATACATCACCCATCTTGGGTCGCGTGACATGGTACAAAATTCAAATATAACTTACTAATACAACTGTGTACAATACGACAAAACATAACTGTGAGTTTGAATACAATTATTGTCTACTAGAGATTATACAAACTCAAAAGGAGTCCTCATTACAATTATTAGCACACTATTTCACGAATAGTGAGGACTACTAATGCTATCCTCCTCGACCGATCACTCCGCTCCCCGACTAGTCCCCTCGCTATGTTCTCATTTCCTAAAGAGAACAAAGGAAAGAAAGGGTGAGCTCAACTAGTCCAAGAAGAAATATTATGACTTAGATAATGCGAATAAATTATCGTTAGCCTTCAACAATGTTAAACCGATAAAATATAACAACATCAAGTTTAATCTGCATGTGAACAAGCAATCCATTAAAAGAGTCAAGTAGAGAATAAAATCTACTATCTTTTATGATTTAAAGGTTTTTTTCATGACTTTTATCATTGGGACTCGACAATTTAATAAATAATCCACATCATCGAATCACACCGCACTACTTCTGACCAAGGGTATTCTTTAGTATCACGACCACAAATTATCCATGCACTACAGCCAAGGACATTCGTGTATTCATTAATGGTCATGACCATACCAACAACTGTCCATCAATACACTACGGGCCAATGATAACTTTTACCACACCATTTGTCACATTACGGTCATGATTACACCAAATAATCCTTGGTCATAATCATACCAAGTCCATCTATGCACTACAGGCCACAGATGACTTTCAACATAATATAAACATGAGGATGATGACAATGATATAAGAATCCAATAAAACAAGTTCAAGAATTAATTTATCCAGGAACTAATAATGTCCAAATTATCAACATGATACTGCTTTGTAGAATAAAATTCAAGAATGATCAGAAGAATATTTCCATGAAAAGATCTTTGGATGAAGCGCAAAATATCAAGGATATTCTACTAATTTCATGGAGTATGAAAGTCAAAACTTTAACCAACCGAGTATAATAAAGAAATGGAATAACAAAAGAAATCACCATGCATGCGGTACTTTCGATGACAAAAGTTATTCCAACAGAATAATAATAACGGAACCAGGTCAGGCAAAATTTGCACCGACATGATGTTCCAACAGAATAATAAAGACGAAACCAGTCCGGTGTAAAACACACAGACAAGATGTTCCAACCGAATAATAATAAAGATTTAACCGTCCTGTAAAAAACACATGCATATGATGTTCCAACCTAATAATAATAAAGATTTAAACTGTGTCCGTGTAAAACACACGCATGTGATGTTCCAACGAGATAATAATAAAGACGGAACCAGTCCCTGTAAAACACACGTATAGGATGTTCCAACGAATAATAGAAGAATGTCACCAAGTATAGGTAAACAAGCATATATAAGTTATTCCATAGAATAATAAGCAATGGAATAACAACAGTTCTCTTCATGAATAAGAAAGAATAACACCCTTATATTAGTAGATTGAATCTCGAAGAGTGTAGTAACATCACTCTTCTTCTTTCTCTCTTATTCTCTATACTTTCTCTCTCTATAGCTTGAATGAATTCGTGAAAATAATGAAGCACTAGGCCTCTATTTATAGAAGATTTCTAGCTTAGCACTTGAAATATGAAAAGGCAAGTGGCTTGACGACTGGTGATGTGAAAAGAAAAGTGGTTTCACGCCTGTAATGTGAAACGACAATTGGTTCGACGCCTGAAATATGAAACGGCAAGTGGTTTGACGTCTGGTAAAGGTAGTTACTATTGACGAAGGTAATTACTATTGACGAAGGTAATTACTATTGTGAAGAGATCATGTTAGATGATGACATATATGGCCCCCATAAAAATAACCAAATTTATCACAAACGTCTCATAATAGACTCTTTATATACATCAAGGATTGAATAAATATTACCACAAATCATTTTATTTTTAATCAACACATATTTAATCTTTCAACAATTATTAATCATTTATAACTTGTCGTCTCAATTATTGCTTTAATAATATAACATATTATACAGATGATCTTGTGATAATAATTGAATCAATAATATAAGAGATATGATGCGCAAAATTCTCAGCAATAATTGAGTATAAATGAGTGACTTCTCACGTAAGCATCAATAATCAATACTGTGTGCTACTATGCAACCACGCCGTATTCTCGCACTTTTTACTACCGGGTAGTTCAACGGTTTTAACGAATAACACACCTCCATAGTTATTTTCATAAAAAAGTATTTTTTCGCTTTTCTCAATCCGACAATAATTCCGTTAGGGGTCCACCAATGATTGTGCCGTCGCATCTAATATTCCCCTGCAAAAAGAATATTCCCTAAACAAAACGAATATTTTATAACAACTTGCTTACTTTGCAAAATTTATAAATATTACCCACAACTATAACATTATATCAAATTTACTCCATAATATTTAAAAATAATATTTATAGAAAATTCATCTTTATTTATAAAAGTTGGGGTCTTACATTGTCACTTATTTATGGGGCAAGGCGTATGTGTCTTGGCGTGAAAGCGAAACGTCTTGGGCGATGGCGGCGTGCCAAGGGCGTTAAAGCGCTTAGTCGGCAAACGGGTTGACACTTAGTCAGTTGAGCAGCAATGAGCAGCGTTGTGCAGCAGTGGGCGACACTAGGTAGCAACTTGGGTCATTGTGCAACAAATAGGCTATGTCAGAAAACTAGGAAATCTACATGGTTTGCATTATGCTTCCTCAGATAGGTCTGATGTCTAGTCATGACACTTTAGAAATTTTCATAAGTGTTATTATAGGGGGGGTGCTCCGTGAAAGTCACCCGGGACAATGGGCAGGTGCCATGGGCGAAGCGTGCTGGACGTTGGGATATTGTTGGGCTCCCCTACAATAATGTCAAACATCGATTGTTGGCTTGGATCGAATCATGGGTTGGGCATGAACGAGCAAGAAAGTTAGGCATGGCACATGCGTTGAGCTTGGCATGTCAAAGCATGGCATGGGCTAGTGCCCAGCATGCAACAAGGCTAATGCGTGTGGACATATGCATGGACTGGACGTGCACAACAGACTTGGACAGCACCTTGGGCAAGTGATGGGCTAGTTGGAAATTTGTGGGCTAATTGGAAGAGCATCTTGTGGCAACATGATTGGGCAACTTCGTGAGCTGAGACGTTAACAATGTGAGCTGAAACTAGTGGGTGAGAACATCAAAAAGGTGGGCTGAAACTATGGGCGGATAGGATTGGATGACTGGAGCAAGACTCAACTGACATGCAGTTACTGGAAGTTAACCTCCATGCACATGACTGACATGTCTCCATCCAGTTTCACATCATGGGGCACACACATCTTTTGGTGGGCAGTTGGTCGGCAGTTGCAAATTCAAAATGTTGGTTTCCTATTGGTTCTAAATGTCCTAGCAGTTGGGGGTGTCAACTGCAGCCTGATGTGTATTTATATGTACAGCAAGGGGCTTGGCAAGTTAGAGATCACTGAGCAAGTGTGAGTCTGCGAGCCCCTAGTCATATATTGTATTCCTTGTTATTGAGTGAGCAATAAAAGGTTGGGAAGTTGTCCTGTAAACACTGTGTTGACTTGTGTGCGTACCTTGATAATATAGACTGTGTGTGTGTGATTGACAGGTTACTGACTGGTTGGACGAACTAGTGCATCACAAGAAGAACATAGACGTAAAAAAAAAAAATCAAATTGTACACCCTGCTACACTTAGCCTTACATAAGATTCACTCTACATTACATCCTAACCATAGACTTAATTTGTCAAACAAATTGAATCCTAGCCATTCCTCTTAGAAGAACCATAATCTAATCTCAGACCATCATTTACCAAGTTATATTCATTTACACCTTCCCCTAGATCTATTTCTTTTTCTTTTTCATTTTTGATGTGTTCTTTCTCATTATGAGGAATTTCTTTCTCTAATTTTGTGGAATCTTGTTTTTCCCATTATGTGAGATTGTTTTATTCTTCTAGAAGATAAGTGTTTTTACTGATCAATAATGATAGATATATACAGACTTGGATGCGAGATTATTATTAACGTCATGTTATCTCGAGTTCTTGTATCAAGTCATTGGTCATATTAACATTTCTGTTGATTCTTGTGATATCTGTATTTTAAGAGAGATTATGTTGTTCATTAGCTTTTGCATCGTCATCTTCACTGATTTGTTAACAATTATGATGGAATTATGTTTGTAATTATTATTTTTCACTTATACTTTTTGCATGAACAAAATTTACAGATTTCATATTTTTAAAAAAAAAAAATTAGCCTGTTCAAACCAAAAAAAAATCTCTTAAATGAAAATTTCACTTAGTTAAACAATTGTACTGGACCACTCCTGGCCTGCTCATTTCACAACTCTAATTGAATATACTCATCGACATAACTAGTGCATGTACGGGGAATCCGATACAAAATGTACCGGACGTTAATACGGTACAAAATGTGTCGGACGTTAGTACGGTACCATGTTAAAAAAAAAAATTATTTTTTATCACAATTATGAGAATAATAAATAAAAAATAATAGAGCAAGTTTGAACAAAAACTGTAAAAAAGTATATTTTTTATTGAAAAAACACTGTAATTTACAGTATTTTTTTAATAAAAAATAAATTTTTTTATAATTTTTTGTTCAAACTTGCTCTATTTTTTATTATTTATTATTCTCATAATTGTGGTAAAAAAAAAAAAAAAAATTAACACTGTATCGGTCGGTACACACCTCCCCCAATTATATTGGGCGGAAGCTTTAGCTATTTTGAAGGCCATGTTATCACATTATTATGGAAAGTGATAACAAGAGAGTCATTGATCGATGTTTTTCCCCTTGTAAGTCTATTTTGATATAGGATTGTCTAAATGTTATATGTAATTTTGAAGCCATTAGCGTTGCGGTTGCACATGGTGTTTTTAAATTGACCCAAAATTTGACTTTTGGTTGGAAGAAGTTCATTATATTCTTCCACTAGTTGTAAATAAATTTCAATCTCATGACTGTTCTTTAAAAAAAATTGACTTTAATGATTAGTAATATCTTTTAAATACATTACAATATTAACTATATCATTAATCAAATTTAAATAAATTTATATCAATGATTTCATAAGTTGAGTAAAAGAAATCAAATGGGACTTAATTTAGTTTAAAAAAGAAATTAAAGGCATGGAAAAAGGAAAAACAAATTAAACCAATAATTATTGTAGCAGCAATTGGACAAACAATAATACATAATTATTATATGGCTCCATAGATTTATAAGAACCATCAGAGATCTAGTCTCAACTCATTCTTTCTTTGAAGCCTCCATAATCTCCTCATCAGAAAAAACATTAGGCAGCTTCCCACAATCATATTTAGGATTCAATAACCTATGAAAAAAATACCTGTAAAATATAAAATCTCTAAAAAATTTCATCCACCAGCCATTCCCGCCCAATTGCACATATCCTGATATATATGACCCTGTGATTAGGCCCGCGGCCCGCCACCTCCTCTCCTTCACATACTTTCTTATTCCAATCGCGGCCTCCCAATGCACAACCCCGCCGTGTTTTATAAGCGATTCACCAATATGTCGGCCTAGGACAACCGCATCTTCTAGGGCAGAACAACCACCTTGGCCTAGGTCTGGCGTCATAGGGTGCATGGCATCACCGGCTAATGTGACAGTGCCTTTGCATAAGTTTTTGAATAGTATGTCCCATGGAAACCTCATTGTAAGTGGGGCCGACGTTAGGGTGGAGAGGTCGGAGTGTTGAAAAATGTTTTTGTACATTGGTGGGAAATTTTTTGCAAAGTTGTCGATAACTTCTTTTAGTAGCCATTCCGGTTTTCTTTGTAACATGATGTTACCTAGAAATGTAAAGTTTTATTTGGTTAGTGGATTTGTTGGTAGAAAATATATGAAGGAAAAAAAAAGTAATTAATTCGTTTAGATGGTTTCAGAGGCTAGATTTGCCCCACTTTTGAGATATTTTTAAATTTAGAAATTTAGATAGAAGTTGAAGGAAATTAATATTTTTACATGATTTTTTGATATGTTAACATAAAAAGCGTCGTTATAGATCTTATAGCGACGATTAATTACCTTGACAAAACTTTACCTGATTGTATAATACAATCATGTAGAGTTTTATCTAGTTAACTAACAATTTCTTTAAGTTGGATCAAAATTTGGACAGACACAAAAGTGTTAGGAGTGATCAGTGCTAAAACTTTACAATTCTATAGAAATGTTTAAAACTGTATTTGGGTTGGTACTCTCTTAAGCAATCTGATGGTTAGTACTTCCAAGCTCAATAACATGTACTACAAAGTACGGGTAAATTTAAAAATGACTTAATGACTTATCGAATAAGATTTATATGACATATATGAGGGCTAATTTGTATAATTTCAAATGACTTCATTGCAATATGTCATTTTAATTGGAATAAGAATAAGAAAAAGGGGTACAGTGCATTTACTATATGAATTTGAGAAGTTATTGTAGGTTTATGAATTTGAGAAGTCTATTAAAAAATACTTTTGGGTAGGTTGTTGAATCAACAAAAAGAAAAAAAAAGCAATAAAAAAATCATTTCTCAAATTACTGAGTTGACTCGGGACCAATGAAAACGACTCGCTACTTGTCTTGTCATATTTAATTTGGTATTGATTTAGATTCTAAAGTTGTTTAAGAGTTAAATAGATTAGGATCCCTTAGTTTAGGATTTCCTCCATTACACATATTCTCCAATTTCTCCTAATACACTTTAGTGAGAATATTCATCACAATAAAATGTGTCGCAAACAATTATCACTAAAAGTGTAGCTAAATGTGTATTTGGAGAAATTAGAGGATAAATGTAATGGAGGAATATCAATCCCTTTTCATTAGTTTTCCCCCAATACACATTTAGTGATATAATATTATATTTAGAGAGAATTAAATTTACCGCAAATAATTATATCGTTGATACCACCGCTAAAAATAATATTTGTGTCACTAAATGTATATTTGAAGAGATCGGGTGAAAAGTGTTATGGTTGGGATCTTAATTTGAATTATATGATCTAATTGATTAATGGGCCAATGAAGTCTTTACCTTTAGGGTTAAACTTGCTACTGACTAGGAACCAATAAAGCTCCTTATCATTGAGAGGAACAAAACCTCCCCTTGTGCCCACTTCATAAAATTGTTGAAACTCTTGCTTAAACCCATGGCCCTGTGGATACACTGCTAGCCCACGGACAGCGAATCGACCCGAACTCACTGGCTGTCCAAGTCCTAGCCAGTGAGCCACCATTGAGTTCACCCCATCACAACCTATCAAAATCTGTATTTACCATAACATTAGTGCTATATTTGAGATACATTAATCTTGGGCCTTAATTTGTGCCTCAATTCGGGCCAATTTGAAACGAGTTATGGTTACCTTGGTTTTGATGGAAATTCCATCTTCCATTTGGAGAGTAACAAAGGATGAGCCTCCTAGATTATGGGCCTGAATGGAGTCCAGTTTTGAAGAGAAACGGATCGTGTAAGTTGGTAGTTCTTCTGCCAGAGACTCTAACAAGGCCTTTCGGTGAACTGTTGTAGGCCCAGTTCCACCTCTGGTTCAAGCATAATTTATCATATATTGATAAATTTTGAAAAAAAAATTATATATTAATTAATTTTATGTTCAATTTGAATTGCGATTAAAGTGAAAATACAATCAACTAAATAAAATAGTAATATTTGACTTCTTTACACGCTCTCCACATACGTTGGTATTTAATATCAACTTAAATTTATAGTCATATATAACAACACTTTAAAAATTTAAGTAATTAAAGTGGAACATACCTTAAACTTCAAAACATTATTCACTCTGTCTACAAATTGACTAAAGTATTACTCCCTTTGTCCAATTTTATTTGTCCTAATTAATTTTTAAAATCAAATTGATGAATTTTAAAATTAATAATTAAACAAATGTACTATAAATTTTGAAATCAAATAAGTTGACTTTGATATTATATTATATGTACTTTCTTATAATAATAATTTTGTGTCTATATCTAGTAAACTTATGAATAATTTATTAATTCTAAACATTGTCAATTTGACCATAAAAAATTAATTAGGACAAATAAAATAGGACGAAAGGAGTATTTCATAAAAGATATCTTAAGTACATAATTCAAATACTCCCTCCGTCCCGGGATAAAGGTCCTGGTGGACTTTTCACGCATATTAAGAAGATGAATAAAATGACAAAATTGCATATAATAATGTCATTAAATATGGAGAGAGAATTAGAATAAGAAAAGTATGAGATATTTAATGCTACGAGTATAATAGGAAAATATGTGTAAACGTTTGGTTATTAAAGGTAAATGGACATTTAACATGGGACTACCCAAAATAGTAATAAGGACTTTTATCATGAGATTCGTCCCATATTTTCTTATTATACTCGTATTATACTCGTAGCATTAAATATCTCATACTTTTCTTATTCTAATTCTCTCTCCATATTTAATGACATTATTATGTGCAATTTTGTCATTTTATTCATCTTCTTAATATGCGTGAAAAATCCACCAGAACTTTTATCCTGGGACGGAGGGAGTATCTAAAATCTATTTTACGCACAAAAGTATTTAAGGATAGATTCCTATTTTCAAAAAAGGAGAAAAATCATTAATTAGTTAATGTACTAATGCTGCGTTTTGATTGAATGAATGAAATGGAGAGTGTAATGATTTATTACAGTCCAGTTTGAATGAGTTATTTCATATTCTCCCTCTCTAAGGAATAAAATTCATGAATTTGGGAAGAATAAGAATGGTTTAATCTATTCCAATCGTAACCAAACATAATTTTTTTTATTCCATAAGAATAAGTTATTCTATTTCTACCTCTATTACTCCAATCTAAACTTAGCATTAGTACGGTCCATAGTGGATAGATGAGATTTTACTTATTTATCCTCTCTTCGCAACTTCATTATTAAAATTTTTTGCATTATTGAGGACTCCAACTTTTACTTGAAGCACAAATTTTGGGCCATAAATGTAGCTTTATGAAAACTGGACTCATGTATGAATTGCATTGAAAATGAATTCATGACAATAAATATAATAAACTTGAAAAAAAAAATAGGAGAAGAAGAAAATACACCCCTTTTGATGTGTTTATGTATATTTGAATTTATTTATTTTTATTTTTATTTTTAATAAATGTGTCGTGCTTGAACATTGTAAAAATCGTGTCAAATTAAGCTGAAGTAGATCAGGTAAATGGACGGGTGTGGGCGGACTTATACGAACATAAGTGAGTTTGAATTTATATGAGTTGAGTTTAAATGGTTAAAAATTAAGCGGACTATAAGTGGGCGATTATAAATGGATATGAGTTAACCCATATATCAATTTTTCTTCTAATTTTTGATATTTTTTTTTAAAAAATAATGTTGGAAGTTATCCAAAAGAAGATCTAAGGGATGGGTTGAGGCCAGTCGCTACTCCCTCTAGATGTCAGCCAAATTCTTTTATGTTGGTCGTTGGCTGCTAGAGGAAGTAGCGGTCAAGTAGCCAACATAAAAGAATTTGGCTTAATCAGTAACTTAAAATATTTATAATTTGAATTAAAAAAATATAGTTAATTAATAGTTCACTCCCTAATTGGTTCACAAATAAGTAGATTAATATAAGGAATAGTACTTGATTAAGTAATTTGGGAGTAGTAGTTGAATATGTAATTTATTTGAGTAGAAATTAATATAATATAAACTCAATCACTATTTTATATTTATAATTAAAAATTATAAGATAATAATTAGTAATTATCCTTATACGTACTTATTTTATTAATTAGTATTATTGATAATCCATATAAGAAATAGTGATTGAGTTTATATTATATTCATACTCAAATAAGTTTAAGTCCCTGATTAAGTCAAATCCTAATATTAGTCTACTACTCATTTTATAATTCTTTATATTGTGAACTAATTAGGGAGTGGAGTATTAATTAACTATATTTTTTAAATTTAAATTATAACTATTTTAAGTCTCTTGATTAAACCAAATTTTTTTATTGTACCACCATGATGAAATAGATTAGTTGAATTAGTATTCATAATTAACGGTTATCATTTCCCTCATATATATATATATATATATATATATATATATATATATATATATATATATATATATATATATATATCATAACTCTATGTAATAATTTTCGTCGGAGAATATTTATTGTGGTCCTAATATAAAAAAATTAATTATTTACATTTTTTGCTACATGCAATATAGGATGCCAATGTTAGAGATTTAATGGCCAAAAAAAACCTTAAACTTTACAAATTTTTTTCACAAAAAACCTTTCAACTTTAATAATTGAGCCAAAAATGACCTTGAAATTAGAGGTGAACCATAGTTAACTAAAGTTCATGTCCATACGGCATATGATGCATTGATGTGATATGAATTATGTGGCATTTTAAGAAAAAAAATAATAATTAGTTAGTTCTTGACTAAATTAAAAAATAATTTAAGAGAATTAAAAAATTAAAGTAAACAATTAAAGTTCATTACTCGTCGTCATCTCATCCCCACTCCGAGTCCCCTCACACCCGGCACGGTCACCATGAAACAATAGACATAAACTAATTAAAACATAATAAAAAATAGAAAGAACAAAACCCAAATGCCATGAATCAGTGTCTTCACCTTCATCATCGTTAATCTAATGTTCCACACCACTCAATGGCCTGAAATTAGCCACACAAATATCCCAACTTGACATGATCACTGTCACTTAGTTTGGGCATGAATCCTCTCAAACTTAAGCACATCACAGTGAGGATTGAAGACAGAGAAGACTAATGATGGCGACGAGGACGTACCTACCTCCAAATCCTAACCCCATCAAACCAGCTTCCCTAATTTGATAGAGCATGAAACCTAATTTGGGTAATCAATTAAACTTTACATAATGTTCTCAATATGTACATGGATGAATTTTGATGGCGGATTTTCGAAAAGAGGATGCAGAAGTGCAGTTGCGACGGCCGAGACTTTGGAGTTGAAGAAAACGTCGAACAATAGTAATAATTTCCCCTTTTTTTTTTCTTACTTTTCCACGGGTATTGACCAATTGTGTGTGTCTAGGGTTGGGGGACTGTGTAAGGATACCTTCGTGTTGTTATGCTGATATAGTTAGTTTAGAGATCAGGGTTATTGTTGTATTTTCTTTTATTGTAATAAGGCTAATATAGCCTTTTCCTTTAACAGGAGTGAGTCATGCCTATTGTGGTTTTTGTTGTTGCTTTACTGAGAGAGGTGTGGTAGAAGTGAGCTTAGTATTATATACTCGAGAGATTGTAATTGCTGAGGATATTGAATTATAATGAGTTGTTCTCTCTCTATATTCTTCTTAATCTCTCTACTTCTTCCTCAATATTCTCTCTCCCTATTTTCTGAATCTTCTTCATAAGTCATTGTTTTCAGAGATTAGAACTGAATTTGAGCTCTGTAATTAATTTGATTAAGCCAAAACATTACAATTGGTATCAAAGTTACTCGATCAAACTATGGCAACTAACAATCAAAGATTCATGAATCTCGAAACTCAAATGGCTGAGCACTCCAATTTAATTGTTGGACTGGAGGATAAAATCGAGCAGAAAATGGAACAAAAATTGCAGCAGATGATGAAAGTAATTGAAGCTCTTCTTGCTGTGAGGGGACCACAACCAAAAGATATACCAGGTAATACGCAAGGCTCAGATTCATCAGTTTTGGGATCGTTTGAAGGAGAGATTGGTAATGAAAAGTCTAGTAACAACATTTTCAGAACTATTAAGTTTGAGTTCCCTAAATTCGATGGATCTAACCTTAGAACATGGATTAGGAAATGTAATAAGTTGTTTGCTTACCATATGGTTGCTGAAAATCAAAAGTTATAACTAGCTACTATGAACTTAGAAGGTGAGGCAGAGGAATGGTTTTATGGATTTGTGAATGAAGGAGAGGAGCTGACCTGGAAAGGCTTTGTAGAAGAAATTACGACTAGATTCAGTCTTAAAGTACAGATTAATCCTATTGAAGAGTTAAAAAATCTACAGCAAGTTGGATCTGTGGATGAATATAGAAGAAAATTTGAGGAACTAAAGAGCTGGGCACTGTTGAAAAATTCTGTGTTGAATGAGTCTTTTTTATAGAATGTTTTATGGGTGGTTTAAAGGAGGAGATAAGGTTAAGTATTCAAGAGCTCAAAATTACCACTCTAAAGGATTTGATCAGACTAGCCAAAGTGAAAGAAGCTAAACTAGAGGCTTGGTTAAAAAGAAGTAGAATGGGAATCAAGTTAGTGATTGGTGGTTACCAAAAGACCAGTCATATGCCTAACACCAAAACTATTGATGGAGGTTCTGCTATCATACAGACTGTTGGGTTCTCAAGCATGGAAGTGGGGAAATCAATGCCTATTAGGGGCTTAACTAGGGAGCAGATTGCTGAAAAAAAGAGGAAGAAATTATGTTTCTCATGTGATGAACCATACACTATGGGACATCAATGCAGAAAACCACAACTTTTTATGATCATTACATCTTGTGAAGAAATCAATAAGGATGAAGATGATGAGGAATGTTGTGAGGATAATGAGTCCGAATGAGTTGATAAGAATTTTACTCAACTGGAAGCTCATATCACCCTTCATGCCTTGTCTGGGCATAGTGCTAATAATACGATAAGAATTCTGGGAATGGCTAATGGGAATGTGTTGAGAATTTTAATTGATAGTGGAAGCACTAATAATTTCCTAGACACCCAAGCATCTGATAAAGTTAAGGCTGTGTTGCAAGATACCAAACCTGTAGCAATGTCTGTAGATGATGGCTTTAAAGTCACTAGTTTTCAGGAGTGTAAGTCCTTTAATTGGTCAGTCCAAGGAGAATCATTCACTACTAATTTTAGAATCTTTCTATTAGGGGGAATTGATGCAGTATTAGGGGTACAATGGTTGAGGAATTACAACCCAGTAACCTTTGACTTTGAACAATTGCAGCTCTCAATTAACAAAGGAAGTAAGAAAATGGTTTTACAAGGAGAATCTGATATGGTCCCTCTTGCAATACAGTGTTAGATTTTATGCCCTGAATGCCAATTATTTGATATAATTGTTTAATGTTTTGATATTATATTTGATTGAATAAATGAATGATTTTATTATGGTTTTATTTACTGCGTTATATAAATGTTAACATAATAAAAAAAATCCTTAGAATAGTGATACAAATTATATAGTTTCAAGTATGTGACTTGAACATGAGATTATATAATTACAATTAGTATCATTGTTCTTGAATGTCCCTAGTCGAGTATCATTGTTGATAGGACAACAATGATGCATTAAGACTAGTATGTGGATTAACTGATGACCAAATCTCATTGGTCATAAATATATGAGATATTAAGTCAATGCATAGGTACATGTTAGAGAATGATGTACTGGACAGATCCACCATGAGAATTCTATGTGGAGCATTATGCGAAGTGTCTTTAGCAATTCTCATAGTGAAAATGATGTAATGGTCCTCCGACCTGAAATCACTATATTTCTTCACGGGAATTTATGTACTTTAATATCATCAAATGTCACCTTTAATAGGTGGACTATAAAGGTGATTATTGGGTACATCATGAATCGTGTGAGAAATATGAGTGATCTAGATGAAATTTAACCCTCCTATGTATTAGGGGTGATATCCATAGGCCTCTTGATTGAGTAGGACTATGAAATGCACGCCATGCTCAAATAGTGATTTGTTTCATATAGTTACTCATCGATCAAGAAAACTCGCATTAAATTATGAAGAGTATGACACATTCCATGACTTGAGTTTAATCTAGGATATTAAGGTTAAAAGGATTAAATTACATTGAAACATTGGTCACGAAAAGGTTGCATCGAATCATCGATCTTATTATTACTTGGGTAGCAGTGATGCATTACTAGATGCCGCTCATTGTTTATAATTTTATAATATGATTTAAAAATTATTGCCAATGTAATAATAATCTATATGGTCACACACATATAACGTAATTTAAAAAGGAAATTAATTTAAATTTTAAGAATTTAAATATATCAATATGATTGATAGTATTTTAAATCATGAATTTAAATTAAAAGGATAATTTAGATATATGTATATTAATTAAGTAAGACTTAATTAAGATATATAAATATATATATATATAAATTCGGATTTTAATAATATTAGGTTTTGATTAATTCCTCATAATCATATATATATATGATATATATCACCATTTTAGGGATTACGTTAAAATACAAAACCCTAGCCACTCTTAGAGAGAGACTAGAAAATAGTTTCAAAATCCTCATCCTTGGTGGCTAAGTCTGCCGATTCCTTCTCCGCAGATCGTAGGACGATTAGCGGAGCGTTCGTGTAGATACCGTAGAGACGCAGTTCGTTTGGATTGCGTTGGAGATTCGACCGCATCAATTCTTGCTTCATAATCGGTATAATTTTCTAACCACTGAATTAATTATTTTTCGCATGGATCCTATTTAGGGTTTCGAAATTGCTTTAAATTGTTCTATTTCCGCTGTGCGTTTTTGTGTCGAAACCCTTCATACAACTCATATTTTCTGGAGAATTCAAGCAAACCCTAAATAATACAACTCATGGTTATTTTGGATTTCTGTTTGGAATGGCTCAGAAATCTGCAGAGAACATTGTGTTATAAAACCAGATCAGGTGATTGGTAATAGAAATAAGAATAATCAGTCTTTTTGTCAGATGGAGGAAGTATTGCAGACATACTTAGAGGTATTTCAAGAGCCAAAAAGTTTACTTCCTACCAGGTCCCATGACCATCATATTAAATTGAAGGAAGGAAGCCAACCTATCAATTTGAGACCTTACAGATATCCATATGTGCAGAAGGAAGAAATTGAGAAAATTGTTAGTGAGATGCTGGTTTCTGGGGTGATACAACCAAGTAATAGTCCTTATGCCTTTCTAGTGCTATTGGTCAAGAAACATGATGGTTCTTGGAGAATGTGTGTGGATTATAGATCCTTAAATAATATGACAATCAAGGACAGATTTCCCATTCCAGCCATTGATGAATTGTTGGATGAGCTACATGGCTCTAGATGGTATTCCAAACTAGATCTTAGATCTAGTTACCACCAAATCAGGGTGCATGTCCCAGACATTCCTAAGACTGCATTTAGAACACACACATGTCATTTTGAATTTTTAGTGATGCCTTTTGGACTCACTAATGCACCAGCTACCTTCCAGTCATTAATAAATCAAACATTCAAGCCATATCTCAGGAAGTTTATTATAGTCTTCTTTGATGATATTTTGGTCTACAACAAAACCTATGAGGAACACTTGGTACATTTGAAGCTAATATTGCAAATTCTTAAGGACAATTTACTTTTTGCTAAAAGAAGTAAGTGTGAGTTTGGAACTGAGCAAGTCCAATATTTAGGACATGTCATTAATCAACATGGGGTATCTACTGATCTTGAAAAAATAGAATGTATGACCAAGTGGCCACTGCCTACCAACATTAAAAGCCTGAGAGGATTTCTGGGTTTGACTGGTTACTATAGGAAATCTATTCACAACTATGGATTGATTAGTAAGCCTCTTACTGAACTGTTAAAAAAAAAAGACAAATTTCAATGGAATGAAGGGGCCACTCAATCTTTTCTGAGTCTTAAAGAAGCTATGGTCAGGACTCCTGTGTTAGTTATGTCTGATTTCACTATGCCCTTTATTTTAGTGACTGATGCTTCTTATACTGGTTTAGGGGCAATATTAATGCAGCAGGGCAGGCCAATAGCCTATCTCAGTAAGGACTATAACAACAAAACATCTGGGCTGGTCTACCTATAAAAAAGAGTTGATGACAGTCATCTATGCTACTACTAAATGGAGGCACTATTTTCTTGGCAACAAGTTACTTATCAAAACTGATCATAAAAGTTTAAAGTACCTCTTAGACCAAAGAGTGACCACTACTAACCAACAAAAGTGGATTACTAAATTGATGGGATTAGACTATGAAATAGTATATAAGAAAGGAAAAGAGAATGTGGCTGCAGATTATCTCTCTAGAAAATCTAAGAATGGAGAAATAGATTTTAACTGTGTTGCTATATCTACATTCCTTCCTCAGTGGATTATTGAAATAGCCCAGTCTTGGGAATCAGACTCTGTCTTAAAGGACCTTATTATCCAGTTGCAAGTTGATCCTCAATCACTCCATGATTATTCCTTCAAGCATGGGAGACTCAAATTTCAAGACAGGTTAGTGATTAGTCCAGATTTCCCTTTGATAATCAAATTGTTGACTGAATTTCATGATTTTCCTATTGGGGGGGAGGGGGGGTCACTCTGGAATTAAAGGCACTTATGAGAGATTGAGGAATTACTTCTTCCGGACTACTATAAAGACAGATGTTGTCAAATTTGTTCAGGAGTGTGACACTTGTCAAAAACATAAGCATGAAAATAAGGCTTTACCTAGGCTGTTACAACCTTTGCCTATACCAGAAGGACCATGGATTGATATTTCCATGGATTTCATTGAAGGGCTACCACAATCTAAAGGATGTACAGTTATATGGGTGGTGGTAGATATGCTCACTAAGTATGGTCATTTTATACCTCTCCATCATCCTTTTATTACTCAGGATCCAGCCCAAATTTTCATCAATAATATCTACAAGCTCAATGGTTTTCCATCTACAATTATTTCTGATAGAGATAAGATTTTTGTAAGTTTGTCCTGGCAGTCACTTTTTAAACTGGTTGGTACCAAACTACAATTGAGTTCTGCATACCACCCCTAATCAGATGGACAGACTGAAAGGCTTAATCAGGTCTTGGAATGTTATTTGAGGTACATGGTCTCTCAAATACCTAAACTTTGACTTAATTGGCTTCCATTGGCTGAGTGGTGGTACAACACTCATTACCACAGTGGACTTAAAATCACACCTTTTGAGGCTTTATATTGCTATAAACCTCCACATCTCAACTTCCATTAATTTGGACAAGTCCATGATCCTACTACTAAGGCCTGTTGCAAAGATAGAACTTAAACACTTCAACTCCTTAAGTACAATTTAGTAGCTGCTCAATCCAAGATAAAACATTATGCAGATAAAGCAAGGAGTGAAAGATCATTTGTGGTTGGGGATCTTGTCTATCTGAAAATCAGGCCTTACATGCAGTCTACCTTATCTCAGAATACTCTTGGGAAATTAGCTCCAAAATATTTTGGCCCATTCCCTATACTAGAAAAGATTGGAACTGAGGCTTATTGACTTCAGTTACCCTCCCATGCTCGAGTCCATCCTGTTTTCCATGTGTCACTACTCAAGAAGAAAATTGGTTCTAATTGTTCAAGCTCTGCAGACCTCCCTTTACTGGATGTTCATGGTCAATTTCTGGTAGAGCCATTAGCTATACTGGACAGGAAGATGGTTAAGAAGAATAATGCAGCAGCAACTGAAGTCTTAGTCCAATGGTCCAACACTTTACCATCTGAAGCTACTTGGAAAGATTGGGACAAGTTTCACAAGCAATTTCCTCAATTCCAACCTTGAGGACAAGGTTGTTCTTATGGAGGGTGGACTGTAAGGATACCTTCATGCTGTTATGCTGATATAGTTAGTTTGGAGATCATGGTTATTGTTGTCTTTTTCTTTATTGTAATAAGGCTAATATAGCCTTTTCCTTTAACAGGAGTGAGTCATTCCTATTGTGGTTTTTGTTGTTGCTTTACTGAGAGAGGTGTGGTAGAAGTGAGCTCAGTATTATATACTCGACCGATTGTAATTGCTGAGGATATTGAATGATAACGAGTTGTTCTCTCTCTATATTCTTCTGAATCTCTCTACTTCTTCCCCAATATTCTCTCTCCTTATTTTTTGAATCTTCTTTTTAAGTCACTATTTTCAGAGATTAGAGCTGAATTTGAGTTCTGTAATTGATTTGATTAAGTCAAATTATTACATACTGATGGTGATGACCATGCGCGGGGGAGTGGGGAAGTCGGGCGTGGGGATGATGACGAGCAGAGAGGAGGAAGTTGGTGATACATTGGGGATTGGGGGTGATGACCCTTGTTTTTTTTTTTCCCTTCCAATTCTCATAAATTAATTTTAATTTACTTAACTATTAAAAAAATGTAAATAATTACTCTTATTAATAAAAAAAATATCATGTAACGTGCCACATCATATGTCATATAAAATGCCACATCAATCTACCATGGTTTACCTCTCATTAGTTTCAATGGTATTTTTTTGCCTAATTATTAAAGTTGAAAGGTTTTTTGTCAAAAAAAAGAAAAAAGACAAAAGAAAAGAAGAGTTCATGAGTTAAATTTTAAAAAAAAAGTTCAAAGTTTTTTGGATCATTAAGTCCAATATTAGAATAAATTTTAGGGAGTCATATCCCTAGAACAAAAATACTGAGAACATGACAATGAATATTATTTGGACAAATATGCCCTAAATATGGTCCATTCCATTCTAATAAGTAATAACAAGAGCATATTTATCCAAATAAAATTAATATTCTATCCCAACATTTTTGCCTTCTTAATATCTACTCCTTCAATTTTATTGTTATACCTGCCAGGTTATTATTTACAAATGTTGCAGTAAAAGAAAATTTTCTTTCTCTTTCCTCACCTGCTAGCTCCAACCATTGGGACTTCTTGCGTGGCTCCATTGCTATATGTTGTTATTATTCTGATACGTACAGCATAGAAAAAAAACAAAAAATAACAAGGGAAAAAAATTAGAATTAAAGGAATGAACAGACGCATAATTGAAATTTCAACAAAGAAATATATATATATATATATATATATATATATATATATATATATATAGTCTAGCTTGACTAAGGTTACTTAAGCGTTGTTTGATAAAACTACATGAAAAGTTCTGAATGTATAAGATAATCTAAATAAGTTGAATGAAATATAAACTTTGAATATAAAATTACGAAATGATGTGTTTGATAACTGTTTGTTTAAAACATCTAAATACGTGTATTTTCTTATTTTAAATTTTAGGATTATTATGAACAAATTTATTATGCAATTATAAATAAACAATACTATTATTTAAGAAAAATTAAATATAAACTTATGAATAATCTTTGAAGGAGTATACTATTAGTAATATAATTTTAGGAATAAATACTAAATTTTATTAATAACATTCTATTAGTCCACAAAATCTAAATAAAAAACTATAACAACATTTATTAAATTGGTTATTGACCAATTTGTAAAAAAATAAAAAAACAATTTGTATATAACAAAATTTGTTTACAATAGTAAAAAAAGATAGATATTAAATATAAATTTTAATTGTCTATGAGGCTAGTTAGGTAAAAATATCATTCAACACTACTTCTTACTGATTCAGTCACAATTTTTTGGATAAATCATTCACACACATTAAGACGCATTCATAATTTAAAAATTACAAAACAAACGGTCTGAATGACTTATTCGGTCAGATTCAGACTCTTTCAAATGTAAACAAACAGCCCCTTAATAAAACTTTACTAAAATGATGTAGTTTCACCAATTAAGGTTAAGTTTTCCATTTTGAGTTTTTATATATATATATTTTTTTAATAATAATATTTATACAAATAGATTACTTTTCCCCTCTATTTATATTATATCAATTTAAATAACCCTATCATATCTCGTGAAGCTTGGCTCCTTTTGGAATGAATAGTTTTCGGTCTGATATAGAAAAAAAATAAGATAGGAATCAGCTTTTTATTAATGTTAATATTAAATAATACTACATTAGTCTCAAATTATAAGATCGATCATTATTAACTTATTAAAATTATTTTAAACATTTCTAACACAAAATTGATATTTTTCATTAATTAAAATCATGAAACAATAAATCTTACAATGCATATTATTTTTAGATAATTTGCAAATTTCATCATAGAAATAAAATTAAATAAATTCATGTTAATTTTGAGTTTAAAAATATTTTAATTTAACTTTAAAAATTAATATTGATCTTATATTTTAAAACAAAAAAAGTATAATATCTTCAAGCGAATAACACAATTTCAATATCACTACTAAACCAAGCAGTCTTACACTCATTATATGTAGAGATAAACATAGAATATATACATATATTATTAATTTTTTGCAAATGAAACTATTTTTGTAGAACTGTATTGATGATTAATAAATATGAAGATTTTATACATTGATTTCAAAAAGTCAAAATGAGTTTTTTTTTTGAAACTTTTTTATTTTATTTATTTTTATTTTTATGGAGTACCTAGTATTTTAGAGAAAGTAAGAAGGATGATAAGGAAGTGAAGCATAACTTGTTAGTAGGGCAATAAATAGAACTGAGTTTGTGAGCAACTCCAAGGGCCTCTAAGGCAAGCCAAGCGTTTGGAAAGAGGGTCAATCCTGCACCTGTAACTCTAAGCCCTTCTGATCTCTCCAGCACCACCGCTGGAATCCCGACTCTCTTCAGCGCGACCGCGGTTGCCAGCCCTGCTATCCCAGCCCCGATTATCACCACATCTTCCATTTCTCTCCCTTTAGGTAGGTTACAACTTACAAGGTAAATATTTTTGATACATCCTCATGTACAAATTACAAGGCTTAAATAGATTTTGTGCTTGTTCGTCTATTAGTTTTTAGAGCGTTTAGCGCTTTTAGAAATTCCAAACGCAGTTGAGACGTAACTTATTTAACACACAAATTAATGCAGTATTTGGATTCCAAACGCTACACATGAAAGATGGTGCGATGCGTTTGGACTTTCAAACGTTACCGCTCTAAATTCGCTAAATGTTAGTAACTCATGAACAAACTCTTTAGACTTAAGATTTTTGCATTTTAGCATATCAATCATAATATTTTAATTTTAAGATATTAAACCTTAATATCTCTATTTTTTTTAATTAAAACTTTTTTCAGTCATCAGATTTAGCATCTTATGGAAATAAATTGCGTTCTATACTCTACTCAAAATGAAAGGAAAACTTAGTTTTTAACGGTATATTTGGTAATTGCCACCTTATCTTGTAACTATCCGTGGAATTGTTTTTCAAGTATATTCACATGACATATTCCAGGCAAAAAATGTTAAATCCAGTGGCCGAAGAATTTTATACTTTTATTTATAAAAAAATTAGGAACATTAAAATTCAATAAGTCAAGTTACAATGAAGACAATATCGTCTCTTGTAGGTACTAAGCTTGTAGGTAGTGTGTGGAGCATAATTCGATCTGGTAGAAACTCCAAATGAGTAAAGATTACAGCCTTTATGTCACAAACTTAAAAAGGCTTTTATATTTGGCGATTAACTCGAGATGGCATAATGTGTTTGGATTATTGCATATAATTTTGATTGGAGGCCAAACCTAACAGTAATTTATAGACTTCGATATTATTAAAATTAGATTAAAATGTAAAATTCATTTTGTAGAGATCGATATAATATATAATTTTATAATATAGCAAATCGCTAACTTGTGATATAATTATTAGTGCAAAATCGTGTCTTTTAAGGTATAATTTATAGTGCAAAATT
This sequence comes from Panax quinquefolius, assembly GCA_020205615.1. Lineage (NCBI taxonomy): Eukaryota > Viridiplantae > Streptophyta > Magnoliopsida > Apiales > Araliaceae > Panax > Panax quinquefolius. The sequence continues at coordinate 28,311,221 of CM035170.1, forward strand.
GAACAAAAAGGTGTAATTTTACACTACTAATAGTACTCGGAGTTAGACCTGATAATTTAAGTTGAAAACCATATAATTAACTAAAATCACTTGGATCTATTGGGTTAGTTAATTTGTTTTTAGATGATGAATTTATTTGGTTTTGGACCCATATTATTATTACAAATATGGGTCGGATCTAGTTTAACTAGTTTTGACCCATATTAGTTTATAATAGTTTTTTTACACTTTGTAGAGCTAATACATCAACATGTATGCATTATTACACTACATTCTTATATAACACATGTAAGACCCCAATTTTTATGAATAAAAATGAATTTTTTTCTCTAATATTAAGGTGTGAATTTGTTATAATGTTATAGTTGTGGATAATATTTATAAATTTTGCAAAATAAGTAAGTTGTTCGATTGGTCGGGGAATATTCGTTTTATCAGAAAATATTCGTACGACGACACAATCATTGGTGGATTCTACAACGGAATTATTGTCGGAGTTAGAAAATGACTGTAGACACTCAAAATTTTCTTTTCCTGTTATTAACTATGTAGGAGAGCAAAAACGTTCTTTTCACACTCCAGAGGTAACCCTGGAGGACCACAACATCAATTCCAACCTCAGAGATAACCCTGAGGATATTCAGAGTCAACATCATGACAACCTTAGAGATAACCATGCGAAAAACGATTTTCTATAATCACGGCGAAACCGGAGATAACCCCGGAGGAGCACTACAAGGAAACCAAATCATTGTCGATGGATAATCGCCGTCATCCATCGACCATAAGTGTGCGCGGTCGGCGAGGTCATCATGACGGCACGCGCTGTCGACCCGCCGTCACCCCACGTGTCGTCGCCTCGCTCCTCGCTCGCTAGCCAGTCGGCATCATTGTCATTAACGACGACGGTCGTTCACGGCGACATAAGGTTATTATGCGGCAAGTAAGGTCGCTTTCAAGAAAGGCCCATGATTTTTTTTTTGAGGGAAAAACCCATTACCGACGGCATAGTCATCGGCACTAACATAGAGCCATTTAATGAATGATCATCACCTCACGTGTTGTCATGAGAAAATCATCATTTAAGCGACGGCAAGATAGCCGTCGCCATTACCCCGTCGTCTTAAGAATGACTACATAAATTTTGAATTTTTTTTTAATTTCAAATTTTTCCTGTTCATTTACAAATATACACCTGTTATAAACTAATAACAACCATCAAATCACAACTATACCTCTTATAAACTAGTAACCCAAATCAAATATATAGATAAAAAATATAATGGTCGTCGGTACAACTCAAAAACTGTACAAATACACACATGAAACTCAAAATATAACATAAACTAAACTAACTACAACCCGTCGCCTGTCTCCATGTCATCGTTTCGACGGTCATCACCATGTACTGGAGGAGGCTGCTTGTTATCAACTCGACGTTCATCACCTTGACTCGAGAAGGTCGCCTCATCGTCACTTTCTACGGTCATCACCAGTGCCTCCACCTCCACGAGTCTCGTCAACAACACCCTACAAAATTAAAATATTAATAACAAAAATCAAAATGAAAACATAATTACATTATTTTAGTTTGTGTTCTTCAGTTAAAGTGACGGACTCGAACTCGGGCTCAGATATCTAATCGAGTCCCGTCGGGCCAGTACGCGTGTTCATTTCCGCTACGCGGTGCTATGTGTGTGTTTGCGTGTCAATCGAACGGCCGATGCGGGTTTTGACCTCTTTTTTGGCTTTTTGGCTAAGTGTTGGCTAGTTTTGAAAATTGGGCTCGAACTCGATCTCCGTATGTCGGAATCGAGTCCCGTCAGTTATAACGTGTGTCTATTACCTACGCGGTACTATGTGTTTGTTTGCGTGTCATTCGGACGGCCGATGCGGGTTTTGACCTCTTTTTCGGCTTTTTAGCTAAGTGTTAGCTAGTTTTGCAAACAGGGTGATAACTCGGTCTCCGTATGTCGGAATCGAGTCCCATCCATTGTAATGCGTGTCTATTGTCTACGCGATGCTATTGGTTATGTTTGCGTGTTAACTGGATGACCGAAGCGTGTTTTGGTCTCTTTTTTGACTAATTTCCTAACTTTTCTCAAGTTAGGCGTACGGGGCTCGAACTCGGGCTCCATATATCGAAATTGAGTCCTATCAGTTGTAACGCGTGTCTATTGCCTATGCAATTCTATGTGTGTGTTTGCGGGCTTTGACCTCTTTTTCGGCTTTTGGCTAAGTGTTGGCTAGTTTTGCAAACTGGGCGATAACTCGGTCTCCGTATGTCCAAATGGAGTCTCATCAGTTGTAACGCATGTCTATTTCCTACGCGGTGCTATGTGTGTTTTATGTGTCATTCGAGATTTTACCGACGCGTTTTGACCTCTTTTTTTGGCTTTTTGGCTAAGTGTTGGCTAGTTTTACAAATCCGGCGATAACTTTCGGTCTCAGATGTCAAAAATCGAGTCCCGTCGGTTATAACGCATGTACATTGCCTCTCGCGTGCTATTACTTATGTTTAAGGTGTTAACCGGACGCATCGAGGCGGGTTTTGGTCTCTTTTTCGATTAATTTCCTAAGTTTTCTCAAGTTAGCGTCACGGGCTCGAACTCGGTTCCAGATGTTTAATCGAGTCCCGTCAATTGTAACGCGTGTCTATTGCCTATGCGGTGCTATGTGTGTGTTTGCATCTCATTAGGATGGCCGATGAGGGTTTTGACCTCTTTTTCAGCTTTTTAGCTAAGTGTTGGCTAGTTTTACAAACTGGGCGATAACTCAGTCTCCATATGTCAGAATCGAGTCCCGTCAGTTGTAATACGGGTCTATTGCCTACGCGGTGCTATTGCCTATGTTTGCGTGTTAACTGGACGACCGAGGTGGGGTTTGGTCTCTTTTTTGACTAATTTTCTAAGTTTTCTCAAGTTAGGCGTACGGGGCTCGAACTCGGGCTCAGATATCTAATCGAGTCCGTCGGTTATGTAACGCTGTTCATTGCCTACGCGGTGCTATGTGTGTGTTTGCATGTCATTCTGATGGCCGATGCGGGTTTTGACCTCTTTTTCGGCTTTTTGGCTAAGTGTTGGCTAGTTTTGCAAACTAGGCGATAACTCGGTCTCCGTATGTCAGAATTGAGTCTCGTCAGTTGTAACATGTGTCTATTGCCTACGCGGTGCTATTGCCTTTGTTTGCGTGTTATCTGGATGACCGAGGCGGGTTTTGGTCTCTTTTTTGACTAATTTCCTAAGTTTTCTCAAGTTAGGCGTACGGGGCTCGAACAAGGGCTCCGGATATCGGAATCAAGTCCCGTCAGTTGTAACGCGTGTCTATTGCCTACGCGGTGCTATGTGTGTGTTTGCGTGTCATTCGGACATCTGATGCAGATTTTGACCTCTTTTTTGGCTTTTTGGCTAAGTGTTGGCTAGTTTTGCAAACTAGGCGATAACTTGGTCTCCGTATGTCAAAATCGAGTCCCTCATGTCAAAGTTCTGCTTAAGAGATACATCATAAGTTTGAACCCATTTTTCCCACAACATCTTTAACTCATCAACTAACGGCCCGAGGTATACATTGATGTCTTTACTCGAACTCTTATCACCTGGAATCAGTAACGGCATGAACATGTAGGGATCTTTTATGCACATCGAAGGCGGGAGGCTATACACCACAATAATCACCGGCCAAGTTGAGTAGGGCTTTGTGTAAGGCCCGTTAAACGGATTAAACCCATCCGTAGCAAGTCCAAGCCTAACATTACGAACCTCTTCAGCAAACGAGGGGTGCTTATTATCAAAATTTTTCCACTAAATCCCATCTTCTGGGTGCGTCAGTTGACCTTCAACTATGTCCCGTGTAGAGTGCCACCTCATATCCTCGGTGATATGTGTTGACATGAACAACTGCTGAAGCCTCGGGGCAATGGGAAAGTAACGTAAGATCTTTCTCGCACGCCTTTTCCCTTTTTCTTACTTTTTCACAAACGATTCTACTTGTACCACAAATATCACATGACCTCTTATCTTTATTGACATCACCGTAATACAACATACAGTCATTCTCACAAGCATCAATCTTCTCATACCCTAGATTGAGCCTTTTGACCATTTTCTTCATATCATAGTATGACTCCGGTAACTTATTGCCTGCAGGTAAGCACTCCTTCACAATGCGTAACAGTTCATTAAAACCTCTCTCGCTATAGTCATGCTAGTTCTTGAAGTGTAAAAACTTAGTCACGGCAGATAAGACGGTGTGCTTTTCGTGCCCGTCATACAGTGGTGTCGCTGCTTCATGCAATAACTCATAGAAACCCTTAGCACCATCATTCGGCTCTTTCTCGATGCTACTGCCATCCCTGTCTGTATTCCACTGGAAGTATGAACCAACATCTTCGACTATCATGTTAGTACAGTCAAAGGTTTCGTCACCTCTGGATTCCGGTTCTGATTTATGTTCATCCAACCAGGTTTCCTCATGATAGATCCATGTCGTATAACCCTGCTTGAACCCATACGCAAATAAGTCGCACATGACATCACTTCTATCCTTCCACACTTCATTCACACACCTCTTACAAGAACATCTGATCTCATCGCCGCTGACTTGCTCAAACACAAAGTTAAGAAACTGTTCAACCCCACTACGATACTCAGAGCTAAGCCCACTCCTATCACTGGCTACCCTACGTTCCATCTAACTTCGATTAACAGACATCTTGGATAACTGTCTGCTATATATATGGAAAGTTAGACAAACACAAACAAGTCTCCAAGTAAATGTATATGAAAGTTTATGAGTTTCCTAACTTCATCTCCCACTCTAACGGGTCAGGCTTCTATCCCATTCCCGGATGTGTCGCCTCACTGATGCCAACAACTTGAACACATCTTTAAATTTTTCAAAAATTTCTAAGAAGACTTCTCCCCATGGTCTTCAAGTACACGAAATAGACTAACACATCATAGTCTAAATATGCACCCGAAGAACGTCTAGAGATATATATTGACCAAAAATTCAAAAAATATAAAGACGTGCTCAAGTCGTTAACACCGACCTAAGTGAGATCGAAACATACAAGAACAGTCCCAAAATGGGGACTATTTGAGATCCACTCCTACTAAGTGAATCTCAAACGGGTTTCTAAGCTTCCTAAACTATATGAAAATATGCACGTGTGAAAGTATAATGAGCTGGTAAAGAGAGGGCATGAAGATAAAAACATATTTCAATTTCAACCAGAAAGATACAATTTTTAGACAAAACCATAAAGTATATCAATTACCTTTCTCCAGCTATCATGTTAGTCCAAGTATATAACTCTCAACTAGGAAAAGGAAAATAAACAACAGATCCTAAAACAAGTTTACAACACGACAAACACTACAGTAAAAGGACAAATCAAATACCGTAGAAACAACCTGGATATTGTAACTCTGCCATTGAAAGATACTAAATCATAAATTGAGACAATTGAGGCAAACAATAGTAACTATATATAACAAGTTGATCAAGTTATAATCTTTAATAGCAGGGTAATGCTCGGAAGCTCTAATGAACCGCCAAAACTGTAAAATGTTTTCATTAGAGCTTAAGTTAACATTTTGTAGGTCACATTTAAAGATACTTCCTTTATTTTCTACAGCAAAAAAGGCAATACAATTTCACCTTTCCTCTTTACCTTTTTTTACAGCAAAAATCCAATACAGTTTCTGCTTTTCTAAATAACAAACTGCTAATAAATTGCTACTTAACCATAATTGAAGTCTTTTTTATCTGAGAAAGTGTACAGTAAGCTTCGGAAACATCCTTACTTTACCACTATACACATATGCCAATACACAGTCACTAAAGCCTCAAAGACATTACAAATTGCAGAACCATTTTATACAACACAAATTACAAATTGCTAACACATAATTAATTCTACACTAGTACTGTAAGCTAACATATAATAGAGATGAATAATGCTCAAAAAAGGAAAAATATATACTACTTAGCAGGAAAGACAATAATAGAAGCATGATAACATAAGAAAATTGAAGACCCAATTAAACCCTAACATAAATAAATTAGAACTTACAAATAAAAGCCTAAGAAAAAAAAATTATCTTACTAATTGTTGTGCTCTGAGAAATGGAGAACCAGCAGAACCAAGAGGGACGAAAAGATCACAGGCAGCAGGTCGCACATGCCAAGGAAGAGGGAGCAAGAAAGGGGAAGAAGGCCAGTCGGTGGGAGGAAGAAATAGAGAGGCACGCCAACGTTGATGGCGCCGGCGACGATGGATGGAGGAGAGGCGACGGCAGAGGTGCAGAGGCGACGGTGAGGTGCAGAGAGTCGAGAGGGAGAAAGAGAACAGAAGAAAAATGAAAGTCAGGGGATAAATATAACCTCATTCTCGACGGCATTACGATTTGACTCAATAGCGACGGTAAGGCCGTCGCCTATGACCCTTTCCCACGCGCGCAAAATAATTCCCACCAATTTTGGACTCGGAAGGGTCATTCTCGACGGGTACCATTGGCGACGGTGATGCCGTCGCTAATGATGTCATTCTCGACGGGTATGCTGCCGTCGCTAATGAGGCCGTCGCCGATGACATGTTTTTTTGTAGTGGAGCAAAATGGTCATTTTGCCAACTCAACTTCACTTAAAATCAAATACACTCATTTCAACTCAAATTTCTTCAAAAGAAGTCCCATAAGAACCATATCTTAACTTTAGAGCGCAAACTACGCAAAATAGCTCACCAGATTGCCTAACGGAAATCCAAAAATGATATTTCGGTCATGGACCCATCTTCCCAGAATCAAAATAGGAAAAATCCTATGTCATTGTGTAGATCTTGGAAAGAGCTTTCCGGAATGGTATGGCACGCTTCCATTGGACTCCCGGATTGAAAGTTATGAACGACCGAGCGAACAATGCGTTGTCCGAGTGTACGTACTTCGACACGATGGGACCCACATTGTTGGTCATCCTGGGCATCCGAAGGTAGACCTGTAGCACCCCCTTCTATATATAGAGGGCTTGGGGTGGCCATTTTCGAAGAAAAAATAGTGAGGAAACCCTGTCCAATTTGCTCTGTACTCACCCTACACTGAGTGCTTTCTCATTTTAAATACTTGTGAGCTCACATATAGCTTCTATTTTGTACCAGCGGGAGCCGAGTGTTCATCCATTTAAAGTTATTGAAGTCTTATTTGGCAGTCCACTGTAAGCCTTCTTATACACATTAAAGCCTTTCTCATCATCTTTGCACACACCATTCTTCACGTTGAGAGTCGTGTTGCGTGTGTATGTCCGGACTTAGGTCCGTGGTTTCATTTTAGTTTGTACATATATATATAAACTTATATATATATATTTTTTATATATGGACTAACATTATCGAGTTATGCCTCGATTGAGCCTAGACTTCGGTCTGGAGCGTTTATTTTCTTTCGTATATATATGAATTGTGTGTCGATCTTTGTTCGATGAGCCTGGATTTTACATCCGGAGCGTTTACTGTAACGACCCCAAAATGCATACCATTTAAATATCAACTTCGGTCGTTAACCATACATTAAATCTCTAATTTTACATCATTATTCGATATTAAAAACACTAAAATTGCGAAATATTTAAAACGTTTATACATTTCTTTCTTTATTTCCCTGAATCGCAACCTTTATATTACATCTCTTTGATTTAATCTTATATCATGAATCGGTACAACAAAATGACTATATAAAGTCTTACATCATAACTAAATATCCATATACATTGGATAGCTCAACTTACAATTCAACAACATGTTACGTTCAAAATATGAAATACATTTCTCATAAAACATAAGTAATCTTCGTGAATATAGATCTCTATAACTCACTTAGCACATATCTTTACCTTAAAATCTTGACCGCAAAAAGTGGTTATTTGCAAGAGTGAGCTAGACAACCCAAAGAAAGTCTAACGGTTTTCATGCATCACATAACACATAATAACATGCTCGATATACATCTCATTAAAGTAACATGGCATACATGCTTTTAATTCACATAGCAAATATAAAGATTGAGTTCCTTACTCAATCATCATTACTTAGCCAAACCAATGCAGTCATATATCGACTTTAACATTTCATGATTTCAACATGTATAACATATCATGCAATTTAAAACAGTTCATCAAGTCCACGTAACAAATAGGAACCGAAAGACTTGCCTTGATCGTTGTTTACCAATAACAGTTTAACAGCTTACAATTATCTACACTTTACGTGCCCTACACAATTATATAATCATACACATCAACCATTAGTCACATAGCAACACATAGTAGTTGTAATGTAAACTTTATTCAACGTCTCATAACCCTTCCTATCATAAATACACAATGTTCAACTTAATTGTGTTAACTTTCAACTTATATCTCACTATATTTCATATTCGCAGTTCATTCAAGTGCTTAAGTCTTGCTAGGACTACTTATTGGTTTTATATTAAACCCATTTCATATCCTATAATATTCATTTCAATTGAATTGAGACACTTTTTAAGTTCGTTAACACTTGGCACGGCATTTTGACGTTCATTCGTCACACGCCAGATTTGCCTCTCTTGTGTATGCTTACTATGCTTCAATAACTTATCTAATACATCATTTATTAATGTTAAGCATCATTATATTTACTAACATTCATGTTTTATAACTTAGGATATCATCTTTTATGGTCAGGAGCACTACACATGCATATGTGCATGCCCGACGCCCTCCGATTGCCCCGAAAACATAACAGTCTTAAAGATGACCATTGTGACTACTGTTACAGACCTCAAATTGAAAAACTTTAAGAACGAAAGTTGTAGGTCTACTCGTCCTCATTCCGGATCATTTTGAATATCCTCAATCGGAGTTTGTATGAGAAAGTTATGGCCATTTTACTACAGGAGGCCAAAACTGTCCGACTCAGACTACAATTCCGGCGCTGGGGCGCGAGGACTAAGCTAACCAGTGGCACTGAGGTGTGAATTTCAGCGCTGGGGCGCGAATTTCTGGTGCTGGGGCGTGAATTTCGGCGTTGGGGCGCCGAAACTTGCAGAACCCAACCATCGGAGAACAGAACAACTAATTTCTGTCTATTTAACACTGCTAACATCTAAATTAACATGATAACTTATATAAATTACACATATACACACTACCCAACATGTATATACTAGTTTAAATTACTAAACAATAATCAAAGAAAACTTAATTCCTTGAAAATCATATTTTAAAACAAAACTCCATTATTGACAGTTGATAAACATAGTGAATACTATAAATCCTACTAACCACCAATTTGATTACTTTTAAACTACAATTCTCTGTAGTTCATATCCAATTAACATACCCGACTTTCAATTTCACAACTAGCATACAATTGCATCTATAACCTTTGATTTTGTACAACTCAAGTTCATACACGTTTTCACTGTAAAACCAATTCTTCTTTCTCTTTGAACATAATTTAGCATACAACACATATATACATATATACATGCTTGTTATAACAATTACAATTATAATTACATGTAATATCATAACAAATTCTAAAACATGGGTTACATACACTTTTTGTAAAAACCTATATACAGTGAGGTTGAGTTTCAAGAAACATAGAGGCTAAATAGTTATACTATAAAACCTATGTTAAGATTATAAAACATACCTTTTTATTGCTTTTAGAAAAACCATTCACTGAGAATCGCTACTCTGAACTAGCTTTTGAAATCTCAGTCCTTTCTCAAATGCTCTCTCTAAAATTTCTCAGACTCTTTTCTTTCCTTAAACACTACCCTTTTTCCTTTCTCATACTTAACCAAATACAATATACGTAACACAACATAAAACTAACGCAGACGTTTTTTTTAAAAAAAACTGACATTATAATAATTGCCCCTAATCAATTATCAGTTATAAAATTATTATATATATTATTTATATTTTATTTATTTAATTTATATTTAATAAATCAAATTTAAAAATCCAAAAGCCATAAGGCTCTGTTTGGCAAAACTCTTTAAAATTAAAGACTTAATATATTTAAGCCTTGTTTGGCAAAATAAATTAAAACTACTTTAATTTATTTTAATAACCACTTATAATATAGTTATTTGTCACACTTCTAATTAATTAAGTTTTCATACTTAATTTGATTAATTCTAATAACAATTCATTGTATAATATAATAATTTATTTAATCATTATAAACTCTCTAACTTAATTAATAAATTAAATTAGATTACTATTTCAAAATAATTACTTTCCTTAACTCATTAATTATTTATTAAACAAATAAATAATCAAATCACATCAAATCAATTAAACAAATACTTATTCAACGATAAACACATCCATTAAATATTTATATAATTCAATAAATATTTAAATATTTAATTAAAAATCTGGATTGTTACATCATTCCCTCCTTATAAGGATTCTGTCCTCAGAATCACAACTCAAACTACTCATTCGTTACAATCTTCCCTACTTACAAAGATTCTGTCCTCAGAATCGAAGACACAATTTAAATAAATAACTTAGAGTAATCTTTCATCATTTTATCTAAATATATGTTTTATATTTCCTACTACATTCATTACTTTAACAAATTACAGGTTTCATTTCATAACCTTCACTTGAACTCGATTATATTCTGAGTATTATATATCTTTTAACCCATTCATTTCCTTTTCTAAGGATCACTATCATAAACACTCGAGATATTACATTTACCCTTTCTTCTAAGAATTTCGTTCTCGAAATTTTTATTCATTCAATCTAACAAAATAGATTTTACACTAATACTTCATTCATTCCTTGGGTTTTATAACCACTTCATTTCCACAAAGATCATTCTATAACTATTAACTTTTCTATTAAAAGTTTTACATTATTCTTTAATAACTCATCTCCTTCTTACTTCAAAATCTCTTTTCTCACTTATTCAACATATTCATCATCCAGTGTCGTATTCTATGACTCACTTCTTTCAAAGGAATACTTTCCATTTTCACTTCCATCTTGCAGAATAACAAGAATCTTCCATAATTGTTCAATAATGGGAAAGTAGTATGAATAACTCAGGAATTTAAAAGATTCCAAATCATGCTGAGGGGTCACAAGACCGTGAACTCTATTATCTAGGTTTAATAGTGTTTCACCCTCCGGTTCTTCACACTTTAAACCCTCTTTGGCAGAATGTTTATCAATCACATGCAAAGACTAAAAACACCCTCCACTCGTACACTAGGTGGCCAACCTATTGTACCACTACGTTGGGCCGCAACGTAGTTTTTTGTAACGACTATATGCGTTACGCTCAGTACTTAAGGTGTTAATCCCTTCGTACTATGTATTGTGCACAAACATTTCAGCGCAAAGTATAAACTAAGCGCAACCTCTAATAAAAGAGTTGTTCATCTCAGAATTTTGATTGCAAGCATTCAACTAAGGGTCTAATGACCACGAACCATGCCCACAGTTATAAGTAATCTTTCAACTTTAACTTTAACAGTCATACGACTATAAGGACTCCAAGGTACTTAGGGTATCAATCCTTCGTATACGTATTGTGCTCAAAACATTTCAAATATAAAGTATAAACTAAGCGCAACCCCTAAATAATAGGGTTGTTCATCTCAACTTTTTAACATCTGAATCCGCACCAAAATAATTTGGTTTGGCATAACTTCTCAAGAAACTCTTGAATTTCATGAACATCTTTCAATATTTGTCTAGCTGAATCAAATAGCATAGAGCTCTACAACAATTCAGACATCAACCGAAATATACATATACATACATACATATGTATTCTCATATCTTAAAGAAATCTCAAAATCTTTTTTATGACGCCACGATACCGCATCAGATTGTATTACAAATCAGGCCGAGGATTCCGCTATTTGGTGATTTTATCATACTACATCATACCATAGTGGGCTGACGATCCTTAGATCACATCCAACACTAGGTAATACTGCATTGACGACTCCATCATTTTTATCATCTTTGCACCAGGTTACATGATGCATTAATGATATAAAATATATTTTGATATATTGAAAATCATTTTTGTCTAACCAAGCAATTAACATAGTATATACTGAATAACAAGATTGTTGTTAAAACTTATTGGTTCCATCATTTGATCCAATGTTTTTCAAGAAAATAAAAGTGTAAACATCGACGAAGTCAATAAATTTCAAAGTCTAGCATAGCTAGTAGATTCGAGAATACCTATGCTTCCACCATCAACTCCACTTCTATATAATGATCCATTGCTTAATAGGTCTATCTATTCTATCATCCTCAATACTCCATTCACACTTATCTATACCCAGTTAAATCAAAACTTACCACACGTTATGAGTTCAGGAACTTGCCACAATCATATGAGTTTAAGAACTTATCCTAGTCATACCATAGGCGTCCATTCGCTGAGGAGTTCAAAAATATACCATATAATTATGAGTCACGAACCTACCATAAGTATGAGTTTTAAGAACTCGCACTTAACCTTATAATATATTAAACCCATTTCATATCCTATAATATTCATTTCAATTGAATTGAAACACTTTTTAAGTTCGTTAACACTTGGCACGGCGTTTAATCGCTCATTCGTCACACGCCTGGATTTGCTTTCTCTCAGTGTATGCTTACTATGCTTTAATAACTTATCTAATACATCATTTATTAATGTTAAGCATCATTATATTTACTAACATTCATGTTTTATAACTTAGGACATCATCTTTTATGGTCAGGAGCACTACACATGCATATGTGCATACCGACGCCTCCTCATCATGCTTCCAAAAACATAAATAAATCTTAAAGATGACCATTGTGACTATCATTACATAACACTTTGCCATATCTTGTTTAAAATGATTTTTATACAAATTCAAACCACAATATATATAGGTGCGAACGAGGCCTCGCACTACTTCCATATAAATAGCACATTTACCCACACATACCCACATTCATATTGCAGTTTCTTGAAAAGTGGCAGTCAACGTGGTAACACGGATGTCGGGGGGTGCCTAACACCTTCCCTCCTCATAATCAAGCCTCGGAACCCTAATGAATCTCGATTTCACAGACCCGTTTAGCAATGTCACATCACTGGGTCAATGTGCAAATATTTTCTCAGTTGTGTTGGTACAACCATATAAAAAAACAACTGGCAACTCTCACAGTCCAATCGTCGACATATAAATGTCGGACCTTTTCACAACTTGTTTTTTTCAAACAAATCTCACCTAACATGAGAACACCAAAGAACAAGAACAGAAAGGGACAAATAAAAATCCCGACGTCGACGGTGGTGACTCTGCTGGGACTTCATGAAGAGGGCTTAAGTCGCTACTACAAACTTTTCAAAATCTGTTATATGCTTATGTGTGGATGTTGCGTATGTCGACGTCCGGATTTTTTGGGTGTCCTTTCCGTTACTTGTTCTTTGGTGTTCTCATTTTAGGTGAGATTTGTTTGAAAAAACAAGTGAAAAAGGCCCATACATGTATAATGTTGACGATGGACCGCTAAGAGTCGCTAGTTGGTTTTTAAATGGTTGTACCAACACAACCGAGAAAAGGTTTGCACATTGATCAATGATGATGTGACATCGATATACTTAATGCCTACGTAACCGAGATTCATTTAGGTCCGGGACTTGGTTATCTTGGGAAGGGTGTTAGGCACCCAGACATCCGTGTTACCACTACGACCGCTTCTTTCGTAAAAACTATTATCCGAGTGTGTGTGTGTGGGTCAATGTGTCATGTATATGAAAATTGTGCGAGGCCTCGTTCAAACCTATATACACTGGATTTGAATTTATGTAAAATTCGCTTTTAGCAAGATATATGCGATGATGTTTTATAAAAGAGGTTTTTCAAAACCCGATGCTCAATAGAATTGAGACCTTTACACTCCCATTTTATTAAGTGATCAATTGGATTGATTTTATTTGACAAATGCGAGGCATCCGTATGAAAATAATATACAAATATAATGCCGACTTCATCGTGGGTATTATAATAACCCGATATTTTCTATGTAAATAAATAAGAAATTTTGCATATAATTTTTTTAAATGATGAGAATATGTGTCAAGTAATGTATGATAAATGCAAATATATTTATTACCTATAAATAATTTTAGAATTATTAATCACTACAAATTATATTCCTATAGTAATTAATTTTTGTAAGCGTAAATGTTTTTATTAATTATTTTCCATGAAAACATGATTTTATATTATTTAAATAATATATGAAATGATTATTAAAGTATAATAATAAATATTTTATTATATGAATTTGTTGAGAATATTTAAGTTAATTATTTTAGCTTAATTATTGATGTTGTATATGAAGAACAAATCAGATATGGAATCCAAACCCTAAATTTGGGTATTGATCAATGGATGAGAATAATAATATAATATTAATTATATTTTAACTTTTTAGTGCTATAAATATGTACTGTAAATGTGTAGACTGATAATGGTGGGCCAAATATGGTAAATTAGGTCATAACCCTCATGTCGTATTATTAAACTCTAATTGCTAAACTCGGTTATGAGTTCGAGACGGTGTAGTACTTGTGTTATATGAATTTTACTGTGTATTATATAATTTCTGTAATTAGGAGAAACCCTAATTATTATTTGAAAACCCTAATCTGCTAATATTAGAAACCCTAATTACTGTTTTAGTAAATTATAATGATAATTAGGAAACCCTAATTGTTAATTTGGGAACCCTAATTATGTTAAGGAACCCTAATTATTTAAACCCTAATTTTCTATTAAAAATCCTAATTTCTATTAAAAACCCTAATTTAATTAGTGTGTTTAAAATTAAAATTTTATTACACTTTAATTTTTAATTGTCCAAATCCTAGAAATTATTTGGGAAACTTTAAGATGTAAAATCTAGTGATTAAAACCTAGACTTAATAACATTGGACAAGAATACCCTTGAAATTAAAAATAATTACCAAAATACCCTTTTGTCCCATTAGTTGAATTATTGCTAGCCAAATCTTGTAAAATCTGGCCAGCCACCCTATTATCTAGCTAGGAGCTATAGCACTCCAATTCTCAGCCATTACTAGCAGCCAACAACATTGCATATCAATATACATATAGATTCAAGAGAGAGAAAGTACACTTAATGGCCTAAATTGTTCACAAATGCATAGTCATATTCTCTCAACTCAAAACCCACGAAAAAATAAGCTAGATCAGTCACATAATCAAGCCCTACGAAATCCAACAACAAATCAAGAGCTTTAAGATCAAGATTGATCAAAGTAAAGGTATAAACCCTAGCTTGAATTCTACCTTTTGATGATGTGTTAGATGTTGTTTTTTTATATGTTAAATTTGCTGTTAGTAGTGTCTAATGTTGATCTGGGTTGCTAAATGTTGAATCCATAACATCTAGAGGCTCTGGATTTGAAGATTTACAAAATCTGGAAAATTTTTGTTTTGATTTACGACAACGAATGTCGTGCCCCATATCTCTGCGATCTTTAATGATTTTTGTGTTTTGAAAGTTTATAGTTGTAAGTCGATATGAGATCTGTACTCAGATCAAAAAAGGCCTAGATAAGTTTTATATTGCACGTTATTCGTGGTCAAACCACGTTGACCGGCATTCTTGGTGGAAATCAAGGACCCATGAACTTGCCCAGAAAAGCTCGACAATGAAAGTTCATGGGCCCGATCTTCTGTTGATAGTTGTTTGGTTTCTTTTGTTGTAATAAGTTTGTTGTTTGTTGTTTATTCTATATATTTAATCTTATAGAACATCTAAATGAATAACAGATTCATATGAGTATGCGGTCAAACCATGTAAGATGATCACGATTTCGTTTTACGGGTAACCCAAAAAACGTATGATCGTGATTTCGACATGGGTTGATTCGATTAATATTTGACGCATTAATGGTTGTTATGGTGATTATATGTGATATATTTCTTCATGTATATGTTGGTTAGCTACTTAAAGATTAAATCACGTAAACAATATTGGGATCATAAGTTATGGGAGACCAAAAGTGAATAGTCGAATGTTTCTTCATTTCAGGTAACCTGAAATGAAGAAACGACTCATAACTTGTTCATGAGCCTATATCTTACAATTATGTTATGTTATGAACCCATGGTGGTGGAGATAATGGATCGTTTAGTCTTGCATGAGTACTTGATAAATGGATTTTATATACACTTATCCCAAGATTCTTTTACTTGAATTAGTTAATTTATATTTATAGAAAAATGTCTTGAATTACTTTTCATTATTCAAATTTTGTGTTCATTTTGTAGGTTATCGTTTTGGGATATAAAATGTATTTAATTTATTGTGGCGACTATTAGTAATTTAAAAGCAAAATGAAAAATCATTTAAAAAAAAGCAAACCGACATCATTTGGGCTTTCATGTTTACTTAATAAAGATATTAAATAAATGATGAAAAATAGAATTAATGATTTAAAATTTATATGAAAATGATTTAAAGATTATAAAAAATATTTTAAGTTATAAAATATAACTTTTGATATTTTGTCATGAAAAATATTAATATTTTAATATTAAGGATATTAGATTCATTTAATAATTATATTAGATAAAGTAATGTAAAATGATTTTAATATTATAAAATCATTTTAAAGGAAAATAAAGTGTTTAAAGATATTTTACGTTATAAAACATATTTTTTAATATTTAAAGGATAATTTCATTAATAAATCAATATTACTTGATAATAATTTAATATTAATGAAATTAAGTTTATTTAATAATTATATTAAATAAATAGTTTTAAAATGGTTTTATTGATTTAAAAATCATATAACGGTAATATTAATACTTTAAAAATATTTTGAGTTATTATAAATAACTTTAATATTTTGGCAATAGTTTCATTAATAGTTTAATATTAATTAAATATCAATGATAATTATTTTAAAATTATTATAAGGTTATGAAAAATAGTATGGTATATATTTAAAATATCTAAATGAATATTGAATTATAGATTAGAGTTTTAGACTTCGATAATTACCCGATAAAAAGTCACATCGGTATATAGAAATATTTCAGAAATTGATCCGAACTTAGATAAATTGACTAGATATGTATGCATTTATGATCCAATGACCATTAAACATATGTGATGATGTGATTAGGTTATGTCTTTGTTACAATGCAATTATCGATCTTATGTGTTACGATATATTATTCTAATTGCACGAATGATCTTATTCTTTATGATAGGTCATTTGTATAAAAGATTAATCTAAGTTATATTATTGTTTCCTGGCAATTATTTTGATAATTATCCTACTTTTGCATTTACTTTATGCGATGGACATGAGTAAGAAAGTTTCGAAATTATATTATTATTGTGCGGATTATTAACTCTATTACTATTGATTATGTATTCAATCTTTGTATTCATACAAGTTCTTACATTATCCGATCATTATATTATTGTATAATTCGGATATTTATTACATTACGTTAATTCGTATATAGGGTTAGACAAGTGTCCCCACTTGGATAACCATTGTATTTAATCATATGTTGATACATACTTATTGATTTCAAGTATGTATACGTTGACTTAAAAGCCGTCTAAGCTATTTGATTCAGCTAGACATAAAAATATTGTTGAACATGATAGAACGTTATTGTATCCAACCAGATTGTTTTGGTTTGGATTCCGGACTAAGTATGAACATCCCGAATATGGGAAAACTTTTGTGCACCTAAGGTGGATAGAGTGAACGATAATATCGTTCTTGCATGTAGTATTGATCAATACAGGGCATAATGGGCTGATCACCCCCCGTGCCCGTAAGTTATGACGGTTTACAGATGAAGTTTTGTTTAAACTTTTCGAAAATAGAAAACAATGTTCATAGTATGTTGACTGATCTCCAGATATAGTCTGTACGTAGTTTCAAAGATTTGATATGAAAGTGATATGTTGTTATTATTGGTTCAGCTTACTTCACAACTGTTGATTCTTTGTAGAAGTGTCTTTCAAAGAAAACATTTAATTCTTTCACATTAATATATTGTTGTTATTATTATCAAGGGCAATCCAATGCTCATTCTTGCTTTAAATTTAAATGTTTTCGATTAAATATGATCAACCTGAAGGCTCAGGCAAGAACAAGGGGAAAGAAAAGCTGTACGAATGAGATTTATAATATGTTGTGTAATAGATATAGTTTATTAAACCATGATACTTATTATCTATGATGTAATGAATGTTTAAAGGTCTCGTACCTAGGAGTAAACTTTGATGCATATGTAAATTAAGTTTAAACTTTATATTATTGTTATTATTATTAGCATTATTCAGCTTATAGAAATGGTATTGTGAAGCACCGAGTTCGGGTTTCAAGTACCTGGATTTGGGGGCGTCTCAGGTTGGTATCAAAGCTTTAGGGTTAGAAACCTTAGTAGGGATCGACCTTAGGCTATAACCTTAGAACAGAGAGAAACGTTGAAAATATAGATAACTCATATAGAGTTTAAAAGGAGATGAATTGAATAAGTTCATCGTTGAACAAAATAAAAGATAACTCTTATAAAACTATTGTTTACTGTGTGTATATATTATTTACTAATCAACATAAGTTGTGTGTAGATGTCAAGTGGAAAAGAATTAGGATACTCTCGATCGTAAAGAAGGAGCCATATCAAAGCCAAAAGTCAAATAGAGGCTCATAGTGCGATAACCTTGATGAGGTGGTGGTATTGGAAAACGTAGTACGGATCCAAAAATGGTGGAACTAACGAGATAGTGATTCGAGACCTAAAGTTGGGCCGATCAAGCATTAATCAAGTACGAGAATCAAGAACAAGGTTTCTTCTCTAGAAAAGTTGTGGGAAATAGAAAAGCTACTAAATAACCAATTGCGAAAGGCGTTAATAGAAACTATGGAAGAAACAAGATAAGCTTAAAATCCAAATTGATCAAATGGGAGCCTAATTAACAAATTATTAATGCATTCGAGCAAGAAAGGGAAAAGAAAGATGAAAGACTATGACTTAGGAAATTAGCAGGATTAGTAGTTGATTATGTGTGTTTGATAATGTTAGGGTGTAATGTATTATTCTCAAACTTTTTTATAAGTTATTACAGTAATTCCCGACTTTTGTGGTCACAAAGGGATAGCAGTATGTGTTATGTTATGTAAAGTACTTTGAATTGATGATTACGAATCAATGTTTCATTAATGGAATAAGTTTTGTATAAAACTTTGTGTTACATGTTAAACTTATACAATAAGGTTTAGAATGTAAGTTAAATTTATGATTTTATGTAATCAGATAATGCCGCCAAGACGTCAAACACGAAATCAAAGGGCAGAGGAATCTATCAACAACGCTGAGGGACAACAGCAAGACCCAATGCAAAACTTTGCGAACATGATAGCTCATGCTATGTAGTAGGGAATACCAGCCGTAGGAAACCGACCAGATAATCGCTTGGCAAACTTTAAAGACTTTAAGGCAGTAGGACCACCAGAATTCAGGGGAACAGCTGACCCTATAGAAGCCCAAACATGGGTTAACGAGATAGAAAAGGTGTTCGTAGTTGCTAGGGTAGATGAGGGGAATAAGACCTCTTTTGCCACTTATATGTTGAAAGGGGAGGCAAACTTTTAGTGGGAAGCAAATCAAACTAGGGCAGGAGAGGGAGTAGTTACTTGGGCTAGGTTTAAGACTTTTTTTTTCGAAAACTACCTCTCAGCTAGCATGCAGGCTAGGATGGAGGTAAAATTTCTAGAGTTAAAGCAGGAGAATATGGTACATTGCGGAGTATGCCGCAAAGTTTAATGAGTTAGCTAGGTTCATCGCATCAAGTTGATCACGGAGGCTAGGAAGGCAAGAAGGTTCGAGTGGGATTAAAACCACAGCTCTACAACAACAAGGGCGGCGTGTTGCAAATCAATACTTTTACAACACTCATGGAAAAGGCTATCATAGCTAAGGAGGGAGTGAGGCCATAAGCCTCTATAACAAGGAGAAGAGGAACAAAGGCAAGGTCAGGAGTTGTGTAGGTGGAAACTAATAGTGGAAGGTGGGTGAGAAAAACTAATAGTTTTGGGAATAGTTAGGGAGAAAAAGGAAAGGTGGAAGCGAATTATTTTGGGAATGTTCAGGGTGAAGTGAGTGTCAAGTGTGAAGAAGCAGATAGTTCATATCTCTCCCAACTGCCCCAACCCAAGAATGAACAATGGGTATTTTCTATGTGGATCGACTGAACATAAGGTGAGGGATTGTCCAAAGAGGAAAATGGAGGCAGGGAGTGTAACCACGGGAAAAGGAAGCGGGACTATGGCAATCACAGGACCGACTTCGACCAACAAACCAACCGCACGAGTCTTCAATATGACGGTCTAGGATACTGTAGCAGCTGGGAATGGAACTCCAGATATTATTCAAATAACTTTTATTTTCATGTAAATATTTGATTTTCCTTTATATAGCAAATTATTTTATAAATAAAATTTTGAGGGAGGAATTTGAGTTCTTTTTAGAAATAAAATTATCGTTTAATCAGAAAGATAAGCTTTATATAAATGGTTAAAGATCAGTTCGATTAAATATGATCGAGATCTACTTGCAATGATTGTGTATGTATGTACCCCTGTATGTACGTATGAGTTTTTACAACGGTGATTCCGGGGACGAAATCCTTATAAGGGAGGGTGAATGTAATAACCCAGATATTTTCTATGTAAATAAATAAGAAATTTTGCATATAATTTTTTTTTATTATTTTAATGATGAGAATATGTGTCAAGTAATGTATGATAAATGCAAATATATTTATTACCTATAAATAATTTTAGAATTATTAATCACTACAAATTATATTCATATAGTAATTAATTTTTGTAAGCAGAAATGTTTTTATTAATTATTTTCCATGAAAACATGATTTTATATTATTTAAATAATATATGAAATGATTATTAGAAGTATAATAATAAATATTTTATTATATGAATTTGTTCGTAATATTTAAGTTAATTATTTTAGCTTAATTATTGATGTTGTATATGAAGAATAAATCATATATGGAATCAAAACCCTAAATTTAGATTTTTCATCAATGGATGAGAATAATAATATAATATTAATTATATTTTAACTTTTTAAGTTATAAATATGTACTATAAATGTGTAGACTGATAATGGTGGGCCAAATATGGTAAATTAGGTCATAACCCTCATGTCGTATTATTAAACTCTAATTGCTAAACTCGGTTATGAGTTCGAGAGGCAGATTGTAGTACTTGTGTTATATGAATTTTCACATGTATTATATAATTTCAGTAATTAGGAGAAACCCTAATTATTATTTGAAAACCTAATCTGCTAATATTAGAAACCCTAATTACTTTGTTTTAGTAAATTATAATGATAATTAGGAAACCCTAATTGTTAATTTGGGAACCCTAATGATGTTAAGAAACCCTAATTATTTAAACCCTAATTTTCTATTAAAAACCCTAATTTCTATTAAAAAACCTAATTTAATTAGTGTGTTTAAAATTAAAATTTTATTACACTTTAATTTTTAATTGTCCAAATCCAAGAAATTATTTGGGAAACTTTAAGATGTTAAATCTAGTGATTAAACCCTAGACTTAATAACATTGGACAAGAATACCCTTGAAATTAAAAATAATTACCAAAATACCCTTTTATCCCATTAGTTGAATTATTGCTAGCCAAATCTTGCAAAATCTGGCCAGCCACCCTATTATCTAGCTAGGAGCTATAGCACTCCAATTCTCAGCCATTACTAGTAGCCAAAAGCATTGCATATCAATATACATATAGATTCAAGAGAGAGAAAGTACACTTAATGGCCTAAATTGTTCACAAATGCATAGTCATATTCTCTCAACTCAAAACCCACAAAAAAATAAGATAGATCAGTCACATAATCAAGCCCTACGAAATCCAACAACAAATCAGTAGCCTAAGATCAAGATTGATCAAAGTAAAGGTATAAACCCTAGCTTGAATTCTGACCTTTGATGATGTGTTAGATGTTGTTTTTTTATGTTAAATGTGTTGTTAGTAGTGTCTAATGAAGATTTGGGTTGCTAGATGTTGAATCCATAACATCTAGAGGCTCGGATTTGAAGATTTACAAAATCTGAAAATTTTGTTTTGATTTACGACAACGAATGTTAGGCTCTCAGATCTCTGCGATCTTTAATGATTTTGTGTTTTGAAAGTTTATAGTTGAGTCCGATATGAGATATGTGCTCTGTGTCAAAAGTAGGCCTAGATAAGTTTTATATAGCACGTTATTCGTGGTCAAACCACGTTGGCCCCAAGATTGACTAGTGGAAATCAAGCGACCATGAACTTGCCCGAAAGCTCGGCGACAAGTTCATGGGCCCAAATCTTTCTTTTGTTAGTTGTTTGGTTTCTTTTGTTATAATAAGTTTGTTGTTTGTTGTTTATTCTATATATTTAATCTTATAGAACATCTAAATGAATAACAGGATTCATGTAGTGTACTTGGTCAAACCATGTAAGATGATCATGATTTTTACGTTTTACGGGTAACCCAAAAACGTATGATCGTGATTTCCGACATGGGTTGATTGATTAATATTTAATACGCGTTAATGGTTGTTATGGTGATTATATGTGATATATTTCTTCATGTATATGTTGGTTAGCTAATGCAAAGATTAAATCACGTAAACAATACTGGGGATTAAGTTATGGGAGACCAAAGTGAGCATAGTCGAATTGTTTCTTCATTTCTGGTAACCCGAAATGAAGAAATGACTCTGACAACTTGTTCATGAGCCTATATCTTGCAATTATGTTATGTTATGGTGGTCCGCCAAAGGGCTTTTAATGACAGCACAATATATATTTAATTTCAAAAATTAATTAATTTAATTAAATAAATAGAAAAAATAGTTTTTAATTATTAAAATACAAAATAAATTACTAAAAATTATTCTAAAGTCCGAAAATTAGTTTTAATTATTTTAAGTATATTTCATGAATATTTAATATTTTTGGGATATAAAAAGTATTTAATTTATTTAAGAATAATATTAAATAAATTATTTAAAAATGATTTTAGTACATGAAAATCATTTAAAAATAGGTTATGATATAAAAGATATTTTAAGTTATTTTCTATAATTCTTAATATTTTGTGATGATTTTCATTATTAATTAGATATTAATGATGATTAAGTTATTTAATAAAGATATTAAATAAATGATGAAAAATAGAATTAATGATTTAAAATTTATATGAAAATGATTTAGAGATTATAAAAAATATTTGAAGTTATAAAATATAACTTTTGATATTTCAATCATGAAAAATATTAATATTTTAATATTAAGGATATTTGATTCATTTAATAATTATATTAGATAAAGTAATGTAAAATGATTTTAATATTAAAAAAATCATTTTAAAGGAAAATAAAGTGTTTAAATATATTTTAAGTTATAAAAATAACTTTTAATATTTAAAGGATAATTTCATTAATAAATCAATATTACGATAATAATTTAATATTAATGATATTAAGTTTATTTAATAATTATATTAAATAAATAGTTTTAAAATGGTTTTATTGATTTAAAAATCATTTAAAGGTAATATTAATACTTTAAAAATATTTTGAGTTATTATAAATAACTTTAATATTTTGGCAATAGTTTCATTAATAGTTTGATATTAATTAAATATTAATGATAATAGAATTAGTTAATATTTAAATCATTTAATAATGATTTCAAAGTTTGAAAATTCATGATAAAGTATAATAATTATTTTAAAATTATTATAAGGTTATGAAAAATAATATGGTGATATTTAAAATATTTAAACGAATATTGAACTATAGATTAGAGTTTTAGACTCGATAATTACCCGATAAAGCCATTTTCAGATATAGAAATATTTTAAATTGATCCTGACTTAGATAAATTGACTAGATATGTGTCTGCTTATGATCCAATGACTATTAAACATATGTGATAATGTGATTAGGTTATGTCTTGACTTGAAATGTAGTACTAGGTGTTATAATATATTGTTCTAATTGAATCGAATGATCTTATTAATGATAGTCGTCAGATAAAAGATTAATCTAAGTTGCGTTATTGTAAGTCGCAATTCAAGCAAGTATCTAAACCTTATGCACTACTTTTATTTCGCAAAACAGTATATTATGTTATGCAAGTTTCCTAAACTTACTCTAATTATTATTGAGCAAGTATCCGATCTATTGTTTACATCAGGTAAGTATCCTACTTTTGCATTTACTTTATGCAATGGACATGAGTAAGAAAGTTTCGTAATTATATTATTATTGTGCGGATTATTAACTCTATTATTATTGATTATGTATCCAATCTTTGTATTCATACAAGTTCTTACATTATCCGATCAACGTATTATTGTATAATTCTTTATATTTAATATGTTAGTTAATTCAGATATAGGGTTGCATAAGTGTCCCCACTTGGATAACCATTATATTAATCATATGTTGATATATACTTATTGATTTCAAGTATGTATACGTTGACTTAAAAGCAGTCTAAGCTATTTGATTCAACTAGACATAAAAATATATTTGAACAAGATAGAACGTTATTGTATCCAACCAAATTGTTTTGGTTTGGATTCCCGACTAAGTATGAACATCCCGAATATGGGAAAACTTTTGTGCACCTAAGGTGGATAGAGTGAACGATAATATCGTTCTTGCATGTAGTATTGATCAATATAGGGCATAACGGGCTGATCACCCCCCCGTGCCCGTAAGTTATGATGGTTTACAGATGAAGTTCTGTTTAACCTTTTTGAAAATAGAAACCAATGTTCATAGTATATTGACTGATCTCCAGATATAGTCTGTACGTAGTTTCAAAGATTTGATATGGAAGTGATATGTTGTTATTATTGGTTCAGCTTACTTCACAACTGTTGATTCGTTGTAGAAGTGTCTTTCAAAGAAAACATTTAATTCTTTCAGCTAATATATATTGTTGTTATTACTTGCTGGGCAATCCAATGCTCATTCTTGCTTTAAATTTAAATGTTTTCAGTTAAGTATGATCAACCTGAAGGCTCAGGCAAGAACAAGGGGAAAGGAAAGCTGTACGAATGAGATTTATAATATGTTGTGTAATAGATATAGTTTATTAAGACAATGATACTTATTATCTATGATGTAATGAATGTTTAAAGGTCTCGTACCTGGGAGTAAACTTTGATGCATATGTAAATTAAGTTTAAACTTTATATTATTGTTATTATTATTAGCATTATTCAGCTTATAGAAATGGTATCGTGAAGCACCGAGTTCGGGTTTCAAGTACCTTTGATTGGGGGCTTCACAAACTTGCATCACGCATAAGTTCGAATGGCATTTTCCAGTCCGGTCATGACTATATCACAAAATAGTAGTTAATTTCTTCTTCAACAATTCAAACGCGACTTGCATTCCGTAGTAAAGCTAAAGTCGATCCTTCTCTAAAAGACCGCATAGAGGTTTTACAATCTTAGAAAGTCTTTTATGAACCTCCTAGAGAACCCAAGATGCCCCGAAAACTGCGAATACCCTTAAATCGAGCTCGGTGGAGGTAGTTTCTCGATCGTGTCCAACTTTGCCTTGTCCACCTCCAATCCTTGAGCCGACACCTTATGTCCCAAAATTATGCCCTCTTCAACCATGAAGTGGCATTTTCCCTATTCGATTATGAGGTTTGTATCCTTACACCACCGCAATACCATGACCATTCTCTAAGCAAGTGTCAAAATTGTCCCCATAGATCGAGAAATCGTCCCATGAAGACTTCAACATTCTTCTCCACCATATCCAGAAAATAGCCATCATACAATCACCGAAAGTTGCTTGGGTGCATTGCACATTCAGAATGACATTCTCCTGAATGCAAAGGTGCCGTAAGGGCAAGTGAATGTTGTCTTTTCTTGATCCTCAAGAGCGATAGCAATCTTATTATATCCCGAATATCCATCCAATAAGCAGTAAAACTCATGTCCCGCTAACATGTCTAACATTTGATCGATAAAAGGTAAGCGGAAATGATCCTTTCAAGTTGCCTTATTCAATCTCCTATAATCAATGCACACCTCCAACTCGTTACTATCCTTATTGGAATTAACTCGTTGTCCTCATTCTCAATTACCGCTATTCCCCTTTCTTAGGCACACAATGAATCGGACTTACCCATTTCTTTGTCGGAATTGGATATATGACACCAAGATCCAATAATTTCGAATTTCCTTCTTGACCACTTCCTTCATGATTGGGTTAAAAATCGACGTTGATGCTCCACCGATGGACTTGCATCATCCTCCATCGTAATCTTGTGCATGCAAAATGATGGGCTAATGCCTTTTATATCCATAATCGTCCATCCAATCATTGATTTGTGATCCCTAAGCACCCTCGAGAACTTTTCTTCCATGATTCGTTAAGTGCAGCAGAAATAATTACTGGTAAAGAATTTAAATCGCCTAAATATGCATACCTGAGATGTTTAGGGAGTGGCTTAAGTTCCAATGCCGGTGGCTCCTCCAATGATGGTTTTAATTTTTCTGCAACTGTCTCCTCGGTGTGTAGAGGTTCAACCGGTGCTCTGAATCGGCTAACTCGTGGCAACGAGTCTAGCATCTGTAATAAGTCCACAAATTCCGGGTCATCGTTTTCCTCATCCCCTAGTAAAGTTATTTCCAACGGATCTTTGATCAAACTCTTGCTCATATCTTCGCTGGTAATTTGCTCCATTAGATCCATTCGATTACACTCTTCCTCGTCCGTGGGATATTTCATGGCCTTGAACACATTGAATTTTACTTCTTGATCTTGGACCCTCATTGTAAGTTCTCCTTTTGCGCCTATGAGTGTCCTTCCAGGTACAAGAAAGGTCTCCCCTAGGATGATCGGGATGTTCTTATCTTCATCAAAATCCAAAGATGATAAAGTCCGCAGGAATATAAACTTATCCACTTTTACCAAAATGTCCTCTCTGAATGCCTCTCGGATATGTGGATCTGATTTATCCGCCAACCGCAATGAAAATATTCAGAAGCTTTGGCACGGCAAACCCAATTCAATATACCGATAATGGCATCAGTTTATACTCCCCAAATCACATAAGCACTTGTTAAACGACAACTTCCGATCATGCACGGATAGTAAAGCTCCGGGTCTTTGAGTTTTGGTGGAAGCTTTTTCTCAGTAACAATCGCACTACACTCCTCTGTTAGTGCCACTGTTTCAAGTCTTCCCATTTCTTCTTCCCATGTGATCCCCTTCATAAACTTTGCATAACTCGGCATTTGTTCTAGGGCCTCTACGAATGGGATGTTAATCTGGAGTTTCTTGAACACATCTAAAACTTCTTGCGAATCGCTTATCCGATTTCTATTTTGGACTCTCTCTTCGAATGGCAAAGGAGGATAAATAATCATTTCATTTGTTTAACTTTATTTCCTCATTTTTGTTACCCTCCATTGCATTCACATCAACTTTTTCCTTCGGTGTTGCTGAATTTTTCGCACTATTCCCACCGAGGTGTTTTCCACTTCTCAACATAACCGCTTGACATTGCTCATGATTACCCTTCAGATTTCTTTCGGTGTCGCTAGGTAATGATCCTTGTGGTCTATTATTCAATGCCAATGCAATTTGACCTTTCTGATTCTCTATATTTTTGATAGCAATAGCTTGATTCTTCATAGCCAAATCGTTGCTAGTCATGTACCTTGCCCATGATTCCTCCCCATTGGTTTTTCCTGCTTTTGTTGAATCTGCTGTGGATGACTATGAAAACCAGGGGGATATGATGGTCGTGGAGCTTGAGTTTGTTGATTATTGCTCCATGAGAGGTTTGGGTGGTTCCTATTCCCCTGGTTATAGGTGTTTTGGTAGGTATTTTGCGAAATTCTGTTGTAGTTGCCTATGAACTGAACAGATGCTGGATTTATTGCACACTGCTCTGTTAGATGATCACCCGCACACAATTCACATATTACCATAACCTGCTGAACTTATTGAACTTGAGCCCTATATCGTATTCACCCTCTCATTCATCGTGATCAAACTTTATGGATAGTGCGAGAAAGAGTTGCTTGTATAGTCAATTACTCCATCTAATTCCAAGATCCCAGCCGCCTTTGCCTGTGTCATTCTTGTTGTGGGCCACTGGTAGTTATTTTCCGACATTGTTTCTATCAAATTGTAGGCTTCCTCGTAACTCTTCTTAGCCATGAATGCACCGCTTCGATGCCGCATCAATGCTAGTTCTAACATTTCCATGTAGGCCCGTTATAGAAGGTGTTCATTTGTAACCACTGGGCAATCCATGATGTGGGCATTTTCTCGAGTAATTCTTTGTATCCTCCCATGACTCATATAGTGACTCTCCATTCTGCTTTGCTTAAACATTGTGATGTCATTCCTCATTTTCACATCTTGGTACGGTGGGAAAAATTTGGCAAGAAATTTTTGAGTCAAATCCTCCCACGTAGTGATCGAACCCGGTGGTAAAGAATGTAACCAACTCTTCGCCTTGTCCTGTAAAGTGAATGGGAACAAGCGAAGTCTTACTGCCTCATCCGACACCCCATTGTACTTGAACGTGTTGCACATCTCCAGAAAACTGATCAAATGCTCATTCGGATTGTCGTTTGCCATTCCCCCAAACTGACATGAGTTCTGCATCATCTGAATGGTCCCAGGCTTTATTTCAAAAGTGTTCACAGCTATTGTAGGCCTAGTAATGCTCGACTGCAGATCAGTACACCCTAGGTGTGGAAAAATCCCTCAACGCTTTCTGGTCTTCGGCAGCCATCGTTTCTTCCTTATCAGAATTTTCGAATTCGTTCCTCGTTTCCTCAATCCACTTACTCAAATTTTGAAATCGTCTGTCAATGTCGTCCTCAAAAGGAAGCAAGTCTGGATGTTTAGATCGTGTTTGCATAAACCAATGTCGAAAACCTGAAATAGAGAAAACAAAAATAAAAATGTTTAAGTAAAACTGGACTAATTAAACTGATATTGTAAAAACAAATATTAAAATCTCGACTAAATTGTCCCCGGCAACGGCGCCAAAAACTTGTTGGTGAAAATCAATACGTTTAAAAACACGCAAGTGCACGTGGTCAACAAGTAATATAGTAGTGAATAGAGTATCGTTCCCACGAGGACAAAATATTAAAAATCTTAACTTCACAAGTATCAATTTTGTATTAACCCTAATTTTATTAAACTAATCAATTCATTGGTTTTAAATTATAAAAAAACTAAATTAATAAATAATTAAATTATTACAAAACAATCACCAATAACGAAATCGGGAATTTCAAACAATAATTGGAGAATTAGACTTAAGATTTCACCCTGAGCTTCACTCTGATTTTCAAACCTTTATTCCAACTCAATTCAATATTCCAGTTTATTAATCAAGAACACGAACGTAGTAAAAGCCACCTCTCGATGCACTAATACCATATTAACATCAATCCACAATTAAGATAGAAATCTGTTAAACACCTAAATTAACCAACTCACTATATCTCTATGTGAACTGCAATAAAAAAAGGTTGAAGTTTAAGCTCTCTATACGATTACATGTGATGTCAAGCGTATCTCTACCTTAACAATAATCACGAATCTTCTATCGACAAAATTCATGACACATGCTATATTAACAAGGTCTAGATTCGAATCTCCTCTCTCGATTCCTTTCAAATCCACAAAGAACTGTTGATCAGACAATTCATAAATTCACGCACAAATTAACATAGAAAAACTGAAAATATCTTATTGAATTGAAAATCAAAGTTATAGAATCATCGTTACGCCCAAAGATCCATCACAAGTCTAATAAATAAATTAGTTCATAACTAATGAATTAAAAACTGAATTATTTATTGAAAACATCATCCCAATTACAAATAGATGAAAGAAAAGAGGAATTATGGAAAACCCCTTCACGTAGCCTCGATTTGCAACCGTCGTGATAATCTCCGAAAATTACTCCTCCAACGTTAAACTCTTCAATCCTTGAAATCGCTCTTGAATTCTTCCTTTGTGTTGTATGATCGTTGTTTTCTCACGTAAAAAAGCAAGCTCTCCTCTCTTCTTGCGGATTTAATTCTTCTTTTATTAGAGAACAAACGCACAAATAAGCAAGCCCAACAAAACCGAGCCCCAACAGAAGTCGAAACCAAACAGAAAGTCCAGAAGCGGGACCCCGCTTCCCCGGCGGAAGTACAAGACAAATAGGCATTTTTGGTGGCATGGCCACCGACTTCAAAATTTCTAAGTTCCAACTTTTTCCACTTTTACTCCAAAAGACCACCTTTCCTCACCAATTGCATCCATGACCACCCTACACATAAAATATCATGAAATGAGTAAAAACGAACACAAATCATGAAAATAACTACGAATTTAAACTTGAAATGAATATCGATTCGTGTATATAAAATCCACTTATCATCTACCAAATGAGGTGCAAACCTGGATAACTCTGCGAAATTTGCCTCGTATTGGGACACCGTCATATTGTTTTGTTATAGTCTAATAAACTCTACCTCCTTCATATAGCGAATACTTTCAGGAAAGTATTTTTCGTTGAAAAGTTTCAAACGCTTCCCGGGACATCTTTGAAAGTCACGGTAGGTTGGGTACGCTTCACGAGACTCCCACCAATGATCCGCCTCGCCACGGAACATAAATGTGGCAAATGGAACCTTCTGTTCCTCTGTGCATCCTAAGACATCGAATATCTTGGTAATTTGTTTAACCCACGTCTCTGCCTTGATCGGATCCGGCTTTCTAATGAATTCTGGTCGTCCCAACTCTTTGAACTGCTTGGTTGTGACAAGTCGCGCGTTGCTATCATTTCCACCCATATTCTGTACACGAGTCTCCCTCGTCTGGTTTTGCATGAACTGCAAAAAGCTCCTAAACATCCCATCGTTCATTGTCTGCTCAATGGTGTTGTTTATAGGAGGAATATTGCCTTCCTGTTGCTTGTTCCCCTGGGTGGTGATTAAAGGTGTTGCCACGGTCTCATTAACTCCACCGTTAATATTCGCAGCTGCCATTCTTAAATACTGCCATAAAACAAGGGTTAATTAAATAATTTAACATATCACATATTAACCATATGCTTTGACCAACAAATAAGCTTAGGTATGACACACTAGCGAAGGATTACTCGTCTCTCCCCACCTAGTACTATTCCCCTCACTCCGCCAGAGACCATATCCCTAAGCTCGATACCAATCGTGGACGCCCCCAAATAGGTATACAACACCCATTCTCGAGTCGCCAAATACATGGTACAGAAACAACTACAACTTTATTAATACAATTGTCGTGTAAAATACGACAACACTTAAACTGTGAGTTTAAATACAAATATTGTCATCTAGACAATATCCACACTTAAATAAGTCCTCATTACAATTATTAATACACTATTTTATAGAATAGTTAGGACTACTAGAACCACTACTAGAACAACTTCTAGAACCATCATTCCACACCCCGACTAGTACTCGCTACATTCTCGCCTCCTGAGAAGAAAAATGGAACAACAAGGAAAAGGGTGAGCTCAACTAGCCCAGTAAAGAACATTATTACTAAGATAATATAAAACAAATTATCGTTAGTCTTCAACAGGGAAAAATCTAATAGAATACAATAAACAACCGGTTTAACTTAATCTTCAATGAAATAATAATTCATTAGAAGAGTTAAGTAGAGAATGCAAACTACTATCTTCTATATATGAATTTAAAAGTTCATCGTCGATATTTTATTCCTGTAACATCAATCAATATATATCTGGAATTAAATATTTATCTTTGTACTACAGGCAAAAGATATTCATCAGTTGGTCATGTTCATCTAAACACATGTTCATCTTTGCACTACGGGCCAAAGATATTCATCAGAAATCATTCATCTTTGCACTACAGGCCAAAGATATTCATTTATATCATCATTTAGGACTGAGGATGATGAAAAATATTTTAAAGAAAATGAATCCACAGTGAAACAAAAGAACAAATATTAAGGATTCGTACTTTAAACAATCCAAGTTCAAAATACTTCATAAATAACCGAGTGGAGTAAAATTCAAGAATGAAGACCAAAACATAGCTCCAATCAAAGATAGGAATCATAATGCACAATCTTGGACACGAGAAAGAAAATTTAATTTTTCTCGTGAATAGTATCAGATAAGTGAATAGTCTTAGTATCGTGAATAAGAATCTCAAGCACTAAAAGATAAAAATTTCACAAAAAAAATTATCATGCTTCGTGAATAGTACTCGTGAATAGTAACTCATGAATAGCAATCCCGACATGAAAAAGTACCAAATTTGATAAAAAAATTCTAACTAATATTTCGGCATAATGATATTGAAGAAATAATATCACTTACGAAGAAAATAACATCTCTTACCTCAAAAGGATAGTACTTCTAACTGGGATACTGGATATAGTGCTGAAAGAACTTGCACCGTATAGCAATACTCAAAGTACTAAAATATTCACAAGAATACGCTCGATAATATAGAGGGAGAAAGAGAGAGAAATTTTAGTTTCTGGTGTGATTTTCAATTCTAACTTATAGGAAATTGCTTAGAACACCAAAGCAGAAAATTGAATATAATAATATTATATATAAAACAAATTCCTACGCCCACTTTGAAATCTGATTTCAGCCACGTAGCACATGTAAAAGATGCCCACAAACATTTCAAAAACGTTTTTCTTTTAAAACATAAATAAAACTTCCAAAAATCAATTATTCTGGAACTTCGGAACTTCAATAATTCATAATAAATAGCCCTTTTATCAGAAAAATTCGAACCACATGTCCTTTCCATAGGAAATTTCATTCTCTACAACTTTGTAAGTTTAAGGTTTTCTAAATTCCAAACAGAAATTGACCGAAATCCACAAACGGACGATTTTACAGGCTATAATCAAATTTCAGTCAAGAAATGGGCCCACAGACATGTTTAACATGTTTTAAACAACTTTTGCAACAAAAATACTCTTCCTCCTCATATACTCATATATCCCACATTCATTATAAAAATATCATCATTATTATATTATAATAATATAATAAAATATTATTTTATCAGAAAAGATAAAATATCGATTTTCAACAATTGTCACTTTAAAATTTTTCTCCATCTATATCCACATAAAATGAATATTTTCCTCATCATATAAATCAATAATTAATTATTCACAAATAATATTATGAAATCACAATCATCGACAACCAAGCGGTTCCTGGAAAGAGGGGGCTTTCCAATAAGGATTTCTCCTTACTGGCGCGCAATTAGGTGACCAAACCTCTCCTTAGATAGAACTTTCTAGACATTGCCAATAATGTTATCTAATAATATTATTCAGATAATATGAATTATTGCTTCGATAATGGAAAATACTGTGTAGTGACAATTATTGAAACAATAGCAATATAAAATATCAACGTAGCAATTATTGAATCAATAAAATAAAATATTGAATAGTAATTACTGTAACAATTATTGAGTAGTTCCTTCTTACGTAAGAATCAATAATTGGTGCAATACCGTAGCATCTCTTTGTGCAAGAATGCGTATTCGTGTTTTAACCACCGAGTATTGCAATGAAGATAATTGATTAACAACTACTGCCAGATTATTTATAAACAACTTATACTTGTCGTTTTCTTCATCCAATCAATTTTCGTTATGGGGCCCACAAAAGACTGCGCCGTCGTACGAATATTCCCCGACAACAAGAATATTCCACGACCAAACGAATATTCTCCGACAACAATGAATATTTAATAACCACTTGCTTATTTGAAATATTTGCGCATTTTACCCATAACTAACCACATTAATCAAATCAACCCTTACTATTTCAAAATGATAAATAGAGGAAATTAAATTTCATTTATTAATAATTTGGGGTCTTACTGACGGGTCTGTCGGTATAGGGCCTTTAGCGATAGTTTATTATTATTATTTTTTTTCGAAAATTATTTAAAAATTGATAAAAATAGTTTTTAATTATTAAAAATACAAAATAAATTCCGAAAAATTATTTTAAATTCTGAAAAATAGTTTTTAAATATTTTGAGTATATCTCTATTACTAATATTAGGTCTTCGGATAAGGCGATATAAATTATGTAGCTATAATCAAATTCGCTCGAGCAAGTTTGTATTTACTTAACTCTACTAAGAGTTGTTTCATTCGGATAAGCTTATGGTTAATCATTGTTGGTTGCCATGAATTGTAATCTCTACATATTGCATGTATAAGTCAAGTATGAAAGGCTGATCACCTTCATTACCAGTTGGTTCAGATATATTTGTTCATGTATAATACTTGTTCAGTCATAAATTTGTTCCTGCTAGTTCACAATTATATTGTTGAATTATAGCCAGCCAATTATTCAAATCTTTTCAATCATGATATATCGTTATTGAAAGTAGTATGCACACAAGCCAATCATGTTTGATGATAAAGCATATACTTTGTAACAATCTTATTCATTTATTAATAAAAAGTATTAATTTATTAAAGGCTTTTAATTATCTACATGATGTTTGTTTTATAATATGTGATAAACCCGTAGTTTTAAGCAATGCTTTTAGAATAATGATGATGATCATTCTAATGAGATCTAAATTCTTAGAAAGCTTAAAACTAAAATAGTTCCCAATCGTTGGATTACTAAATTGGGGATTAGTGAATCCGGATAGATTGGTACATACGCTGCTTTGCTCATTGGATGAGGATGATTGATCTCATGATCATTTGTGTGGAGACACTAAAGCAAGTATGTAGGTGCTTATTAGAGAATAAGTTCAATCGAACGTGGCTCGCTAAGGAATACCTAATGGAGTTTTATTTGCTGTCAATAGGAATTCACAGTAGTGATAGTAGTACAAGTAATCCTTGGACTTGAGATCATCATAGTATCTTATGTATGATGAGTTATACTTTGACTTATTCCTTAAGACCCTTAGGGTATATCAAAGGGTATGCTTGGGTATAATAAGTTATACATGGAGATAATGTATGATCAATAAAGAATCTACCACTTCTAATAAAAGAAGAGAAATGTCCTATGTGATTCGATAAATGACAACTCAAGAGTCCTTGGCAAGGCGTAATGAAATTAGAAAGGAGTTTCTAATTTGCATTATTTGAGTCAGGCATTTAAGAGTCGAAATACATATAATTAAATAAAATAAGACTTGACAAGAATTCCATGTCTTATATTTAATTGGGACATTGTATGGTGGAAGGATTGAATTGTACGGAACTATTTACTCAAAGGTTCTTTAATGATTAATGTTGAAATCTATATTATCCTGAAAGTCGTTGATCGCTAGGGAGGCTTATCCCTATTGTAGAATAAATATTATTTAAATAAATTAATTATTTAATTTATTTATTTAAATAAGATTAGAATTGTTCTAATTGATTTATTCACAACCTGGTTTAATATGGAGAACCTAAAGGGTCACACCATAAAAGGAAAAAAATTATTTAAGAAGTTAATGGCATAATCGTAATAATATAGTTAAGTATATTTAATTTAATCTATGGTGATAGAATAAATTAAATAGCTTAATATTTATTATTTAATATTTTAGAAATATTAAATATAAATTAATAAGAGGAGTCTTATTAATATTATTACAATTATTATTATTTTAATTTCTAAAAGAATTTAGGAATTAATTTAATATAAGTACTCTCATTTATTCCTAATTGGATTAGGAAGGAAAATTAGTTAAAGGAGTTTAATTAATTATCCCTAATAAGATTAGGGAGCTTAATTAATTAAAAGAATTTAATTAATTAAATAAAACCCAATTCCTTAATTGTTAAGATGGGTTGCCCACATCTATAAATAAGAGGAATCTTATTATGGGTGTAATGGTGGTTGTTGACTTTTTCAACATACGACATAATTCCAATTGTTGGGAGAGTACCCCTTTTTCTATAGAGATAGAAAACTAGGGTTTGAGCCAAATAACCCTTCTTCTTGAATTTTCTTCTTCCTTGGTGGATCACCTCTAGAGACCAAACATATGGGTGGCTAACGTTGATCAAAGGAAGGAACCAAACCCGGTGGATTCAAGATTGAACGCGAAAGTATTTGGAGGTGAACTTGTACCTGAGGAAGCTCGATCTTCAAGGGTATGATTTATTCTTTATCTTTTCGTTTAATTAATAATTGTGCATAAAGGGTGATCCGGGTATATGGTTTGTAAATTTTTTTTTAAACTCTGAATTTATCTCGCTTCCGCTTAATTTTTGCAATTTGATTGCGTTCTAGAATATTACAAACCTAACAGTGGCATCAGAGCCAAACATTTATGCGAATTATTAATTGTTCAGATTTGATATGTATATTGATATGTGTTTAGAACAATTTTATTGGGCATAATTTATTGTATAAAATTTATTTAAAAAAAAAACATTTTTTATCTGTGATTTCGCTGAATCCACCGTTGAAACAAAAAAAAAAAAAAAAAAAAAATGGCAGCGTGGCAACGTAGCATTCACGGAAATCAAAGGATCAAAGGAGTCAGGTTTTATATATATATATATATATATATATATATATATATATATATATATATATATATATATATATAACGTTGGTGTCCTTGCAATCATCATCAAAAAAAAAAAAAACTAACGATTTTACCAATCATGTGACGTCACTAACGGTTTTCAAGGCAATTATATATATATATATATATATATATATATATATATATATATATATATATATATATATATATATATATATATATATATATATTATATTATAAAACTGCATGGTTTTATATATATATATATATATTCTAAGTTATTTTATTATTTTATAATATATTATATATATTATATATATATATATATATATATATAATTTTAATAATTTTATAATTAAAATAATATTTATTTTAATTTTAAAATAAAAGGTTTATTTTAAATATTAAAATAAAAGAGTTTATTTTAATTTTAAAATTAGAATTTCATGCTAACTAATTAGAGTTGGAATTGGATTCCATGGTAACTAATTGGAGTTGAAATTGGATTCTATTTTTCCTTAAATAAAGGAGTTTATTTAGATATGAAATAAGATTTCATATTATTCAAAATAAAAGAGTTTATTTGTGAATAGGAAAGAGAATCCTAATTTCCTTAAATAAAGGAGTTTATTTAGATATGAAATAAGATTTCATATTATTCAAAATAAAAGAGTTTATTTGTGAATAGGAAAGAAAATCCGTGTTTCCTTAAATAAAGGAGTTTATTTAAATATGAAATAAGATTTCATATTATTCAAAATAACGGAGTTTATTTGTGAATAGGAAAGATAATCCGTGTTTCCTTTAATATTTTTTTTTACATGGAATTGGATTCCATAATTAATTAAAATAAAGGAGTTTATTTTGATTAAAGAATTTGATTAAAATAAAATAGTTTGTTTTATTCAAAATTGGATAAATTAAAATAAAATAGTTTTATTTTGATTTAAATTTGGATTAAAATAAAGGAGTTTATTTTGATTCAAAAATAGATTTTTATACCAACTAAATTTGCCCATTAAATGATATCAATATATATATTAAATGTGTGACGCCCCCAAAATTAGGTATACATCACCCATCTTGGGTCGATACTTACATGGTATGTAATTTAAAACAACTTATTAACATAACTCGCTGCATACAATACGATATATAAATCGTGAGTTTAAATACAAATATCGCTCTACTAGATATTATACAAACTCAAATAAAAAGTCCTCATTATAGCTTATTATCACACTATTTTTACTGTAATAGTGAGGGCTACTAATGCTATCTTCGTGACCATCACTGCTTTTCCGACTCGTCCCCAAATTTATATTATCATTTCAAAGAGAACAAAGGAAAGAAAGGGTGAGCTCAACTAGCCCAAGAAGAAATATTATGACTAAGATAATGCGTAATAAATTATCAATAGTCTTCAATAATGTTAAACCGATAAAATACAATGAGACAACCAGCT
Source organism: Panax quinquefolius (assembly GCA_020205615.1). NCBI lineage: Eukaryota > Viridiplantae > Streptophyta > Magnoliopsida > Apiales > Araliaceae > Panax > Panax quinquefolius. The sequence goes on from CM035170.1 coordinate 28,349,447, forward strand.
TTAATCAAGCAATGGAATATGCAATCCATTAAAAGAGTCAAGTAGAAAATAAAGTCTACTATCTTTTAGGTTTTAAAAGGTTTTTCATCATCGCTTATAAATGAGACTCAAATTTTAATAAATATTTCACATCATCGAATCACCCCTCGCACTACTTACCAAGGATATTCTTTAGTATCACGACCACAATTATTCATGCACTACGGGCCAAGAATATTTGTGTATTCATTAATGGTCATGATCATGCCAACAATCGCCCATCAATGCACTACTACCAATCGAGGATTTTTATCACATCATTTGTAACATTACTACCATGATTACACCGAATAGTCTCTGGTCATAATCATACCAAGTCCATCTATGCACTACAAAGCCACGTATGACTTTCAAAAAAATAAAACATGAGGATGATGACAATGATATAAGAATTCAATAAAACAAGTTCAAGAATTATTTTATCCAGAAATTATTAACGCCCAAATTGTCAACATGATATCGTTTTGTAGAGTAAAATTCAAGAATGATCGTAAGAATATTTCCATGAAAAGATATCGGATGAAACGCAAATATCAAGGATATTCTACTAATTTCATGGAGTATAGAAGTCAAAGTTTTAACCAACCGGGTATAATAAAGAATGGAATAACAAAAGAAATCACCATGCATGCGATAGACCATGCATGACATAAAAGTTATTCCAATGTAATAATAAATAACGGAACCAAGTCGTGAAATTCACATCGACAGATGTTCCAACAGAATAATAAAGATGGAACCAGATCCGGTATAAAACACACACGATAGGATATTCCAACAGTAATAATAAAGATTTTAACCAGTCCTGTAAAACACACGAGCGTGATGTTCCAACAGAATAATAAAGATTTTAACCAGTCCTGTAAAAACACATACGCATGTGATGTTCCAATGTAATAATAAAGAGCGGAACCAGTCCTGTAAAACACATGAGCATGATGTTCCAATGTAATAATAGAAGAATGTCACCAAGTATAGGTAAACCACAGATACGAAGTTATTCCAATGTAATAATAAGCAATGGAATAACAACAGTTCTCTTCATGAATAAGAAAGAATAACACCCCTTACATTTGGTAGAAGATTGAATATCGCAGCAGCAGTAGTAACAAAATACTCTTCTTCTTTCTCTCTCTTATTCTCTCTATACTTTCTCTCTATAGCTTGAATGAATTCGTGAAAATAATGAAGCCCTAGGCCTCTATTTATAGAAGATTTCTAGCTTAGCACCGCCGTGTGAAAAGGCAAGTGGCTGGCTTGAAAAAGTGGTTTGACGCTCAGAATGTGAAACGACAAGTGGTTCGACGCTCAGTAATGTGAAAACGACAAGTGGTTCGACGTCTGGTAAAGGTAATTACTATTAACGAAGGTAAATAATACTATCGACGAAGGTAAATACTATTCACAAGGGTAATTACTATCGACGAAGGTAATTACTATCGACGCGGTAAGGTAAATACTATTCACAAGGGTAATTACTATTGACGGTAAGTTAATTACTATCGACGAATGTAAATACTATTCACAAGGGTAATTACTATTGATGAAGGTAATTACTATTATCGACGAAGAGACTCTTAGATGATGACATATGAGCCCCCATAAAATAATCAAACTTACCACAAATCATTTTTTTTTCATCAACACATATTTAATCTTTCAACAATTATTAATCATTTATAACTTGTCGCCTCAATTATTGATTTAATACTATAACATATTATATGATGATAATGTGACAATAATTGAATCAATAATATAAGAGATATGATGCAAAGAATTATCAGAAGTAATAATTGAGCATAAATGAAAGTGACTTCTCACGTAAGCATCAATAATCAATACCGTAGTGCTACTATGCAACTACGCCAGACATCGCATTTTTACCACCGGGTAGTTCAACAGCTTTAACTGTAACACCTCCGTAAGTTATTTTTATAAAATATTTTTGTCATTTTCTCAATCCGACAATAATTCTGTTGTGGGGTCCACCAATGATTGAGCCATTGTATGAATATTCCCTAACAAAAAGAATATTCCCCGACCAAACGAATATTTTATAACAACTTGCATACTTTTGCAAAATTTATAAATATTACCCACAACTATAACATTATATCAAATTTATTCCATAATATTCAAAAATAATATTTATAGAAAAATTCATCTTTATTTATAAAAGCTGGGGTCTTACAACCTCCCCTTCTTATGAAATTTCGCCCTCGAAATTAGGGTACGCACTGGTATGTCAAGAGGTAAGGATACCTTGATTTCATTTCGATTCTAACTCCCAAGTCATTTCCTCAACATCGTGGTTCCTCCACAAAACTTTGACTTGAGGTATAACCTTGAGCGTAGAATATGTTCCTTCTTATCCAAAATTTGAACAGAACCTCTTCATACGCCAAATCTTCCGCTATTTCGTCCTGCTTCTAACTCAATAATATGGTTCGGGTCTTTCACATATTTACGTAATATAGATATGTGAAAACGTTATGAACACGAGACATATTTCAAGAAAGCGAGTCTATAGGCCACGCTTCCTACTCGATCGAGGATTAAAATGGACCGATGAATCGAGGGTTAAGTTTTCCTCTCTTCCAAATCTTGTAACTCCTTTCTATGGAGCAACTCTTAACAACACATGATCTCCTATATCGAATTCCACGCCCTTTCGATGAAGATCAAAGATAACTCTTTTGTCGATTTTGTGAGGTTTTTATACGTTGTCGGATCGTTTGAATCTTTTCCGTAGTCATACGTATCAACTCCGGCCCCAACAACGTTGCTTTCACCCACCTCATCCCAAAGATACCGGAGAACGACACTTTCTTCCATACAACGCTCGAATGGAGCCATGCCAATACTTGCTTGATAACTCATGGTTGTCAGGAAAACTCCACCAATGGTAAGAACTTGTCCCAACTCCCTTGAAATCAAGGACACAGAGTCTTAATAGATCTTCAAGAGTTTGAATTGTCCTCTTTGACTGTCCGTCTGTCTGAGGATGATATGCCGAGCTAAATCATAAATCTGTGCCCATAGCTTTCTGCAAACTAACCCAAAATCGTGAAGTGAATCTTGGGTCTCGATCGTAAACTATGGATACCGCATACCATGCGCCTTACAATCTCGCTTATGTACATACGAGCAAGACGTTCAAGTGTATAAGTTTCTCGATTTCGATAGAAGAAATGAGCAGACTTTGGTCAACCTCAACAATGACCCAAATCGCATCAATGCCTTGAGAAACCTTAGGAAGACCCCAGAATCTAAATCCATGATAATGTGCTCCCACTTCCATTCGAATTTCAAGTGGTTGCAATGGACCTTTTGGTACTTGATGCTCCGCTTTAACTCGCTGACAAGTTAGACACCTTGAGATAAACAAATATATCTCTCTCTTCATATTGCTCCACCAAAATGTATGATTTAATATCATGATACATTTTGGTACTCCTGTGATGGATTGCAAATGGTGTGTTGTGTGCCTCCATCATGATATTATACTTTAAATCGTGGTCGTTAGGAACACAAAGTCTGGAGTTGACTCAAGTATTCCTTCTTCATCGATTCTTGCTTCCAAGATAGCACCTTCTTGCACTTTCTTCCTCATACGATCACCTCCGTGTCCTGTCGTAGCTTGAGCGCCTTTAACTTTATCAATTAAAGTCGGTTCTACTCAGATACTCGCTATCATCACACATGCGTCCTCGAGTCTTTAATTCTATCTCCATCCTTTGCAAGTCACACAAAATGGGCCTTTGCGTTGACAATATCGCATCGCACTCAGATTTGCATATGATTTTCTACTCAATGCGCCACTACCACGCTCGCTTTTTCATGGTATCGATGGTATGATCATAATCTTTCAATAGCTCAAGCCAACGCCGTTGTCGCATGTTGAGTTCCTTTTGAGTGAAGAAATATTTGAGGCTTTTATGATCCGTAAAGATCTCCACTTTCTCCCCATACAAGTAATGCCTCCAAATTTTAAGTGCAAAGATAACAAATGCTAACTCTAGATCATGAGTAGGATAATTCCTCTCATATTCTTTTGAGTTGTCGCGAGGCATAAAGCTATTACTTTTCCATGTTGCATGAGAACACATCCCAACCCTTTGCTCAAGCATCACTTTAGATGACAAATCCTCCGAGCCGATGGTATTGTCGTAACAGTGCTTGAAATAAGTCTCCTCTTGAGTTCTTGAAAACTCTTCTCACATTCTTCGCTCCAACCGAACTTTGTATCTTTCCGAGTCACCGAGTCAATGGAATAGCGATTCGAGAAAATCCTTCCACGAATCTCCGATAATAACCAAATAAACCGAGAAAGCTACGACTTTGGTCATCGATTTAGGTTGTTCCACCTTTGAATAGCTTCAATCTTTGCTGGTCAATGATATTCCATGACTTGATACCACGTGCCCAAGGAATGCTACTTCTTCAAGCCGAACTCGCATTTCTTCAACTTGCATAAAGCTTATATTCACGAAGCTTTTGGAGTGTCACCCTCAAGTGTTGCTCATGATCTTCACGGCTTTTGGAATAAATAAGGATGTCATCAATAAAGACGACCACAAAGTGATCTAAATATTCCATGAATACTCGGCTTCATCATATCCATGAAGGCAAAGAGGAGCATTAGTCAATCCAAAGGACATGACTAGGAATTCATAATGCCCGCATCGAGTTCTCAAAGTCGCCTTTTGGAATGTCACGGCTCTAATCTTCAATTGGTGATATCCTAACGAAGATCAATCTTTGAAAAGAATTTGGCTCCTTGCAATCGTCAAACAGTCATCAATACGTGGCAATGGATACCTATTTTTGATGGTGACGTGATTCAACTCCCGATAATCAATACAAAGTCGCATACTCCCATCTTTCTTCTTCACGAATGTAACAGAGCACCCCAAGGAGAAGTACTAGGACTAATAAAGCCAATGTCTAACAATTCCTGCGCAGTTGGCTCTTTAACTCCTCAAGTTCAATAGAGCCATTCGATATGGGGCTTTGAAATAGGTTTTGTACCGGGTTCAAGGTCGATACAAAATTCAATTTCACGCCTGGGGGTAGGCCAGAAGTTCTTCGGGAATACGTCAGAAATTTATTAACAATAGGAATATCGCTTAAAAAGCGATTTATTTTTATTTAAATCATGATACGAGCTAAGAAAGCTTGACATCCGCTTTTCAATAAACGAATAGCTTTATGGCTTGAGATGACCGTGATTGATTTTAATGGTTTGGTCGTTTGAATTCGCATAATAGGTTGATTAGGAATATGAAAGCTAACAACCTTACGAAAACAATCAATTTTGCATGATAAGTAGTTAACCAATCAATCCTTAGAATCACGCCAAATGCAAGTATTTTTAATGAAATAAGATCGACAGTAATGTGAGGGTACCGATTTGAACCAAACAAGACTTATAAACAAAGTGGATGTAATGAAGGTTTCTCCCAACGGAGTTTCCACAGATAAGTCAAAGTCTAATTTCTCCTGAGTCAAATTTAATCGATGAGCGCAAGTAGGAGAAATAAAAGAATGGGTAGAACCCCAGTGATCAAATAAAGTATAGACTTCATTAGAGTTTATGATAAGCTTACCCGTGATGACCTCATTCGGATTCCTTGCTCTTTGGGAGGTCACAACAAATGCTCTCCTTGCACTACTGGGTTTTGAATTTTCCGGGATGGCCTTTGGTGCTCCATCCCTAGTGAATTTGTCTTCTGAAAACGACAAAATCGAGCTAAGTGACCTTCTTTCCACAATTATAACATGCTTTGGACGACATGATGCAGCTTTGATCGATGTGTCCTCTCCTCCGCATTTGAAGCATATGATAGGTGGTCTTTCTCCTTCCTTAACAATGGGTGCTTTGGTCTTTGGCCTTTCCATCATTGTTGAATCTCCTTTTCTTGAAATGTCCATTCTTATTGTTTTGGCCTCGATTACCACCGAAGTGGTTACCATATCCGCCTGTTGATTCCTCCACGCTTGTTGTCACCGCCTCGATGACTATTCTCATTTGGTATTATAATTTTTCCTACGCTTCTCTTTTTAGTTGCGTTGACTCATTATCGCGCTCCCACTAATCGAGCCTTATTTACAACATCCGAATACAAACACAGCTTTATGAGAAATAAGATGTTGACGATTCTCCCGCTTCAAACCTCTTAAAAACATTCGCCCATTCTCTCTTCATTATCCACCAAGTGGGACGAAACCGTGATAACTCCGCAAATTTTGCCTCGTATCATGACACTACCATATTGTTTTGTTCCAACTTGATAAACTCCACCTCCTTCATGTGGCGAATACTTTCAGAAAGTATTTGTCGTTGAACAACTCTCGAACTTCTCCCAAGATATCTTCAAGACAAATTGGTTGAGTACGCGCTTACCGATTCCCACCAAGAATCCGCCTCTCCGCAAACATAAAGGCGTGAAGGGAACCTTTTGCTCCTCTGAGCATCCCAAGACATCAAATATCTTGTAATCTGCTTTATCCATGCTTCCGCCAAGTGGTTTTGGCTCTCCCTTAAACTCCGGTGGTCCCAGCTCCTTAAATTGTTTAGTGGTGACCGCCTCGAGAGTTTTCCGTGTTTCCACCTACGCTTTTGGACAGAGTCGCTCTCTTCATTGCATATAAATTGCATAAAGCCTCCTAACATTTGATCATTCATCATTTGGTCAAGGTTTGTTGTTTGCATGAGGATTGTCGCCTTCGATGCATTTATCCTCGATTATTGATATGTGTGAATCAACAATCGCTGCGCTCCATTGCTATTCTCAACATTCTCGGATGTCATTTTCAGACATCGCCACAAAACAAAAGGTTAATTGACATGTAACAAATTATCCCTATCTTCCGACCAACCAATAAAATATCACATAAACTTAGGTAGGTCATACTAAGCGAAGGTATTCCCCTCTCTCCCTCCTAGTACTATTCTCACATCTTAGCCAGGATCATATCCCTAAGCTCGATACTTAACCGTGACGCCCCCAAAATTAGGTATACATCACCCATCTTGGGTCGACACTTACATGGTATGTAATTTAAAAACAACTTATTAACATAACTGCCGTGGTACAATACGACATAAACGTGAGTTTAAATACAAATATCGCCTACTAGATATTATACAAACTCAAATAAAAAGTCCTCATTACAATTATTATCACACTATTTTACGTAATAGTGAGGACTACTAATGCTATCTTCAGACCATCACTGCTTCCCCAACTCGTCCCAAATATATTATCATTTCACAAGAGAACAAAGGAAAAAGAAAGGGTGAGCTCAACTAGCCCAAGAAGAAATATTATGACTAAGATAATGCGTAATAAATTATCAATAGTCTTCAATAATGTTAAACCGATAAAATACAATAGATAACCAGCTTAATCTGCGGCAATGAATATGCAATCCATTAAAAGAGTCAAGTAGAAAATAAAGTCTACTATCTTTTAGGTTTTAAAAGGTTTTTCATCATCATTTATAGCCGAGACTCACTTTAATAAATATTTCACATCATCGAATCACCCTCGCACTACTACGGCCAAGGATATTCTTTAGTATCACGACCACAATTATTCATGCACTACGCCCAAGAATATTTGTGTATTCATTAATGGTCATGATCATGCCAACAATCGGCCCATCAATGCACTACTACCATCGAGGATTTTTATCACATCATTTGTAACATTACGGTCATGATTACACCGAATAGTCTCTCGTCATAATCATACCAAGTCCATCTATCACACACTGAAGCCACGATGACTTTCAAAAAAATATAAACATGAGGATGATGACAATGATATAAGAATTCAATAAAACAAGTTCAAGAATTATTTTATCCAGAATTATTAACGTCCAAATTATCAACATGATATCGTTTTTGTAGAGTAAAATTCAAGAATGATCGTAAGAATATTTCCATGAAAAGATATCGGATGAAACGCAAATATCAAGGATATTCTACTAATTTCATGGAGTATAGAAGTCAAAGTTTTAACCAACCGGGTATAATAAAGAATGGAATAACAAAAGAAATCACCATACATGCGATAGACCATCATACGCATGAATGTGTTATTCCAATGTAATAATAAATAACGGAACCAGTCGTGAAATTCACAATTCTATGTGATGTTCCAACAGAATAAATAAAGATGGAACCAGATCCGTGTAAAACACATGATAGGATATTCCAATGTAATTAATAAAGATTTTAACCAGTCCGGTGTAAAACACATGAGCATGTGATGTTCCAACAGAATAATAAAGATTTTAACCAGTCCTGTAAAACACACGTGACATGTGATGTTCCAAATGAATAATAATAAAGACGGAACCAGTCCGGTGTAAAACACACGCATGGATGTTCCAAATGTAATAATAGAAGAATGTCACCAAGTATAGGGTAAACCACTTATACAAAAGTTATTCCAATGTAATAATAAGCAATGGAATAACAACAGTTCTCTTCATGAATAAGAAAGAATAACACCCCTTACATTTGGTAGGAGATTGAATATCGCAAAGATTAGTAAGAACAAAATACTCTTCTTCTTTCTCTCTTATTCTCTCTATACTTTCTCTCTCTATAGCTTGAATGAATTAAGTGAAAAATAATGAAGCCCTAGGCCTCTATTTATAGAAGATTTCTAGCTTAGCACCGCCGCAGGTGAAAAGGTGAGTGGCAAAGTGGCTTGACGAATCGGTTTGTGGTTTCGACGCTTTGTAATGTGAAACGACAAGTGGTTCGACGCTCAGTAATGTGAAAAACGACAAGTGGTTCGACGTCTGGTAAAGGTAATTACTATTAACGAAGGTAAATACTATCGATGAAGGTAAATACTATTCACAAGGGTAATTACTATCGATTTAGGTAATTACTATTGACGAAGGTAAATACTATTCACAAGGGTAATTACTATTGACGAAGGTAATTACTATCGACGAAGGTAAATACTATTCACAAGGGTAATTACTATTGATGAAGGTAATTACTATCGACGAAGAGACTCTTAGATGATGACATACGAGCCCCCATAAAATAATCAAACTTACCACAAATCATTTTTTTTTCATCAACACATATTTAATCTTTCAACAATTATTAATCATTTATAACTTGTCGTCTCAATTATTGATTTAATACTATAACATATTATACGATGATAATCGTGACAATAATTGAATCAATAATATAAGAGATATGATGTAAATTATCAGAGCAATAATTGAGCATAGTGAGTGACTTCTCACGTAAGCATCAATAATCAATACCGCAGTGTACTACTATGCAACTACGCCAGACATCATACTTTTACCACCGTAGTAGTTCAACAGCTTTTAATTCAGTAACACCTCCGCCGTTATTTTTATAAAATATTTTGTCATTTTCTCAATCCGACAATAATTACATTGTGGGGGTCCACCAATGATTGAGCCATTGTATTTAATATTCCCTAACAAAAGAATATTCCCCACCAAACGAATATTTTATAACAACTTGCATACTTTGCAAAATTTATAAATATTACCCACAACTATAACATTATATCAAATTTATTCCATAATATTCAAAAATAATATTTATAGAAAAATTCATCTTTATTTATAAAAGTCGGGGTCTTACAAAATGTTTATTATTCATAGGATGAATGTTATTTATTGATGCATATGATGATGTGTATGATAATAAATGGGATTGATTATGGACTATTGACCAATATGATTGGATTTTATTTTAGTTGGATGCATGAATGTATGGGTTTTATTAAATGGGGTCTCACAGACCTCGTCTTCTCTAATTTTTTCGAATGTAAATTCTATCTCCTCCTATGTACTTCCCTTGATTGCGATCAAGGTTTCTATTTATTTTAAAATAGTTATGTAATAGGAATAGTTAGAATTAATTTTGAAGAATTAGAGATCAAGGAGCAAGGAGCGCTTGAAGACCCGTTTTGTTATGGAGCCCGGTTTAAATGTAATAGTTATATTTAAATATTAATTCTTGCACCCTAAGGTTTGACCTTTTGGTTCACTTGGTGGCTCTAGTGAACCAAACTAGAATAAAAGTCCAAAATCAATCCGGGTAGAATATAGTATTCTATATGTGCATGCTTATACTATATATATTATATATTATGCAAACATGCTTCGCATGTTCATTAATATAATGACGCGATATTATTATATATATATAATGCTGCATTAAACAAGATGAGACAAATTAATAACAAATCCCTCAATTTTTATATTAAGTCCTAAGCGTTCAAAGATATTTGGAATATCGAGCGTCGCTTCTAGCATGATAAAATTAATAGAGTATTAAATATTTAATATGAGTTTGTTGTGACACCACAAGGCAAGTATTAAGTATTTAAGATGTTAATTTATCACATTTGATGCTTATAAAGAAAATTGAACAATATTGTTTTGTTGTGTCACCACAGGATGATATTTTTCTTTTTGAATATATGGAGTGCTAGGTCGGACTTAACTTGGATAATTTTGATTCGGATGTGCCACCACTTGATCAAAATAATCTAAGAGGCAAAAGAAAAGGAGTTGCATAGTTGATGTAATTGACAAAAGTTGTCTACCTATTTATTTATATATAGTTTGTTGTGTCACCACAAGGCTATATACATTTGAAATGGGATCCTTATTCTCACTAGCAAATCTTTAATTAGATTTTGCCGAACTATATAAGTGAGTGTAATATAGTTTGAAGAAAATAGTGGGAGATACCAATTTAAAACAAGACCTAATTTATTTTGGTAATTAATAAAAGAATGTATGTTAAAATGTTGTTAATTACAAATTCATTTACAGAATTTTACAATGTCTAAAATTAATATCACTGCGAAGCATATTAGATGCTAAATTAACCAGACCGAATTAAACGGATTGGTTAAGGAATTTGAGAATAGTTCTCATAGCTGAAAAGCTATCTTATGTCCTTAATACTTATATCCTGCAATGGTTGCGCATAATGCCTCGAGGAAGACATTGCTACTTTTTTAGAAAGTGGCAAAGATGATACACGATTGGCTCAATGCATCATGCTCGCATCTATGAAAGTAACAAGCTTGATACGAAGATGAAACTATGGATGCTTCTACTATATTCCCATATATCAAGTAGTTGATGGTGAGGAAAGTAGGACCGATAGATATCGAGATATCTAAGGAGCTCTTCCGATCTAGAATGACCAGATGACACTACAAAGATGCAGATAAAAGTTCTTAACATGATCAATTTGATTGATCAATTAGGACAACTGGTTTTGTCATGGATGGAGAGTTGAGCCAAGATTTGATCTTGCACTCACTCCCCACTCCTTTCACAATTGTTGTGAATTTTTCATATGAACAAGCTAGATATCGACTTCACCGATTTGCTTAACATATTGAAAAATGTTGAGAGTCACTTTCAAACCAAGAAAGATCAAGTCTTCTTGGTAGGGGCCAAAGGATCTTCCGAAAGAAGAATGATTCAAAGAAGGTAAATAGAAAGGCAAAAACAAAGGATAATAAGAACAAAACGTCTACGAATAGCAAAGGAGTTTGCTTCCACCGCAATAAGCCCGGACCTTCGAAAAAATCTGAGAAAGCATCTTGCGAGAGGCTAAAGAAAGAAGCTTAGTGAAGTTTCTACATAATACGATTTTGTTCATGATTGAAATAAATTTTTCTTTAAAGTCAAGGTTCTACTTGGGTATTGGATACCGACTTTGGTTATCATAAATATAGATTTATGAAGGACCAAGCAGAAGTAGAAAGTTAAACAAATATAAGTAATCCTATATGCGGGAAATGTAACAAAGGTTGCTACATTAGCCATAGAAACTTATAGTTTAGCAATGCCTACGGGCAAGTATGTTAAGTCAATAAGTTGTTATTGTATTCCGAGTTCTCGTTGGAAACATTATTTTATTGTTGGACAATGAAATCTTTGGTATTATAATTAAGAACAACTGTTGTTCTATTTATAATAATAATGTTTCGTATAGAACTGAAAGATCACTTAATGGATTTTGTATACTTGACTTACATGAAAATAATTTTGCATATTGAACAAATTAGTATAAGAAAAGGAGATTATCATTCAAAGAGTTGAATGTGTGTATTTGCTGAAATACAAGTATGAATTATTTGAAAGGTTCAAAGAATTCAGAAGTGAAACAAATTGACAAAGTTTTAAGATTCTTTGATTAGATCAAGGAATAAATACTTGTGCAATAAGTTTCTAGATCATCTCAAATGGTTTTCTCATAATGGACACATCCTGATACGCAATAATTGATTGATGTATCTAAATGAAAAATCGTACCTTGTTGAACATGGTGCGGTCCATAATGATTTTACCGACATTCCATTATTCTTCCGGGATAATGTCCTAGAAATGGCCGCATATCTCTACGAAAAAATGGTAACCTCAAAATCATTTAAGACTCCATAAAAGTTATGGATGGGGAGGATTCCTAATCTTAAGTATGTTAAGATAAGGGTTGTCCAACTTATGTGAAAAAAAGGTTTCAAAGGATAAGCTTGGGACAAGATTTGACAAGTGTCGATTTGTGGGACATCCTAAAATAAGTTTAGGGTATATGCTCTATAATCCTACTTAGCAAAAGGTGTTTATTATGAAAACACACTACCTTCTAAGATAAAGGTGTTTATCATTGAAGGGGCTAGTGGGAGGATAATAGATCTTGAAGATTTCAAGAACCACAAAACATTATAAGTCAAATAAGAGGAACCTATAGATAGACCTATTGTACCACAACCGAATCGTAAATCTGGAATAGTACCGAAGATACCTAGGAGGTATGGATTCATCATGGATGATGATGATGAGGTACACATCATAGAAGATGATGATCCAGAGTTACATTCGATGAGGTAAGACTTCTAGTGTGTACAAAAGGGACAGTGGGAGCGCCGTGACATTCCTAATATTATATGTTGATATACTACGGATGAGGAATTACATACCAATGCTACAATCAGTAAAGATAAAGTTGTCTAAAAATTCCTCCACGAATGATTTGGGAAGAGTATCTTAATTGGGGATAAAATCTATATAGATAGATTCAAGAGGATGCTCGACTTAACCCAAGGAATGTATATTCATTTGATGCTAAAGTCGTTTAGCATGGCAAACTCCAAGAGTTGTCTCATGTTGATGAGCTATGGAGTGTATCTCTTTAATAGTCCCCAAAGACTCCAAAAGAGAGATCACATGAGTAACTATCATGTATGCAATGAAATGTACGAGACCGATGTTGATCATCCATATCCCGGAGAAGTTCACTATGAGTCGGTGAAAACATCTTAAAGTGCTTGGCCGAAGCACAAAGGATGTGATCATATTCATGGTGGGTCTAAATTAAAACTAGAGGGCTTAACAGACTCAAGTTTTTCGGATGAGACCAAGATGATGTGAAAAATCCACTTTAAGGTAAAGCGTTATCTTGAATAATTGGTGTGTAGTGAATTGAAAGGTTCCAAACAAAGAAAGAGTTCTTTGGTTTAGTAATAAAGACAAAGTATATAGCTATAAATGAAGCTACAAGTTGATTGTTTGGATTAAAAGTTCATTACAGAACTAGGAATAGTTCCTAAGTCTCATCTTGGATCTAAACATGTGTTGTGGCACTTTCATTTGATTATTAGAATCATTGAAAGATGGGAAATCACTATAGAGATAGTGGACTCTCATGAACAACATTACATATCCATTAACTAAAGCTTATCCAACAAAGGGATAATCGCCACTTAGAGAAGAAGAGTATGAGATACCATGACGATTGGCTTTAGTGCAAGTGGGAGATTGAAAGTAGTATGCACACAAGCCAATCATGTTTGATGATAAAGCATATACTTTGTAACAATCTTATTCATTTATTAATAAAAAGTATTAATTTATTAAAGGCTTTTAATTATCTACATGATGTTTGTTTTATAATATGTGATAAACCCATAGTTTTAAGCAATGCTTTTAGAATAATGATGATGATCATTCTAATGAGATCTAAATTCTTAGAAAGCCTAAAACTAAAATAGTTCCCAATCGTTGGATTACTAAATTGGGGATTAGTGAATCCGGATAGATTGGTACATACGTTGCTTGCTCATTGGATGAGGATGATTGATCTCATGATCATTTGTGTGGAGACACTAAAGCAAGTATGTAGGTGCTTATTAGAGAATAAGTACACCTTGAGCGTGGCTCGCTAAGGAATACCTAATGGAGTTTTATTTGCTGTCAATAGGAATTCTCAGTAGTGATAGTAGTCTGAAGTAATCCTTGGACTTGAGATCATCATAGTATCTTATGTATGATGAGTTATACTTTGACTTATTCCTTAAGACCCTTAGGTATATCAAAGGGGTATGCTTGGGTATAATAAGTTATACATGGAGATAATGTATGATCAATAAAGAATCTACCACTTCTAATAAAGAAGAGAAATGTCCTATGTGATTCGATAAATGACAACCCAAAGAGTCCTTGGCGGGCGTAATGAAATTAGAAAGGAGTTTCTAATTTGCATTATTTGAGTTGTGCATTTAAGAGTCGAAATACATATAATTAAATAAAATAAGACTTGACAAAGAATTCCATGTCTTATATTTAATTGGGACATTGTATGGTGGAAGGATTGAATTGTATTTGAACTATTTACTCAAAGGTTCTTTAATGATTAATGTTGAAATCTATATTATCCGGAAAGTCGTTGATCGCTAGGAGGCTTATCCCTATTGTAGAATAAATATTATTTAAATAAATTAATTGTTTAATTTATTTATTTAAATAAGATTAGAATTGTTCTAATTGATTTATTCACAACCGGTTTAATATGGAGAACCTAAAGGGTCACACCATAAAAGGAAGAATAATTATTTAAGAAGTTAATGGCATAATCTTAATAATATGTTAAGTATATTTAATTTAATCTATGGTGATAGAATAAATTAAATAGCTTAATATTTATTATTTAATATTTTAGAAATATTAAATATAAATTAATAAGAGGAGTCTTATTAATATTATTACAATTATTATTATTTTAATTTCTAAAAGAGTTTAGGAATTAATTTAATATAAGTACTCTCATTTATTCCTAATTGGATTAGGAAGGAAAATTAGTTAAAGGAGTTTAATTAATTATCCCTAATAAGATTAGGGAGCTTAATTAATTAAAAGAATTTAATTAATTAAATAAAACCCAATTCCTTAATTGTTAAGATGGGTTGCCCACATCTATAAATAAGAGGAGTCTTATTATGGGTGTAATGGTGGTTGTTGACTTTTTCAACATACGACATAATTCCAATTGTTGGGAGAGTACACCTTTTTCTATAGAGATAGAAAACTAGGGTTTGAGCCAAATAACCCTTCTTCTTGAATTTTCTTCTTCCTTGGTGGATCACCTCTAGAGACCAAACATATGGGTGGCTAACGTTGATCAAAGGAAGGAACCAAACCCGGTGGATTCAAGATTGAACGCGAAAGGATTTGGAGGTGAACTTGTACCTGAGGAAGCTCGATCTTCAAGGGTATGATTTATTCTTTATCTTTTCGTTTAATTAATAATTGTGCATAAAGGGTGATCCGGTATATGGTTTGTAAAAAATTTTTTAAACTCTGAATTTATCTACGCTTAATTAATTTTTGCAATTTGATTGCGTTCTAGAATATTACAAACCTAACAGTTATATTATTGAATTTAAACTTGCTGGGCAATTTTATGCTCACCCTTGCTATATCATGATAAAACATTGCAGATTAAGGTGAATACGCCGAGATCTGAGGAAAGGTCCAAGATGGCCCGACTTTAGTAGACGCAGCGTGCGATTAGATTTGTATTGTTTGATATTAATGTTGTTATATGTTAGAAAAGTTATGAAATGTGTATTAAGTTAAGGTTACTCGACCTTGGGGAAAAGTGTGTAAGTTTAATGTATAAACAATTTATGTTTATATCTTCCGCAAATAATAATAGTTGTATAGAATGATCGAACCGGGTCCGCGGTGATTCGGGACCTTGGATTCGGGGCCGTCACAGTTGGTATCAAAGCTGTTGGTTATGAAGCTTAGGTAGGAATACCTGAGACCAATAACCGCAGTGATTAGGATAAGTACTAACTCAAATAGAGTTAGTTGATCGGTAAGATTCGAAGACAAATCTCGGCGAGTTATAAGATACAGAGTTCCCTAACTCTGATAATAAAGTTGAACAGTAAGTGGTGAATTGATAGAGTCTAAAAGACTAAAAATGCAGTTATAGGAGATCGTAAAACATAACGATCATAGTATAGAAATAAATCGTAACATATACGATGGGATCACTCCGTAATCTGATAAAGTGATAGCAGGGATATGAATCAATCTGATGATTGAAAAGTTTACAGCAACGATTGCTGTTTCAGTTGTACTATGAATTGGTACAAATTCAGGAAAGGATTATGCATACGAGTTAAATGAAATTCGTATTGAGAAGGGAATTAGGATTAAGTGGGGATTATGAAATATTTGTGTCGCGCTATTTGATATATGTATGTTAAGAGGGTGATTCCTTTCTCATGTGTATAACAGATAGATAGGTCATAGGTAGAGGATATAAGGTTAAGTACGAGTTGTTAAAACTCATACTTATGTCACATACTTAATTCATAGTTATATGAAATGTTTATGAACCCCTCAGCGAACGGACGCCAAAGGTCAGACTAGGAAAGTTCTTAAACTCATATGATTGTGGCAATTTATGGACTCATAAGTGTGGTTTTACGAACTTAGTATAGTTGTGTGTAAATGGAGTATTAAAGACTATAGGAACATATAGATGGTTAAGCAAATGATTATTAGTGAAGAATTAAGTTTTCCAAAACTCCTAGCTATGCTAGATTTCGAAATGATTGACATCAAGCTGAATACACACTATGTTCCTTTAAAAAAAAATATGTAGACTCGTAATCATTTTTGAAACGGTTTAAAGTATAGTCTATGCTACTTATTTCAGCTAGACACAAATGATTTGCAATATCAAAATAAATTTTATTTATCACTCATGTACCATGTAACCTGGTGCAGAGATGATAAAAGTTGATGGAGTTGTAAATACAGGAATACTTAGTGTGAATTTGATCTAAATTCGTTGTTCCACTATTGTATGATGTGTTATGAAAAAGTCATACAATGACGGCATCCTCAAACGGACTGTTAATACAGTACGACATCATGACGTCATTTTCAAAAATATTTTCAATAAAGTTTTAATTTGCCAATGGGGTTTGGCTATATTTAATAATTCGATTGAATTGAATTATTGGTATGAGTCTATGCTATTCGATTCAGCTAGACAAACATTTATGAAAACTCTAAGTGTTCATTGAATGAAATTTCCCGAACCAAATTGTTTTGGTGCGGAATCCAATAAGACCGAGGTAGAATTTTGTGCCTATGGCAGTGAAGAGAAATAGAGTCAACCAGCAGTACTTAATGAGTACAGGACATACTGGATTAATTACCCACTATATCCGTAAGTTATGACGGTTTGCGGATGAATTTCCTATAACCTTTGCGAAAATGACAGACAATAGTCTGTAAAACCCCTCAGCAAAATTTGAAAATTTTTACTCTTGTGAGTGGTGTATTGGGTAGCATGTGATAATGTGTGTGAATGGCGTAAGCAGTTAAGTGTAAGGTGTAAGGTAAAATTCGGGGACAAAATTTTTAGAAGAAGGGGTGAATGTGACAACCCGAGAATTTTGAATATTTTTAAAATTTTTAGTTATTGATTTAAGGTTCAAAATTAGAACCTAGATAGAAAATAAGTGTATGCGTTTGATATTTTTAAGAAGGAATTTTGAGGATTTCAAAATTCTGTGAAGGATTTAAGTGAATTATTCAGGATTAAGGAAATACGTGTTTATGTTCTGTGTATATGTGTACAGTATGTGGTTAAGGATCAAGGGTTGACCAGATAAACGATATCTGTAACAAACACTAAGTATATATTAAGAACGTCAACGTTAGGTTAGAAAAACCTAGGGATTAACAAGAAACCCTAGAAACCGGTTCTGTAAACCCTAATTTTAGTTCCGGGAGTCCGAACCCCTAATTCGGTGCATGAAACCCTAAATCGGGAACTTAATGGCGTAAGTGTAAATAATTATAGGATTAATTAGGGTTAATCTTAACAAATTGGTTACAAAACCCTAATTACGGATTTGAAACCCTAATTACGGATTTGAAACCCTAATTTGTAAATAGGGAAAAACCTAAGTGTTAATTAAATAGTTTTAATGTTAATTAAGATATATTAATTCTAATTTTCAAGTTAAGTAGTTAGGAAACCCTTATCTAATTACGAAATTAAATTTCTAATTTAGGAAAATTATTTTTCTATTTAGAAACCCTAATTTGTGGGTTGAAAACCCTAATAACCATTTTGACCCTAATTGCTTAATTAACGATTTTAATTAGGAATTATTAATCCTAATTAGCAATATTTATGTTATGATTAAGAAATTTTTAATAGAATTTGTAAATCCTAATTATAAGTTAGAAATATTAAATTTCTATTTTTGGAAACCTAAATTTTGAAAACCTAATTTTTGAAATCCTAGAAAATCAAACCCTAAACCCTAAGGGTTTTTCCAAACCCTAAACCCTAACCCAAACCCTAAACCCTAAGGGTTTGATAAAATGTCCAAATTGTCATTAAAATTAAATGCAAAATGCCCAAAATACCCTTTAGTGCATTATTAGATTTTTGCAAGGTGGGAGAGTTGGTGAACAACCCTAGCAACTCATTGACTTTAGAAAAATCATAGTAATCAACCTTAATTACCAGCCAATTCATTCCGATCACAATATATATGGATTTAGTGAGAGAAAGCTCACTTTATTTCTTTCATTTTTACCAAGCCTCTCTCTCTCTATATTTTCGGGTTTAAGAGTGAGAAGGAGTGTTATGCAAAGCTAGAATCAGTTCATAGCAAGCTTAGAACAGAATCAAAAAGTCAGAATCAAGAGATCAAAGCTAAAAGGTATAAGAACCCTAATTTTCAAAATCATTAGATCTGATGTTAGATGTTGTTATTGGTTGTTATAAGTCATGTTAGAGAGTGTCATTTGATGATTTGGGTTGCTAAAACTTGGATCCATATCATCTAGATGCTCCAAAATCAAGTTTTTAAAATTCTGGAAAAAGGTTGAAAAATGGCCTGACAGTTGAATGTCAGGCCCTCTAGATCATTATTTGTTTGATGTTTTGAATCCGTTCTATGTTGTAAGGACTATGATCTAAAACTTTAATAAAGTCCAGATCAAGTCTAGATTAAAAGTTACAAGCGGTCAAACATCATTGACCACTCACGAAAAGTGAAATCAGGGCAGCCCAGATTTCCAGATTTCTTCTGACAAGATGTTCAATGCCTTGGATCTTGCTTCTGGTAATGTATTTGCTCTGGTTGTTGTTTTATGGTTGAAGTATGACATGAAGACTACATGCTTAAGCCTTTATTTCACTCAAGTCCCTAACAGAATCATTTTTAATCTTGGTTAAACTAAGCTTGTGATCGTATTCATGATGAAGATTCTGGAAAACCTAGAATCTTCAAGAACAAGTCCCTGACATGTAGTTTGACTGGATCAAATCTTCATTTCGTGTTGTTGTTAGTCAGATCTGATGACATGTTTTTGTACCCTGCCATGTGGTCTTCAAGATCAAACCTTTATATTACACTGAATAGGCATGTAATCCAACTCGTGAAGCTTGAAAGAAGCGAAGATCTAATCGTTCTTCATTTCGGAAAACCGAAATGAAGAACAAATTCTGACAACATGATTTTAAGGCCTTTATCTCATAGATCTGTTGTTGCTTGGGCATGGAATTGAATCTAGATTGTAGTGTTGCATGAATACTACAATTCTAACAAGATTACAAACTCAGAAGCTTGATAACCTAGAATCTAAAACCCAATTCGAACTACCCAACGCGTTGTGCCTTGACATGGTTTTTTTGGGTTTATGTTCAAGAACACCTATAGCGACAGATTACGTATTTATAGGACCCTTTTAATGACAGTTTATTTTATTATTTTTCGGAAATTATTTAAAAATTGATAAAAATGGTTTTTAATTATTAAAAATACAAAATAAATTCAAAAATTATTTTAAATTACGAAAAAATAGTTTTAATTATTTTGAGTATATTTCATAAATATTTAATATTTTTTGGAATATAAATGGTATTTAATTAATTTAATTATAATATTAAATAAATTATTTAAAATGATTTAAATACATGAAAAATAATATTATGTTATAATAAAATATTTTAAGTTATTTTCACTTTGACTTTTAATATTTTGTGATGAAATTCATTAATTAATCAATATTAATGATAATTAGTTTATTTAATAACTATATTAAATAAATTAAGGAAAAATGGAATTAATGCTTTATAAATTATATAAAAATGATTTAAGTGATATAAAAATATTTGAAGTTATAAAATATAACTTTTGATATTTTATCATAAAAATATTAATATTTTAATATTAAAATCAAATCTAGGATAAAGAATTTAAGTGTTTAAAAATCATATTTAAATGATTTTAAGGTATTAAAATACTTTGATATATTATAAATATATTATAATATTATGACATGTATTTCATTAATATTTGATATAAAATAAATATTAATGATAAAGGAATATTGTGGTATTTAATTTATTTAAATACATTTCTAATGATTGAAAATACTCGACAAATGGTAATAATTATCTGAAAATTATTATAAGTCTATGAAAATTATTTTGACTGCGTAGAAAATTGTCTAAGATACGGTTAGTGTTAGACAGAGTTTAATTAAACTTAGACTCGAAATTTTATCCGACTAGACCGTCGGGATGTTAGAATTGTGTCGGGTTCAACTCAGACTGCATTAGTTTGACTTGATACCGAGTATTATGTGTGTTATAGACTGATAGGGTTATGTGTTATATGTGTTTAGGATATTCTATATCTATATATATTATAGTATTATATTGTGATGATATTATTCTAATATTGGAGATCTATATTACTAATATTAGGTCTTCAGATAAGGCGATATAAATTGCGTAGCGGTAATCAACGGTTCAGGCAAGTTTGTATTTACTTAACTCTAGTAAGAGTTGTTTCATTCGGATAAGCTTATGGTTAATCATTCTTTGGTTGCCATGAATTGTACTCTTATATATTGTATTTGTATAAGTCGTGTGTGAAATGTTGATCACCTTCATTACCAGTTGGTTCAGATATATTTGTTCATGTATAATACTTGTTCAGTCATAAATTTATTCCTGCTAGTTCACAATTATATTGTTGAATTATAGTCAGCCAATTATTCAAATCATTTCAATCATGATATATCATTATATTATTGAATTTAAACTTGCTAGGCAATTTTATGCTCACCCTTGCTATATCATGATAAAACATTACAGATTAAGGCGAATACGTTGGATACAAGGAAAGGTCCAAGACAGTTCCAGCTTTAGTAGACGCGTGAAGTTAGATTTGTATTGTTTGATATTAATTTTGTTATATGTTAGAAAAGTTATGAAATGTGTATTAAGTTAAGGTTACTCGACCTTGGGGAAAAGTGTGTAAGTTTAATGTATAAACAATTTATGTTTATATCTTTCGCAAATAGTAATAGTTGTATAGAATGATCGAACCGGATCCGCGGTGATTCGAGACCTTGGATTCGGGTCCATCACAGTCGGAGTCGAAGATGATTACTTGCCGCTAGCCAGAGTCGCTTGAGCTCGTCGTAAGTTAAACCACCGTCTCAGAAAGGAAGGTCCAACCGGAGGGTCGGCGGCACGGTAGCGAACGGCGGATGAGGGAGGAGAGAGAGTGGGAAGAGTTTGTGTAACAATGGAGACTGAGTTTGAGTTTCTGAGAGATAGAGGAAGAGGAAGAGGAGTTTACTTATTAATTACTTAATTTAATAAGTAAATCAATACTAATCCCCTAAATTAAGGAATCTTAATTGCATACTAATTCCCTAAGTCAAGGAATCCTAATTGCACTAATATTATAAATAAATATGGAAGTGTATCAATTGTGTAAATATTTTATGAGTGGACTATTGTTGTAATTCTTTTTTAAAATTTAATAGAATATGTAATTGATCCATTTTTTTTGGAAGTTTATTAGCCCAGGTCTTTAATTCCTTTACTGTAAATTGCGTATTGCGAGGAAGAAATGAAACTAGACTGCTACCAATAGGCCCATTCCTACATTTCCTTACCCAAATTTGGAAATTATCTCTTTCCAAACCTTTCTTTGGTTCATAAATATTATAATCTAAAAATTTAAACTACACAAATAAATTCCAAACACATGAGAAAAACTTAAAAATAAAAAATTGTAATAATATATGCTCTTCAAAATATAAATTAGTATGCTAAGTGTAATACCCAAATTAAATAATATTAAATAATAAAAAAATTATATTGTTTTAAAACATATTAATTGGACTTTGTCTTTTGTTTGGGTCAAACTAGTTAATTAATTTATTGGGCTAATAAGTATAAATTAAATTTGTAAAATTGGGCCTTAAAATTAATTGGGTTTAATTTATGTGGGTAGTATTAAATTCTATATAATTAAGAGAAATAATAAGATAATAAATAAAACCTAATTACACTGCATTACATCTTATACGAATGTGAGAAAGGAATTGGGCGTGAGGCGACACAAGTAAAAAGATAGAAAATAAGAACTGTTGTGCTGTGATACGGAAAAGACTTTGTTTCTTTTTACTTGGTAAGTTCTAATCAGTAGTGATGCATGTTTAGAGGTTGAGTATTATGTTAAAATCTATTGAATACATTTAATTAGTTTAATACTAAAATCAAGTGCAAGTCAGTATAATATTTGATTCACGGAAGAAATCATTTATGCAAGTAAAATAATAAAAGTTTTGAAAGTGGCTTTTCAGAATGTCGTGGTCCATTCATATTTATGGTCATGTTCCCCTCTAATTAAGGCTAAGTGGGTGTAAAAAAAAGGAAAAAAAGAGAGAAGAAGAACCCAATATTTTACCAATATAGAAACGCAACTGGTGAATTTTTTTAAAAGTTATTGAACCTTTTATGGCATTTAGTTAGAATTAGCAAGTTTAGAAGGCATAAATAAGATATAAATTTCATTAATTATTGTTTAATCTACTGGTAAAAAAAGTATATTGGAAATTTTACATATTATTTCTAGCTGGTTCATTATGTTAGTAAGAGTAATAAAAATTGTTTATTAATAAATTTAATAGTATTATAATATTGATGATTAGATGTGTAATAAAAATTTTATTTTATTTTATTAGATCGACTTGAAGGAGATTAACATAATCTTGTTTAAATTTTGGGTATTACATTGCTTAATCCAGGTACGGATTTCGTACTTATTAAACGATACTCCTTAATTTTAGTTTGTTCGTTTTGCTTCTCGTTTTGATTTCGGATATTGTCTCGATACCTTGATCTTAGTGAACTTCATATAACAGTTTATTTTGATCTTTAGAATATCATAGCTTGTACTCTTTGAACTCGTTTATCATATTTAATATTTATTTCAATTTTCTTAGTGATGTACATGTTAGTATATTTTTGGAGACTTGTGTTGATGATTCGTTTGATTTAACATGTACACGTTAGAACAACTTTGTGATATTGTGTCACATGTGTTGTGACATGATATTTTTGTTAGAATACCGTAGGGTATACCTAAGCTATAACCACTTGTGGGGGTACCACAGGCATGTCCTCTTGGCACCGAGGCATGACACCTTCTGTGGCGGTGTGATCAGTCCACGGCGTCTCCATTTTGTGCTCCGATGAAAGTTGGCCATTTGGTTTTTTGTTGTGGGAGGCGTATGGGTCGACCCTAGTTTTCTATTTTGTTCTATTCTATGGAGTGGTGATGTTTGTGCCAAATACGCCTTCCGATTTTGCATGCATCTGGATTGCGCAGTCCGATGTGTGATTACCCGTGTGGCATTATTTTGATTGCATGTGTGGCATTATTTGACTTGCCTGTGTGGCAAGGTATATTACTATTTTTTTTGAGCTCGGTATGAAATAACACCCAGTCATTTGATTCAACCTATTATTTTGTTGTGTTAGTTTTGTTCGTTTCGTTTAAGTTTAGTTCAGTTCATTTAATTGAATTAATTGTTTCATTTCATTATTCTTTTATTTTATATCCGTACTAGGCATTTGGCTCATGCTGTGTTTTTCTTCCGACAGGTAATCAGGAGAATCAAGGGCAAGTGTGATGAGAGCTCCCTTTTATCCAAATGATTTAGATATATTATGTTTAGGTTGTGATACATTAGTTTGTTCAAAATTGTAATAATTATTTTAGATTGTGGTTTGAGGCAGTTTGATATTTATTATGGTTGACTTGTGGTATTAATTAGATATTTAGACTATTCTTTTGTGGCTTTGAGCCTTGCTATTGAATTTATTAGTTTTGTTGTGTTTTGAGTAACCTCTCTTTCTATTTCAGAAAGGGGGTGTTATAGAGTTGGTATTAGAGCTTAGGTTCTTTCTTGTAGAAAACCTATTTAGGTTTGACCTGTGAGTTATGGGTAGACTTCTGGGTTAAGTTTTTGTTCCGTTTGATTTTTGTTCAGCTATCATATCAGCTATATTCAAATTTGTCTCTAATCTACTTTGTTTATATTCACGATCTTTTTCTTAGATGGCTCGTAGATCCGCTAGAGTTGTTGGGAGGCGAGGTAACAATAGGGGAAGAGGTGAGGGTCAGCCCAATGAGCAACCTAATGATCAGATTAATGCTCAATTGGCTACCTTGGTGAATCAAAGTGAAATCGAGCTTTACCTCGAACAGGCACAAGTTGTATAGCTAATGCAAAGAAAAGCCACCACCGAAATTCTGACAAGGAATCCGAAATAATGGTCAGCATACAAATGTTGAGGAAGGGAATGCGGAGAGCCATGATCAACAGGGGGTTGCAATGTATGTATGGTTGGAAAGGTTTCAGAAGCAGAAACCACAGTCATTTAGTTCAGCTCCAACTCTAATTAATGCAGAGAATTGGATTGCCCGCTTAGAGAAGATTTGATTTATTGGGGTGTTCAGATAATCAGAAAGTGTTACTTGCTGCTTACAAGCTGGAAGGGGATGCACAGAGGTGGTGAAAAGCGACAAAAGTAACAAAAGGTGATGGTTATGCCGAGGCACTTAGCTGGGCAGAGTTTTGTGAGGTCTTTTATCAGTAGTACTTTCCAGTTGCTGATAAAGAGGCCTATGCCAGAGAATATTTATCCATCCGGCAGAAAGATGATGAGTCCATCATTGATTTTATGACGAGGTTCACCAGGTTGGATGAAACAACCTAGGTCAAATCCTGAGTCTGGAACAAATTTCGGGTCAAATCCCAAGTCCGAATCGAATCAAATCCATCAAAATAAGGCCTCAAACTACTGGCCCAATAGTATCTTCTTGGGTCATCTTAGCCCACCACAGGCTCCCAAAAGGTCATGACTTGAAGGTACTATTGGTAGTAACTTAATTTCGTTATATACAGACAAATTTTTCCCCTATCTTTCGATGTGGGATTGGGGTGTTACAAACTCCCCCACTTAAATTTCTAACATCCCCGTGAGAACCGATCACACATACAGCCCAAAGATATTTGCCTCTCTAGCCATTATGGGATAATATCGACTGACTTTGTGTCTCCACCTCCGAACCTCCATCTCTCCATTGTGGGATAATACCACCAGCCTTCGTGTCCCCACCTCCGGCAACACGATCGGATGACCCGACCTGAGCTTTTGAGAGTCAGCATTGATACCATATGAAACAACCTGGGTCAAATCCCGAGTCCAGAATAAATCTCGGGTCAAATCCCAAGTCCGAATCGAATAAAATCCATTAAAATAAGGTCCTCAAACTACTGGTCCAATAGTATCTTCTTGGGTCATCTTAGCCCACCATAGGATCCCAAAAGGTCATGACTTGAAGGTACTATTGGTAGTAAATTTATTTCCGTATATATAGACAAATGTTTCCCCTATCTTTTGATGTGGGACTGGGGTGTTACATTGGCAGGCTTTGCGGGAACCTCAGTAGGGACTGCAACAGAACATGCGGAGAAGTTTAAGTGGCGAATTCATTATAGATATCGGCAACATCTCATTAACATTGCAGATGTGTCAGCAATGGCCAATGCAGCCAAACATATTGAGATGGAGCGACATGACTTTCAGTTTTCTAAACTAGAAGGGAGTCGAAAGAGGGACAGAGATGACCAGCATGGTCAAACATCGGGTCCGCATGGGAAGAATCAGGGTGGTTAGTGGATCAGAAATCGTGGCGGCCAGCAGGGGCAATGACGTGGTCAGAATCATAATAGGGGTTATCAGTAGTTGCCTCAACAAGGGTAGAATCGTCAGCTTCAGCTACCTTGGCATGGTCAGAATAGTCAGCCGTGGCAGAATCGTCAACAGGGGTAGAATTAGGGTCGTTATCCGGGACCAGCAGTTGAGGGTAACCCAAATCTTATTCCGATAGCTCCTTGTTCTACTTGTAGGGCTAATCATCTGGGGAGGCAGTGCCACGGACTCAAATATGCATGCTTCTTATGTGGACAGATGGGTCATATGGCTAGAGATTATACTGGGTCACGTGGAAATGGTGGAGGTGGTGATAATGGTGGCAATGGAGGTCAGCATCAGGGTGGTCGAGTGTTTGCCTTGACGTATAACCAGGCGACAGGTGCACCAGGTACTATTTCTGGCACTCTTTTAGTTGGCAATCGTGAAGCGTCTATTTTGTTTGATACGGGTTCTACTCATTCCGTTGTTGCTCAGTATTTTGTTCGGCACCTGGGTGTGCCATCTCAGTTATTAGATTCTGTTATGTCTATTGCTACCCCGATGGGGACTTTTGTTGATATTTCTGATTTGTATCAAGGGTGTTCGATCAGTTTTGGGGATAAGATTTGTAGGTCTAATCTTCTTTCGATGAGTATGCACGATTTTGATGTCATTCTTGGGATGGACTGGTTGGATAAACATCATGCCACTATCGATTGTCAGGCGAAGAAGGTTATATTTGGAGATGTGAAGTCTCTAGAGTTCGTGTTTCAGGGTTCACAACCAAGTAGGGTGGTGAAGTTGATTTCAGCTTTAAAGGCAGGAAAGTTAGTGGCAAAGGGTGTTGAGGGGTATATAGCATTTGTGAAGGATACTTCTAAGGGTGAGTCTCGTATTGAGGATGTTCTAATTGTTCGTGATTTCCCCGATGTGTTTCCTGAGGAGTTGTCAGGGTTGCCACCGCAGCGATAAGTGGAGTTTGCTATTGAGCTTGTTCCTAGTGCGGAGCCTATCTCTAAGCTACCCTATCGAATGGCACCATTGGAGTTGCAGGAGTAAAAGGAGAAGTTGCAAAAACTGTTAGATCGTGGTGTGATTCGGCCGAGTGTTTCGTCATGGGGTGCTCCGGTATTGTTTATGAAGAAGAAAGATGGGTCTATGAGGTTGTGCATAGACTACAGTGAGTTGAACAAGATTACCATTAGGAATCGGTATCCATTACCGAGGATTGATGATTTGTTTGACCAACTTCAAGGGTTGAAGTATTTTTCTAAGATAGACTTGAGGTCGGGCTATCATTAGTTGAGAGTGAGGGATGAGGATATCCCTAAGACGGCTTTTCATACTCGATATGGGCATTACGAGTTTCTGGTGATGCTATTCAGGTTAACTAACGCTCCAATGGTGTTTATAGATTTAATGAATTGGGTGTTCAGGGAGTACTTGGACCAATTTGTCATCGTCTTTATTGATGACATTTTGGTTTACTCCAAGTCTAAGGAAGAGCATGAGGAACATCTTTGCACAGTGTTGGGGATTTTGCAGAAAGAGAAGTTGTATGCTAAATTCTCTAAATGCGAGTTCTAGTTGGAGCAGGTTGCATTTTTGGGCCACGTTGTTTCTGCTGAGGGCATTAAGGTGGATCCTCCGAAGGTTGAGGCTATCACTAAATGGCCGAGACCTACTATGGTGATAGAGATTAGGAGTTTCTTGGGTTTGGCAGGGTACTATAGGCGATTTGTGGAAGGATTCTCTTTGATTGCCTTACCATTGACTCAGTTGATAAGAAAGGGCACAAAGTTTGTGTGGAATGAGGAGCGTAAAAAAAGTTTTGAGGAGTTGAAGAAACTGTGACGCCCCCAAAATTAGGTATACATCACCCATTCTGAGTCGCTAGATACATGGTACAAAATTCAAATACAACTTCATTTATACAACTGTTGAGCTGTCGTATAGAATACAACCACAGTTAACTATGAGTTTTAATACAAATGTATGTAACTCTCATGGTGCCTCGAGCACAACCTTACAATGGTACTTTACATAAAAAGTATAGTCAAAAACTGTTTTAGAAATTATAATCTTTGGGAAGTGCTCAAGGAAACCTTTGTACATGGGAGGATATGCGTCTAGGTTATAATAGATATCATATGGCCACATAATGATCCTTGGTTGACCCAATAGACCCCAAAAAAAACTGAGAAGATTACTATCATCTTCTTTCCAATTGTGAGTCTTCTCTTGACATATGACTATCTCCACTGTCTCCAAGTGAATATTATATTTCAAAGAAACTCCAAGATCATATAGGTAGTGCCCGTAGATATACTCGAAGAAGTGGATGTACACACCCAATCGTCTTATGATAACACGAGGTTGTATGTCATTAGACATTTTGTATGATAGTGGCAAAACACCCTTCAAAAGTTGGGTTCACCTCACCCTATTTGATTAACCAAATATAACTACTAAATGTTGTATAAAATACAACACACTTTTCTATACTATTTAGTGAGAACCCCCACAGCTAGAGACCACTGTTCTATTCCCCTGTTATTCTCGCTCAACCCAGCAACACTCTTACAGCAACACTCTTATTACCTGAAAGGAATTGTGAAGCAGAAAGGGTGAGCACAACTAGCCTAGTAAAGAATATCATGACTAAAGATAATTAAATTATCAATAGCTTTCATCAATAATAAATCAGAGATTTAGAACATATGGTAGATGATAAAACTTTTCAACTATAGTTGCAGCGAAACGAGCAATCCATTAGAAGAGTCAAATAGACCAGAAGGTCTATTATCTTCTCTATGTTAAAAGTCCACCGATAATGTTTTATCCCTGTAACATCAATCAACAATTCCTGTCCACGATCATGCGAATAACTCATAATCACAATTGTGATTCTAAATTCCTCTTCGTACCTAGGACGAAGATAATTTTCATCACATGTCTTCACCTGAAACATCAAAAATTATGGTTATACCAAATCACAATTCCTGCTCGTAATCATTAAATCGTCTTTTCACTACGGCCAAAGATATTCATTATTATCACATCCATGAATTAATATTTTATTGCTGACACTCAACTCAATAAATAATCCACATCATCGAATCATCCCTGCACTACAGGCCAAGGATATTTTATAGTATCACGACCACGAATAATCCATGCACTACAGGCCAAAGATAATCGTATTTTCATCAACGGTCCTGATTATACCATAAAACAATTCATCTTTGCACCCTTGGCCGAAGAGAATCCATAGCCATAATCATACCAAAAACTGTCCATCAATGCACTACGGGCCAATGAGGACTTTTTCATTAGTATCACAACCACAAATTATTCATGCACTACGGGCCAAAGATAATCGTGTTTTTATCAACGGTCCTGATCATGTTATAAAACAATTCATCTTTGCACCCTTGGCCGAAGAGAATCCATAGTCATAATCATACCAAAAATTGTCCATCAATGCACTACGGGCCAATGAGGACTTTTTTCACATCATTTGCAACATTACAGTCATGATTATATCGAATACTCCCTGGTCATAATCATACCAAGTCCATCTATGCACTACAGGCCACAGATAACTTTCAAAATAATATAAATATAAGGATGATGACAATATTATAAGCATTAATTAACTAAATCAATGATAAATATTAAAAACTTTAAATTTATCCAAACATTATCAATTACTTAATGAAATCATAATCTAATACTGTTAAAACTATAACAATATTTTAATCACTTCTTAAACTTATAAACAATTACATTTAATTGTTTACACTTTTCCAAATAATGCATTTAATCATTCAAAAATGTCATACTCAAAAGATTTCATCACCAATAATCAAATTACTCATCAAAAATCTGCATATACCTTATATAGGATTTCCAAGCCATAAAATCCTATTTATCAATTCTTCAACTCCGCATAACATATTTAATTCATATGTTCGTAGCTAACTATTTTCATGAAAAATACCAAATCTGTCCCAAAAATTATTTTTTTCCTTGGATTTAGCATAATATAGTCCCGTATTGAACATATATTTTTCTTGACATTTTTAAAATTCATTTACTATTTTTCAAAAATCAATTTCTAATTAATTCCTTAAGAAATTAGCTACCTCATGTTTAACTCCAGAAATTCTCAAATCTTGGCAGAATCTTACACATGTTAACATGAGCTTCCAGTTCAAATTTCATGGTCATCGGAGTTATAGAACTCCGGTTATAGCATTTTTCATCGAAAAAACCTAAATATTGAAATGGTCATAACTTGCTCATTTTAAGTCGGAATGAGCTCATTTTTAGACAGCAGGTACTTTATACCATATACTTTCATGTCCCAAAAGGTCTGAATTTTTCTCACAAATTAAGTGGTCGAAACAGCCCTTTTAAAATTGTGGCAGCAACCTTTTTCATATTTTGCAGCTTTTTCATACTTTGCTAAAATCAGTCCACACGAAATTCTACAACACCTTTTCCAATGATTCCACTTGGATAAGTTACAAAACTCATAGACCTACCTCTAGAACTTGACCACACTCAAAAATTCAAAATATAATAGGAGATATGGTCAATTGAATTTCATGTTCCATTTTCACCAAAATCTGACTTTTCAACCCTTTGTGATTTCTAAGAAACTATCATGTTTTCACATAATAACCAACATAACTCATCATAACACTTACTAATACCACATATACCCATGATTTTCATCAGTCCAATGCTTTTATTATGACTTTCATCATAATCCACGTAAACAAATCATTTCCATAATTTAATAAGGAATGAAATACAAAGGATCATTCACCATGCATGTGGTAACTAACTCATGAACGGTCAAGACTGATTTTCTTTAATCTGACGGTCCATATTTAAAGCAAAATCTTTTAAATAAAATATAATATATTCTATTTATAATCTAATAAAACGAATAACTTTATAAAAGATTTTACTATCTGAAACACTATATCAAAGTATTATCAAAACACTATGCGTAATAAAATATAATATATTTTAATAATTATCTAATAAAATAGATAACTTTATAAAAGTATTCTATTTTATATATAAATATTTTAATATTAGCCTAATAAAATGAATAACTTTATTAAAGTATTCTGTTTTATATAAAAAGATTTTCTATTTTATTACATTAATAATACCAATAAAAAAAAGAGTGACTTATTACATAAGCATCAATAATCAATACCGTGTAAGCTCTTTGTAACCACGCCAGACATCGTATTTTTTAACACCGGTGTTTCAACAGCTTAACTGTAAAACTTCCGCCGTTATTTTCATAAAAATATTTTTGTCGCTTTTCTCGATCCGATAATAATTCCGTTGTGGGGTCCACTAATGATTGTACTGTCGCATTTAATATTCCCCACAAAAAGAATATTCCCCACTAATCCAATATTCCCCGACACAAATGAATATTTTATATCAACTTTACTTACTTTGAAAAAAAAAAAAAATTCACATATTACCCTTAACTTTAAACTTTTATCAATTTAACTATTTACCAAAATAGAAAAATTAAATACTTTTATTTCATAAAATTTGGGGTCTCACAATCACCCCTCCTTATGAAATTTCGCCCTCGAAATTTACGTACGTACCTGATATTCGAAGAGATGAGAATATCTTGCTTTCTTTTCGGATTATACCTTCCCGGTTATATCCTCTCAGATCATGATTTTTCCATTGCTCATATCCTCGTATTTCGAGATATCATTCTAGAACATATCTTCAAAAAAAGGTTAATTGACATATCACAATTTGTCAACTTATCAAGTAAACAATTTCAAATTTTAGCTAAGTCACACACTAAGCGAAGTATATAACTCACCTCTCCTCCTAGTTCTAGACTCTTATCTTCGCCAAAATGACCATATCCCTAAGCTCGATACCAACCAGTACGCCCCCCAAAAATTAGGTATACATCACCCATTCTCGAAATCGCCAGATACATGGTACAAAATTCAAATAAAACTTCATTTATACAATCTGTTGAGTGTCAGATAGAATATTTACCACACGAATCGTGAGTTTTAATACAAATGTATGTAACTCTCATGGTGTCTCACCACAACCTTACAATGGTATTTTACATAAAAGTATAGTCAAAAATAGTTTTAGAAATTAAAATCTTTGGGAAGTGCTCAAGAAACCTTCGTATACATGGGAGGCCATGCGTCTAGGTTATAATAGATATCATATGGCCACGTAATTATCCTTGGTCAATCTAATAGACCCCAAAGAAAAACGAAGATTACTATCATCTTCTTTCCAAATGGCGAGTCTTCTTCTTGACATACGACTATCTCCACTGCTCCAAGTGAATATTATATTTCAAAGAAACTCCAAGATCATATAGGTAGTGCCTCGTAGATATACTCTCAAAGAAGTGGATGCGCATAACCCGCTCTTATGATAACACGAGGTTGTATGTCGATAGACATCTTGTATGGTAGTGGCAAAACACCCTTCCAAAGTTGGGTTCACCTCACCTTATTTGATTCGATTTGATTCACCAAATATAACTACTAAATATTGTATATAATACAACACACTTTTCTATACTTGCTTTAGGAGAACCTCCACAATAGAGACCATCGCTCTATTCCCTCGTTATTCCCGGCCGAATTCAACAACACTCTTACTAAGAACACTCTTATTACCGAAAAAGGAATTGTGAAGTTTAAAGGGTGAGCACAACTAGCCCAAAGAAAGAATATCATGACTAAAGATAATTAAATTATCAATAGCTTTCATCAATAATAAATCAGAGATTTAGAACATATGGTAGATGATAAAACTTTTCAACCATAGTTGCAGCGGAACGAGCAATCCATTAGAAGAGTCAAATAGACCATAAGGTCTATTATCTTCTCTATGTTAAAAGTCCACCAATAATGTTTTATCCCTGTAACATCAATCAACAATTCCCGTCCACGATCATACGAATAACTCATAATCACAATTGTGATTCTAAATTCCTCTTCGAATCCGGGACAAAGATAATTTTCATCGCCTGTCTTCACCTGAAACATCAAAAATCATGGTTATACCAAATCATAATTCTTGCTTGTAATCATTAAATCGTCTTTGCACTACGGCCAAAGATATTCATTATTATCACATCCATGAATTAATATTTCATTGCTGAGACTCAACTCAATAAATAATCCACATCATCGAATCATCCCTGCACTACAGGCCAAGGATATTCTTTAGTATCACGACCACGAATAATCCATGCACTACGGGCCAAAGATAATCGTGTTTTCATCAACGGTCCTGATTATGCCATAAAACAATTCATCTTTGCACCATTGGCCAAAGAGAATCCATAGCCATAATCATACCAAAAACTGTCCATCAATGCACTACGGGCCAATGAGGACTTTTTCATTAGTATCACAACCACAAATTATCCATACACTACGGGACAAAGATAATCGTGTTTTTATCAACGGTCCTGATCATGCTATAAAACAATTCATCTTTGCACCCTTGGCCGAAGAGAGTCCATAGCCATAATCATACCAAAAATTGTCCATCAATGCACTATGGGCCAATGAGGGCTTTTTCCATATCATTTGCAACATTACGGTCATGATTATACCGAATAATTTCTGGTTATAATCATACCAAGTCCATCTATGCACTACAAGCCACAGATGACTTTCAATATAATATAAATATGAGGATGATGACACTATTATAAGCATTAATCAACTAAATCAAGGATAAATATTAAAGACTTTAAATTTATCCAGACATTATCAATTACTTAATAAAATCATAATCTAATACTGTTAATACTATAACAATATTTTAATCACTTTCTTAAACTTATAAACAATTACATTTAATTGTTTACACTTTTCCAAATAATGCATTTAATCATTCAAAAATGTCATACTCATAAGATTTCATCACCAATAATCAAATTACTCATCAAAAATCTGCATATACCTTATATAGGATTTTCAAGCCATAAAATTCTATTTACCAATTCTTAAACTCCACATAACATATTTAATTCATATGTTCGTAGCTAACTATTTTCATGAAAAATACCAAATCAGTCCCAAAAATTATTCTTTTCTGGGATTTAGCATAATATAGTCCCGTATTGAACATATATTTTTCTTGACATTTTTAAAATTCATTTACTATTTTTCAAAAATCAATTTCTAATTAATTCCTTAAGAAATTAGCTACCTCATGGTTAACTCCAGAAATTCCCAAATCTTGGCAGAATCTTACACATGTTAACGTGAGCTTCCAGTTTAAATTTCATGGTCATCGGAGTTATAGAACTTCGGTTATAGCGTTTTTTTATCGGAAAAACATAAATATTGAAATGGTCATAACTTGCTCATTTTAAGTCGGAATGAGCTCATTTTTGGACAGCATGTACTTTATACCATAAACTTTCATGTCCCAAAAGGCCAGAATTTTTCTCACAAATTAAGTGGCTGAAACAGCCCTTTTAAAATCGTGGCAGCAGCCTTTTTCATATTTTGCAGTTTTTCATACTTTGCTAAAATCAGTCCACACGAAAATCTACAACACATTTTCCAATGATTCCACTTGGATAAGTTACAAAACTCATATACCTAACTCTAGAACTTGACCACACTCAAAAATTCATAATA
This sequence comes from Panax quinquefolius, assembly GCA_020205615.1. Taxonomy (NCBI): domain Eukaryota; kingdom Viridiplantae; phylum Streptophyta; class Magnoliopsida; order Apiales; family Araliaceae; genus Panax; species Panax quinquefolius. The sequence goes on from CM035170.1 coordinate 28,384,631, forward strand.
TAATAGGAGATATGGTCAATTGAATTTCATGTTCCATTTTCACCAAAATCTGACTTTTCAACCCTTTTTGATTTCTAAGAAACTTTCATGTTTTCACATAATAACGAACATAACTCATCATAACACTTACTAATACCACATATACCCATGATTTTCATCAGTCCAATGTTTTTATTATGACTTTCATTAAAATCCACGTAAACAAATCATTTCCACAATTTAATAAAGAATGAAATACAAAGGATCATTCACCATGCATGTGGTAATCCACATAGACTGGTTATTCCAATAGAATAATAAAGATTGGAATAACAGAAGGATTCACCATGTGTGAGATAGACTGCACAGACAGGTTATTACCAATAAAATAATAAATAATAGAACCAGTTCGTCAGAAACGCACGTATGGGATATATTTCAATGTAATAATAAAGAATGGAATAACAATGTAAATCATCATGCATGCGGACTTCATATAGACAAAAGTTATTCCAATGTAATAATAATAATCGGAACCGTGTGAATATGTCGCACCGGCTGTGATATTCCAATGTAATAATAAATAATGAAACGGTCCTGCAGAAACGCATGCATGTGATGATATTCCAATGTAATAATAAAGAATGGAATAATGTAAGAATTTTACCAAGTATAGGGTAGCTCATGCGATACAAAGTTATTCCAATGAATAATAAAGAATGGAATAATGTAAGTTCTCTTCATGAATAAGAAAGAAAGAATACCCCTTACGAGTACAACAAATAATATTCCCTACCTTTGAAAGAAGAGTATTCCGACTGGTAGGGCAAGGATATACTCGAAGAAACTTGTACTACGCTCAAAGCTTTCTTAAACTCTAAAGAAATACGCTCAAGATTATAGAAGAAGAATTCTCTCTATAGTTTTTATCTCTAGACTTTCAGTGAATTCGTAAGAAATAATGAAGGAATGAGCTTCTATTTTAGAAAAATGGACTGCATAGTAACTAACTCATGAACGGTCCAGATTGATTTACTTTAATCTGACGGTCCATATTTAAAGAAAAATCTTTTAAATAAAATATAATATATTCTATTTATAATCTAATAAAACGAATAACTTTATAAAAGATTTTACTACGCAAACACAAACACTATGCATAATAAAATATAATATATTCTAATTATTGTCTAATAAAAAATGATAATTTTATAAAAGTATTCATTTTATATATAAAAGATTTTACTATTAGCCTAATAAAACGAATAGCTTTATAAAAGTATTCTGCTTTATATATAAAAACTTTTTATTTTATTACATTAATAATACCAATAAAACAAAATCGAGTGACTTATCACATAAGCATCAATAATCAATATTGTGTAACTATTTATGCAACTACTACACGACATCGTACTTTTAACACCGGTGTTTTTCACAGAGTTAACAGTAAAACTTCTGCCATTATTTTCATAAAAATATTTTTGTGGTTTTCTCAATCCGACAATAATTCCTTTGTAGGGTCCACCAATGATTGTACCGTCATACGGATATTCCCCGACAAAAAGAATATTCCCCGACTAATCGAATATTCCCCGACACAACGAATATTTTATATCAACTTTCTTACTTTGAAGAAAAAAAAAATTCACATATTACCCTTAACTTTAAACTTTTATCAATTTAACTATTTACCAAAATAGAAAAATTAAATACTTTTATTTCATAAAATTCGGGGTCTCACAGAAGCTTGACATGTGGCAGCTCTATACTTGCATTGCGCTTGTCGGGGCGGAGGTTACCAGATTTATAGTGATGCTTCTAAGAAGGGCTTGGGGTGTGTTTTGATGCAACACGGTAAGGTGATTGCTTATCATTCTAGGCAGCTTAGACCTTATGAGTTGAACTACCCCACTCATGATTTGGAGTTGGCAGCAGTGATCTTTGCCTTAAAAATTTGGAGGCATTATTTGTATGGAGAGACTTGTGATATTTTCAGCGATCACAATAGTTTTAAATACATCTTCACTCAAAAGGAGCTCAACATGAGGCAGAGGCGTTAGTTAGAGCTTTTAAAAGATTATGATGCTTGAATGCAGTATCACCCGAGAAAGGCAAATGTGATTGATTGCGGATGCTCTTAATGAAAAGAGTTAAGAAGTGTAGCGACCTTATTACACAACCTCGACTTATTTGGGATATAGAAGACTTTCGAGTTGGAATTGTATGTACGAGGTTCAGATGGGCATTTGGCGGGTATGAGAGTGGAGCCCTCTCTTATCTCGCGGGTCAAAGAAGCTCAAAAGGAAGATGGGGAGTTGTGGAGTATGACGCATTATCTAGCAGAGGGCAAGCAGCCCAAATTTTGTATTGATGACCATGGTGTGATTTGGTTGGGTGAGCGGTTGTGTGTACCATCAGATCCAATCATTCGGGAGGCTGTGTTGGCTGAGGCTCATAGTTTGCCATTTTCTATTCATCCAGGTTCTACGAAGATGTATAGGGATTTGAAGAAAATATTTTGGTGGAATGGGATGAAACGAGACGTAGCTGAATATGTTGGGAAGTGCCTCACTTGTCAATAAGTGAAGATAAAGAATCAACAAGCTAGTGGTTTACTACAACAGTTAGACATTCCAGTTTGGAAGTGGGATGATATCACAATGGATTTTGTGACTGGTTTGCCGAAGACTTTTAGGAAGAACGATGCCATTTGGGTAGTGGTGGATCGGTTGGCTAAATCGACACACTTTTTGGCTATCCATGAGGGTTACTCGGTGGATAGTTTGGCATAAACCTTTCAGCAGGAGATTGTTAGACTTCATGGTACTCCAGTGTCTATTGTTTCATATCGGGACCCGCGGTTCACTTCACGGTTTTCGAAAGGGTTTCAACGAGCTTGGGAAACTCGGCTCAACTTTAGTACTTCTTTCCATTCGCAAACTGATGGGCAATCCGAACGGACTATTCAAACATTAGAGGACATGTTGAGGTCTTGTGCACTTGAGTGGTCTGGTAATTGGGATGATTACTTGAGCCTAGTTGAGTTTGCTTATAACAATAGCTGGCATGCAAGTATTGGAATGGCTCTGTTTGAGGTATTGTATGGTAGAAAGTGTCGGGCACCGACTTGTTGGGATGACGTTGGCGAAAGGGCCATAGAAGGTCATGAGTTAGTTCAAATCACTACGGAGAAGGTAGCAGTGGCTAAGGAGAAATTGAAGTCGGCTCGATCACGGCAGAAGTGTTATGATGATAAGCATATGAGAACTTTAGAGTTTGAACCTGGTGAGCATGTGTTTCTAAAAGTTTCTCCTTGGAAGGGCATTCGGCGATTTGGGTTAAAAGGTAAACTTAGTCCACGTTATATTGGCCCATTTAAGATTTTGGAGAGGGTTGGTGAAGTTGCGTATCAGTTAGCTTTGCCTCCGCAGCTAGCTCACGTTTACAATGTGTTCCATGTGTGAGTGTTGAGGAGTTATCATTATCATTCGTTGCATGTGGTGCAATATCCATTCGATAAGATTCGGGAGTATCTTACTTGTGATGAGCAACCCGAGGCAATTTTGGATCGTCAAAAGCGAAATATGAGAAGGAAGACTATTCTGTTTGTTAAGGTTTTATGGAGAAATTATTCGGAGCGGGAGGCTACATGGGAGATGGAAGAATCTATTCGAGCGGAGTATCCGCATATCTTTGAAAATTAGGTGCGTTCCATTCTTTTGATTTCTGGACGAAATCCTTTTTAAGGGGTAGGTGATGTAATACTAGAAAAAAATAATTAAATAATAAAAAACTTATATTATTTTAAAACATATTAATTGGACTTTGTCTTTTGTTTGGGTCAAACTAGTTAATTAATTTAATGGGCTAATAAGTATAAATTAAATTTGTAAAATTGGGTCTTAAAATTAATTGGGTTTAATTTTTGTGGGTAGTATTAAATTCTATATAATTAGGAGAAATAATAAGATAATAAATAAAACCTAATTACACTGCATTACATCTTATACGAATGTGAGAAAGGAATTGGGCATGAGGCGGTACAAGTAAAAAGAGAGAAAATAAGAACTGTTGCGCTGTGATACGTAGAAGACTTTGTTTCTTTTTACTTGGTAAGTTCTAATCAGTAGTGCTGCATGTTTAGAGGTTGAGTATTATGCGAAAATCTGTTGAATACATTTAATTAGTTTAATACTTAAATCAAGTGCAAGTCAGTATAATATTAGATTCATGGAAGAAATCATTTATGCAAGTAAAATAATAAAAGTTTTGAAAGTGGCTTTTCAGAATGGCGTGGTCCATTCATATTTATGTTCATATTTCCTTCTAATTAAGGCTAAGTGGGTGTAAAAAAAGAAAAAAATGAGAAGAAGAATCCAATATTTTACCAATATAGAAACGCAACTGCTGGATTTTTTTTAAAGTTATTGGACCTTTTATGGCATTCAGTTAGAATTAGCAAGTTTAGAAGGCATAAATAAGATATAAATTTCATGAAGAATTGTTTAATCTACTGGTAAACAAAAGTATATTGGAAATTTTACATATTATTTCAAGCTGGTTCATTCTGTTAGTAAGAGTAATAAAATTTATTTACTAATAAATTTAATAGTATTATAATATTGATGATTAGATGTGTAATAAAAATTTTGTTTTATTTTATTAGATCGACTTGAAGGAGATTAACATAATCTTGTTTTAATTTCGAGTATTACACTGCTTAATCTAGGTACGGATTCCGTACTTATTCAGCGATACTCTTTAATTTTAGTTTGTTTGTTTCGCTTCTCGTTTTGATTTCGAATATTGTCTCGATACCTTGATCTTAGTGAACTTCATATGACAGTTTATTTTGATCTTTAGAATATTATAACTAGTACTCTTTGAACTCGTTTATCATATTTAATATTTATTTCGATTTTCGTAGTGATGTACATGTTAGTATATTTTTGGAGACTTGTGTTGATGATTCGTTTGATTTAACATGTACACGTTAGAACCCCTTTGTGTTGATATTGTGTCGCATGTGTTGTGACATGATGTTTTTGTTAGAATATCGTAGGGTATACCTGAGCTATAACCACCTGTGGGGGTACCATGCACGAGCATGTACTCTTGTACCGAGGCATGACACCTTCCGTGGCGGTGTGATCGATCCACCACGTCTCCGCTTTGTGCTCCGTGGGAGTTGGCCATTTGGTGTTTTGTTGTGGGGGCGTATGGGTCGACCCCTAGTTTTCTGCTACTGTACGCTACTATTCTCATGAGTGGTGATGTTTGTGCCAAACACGCCTTCCGATTTTTCATGCATCTGGATTGCGCAGTCCGATGTGTGATTGACCGTGTGGCATTATTTTGATTGCATGTATGGCATTATTTGACTTGCCTGTGTGGCAAGGCATATTACTGTTTATTTTGAGCTCAGTGTGAAATAACACCCAACCATCTGATTCAGCCTATTATTTTGTTGTGTTAGTTTTGTTCGTTTCGTTTCAGTTCAGTTCAGTTCATTTGATTGAATTAATTATTTCGTTTCATTATTCTTTTATTCTATATCCGTAATGGACATTTGGCTCATGCTGTATTTTTCTTCCAGTAGGTAATCAAGGGAATCAAGGGCAAGTGTGACGAGAGCTCCCTTTTATCCAAATGATTTAGATATATTATGTTTAGGTTGTGATACATTAGTTTGTTCGGAATTGTAATAATTATTTTAGATTGTGGTTTGAGGCAGTTTGATATTTATTATGATTGACTTGTGGTATTAATCAGATATTTAGACTATTCTTTTGTGGCTTTGAGCCTTGCTATTGAATTTATTAGTTTTGTTGTGTTTTGAGTAACCTCTCTTTCTATTTTGGAAAGGGGGTGTTACACTTAGACATGCTAATTTTTTGGAACATCAATCCCCTGCACAAGTTTTTCATTCTCTAACACCGATTTACAACATCTTTAGGGTAGATTTTAAACAAATTTGTTTCTGGCCAGAATAATTATATATCTAAGTATGACATTATTTTTCGTAATTTTTAGTGGCACTAGTACACAAATTAATTTGTTATTTCTCTTTTATTTTGAGGTTAGCAGACACTGTTCTTGATCCTAAAATCCTTGAATATTAAAGAAAAAGTAGTATGTTTTTGTTTTGACACAGAACTCATATTTGTGATCTGCCAAAAAAAGAGAACAAAGTTGTCATTATTTTATGAAATTATTTTCACTACAAGAAAAACCCTTAAGCTCGAAGGAAATAGTCTCGACGAATTTAAAATGTCGAAATAAGGTTATTTACGACCGAATAATTCGTCGAACATAAGTCCCTCGAAATTACCATAAGTACGACGGAATTCCATCAGAACTAGAATACCCTCATTGGTGTCATGTTTCCCTCCAGCGCGAAACATAAATTCGACGAAATTAAAGTTATTTCCTCTGAAAATTACGTCGGAAGTTATATAATTCCGAGGGACTTATGCCTGACATAAATTTCGTTGAAAATATCTTATAAAACCTAATCAGATATTGTCTTCTCCTTAGTCGCCCCATTTTTCTCATTTCTATTTCTCTCTTCTCACTCTCTAATCTCTCTCATCTCTCATCTCACCTCCGGCCACTGCCCACCCACCTCCGGCCACTGCCCATCAATTTTCGGCCACTGCCACCATTTTCGGCGACGTATAGTAGCTCCTAGCTTCTCATTTCTCCTCCTTTAATTCAAGGTAAGTAATCCTAAATGATGATTTGAGATTACTAAATATAGTTTCTAGATTTAAGTTGTTGATTTTGCCAAAGTTGTTCATGTGTTACTGAGAAAAATTGGGATATCCTTTGTTATGCAATTTATTGAATATCCTCTGTTACTGAATATATGTTACTGAATATCCTCTGTTATGCAATCTGTTATGCAATTTATTCTTTTTGACTATAATTATGCAAATTCTTACATGTTGTTGTTAACTGTTTTGCAAATTTGGATTATTTGAATTTAATTTCTGCAAATTGTTGCATGTTGCTGAAATTGGGATTTATTTTATGCAATTAAAATTTCTGTTAGTGTATACAGTGTATTTGTGCAATTACAGTGTTTGGGTCATAACATAATGTGATATATTGCGGGTTATATAAATGTCAATGTATATATCTTCAAGAATGTGATATTTGATATTTCCGACGGAATTCCCAACGGAATATCTGTCAGAAATCTTCAATTGAAAATTTTGTGGGCCCTACTAATATATTTATGTATTATTTAATTAATTTAATATAAAATGAAATAAATTTAGTTTAATTTAGTTTATTAGATAAAATAAATTAAAAAAATATTTAATATAATATAATATAATATAGAATAATATAATATAAATATATTTAAAATAAATATATAATTTAATAAATTAAATTAAATTTAATAAATAATCAAAAATTATATTATATATTATAGTACAAAATAAAAAAAAATACAATAATAAATACAAATAAATTTTATAAAATAAAATAAAATAATTTAATAGTAGTCTCCATATATATTCCAAATAACAGTTCTCAGAAACTAAGTAGCACTTACTTAGTTTTTCATTGGCAAAATAAACTAAGTAGCTATTGCTTAGTTTGCCACAATTTTCAATAAACTCAATAATACTCTCCCTACATATATGTACTATAATATGAAACTTAGAAACCCATTTGACAAGTAGGAGTGAATATCGAACAATAGTCTCTATAGATTCCAAATAACAATTCTCATAAACTATGTATCACTTACTTGGTTTATCATTGGCAAAATAAACTAAGTAGCATATGCTTAGTTTGCCACAATTTTCAATAAACTCAATAATACTCTCCCTACATATATGTACTATAATATGAAACTTTGAAACCCGTTTGACAAGTAGGAGTGAATGTCGAACAATAGTCTCTATAGATTCCAAATAATAATTCTCATAAACTAAGTACCACTTACTTAGTTTATCATTGGCCAAAATAAACTAAGTAGCATTTGCTTAGTTTGCCACAATTTTTAATAAACTTAATAATATTCTCCCTTTAATCTTCAATACATTCAATAATATATGTACTATACTTTGGAACTTAGAAACCCGTTTGACATTCACTTAGTAGGAGTGAATGTCGAACAGTCCCCAGTTTGGGACTGTTACTGGATGTTATGTCTCTCACTTAGGTCGGTGCAAATATGAAGCAGTACATTTTTGTTGTTTTGAGGATTTTTTGACTGTTATATCTATATGTTCTTCGAGTGCATACTTAGATTAAGTTATCTTAGTCTATTTCGTGTGCTTGGAGACCATGGGGAGGTGCTGCCGAAATTTTCTTAAAACTCATGAAACGTACTCTACGTGTTGGCACTAGTAACGAGACGCATCCAATAACGGGATAGAAGCCTTACCCCTTTCCTATAGAGTGGAGATACTAGGTAAATATCTAATTCATGCATGAATATCCCTATACTGAATGTGTCTTCTGTGATAGTTAAAAATGTCAGTCGACCGGAGTTGGATGTACCGTAGGATACCTAGTGATGGGAGGGGATTAGTCTCAGCTTATCGTGATGGGGTGTCAGATTTCTTGAACAAAGCAATAGAACATGTTGATGATCCCAACGGGAAGATGCGATGCCCGTGTATCAAGTGTAAAAACCTGATTTGGAAGAAAGTTGACGAGATTAAATTCGACTTATTTTCCCGTGGATTTGTGGATGGGTACTTCGTATGGACTCATCACGGGGAATCAGAAGTGATTGAAAATATTGTGGAACAACCAATTCTACGGGATTCATACGTCAAAAACTATGATCTAGTGGAGATGTTGGTCAATGCTTATGGCCCTACTAATATTGACTGGGCTGAAAATGAGCCTTCTTCAAGCAGTGCTAAGCAAGTGACAAATGATACGGTTGCTGCCTTTTACAAGTTGCTATCTAAATCTGGGGTCGCGTTGTATCCGGAAAATGATACGGACACCAAGCTTTCTGCAGTGACGATGCTCTTACACTTCAAGAATGAGCACGACTGTAGTGAGAGAGGTTTCAACGATTTGCTTACTATTCTTTCGAATTATTACGAAGTGAAGAAGATGGTTAAGGGGTTAACTATGGGGTATCAGAAAATCGATGCTTGTGAGCAGGATTGCATGTTATACTATGGGGAGGACAGCGATAAGGGACAATATGATATATGCAGTTTACCGCGCTACAAGGTGACAAAACGTGGGGGGGAAGGAGAAACATGTTCCCATAAAGATCTTACGGTACTTTCCTCTTGCGACGAGGCTTTAATGGCTATTCATGTCTTCTCATATGACTCAACATATGAGTTGGCATCGAATAAGGGATGTCGTGCTTGGTTAGCTGACTCACCCAAAGGATGGAGATGAATGGAAGAGATTTGATGTAAATTATCCTGAGTTTTGGAAGAAGTTAGGAATGTTAGGCTTTGCATGGCAACTAATGGATTTTGCCCTTTTAATAATTTTAGCCAGCCGTACTCAGTTTGGCCAATCATTATTGTTGCACCCCCAAAATAGGTATACATTACCTATTCCGAGTCACCAAATACATGGTACATAATTCAAATACAAACTTAATTTATACAAATGTTATGTATCATGTAGAATACGACAAAACATATGATGTGAGCTTTAATACAAATATTATCTTCTAGACAGTATTCAAACTCAAAATAAGTCCCATTACATTTATTATCACACTATTTCACATAATAGTGAGGACTATTAATGCAAACATCTGGACCGTCACTCCATTCCCCGACTAGTCCCATCTATATTCTCATTTCCTGAAGAGAACAATGAAAGCAAAGGGTGAGCTCAACTAGCCCAGTAAGAAATATTATGACTAAGATAATGCAAAATAAATTATCGTTAGCCTTCAACAGTGTTAAACTGATAACATATAATAAACATCAAGTTTAACTGCAGCGGAACAAGCAATCCATTAGAAGAGTCAAGTAGAGCATGATATCTACTATTTTCCATGATTTTAAAAGTGTATCATCAATTTTATCGTCGAGACTCAGCTTAATAAATAATCCACTTCATTGAATCATCCCTGCACTACGGCCAAGGATATTCATTTGTATCACGACCACAAATTATTCATGCACTACGGGCCAAAGATATTCGTGTTTTGATCAATGGTCATGATCATGCCAACAACTGTCCATCAATACACTACGAGCCAATGAGGACTTTTACCACATCATGTATAACATTATGGTCAAGATTATACCGAACAATCCCTGGTCATAATCATACCAATCAACAGTCCATCTATGCACGTAAGCCAAAGATGACTTTCAACACAATATAAGCATGAGGATGATGACAATGATATAAGAATTCAATTAAATGAAAGCAAATGATAAATTTTAAAGATTTATAATTTAATTTATCCAGAATTCAATAATGTCTAAATTGTCAATATGATACTGCTTTGTAGAGTAAAATTCAAGAATAATATTGTACCAAAAATGATTTGGACCGAAAGGAAATCAATTTTGTCATGAATAGTACCCCGTGTGACATCCCCAAATCCGGGTACTTTTTACCTCAGATCTGGTACATCATTTCTACAACTATTGCGGAAGATATAAACATAAATTGTTTATACAATAAACCTTTACACATCATTCCCAAGGTCTACAACCTTAACTTAATACATACCTTCAATATTTTATTTTAATTGTTAAGTTACTTAACCAATGACTAGATAGCCCTTCCTTAAGTGGGTAAAAAATTTGGGCCACTTATTAATTAAATTCTATTGGGCTTTAACTTTTATTATTTTGTTTACTAACAAAATAAATTTGGGCTTCCATCAAAAATGTAATTGGTCCATTATAATACTTGTCCCACACATAATATATTGGGCTAGATTAACAATTTAATTGCCTTTAAATCACTTTATCCACAAGTCACATGCTTAATTAATTAATTGGACTTGTTTAAATAATATAACCTCCTTAGTCCATTAAATCTAATTCTTTTGGACTCTAAATAAATTATTGGGCTATGATATTATTATAGTCCATTACTTTTAATATTATCATTCCCTAATTATTTAATTAGGGTTTTCATTTCCTCAACTATAACTTAAATCCTTGCTCACATGCGATTTATTTTCTTAACCCAATTAGACTTACCTTTAATTAGGTTATAAAAGTAATCAATTGAGATATATAAAATAAATCTCTTAGAACTAGTATATATTATAAATACTAGTATTCTCTCATCTCATAACCCTTAAGTTATTCAATTCTTCATTCCTAATATATATTTAGGATTACACTAGTTTCTTTTTATTTGTTTATATAATAAACAAATATAAACCATCACATAATATTCATATTCACTTACTCACATAATCATTAAATAAATTGTGACATGTTCCACAATTCTCTTATATTAGGACACTAGTATATAATTAAAATACTAGAACCACTAAATAACAATAACCATTTAGGTCATTTAATTCTCATACTTAATTTATATAACTTATTCAAGTTATACAATTTATATTGTATACTTAAATTTAATTTCCTCCTCCTCTCCATATATTGTTTTCAAACAATTTATTTATATATTAAATATATAATTTAATATATTCAATCATTTATTCAAATATGAATTTAATTTACTAACTTCCTTGATACCAATATACATATTTACATATTGGATCTCCTCTCATATTTTTACTTTACATCATTTAGTATAATATTAAATATTATATCAATATCCATATAACATAATTCACTTCTCACACTAATTTTGACTTTTATCCATAAAAAGTCATTTTTTAACTTTGACCAAAAGTAACCTTTACACATTTTGTGTTTACTATCCATTCAGACTAAACTTGACGTTCCGGATGCAACCGAACAGTCCGTGCTTCAAAATTCTATCTCTAACTCAAATTTTGAGTTTTAAATTACTCCCTTCATATTGCTAATCGTGTTAACTAACGACTTTATACTTATTCAATTCACATCAAATTTTACAGGTATCATAATACCTTATTCTTGATATTCATTCAAATACATATCAATTCATTTCTAGGGTTTTGGATTTTTGTAACCCATATTTTCTCTATTCTCATTCGAATAGCAAACCATATAGGTTTTACTTGAAAATTTTAAATAAATCCTCAAATTCTCATCTAGGTTTTATTCTTTAACCTTTATTCTAATCATTCAAGATTTTATAAATTTTTGGGTTGTCACATTCACCCCTTCTTCTAAGAATTTCATCCCCGAAATTAAAGCATACTAATCTCTGCTTTACAATTTCCTTATTTGAGGATTTCTCTTCTATCTTCACATTTTACAATAACTACTCACTAAAAGTTTACATCTTCTAAACATTCATCAAAACTAGGTTGTAATAATAACCTTTATTCAATCATCTCAGATTCTACTCGTACGCAACGAGTTCACACTATTTCATATCCATAATCACATACTACCACAACATTACTCTTAAGAGTTTTTTAAAAAAAACTTTTCATATCTGTCTGAGGGATCATAAAAACTATGAACTTTGAGGTTTAGGGGTATTTCTACCTGCTACCTCTTTCAATTACGAAAGAAAGGTACTCTACCTCTGAAACATTTCATATCTGGTATGTTTACAATCACAAAGAAGGTAAAATATCGATGCGGGTACTTTAGAGGACCAGTCTGTTGTACCTTAGTAATTGGAACGACTATATGCGTTCTTAAATTGGAGTATTTTATCCAATTAGTATACCCCTATTTTTCGGGGTTGTTCACCTTAGACTTATCATAAGATTCCGTACCAAAATAATTTGGTTCGGCATAAGCTTTCAAAGAATACTTTGAATTTCATAAACATTTGTCTAGCTGAATCAAATAGCTTAGACGCATATCAATAATTCAAATTTCAATTGAAACATTTCTGGCCAAATTCAGTTGGCAATAATTTACCCTTAAAATTCTTAAAATCATTTTATGACGTCATGATACCACACTGTATTTACAGTCCTTTTGAGGATTCCATCATTCTGTGACTTTGTCATACTACATCATACTATAGTGGGCTGACAATCTTTAGATCACATCCAACACTAAGTAATTCTGCATTGATAACTCCATCATTTTAATCATCTTTGCACCAGGTTACATGATGCATTAATGATATAAAAATACATTTTGATAGTTCAAATCATTTTCGTCTAGCCGAATTAATTAGCATAGACTCTTCTTTAAACCGTTCAAAAACCTTGAAAATCATCTTTGGTATCATCATGCCACAACAGGTAATGATGTGTTAGTGGCCCGAAGTCCACACCTATATACTTGTCACCATGTGTTAAGGATAACAAAAATTCATTTTATTTCGAAAAGCACATCAGTGCGAATTTAGCTTGATGTCAAAAACATCGAAGTCTAGCATAGCTAGAAGATTTGGAATACCTATGCTTCCATCATCAACTTTAATTTCTATAATGATCATTTCTTAATAAGTCTATCTATTTCTATCATCCTCAATTCTCCATTCACAACTTTCCCATACCCAGTTCATCAAATTTACCACACATTATGAGTTCAGTAACTTGCCACAATCATATGAGTTTAAGAACTTGTTCTAGTCAGACCTTTGGCGTCCATTCGCTGAGGGGTTCATAAACATTTCATATAATTATGAGTCACGAACGTACCATAAGTATGAGTTTTAAGAACTCGTACTTAACCTTATATTCTCTACCTATTCGTTATACACATGAGAAAAGAATCACCTTATCAACATGCATATAGCAAATAGCGCGACATCGACATTTCAATGATTATCAGTACCGGAAACTAAGTGGTTGTCAAACCAAACTCGGCCACTAATCAACATAGGAAGCTAAGCGAATAATTCCCTGCCCATACAAAGAATTGTTCAACCTAACCACTATATCGACCAGGAAGCTAAGTGGTTCTAAAACCAAGTATAAATTCCCCGCCCATACAAGGAATCATACAACTCAGCTGCTGATATGAGTCCTCAGTTGAAATCCCTCATCATTCTTACTTTCTTTTCTGATTAATACGAATTTTCTTTAATCTGTATCTTAACATTTACCACTCTTTTCTGAGTTTACATTGTACCCTTTCATAGTACCTTCTCTTTATAGCATCAAGCTATATCATTCCAATCACTTAACATATCATATGTTATTCAACAATTTAATCTGATCACGTCGTGATCTTATTTCGTAATCATTTCTCCTTATCCTTACGATCGTTTTATTTTACGATCTTCTTATTCTTCTCTTTAATCATATTATATTATGATTTTATTTGCACTTTTCATCTTATAGACATAGTCTATTTATTTTCATTTTTCATCTTTATTACTTGAGTCAGGTAACTCCAGATTCTTATCCTTATATCTCTTCAAGATTCTTCTTTGAATCTTAATTATCTTTCTCTTTACTTTACTGATGAATTCCTTAAATTCATCTCTTATCCCTTAAACTCGATCTGAGTTTATTCCTTATCATCATCTCCGTGGATTTAGCCTAAGGTACCCCTACCTAAAGTTTATAACCTACGGCTTTGATACCAACTGTGACATCCCCAAATCCGGGTACTTTTTACCTCAGATCTGGTACATCATTTCTACAACTATTGCGGAAGATATAAACATAAATTGTTTATACAATAAACCTTTACACATCATTCCCAAGGTCTACAACCTTAACTTAATACATACCTTCAATATTTTATTTTAATTGTTAAGTTACTTAACAAATGACTAGATAGCCCCTCCTTAAATGGGTAAAAAATTTGGGCCACTTAATAATTAAATTCTATTGGGCTTTAACTTATTATTTTGCTTACTAACAAAATAAATTTGGGCTTCCATCAAAAATGTAATTGGGCCATTATAATACTTGTCCCACATATAATATATTGGGCTAGATTAACAATTTAATTGCCCTTAAATCACTTTATCCACAAGTCACATGCTTAATTAATTAATTGGACTTGTTTAAATAATATAACCTCCTTAGTCCATTAAATTTAATTCTTTTGGACTCTAAATAAATTATTGGGCTATGATATTATTATAGTCCATTACTTTTAATATTACCATTCCCTAATTATTTAATTAGAGTTTTCATTTCCTCAACTATAACTTAAATCTTTGCTCATGCGCATTTATTTCCTTAACCCAATTAGACTTACCTTAATTAGGTTATAAAAGTAATCAATTGAGATATATAAAATAAATCTCTTAGAACTAGTATATATTATAAATACTAGTATTCTCTCATCTCATAACCCTTAAGTTATTCAATTCTTCATTCCTAATATATATTTAGGATTACACTAGTTTCTTTTATTTGTTTTTATAATAAACAAATATAAACCATCACATAATATTCATATTCACTTACTCACATAATCATTAAATAAATTGTGACATGTTCCACAATTCTCTTAGATTAGGACACTAGTATATAATTAAAATACTAGAACCACTAAATAACAATAACCATTTAGGTGATTTAATTCTCATACTTAATTTATATAACTTATTCAAGTTATACAATTTATATCAGATACTTAAATTTAATTTCCTCCTCCTTTCCATAAATTGTTTTCAAACAATTTATTTATATATTAAATATATAATTTAATATATTCAATCATTTATTCAAATATGAATTTAATTTACTAACTTCCTTGATACCAATATACATATTTACATATTGGATCTCCTCTCATATTTTTACTTTACATCATTTGGTATAATATTAAATATTATATCATTATCCATATAACATAATTCACTTCTTACACTAATTTTGACTTTTCTCTATAAAAAGTCAACTTTTAACTTTGACCAAAAGTCAACCTTTACACATTTTGTGTTTACTGTCCATTCAGACTAAACTTGACTTTCCGGATGCAACCGAGCAGTCCGTGCTTCAAAATTCTATCTCTAACTCAAATTTTGAGTTTTAAATTACTCCTTTCATATTGCTAATCGTGTTAACTAACGACTTTATACTTATTCAATTCACATCAAATTTTACAGGTATCATAATACCTTATTCTTGATATTCATTCAAATACATATCAATTCATTTCTAGGGTTTTGGATTTTTGTAACCCATATTTTCTCTATTCTCATTCGAATAGCAAACCATATAGGTTTTACTTGAAAATTTTAAATAAATCCTCAAATTCTCATCTAGGTTTTATTCTTTAACCTTTATTCTAATCATTCAAGATTTTATAAATTTTTGGGTTATCACACCCCGGGTGAATAGTAACCCCATGAATAGTACTTCAAAAATAGTACCCCGTGAATACAGGGAGTCTCTTACATCCGAAGACAGGGAGCAAGCCCACAGGGGCGGGCCTTCTAGGCGTAATACCCCCCGCCGGGGCAGGGGTCTTGGATCTGAAGGGACTGGATTCGGCAGTTACACATGCCCAACTTCTCCTCCTTCTCCAATTCAAACACCACCCTCCCACATCTTCCATCAATTCTCTCACACGTTCTAGCAACTTCAATTCCATATTCCCACTTCTTTATTACATTCACCCACTAACCCATTACCTCCATTACTCCAACCCACAAACATCTCCATCACACCACCTCTATATAACCACACCCTCACAACCCGAGTTCATCACATACATTCAATTTAAACTCAGAAAGTGTTCAAAACGTGGGAAGTCATCTTGCACTTGAGAGTGATCAACCCATCTTTAAGTTCTTCATCTTCTCCTACCATATTTGCCACAAATCACCAAGTTTGAGGGAAGAAATCAGTGTGCACACCAAGTGTTCAACAAAGTGTGTGAATGAAATTTGGGGAGAGAATAGTGTGTTCAGACATCCGGAATTCAATGGCGTCTCAACCCACATCAAAACGACAAAGGGGAGAAAGTTCAAGGCCCACACCACCATCACCAACCTTTGACCGACGCAAGTTCAAAAATGTCACCGCCACCGACCATTATGAATACATGGTAACAAAGGCTCTTACACCGGAATGGGGGGTTGGCACCGGATCATGTGGATGGGGAGATGATGCAACAAATTTATCAGAAATAGTGGAACAAATTCACTAAGGAACCCGAGCCCACAGTTCTCAACATGATAAAAGAGTTGTATGATAATGCCGAGGACAAGGCACCTTTTAACGACTTTGTGCGAGGTAGATTGGTCCCATTCAGTGTCGATGCCATCAACACGTATTATCAGTTGCGGGTGCCTAGACAGTGTCAATATACTCACTTGAGGGATTTCGATCCCGACTTTGAGGCAGTTCTCAAAGAAATGACTAAGCCGGGAACAACATGGATCAAGGGTCCGAAAGGAGGCACGGTGTTTCACAGCAAGGATCTCAGCAGGTATGGTAAGATTTGGTATGCCTTTTTATGTACGAAACTGTTTTCGTCCATGCACACCTCTGATGTGACCAAGGAGAAGGCACTACTTCTATACGCAATTGTGCAAGACTTCATCATCGACGTCGGGGCCATAATCAATTTTTCCATTAGCCGATGCCTACAGGGTAATTTTTTGGGTGGCCTGCCACACCCATCACTCATATGTGGGTTGTGTCTCCAAGTAGGTGTGCGATGGTCTGATGATGAACCCACCCAAATGCCGCTGTAACTACTAGATTCCAGAATGATAACACGATATTCGGTGTGGGTCGGAGGTGAATCACATCCATGAGGGTTAGGTTTTGTATTTCCATCAGCTTCGAAGGATGAAGTTGATGTTGAAGACACCTCGGATGATGAGGACGAGACTATGGGAGAGCAAGGAACTAAGGCAGAACCATCTTCCGATGCCATATCTAGCCCTTAATTTCTTGCATTTTAATGACAAATGGAGGAGCACAACAAGGCAACAAGAAGGGAGATGAGCCGACTCGCAGTAAGGCAAGACCACATGTTTGAAGCTATGAATACATCTTTCGCTTCATTGAATGCAATACTCCAAAGCTTCAATCCAACTGCCCATTTCCCATACCAGCAGCACATGACAATGCCAAGGTTTTCACCAAGTGATTAGGAAGAAGAAGATCAACCACCACCACCTCAGACTTAGTCGATTACAGGGAAGTCCTCACTCATTTTATTACGTTATCCATACAATGAGGACATTGTTGTTATCAAGTTTAGGGGAGTTAGTTTTATTTTGCATTTTATGTTTGCATGCATAATGTCATTAGTTAGGTTTACACTTGATGAACTTTAGTTTTGCATGTAGTTTTAAGCATTGATGTAATCATATAGTTGCATAGTAGCTTAGGTGTATATTTAGTTTTTATTTTTGTTTTATGTTTGCCCTATCTAAAAAAAATAGTTAAAATTGTGTGTTGTTTGCATATGTCCAATAGTGTTGTGGTTCATTGTATTTTGGCCAATGATGAGATTAGGATTAAGTAAATAAATACATTACCTATTATTAGAACTATGATGTAGTTTTGAATTATGACTCGGATCTTGTGCTTGTTTGAAACTTATATAAAAAAGGTTAGCACGTTAATAACATCTGTGTTGATTGAGTAGTTTAAATTGATATATAAATATTTTCTAAAGGATAATGCAAGTGTAAATAAGAGAATGACAAGAATAGGCAGTGAAGACAACGATTGAGGCAAGAACCTAAGTTTGGGGGAAAGAATAGGGTATATAAGCTTTATAGAAAAAAAAAGAAAAATATTAATATATGTCATGACTAGTCTTATTTCGGGGCCTTTGTTACTTGAGCAAGTACGCCCGTAGGGGTGTCTTAACACCTAGCGCCCTAAGGTCTTTTATGGTCTGGGAGTCGTTGGTTGAAAGCTCGCTAAGGGGTAGCACTGTTAGCCTAATGGAATTAGGCATTGCACAGTCATGTTAAAAAAAAAGAAAATATATATATATATATATAAAGAGAAGAACGAGAAATAAGAGCAAAGAGCCCCGTCAAATGAAAAAAAACAAAAGAAAGCATTAATACCCTATTCGGACCCCTAATCATGGTAAATGGTTGATTTTAGTTGGAACTTGGTTTTTTTTAAATTGTTGAGTTTATTCTATATGATTCCTAATAAGAGATTGGTTATGTGTTGAATTTGAATTAATATCAGTGAGCATAGATGTTGATCACACACAAACACACACACTATATCAGTGATGACAGTATAAGATTCAAGGATTGATAAGAAGTTATAGATTGGTTTTAATATGAAGTGTTGTAATGTTTGCTTGATTTTTCTAAGGCCGAAGGAATACATTTAATTCTGTGATACTGTTGGATTCGTAGACATATAGTTAGATACATTACATCTCATTGCATTGCAAGTTAGTTTGTTTGATTATATGTGCTTAAGGACTAGCACGTTTTAAGTTTGGGGGATTTTGATAAGTTGATTTTATATCCATGAATCGGTTCCTAATCAAAGCTTAATTGGTGTTAAATTCTTGTGTTTATGTTCTATTTTATTTGTTTATTGATATTTAATGTGTAGGTGTGGTGGTGTGGCATTTGAGCATAAAAGGAGTACATTCGTGGCACCAAAGTGGCAAGAAAAGAGCTAGACAAGAGGTTCAAAGAAATCAGCAAGCTTTCCCTACCCCCGCCGGGGCGGGCCTCTTTTAGCCTTGTACTTCCGTCTAGGCGTAGGGTCTTCATGTATCACAGATGGGGCTTATGCTTCATAGAGGCGAGCTATTCTATAAAAAATACCCGTACGGGCTGGTGCCAATTTTTGGCTCTCCTAGTTTGGTTTGAACACTGCTTGTAAGACCTCGAATATTATGAAATAAAAGTATTCAATTTTTCTTATAATTACTATTCAGTAAATTATTAAATTGATAAAAGTTAAAGTTAAGGGTGATATATGAAATTTTTTTTCAAAATACGCAAGTGGTTATAAAATATTCATTGTTGTCGGGGAATATTCGTTTAGTCGTGGAATATTCTTTTTCGTCGGGAATATTAAATACGATTTGCCAAGACCATTTCGGGCCCCATAATGTAATAACCGCTTGATGGATGAAGAAAACGACAAATTTGAGTTTTTATAAATAACTTGCCAGTAGTTATTCTCATTAACAATCGTTGGAATACCCGGTGGTTAAAATACGAAGAACAATACCAGTATTGCAGACAAGATTTTTTTCAATTATTGATTCTTACGTAAAGGCACTTTACTACTCAATAATTGTTATAGTAATTACCGCTCAATATTTTATTTTATTGAATCAATAATTGTCTGCGTTGATATTTTATATTATCATTGTTTCAATAATTGTCACTACATTATCTTCTCCATTATCGGATCAATAATTCATATTATTTGAATAATATTATTAGATAGCATTATTGGCAATGTCTAGAAAGTTCATCGAGGAGAGGTTTGGTCACCTAATTGCATACCAAGAAGGAGAAATCCTTATCGAAAATCCCCCTCTTTCCTGGGAACGGTCTGGTTGTCATAATTGTGATTCTGTAATATTATTTGTAAATAATTAATTATTGATTTATATGATAATGAAATATTTATTTGATGTGGATATAAATGATGGATTTATTTATGTGGTTATAAATGAAGGAATTAATGTTAAGGTATTTTATCAGTATTTTGTCGGATTTGAGGTATTAAAAGATTAAATCAGTGTTCTTACAACTTTATTGTGGGAGTTATAATTTTGATCCGACCGTTGGATCGTTGTAATTTTTGGATATGTTATACATATATAAGTTGAGTATATGTCCACAAATTGTGAACCGTTAAAAATGAACGAATGATTTGTTATGAATTTTAAGAGGTGACTGATTCGGAAATTAGGTTTATAAATGATTTTGGTGGAAAATTCTAGAAATGGGTGGGCCCCACTTTTGGTTGTTGGGGAAGATGGCTGATTTTTGTGGGTGGAATAGTAGCGGTGTAAAGCCATCGTGTAGCGGTGTCAAGTCTGCTTGCCTTGCTGCTAACATTTTCCTATAAATAGAGGGCTAAGTTAGAATTGAAAATCACACCAGAATTCATAAGTTTTCTCTCTTTTTCTCTCTAGATTATCGAGTATATTTTGTGAGTATTTAGATACTTGGTGAGTTGTTATTCATCAGTGCAAGTTTCCTTCAGCGTCATATCCGATATCTAGTCAGAAGTGCTGCTCTTTTGAGGTAAGGGATAGTAATGGATAGTAAGGGATGTTATTTTCTTTCTAATGATGTTATTCTTTCAACATCATTACACTGACATATTGGTATGGATTTTATTGTGGAATTTCTACCTTTTTGTGTCGGGTTTACTATTCATGAGTTACTATTCATGAAGTTACTATTCATGGGTAGTAATTCACGAGTTACTATTCATGACAAAATTGGTTTCTTTTTCTAACCAAATTATAGTTGAGTTATGAATATTACTCTTGAGATTAAATCTAGATGTTTTGATTATATTGATTTTACTATTATATATAAAATTTTTATAACCCTGATGTTGAATTTCTCTTTGACTTGAGTGTAAAGATGGGTAGATTATTGGTATGATCATGACTATGGGTTCTCTTTGGCCAGTAGTGCAAAGTTGAATTGTTGACTGGTATGATAATGACCATTGAATTTACAATTGAATATCTTTAGCTTAAGTGCAAAGGTGAAATGATCAACATGGTTATAATTATTGTTTATATAAATTCTGAAATGATTATGTATTTCTTTGAGATATTAATATATTTGGCCTATAGTGAAAATATGAACTGTTGATGAATATATTTGGCCTGTAGTGCAAATATGAATTGTTGATAAATATCTTTGGCCCGTAGTACAAAGATGACCTGTTGTTGAATATCTTTGGCCTGTAGTGCAAAGATGACTTGTTGATGAATATATTTGGCCCGTAGTGCAAAGATGAATTTATTAGTATTATTATGAACAGGAACTGTGATTCGGTATAACCATGATCTTTGATGTTTCAGGTAAAGACAGGTGATGAAAATTATCTTTGTCCTGGGTGAGAAAAAGAATTTAGAACTACAATTAAGATTATGAGTTATACATGTGATTGTGGATAGGAATTGTTGATTGATGTTACAGGGATAAAACATTGTTGGTGGACTTTTAACATTTTCCGCTGCAACTATGGTTGAAAAGTTTTATCATCTACCATATGTTCTAAATCTCTGATTTATTACTGATGAAGGCTATTGATAATTTAATTATCTTTAGTCATGATATTCTTTACTGGGCTAGTTGTGCTCACCCTTTTGCTTCATAATTCCTTTCAGGTAATAAGAGTGTAGCCGGGTCGAAAGGGGGAATATGAGGGAATAGAATCGGTGGTCATTATTTAGTAGTTATATTTGGTGAATCAAATAGGGTGAGGCGAACCCAACGTTGGAAGGGTGTTTTGCCACTATCATATAAGATGTCTAATGACATACAACCTCGTGTCATCATAAGACAGGGTTGTACACATCCACTTACTGAGTATATCTACACGCACTACCTATATGATCTTGGTGTTTGTTTGAAGTATAATTCTCAATTAGAGACAGTGGAGATAATGATATGTCAAGAGAAGACTCACCATCGGAAAGAATATGATAGTAATCTTCTCATTTTTCTTTGGGGTCTATTAATCAACCAAGGATAATTCGTGGCTATATGATATCTATCATAACCTAGACGCATGGCCTCCCATGTACGAAGGTTTACTTGAGCACTTCCCAAAGATTTTAATTTCTAAAACAGTTTTTGACTATACCTTTATGTAAGATGTCATGGTGACGTGCTACCCAAGTTGGTGTCAAGAGTCACAGTTGATATATATATTTGTATCAAAACTCACAACACATGAGTTGTTGTATTTTGCACTACAATTATTGTAATAAAGTTGTAGTTGTTTTCTGTACCATGTATTTGTCGACTCAGAATGGGTTGGATGGAATGGACCTATTTTGGGGTAGTCACACTGCTGGAAAGAGGATTGGATGACTTTGCATGGCATATGGACTCTACTATACATGGGATTTTGACCAAGACTTCATGTTGGATATATATTGCTGAAAGACAACAAAATCAACATCATGCAAAGCAATTAACAACAATTAATTACAAAAATTTCATATTGAGCGACGGAGGGAAGATTTTGAAGAACGGGCATATCGATTACGGATAAAGGCTAAAGTGAAGGGTGTTCTGCGTTATTCTTCTACTTTAGTTTATTTTTGTAATTGAGAAGATGTTATCTTTAATTTATTCAGTTATTATTTAATTTATTATGAACTAATTACTTTTTAAGCTTAAGACAAATCTTTAAGTGGAACGATGATTATGTAATCTTTGAATTCAGTTTAATAAGCTATTATCCGGTTTATCTATATTAATTTGAGCGTGAATTTATGAATTGCCTGATCAACAATTCTTTGTGGACTTGTATGCACTCGAGAGATGAAATACGGGTCTAGACTTAGTTGATATAGCATGTGTTCTTGGTTTATGTGATTGAACAGAATCTTGATGAATGTTAGGGTAGAGAGATGCTTGACATCGTATGTAATCAGATAAAGAGCTTGAACTTAAACCTTCTTTAATTGTAATTCACATAGAGATATAGTGAGTTAGTTAATTAAGGTGTTTAACGTAATTCTATCTTAATTGTGGATTTTGGTTAATACGGTATTAGTGCATCGAGAGATGGCTAGTGCTACATACGTGTTCTTGATTAATAAACTGGGATAGTGAATTAAATTGGAATAAAGGTGTAATAATCTGAGTGATGCTTAGAGTGGATTCGAAAGCCTAATTCCCCATTATTTGTTCAAAAATTCAGTTTTTAGCGTTTATTGATTGTGTGGTGATTTTAATAGTTTTAATACTTTTAGTTATAAACTGGAAATTGATTAGTTTAATACAATTAAGATTAATAGAAAATTGGTAATTGTGAAGTTAATTTCTTGCTAAGTCTCTGTGGGAACGATACTCTATTTACTATTATATTACTTGTTGACCATGTATACTTGCGTGCTGTGCGTAATTAGATTTTACCCAACACTTTTTCGGCTGCTATCTCTTGGTTGGGTTGACTCATTATCACGTCCTAATAACTGAGCCCTATTTACAACATCTGAATACAAACACAGTTTGTGAGAAATTAGGTATTAACGTATCTCGGGTTTCAAACCTCTTAGAAACATCCGCGTCATTCTCTCTTCATTATCAACCAAGTGGGACGCAAACCAGGACAACTCGGCAAATTTAGCTTCGTACTGCGACATAGTCATATTATTTTGCTCCAGTTTGATGAACTCTACCTCCTTCATGTGACGAATACTTTCGGGAAAGTACTTATCGTTGAACAGTTATTGGAACTTCTCCCAAGACATCTTCAGTGCAGCTGGCTGAGTATGCTTTACATATTCCCACCAGTAATCTGCCTCTCCTCTCAACATAAAGGTGGCAAAGGGAACCTTTTACTCCTCAGAGCATCCCAAGACATCAAATATCTTGGTGATCTGGTTTATCCACATCTCCACCTTAAGTGGTTTTGGCTCTCCCAAAAACTCCAGCGGTCCCAACTCGTTGAACTGCTTAGCGGTGACCATCCGGGAGTTGTCAGTGTTTCCACCTGCATTCTGAACAAGAATCGCTCTCGTCTGATGTTGCATGAATTTCATAAAGCCTCTGAACATCCCATCGTTCATCATTTGATCAGTGTTATTGTTTTTCTGAGGATTATTGCCTTCCTGATGGACATTATCCTGGGTATTGATCGTTGGTGACTCAACTGTCTCATGTGCTTCATTACTACGGGCCAATGAGGACTTTTACCACATCATTTATAACATTACGGGTCATGATTATACCGAATGATCCCCGGTCATAATCATACCAATCAACAATCCATCTATGCACGTAAGCCAAAGATGACTTTCATCATAATATAAGTATGGGGATGATAACAATGATATAAGAATTCAATTAAAAGAAAGCAAATGATAAATTTTTAAAGATTTATAATTTAATTTATCCAGAATTCAATAATGATCCAATTGACAACATGATACTGCTTTATGGAGTAAAATTCAAGAATGATATTGTATCAAAAATGATTTGGACCGAAAAGAAATCAATTTTGTCATGCTGAATAAGACTTCAATGAATAAGACTTAGGTTAATAGTACCTTTGAATAGTACTTCGAATAGTACTTTATGAATAGTACTTTCATGAATAGTAGATTTGTGAATAGTACTTTTTATGAATAGTACTTTGTAAATAGTACCCGTGAATAGTACTCATAAAAGGAAAATATAAAAGAAAACGATATTCCAATAAGAAAGGATATCTCATACGAGTATAATAGAATATACGAAACTACAAATGGATTTTCATCCGCAATGCGGAAATCCACGTAGACAGATCATTTTCACAATTTAATAAAGAATGAATATGAAGGGTCATTCACCATGCATGCGGTATTCCGTGTAGATAGGTTATTGTAATCGAATAATAAAGAATGGAATAATGTAAGAATTTCACCACGCATGCATTGTCCGCGTAGAGCGGTGTTATTCCAATGTAATAGTAAAGAATGGAATAACAACCCTTACGAGTATTGAAAGAAAATAACTCTCTTCAAGAATAC
Source organism: Panax quinquefolius (assembly GCA_020205615.1). Classification (NCBI taxonomy): domain Eukaryota; kingdom Viridiplantae; phylum Streptophyta; class Magnoliopsida; order Apiales; family Araliaceae; genus Panax; species Panax quinquefolius. The sequence goes on from CM035170.1 coordinate 28,410,265, forward strand.
GAAAGAAATAATACCCCTTACGATTGTTGAACGAAAATAATATTCCTACAAATATTGAACGAAGATGATATTCCTTACAAATATTGAACGAAGATGACATTCCTTACGAATATTGAACAAAAATAATATTCATACGAATACGAAAAATAATATCTCTTCAGAATATGAAATAAATAATACCCCTTACCTCAGAAGAAGACTTGATACTAGAATAGTGAAGTAGCAGACTTCTCTTCTTCTATCTCTCTATAGCTTCTATCTCTATAATTTCTCTTGTGAGTCTTAATGAATTGGTGAGAATGAAAAAATAATGAGCTTCTATTTATAGGAAAATATAGTTTCGATAATCAGACGCTTTTGGGGCTCAAAATATTACAAAGATAATACCTTCATCTTTTCCTTCATTTTTAATTTAGTCATGCAAGTATTATCAAACTTGCACCACCTCCCCTAATAGTATATCATGTGAATAAATAGTACAATCATGTGACTCAATAGTTCTATACATGTGAAAAATATAATTACAGTATAGTACCTTCATCTATACCTATATTCTTAATTTAGTCATGCAAGTATTATCAATTTTGCACCACCTCCCCTAATAGTACATGCATGTGAATTAATAGTACACATATGTGAACAAATAGTTATAAGCATGTGAATTAATAGCAATTAATTGCTCATTTATCCGAGTAATTACCCGATTAGTCAATATAACCTCTAGACATCAATTATTATCGGAATAGATGTCGATTTCCACTAACACTAATAATCCCAACACAATAGAAATATCAATTTCATCTTTAATCAACACGAACTTATTCATCAATAACAGTATAACTCAAAATATTTAACAATCAGATCATTCCCAAGAAAGAGGGGGTTTTCCGATAAGGATTTCTTCCTATTGGCGCGCAATTAGGTGACCAAACCTCTCCTCGACAGAACTTTATAGACATCGTCAATATTACAAATAATAATATGAATAACTTTGTCGTCTCAATTATTGATTTAATAATAAAAAATATTATGTAGATGACAATAGTATGAGAGATATAATGCAACAATTATTGTGTATAACTGAGTGACTTCTCACGTAAGCATCAATAATCAATACCGTGTGCTACTATACAACCACGCGTATTATTGTACTTTTACTGCCGAGTAGTTTAACAGTTCAACGGTAAAACTTTCGCCGTTATTTTTAAAAATATTTCAGTCATTTTCTAACTACGACAGCACCTGCGTTGTGGGTCCACCAATGATTGTGTCGTCGTACGAATATTCCCTGTTAAAATGAATATTCCTCGACCAATCGAATATTTTATATCAACTTGCTTACTTTTCAAAATTTTCAAATACCACCCTTAACTTTAACCTTTATCAATTTAACCATTTACTAAATAACATAATAATTATAAGAAAATTGAATACCTTCATTTCATAAAATTCAGGGTCTTACATCAACATTCTCGGATGTTATTTTCAAACACTACTATAAAACAAGGGTTATTTGACATTCCACATATTATCCCTATATTCTGACCGACCAATTAAATAACAAATAAACTTAGGTAGGTCATACTAGCGAAGGAATTACCCGTCTCTCCCCTCCTAGTTCTAGTCTCACATATCAGCCAGGGATCATATCCCTAAGCTTTGATACCAACTATGACGCCCCCAAAATAGGTATACATCACCTATTTTTGAGTCACCAAATACATGGTACATAATTCAAATACAAACTTAGTTTATACAACTGTTAAGTGTCGTGTAGAATACGACAAAACATAAGATGTGAGTTTTAATACAATATTGTCTTCTAGACAGTATTCAAACTCAAAATAAGTCCTCATTACATTTATTATCACACTATTTCACAGAATAGTGAGGACTACTAATGCAAACATCTGGACCGTCACTCCGTTTCCCGACTAGTCCCAACTATATTCTCATTTCCTGAAGAGAACAATGAAAGCAAAGGGTGAGCTCAACTAGCCCAGAAAGAAATATTATGACTAAGATAATGCATAATAAATTATCGTTAGCCTTCAACAGTGTTAAACTGATAAAATATAATAAACATCAAGTTTAACTGCAGCAAAACAAGCAATTCATTAGAAGAGTCAAGTAGAGCATGATATCTACTATCTTCCATGATTTTAAAAGTTTATCAACAATTTTATCGCTGAGACTCGGCTTAATAAATAATCCACTTCATCGAATCATCCTTGCACTACGGCCAAGGATATTCATTAGTATCATGACCACGAATTATCTATGCACTATGGGCCAAGGATATTCGTGTTTTCATCAATGGTCATGATCATGCCAACAACTGTCCATCAATGCACTACGGGCCAATGAGGACTTTTACCACATCATTTGTAACATTACAGTCATGATTATACCGAACAATCCTTGGTCATAATCATACCAATCAACATTCTATCTATGCACATAAGCCAAGGATGACTTTCATCACTATATAAGCATGAGTATGATGAAAATGATATACGAATTCAATTAAATGAAAGCAGAGGATAAATTTTAAAGATTTATAATTTAATTTATCCAGAATTCAATAATGTCCAAATTGTCAACATGATACTGCTTTGTGGAGTAAAATTCAAGCATAATATTGTACAAAAAATGATTTGGACCGAAAAGAAATCAATTTTGTCATGAATAGTACCCCGAGTGAATAGTATCCCGTGAATAGTACTTCAGGAATAGTACCCCGTGAATAGTACTCCGACATAAAAAATTTATAACTTATCAAGAATGTTTTAGAATAATATTTCCATAAAAAGATACTGGATGAAGCGTAAATTTTAAAGATATTCTACTAATTTATTGGAGTATAGAAGCCAAAACTTAACAAAATGAGTATAGAATTCGAAATCTGAAACGAAATAATATTACTTACATACTACAGAGTATGGAAGAAAATATTATTTCTTACGAGTATTGAACAAAAATAATATCCCTTACCTTAAAAAGAAGAGTATTCCAACTGGTATAGCGGGGATATTCTTGAAGAAAACTTTCATAGTTTTCTACGCTCAAAGATTCTTAAAACTCTAAACAAATACGCTCAATATTATAGAAGAAGAATTCTCTAATTCTGGTGTGATTTTCAATTCTAACTAAGCATCATATTTATAGGAGAATGGAAAGGATACTGTTTCAATTTTAGAATCACTTGATTTGCACGGTTGACCTCAACTCACTAGGCATGACCGTGAATCGAAAATAATTTTTTGATTTACTATGCAAACACTATGCAGCCACTATGCAAACATTATGCATAATAAAATATAATATATTTTATTTTTCATAAAAAAATAAAACAAATATTATATATATATATATATATATTTCCATACCTTTTACTGATGAGGATATATATACTCCTTTCCCTCCCACACACTCCACCACACAATTAACACACACCAACACACACACACACACACATCTATATATATAATATATATACACTTCCTCCCTGTCCCATTTTATTTTCCCCCCCCTATTATTTTTTTTCCCCCACCCCACACGTCACTTTCACACACATCTTTATCACACACATCTTTATCACACACATTATATATATATATATATATATATATACTCTATCGGTTATTTTTTTAAAAAATGGGTAAGTGATGGTCCAAATAATAAGAAAAATTTATCACAAATACTTCATAAAAATCCCCTCAATATTTTTAACAACATTTATCATCATTATTATAATTCACAATATTTAACAGCTAGATCGTTCCCAGGAAAGGGGGCTTTCCGATAAGGATTTCTCCTTATTGGCGCGCAATTAGGTGACCAAACCTCTCCTTGACAGAACTTTCTAGACATCGTCAATATTTCAAATAATAATATGAATAACTTTGTCGTCTCAATTACTGATTTAATAATACATAAAATATTGACAATAATTGAATCAAATAACGTGAGATACTATGCAACAATTACTGTAGCAATAATTGAATAAAACTGAGTGACTTCTCATATAAGCCTCAATAATCAATATAGCGTCTTCTTATACAACCACGTGTATTCTTGTACTTTTATCATCGGGTATTTCAACAGCTAACGATAAAATTTACGCGTTATTTTCATAAAAGATATTTACGTAGTTTTTCTAACTCAAACAATAATTAGTTGTGGGGTCCACCAATGATTATCTTAGTAAATGAATATTTCCTATTAAAATTAATATTTCCTGACCAATCGAATATTTTATATCAATTTGCATACTTTACAAAATTTATAAATATTACTCATAACTATAACATTATATCAAAATTCATACCATAATATTAAAAATGATATTTTGAGAAAAAATAATCTTTATTTATGAAAATTGGGGTCTTACAATTATGGTCGCTTATAATCTTCCACCATCAATGTAAGACCCCAGCTTTTATAAATAAAGATGAATTTTTCTATAAATATTATTTTGAATATTATGGAATAAATTTGATATAATGTTATAGTTAATGGTAATATTTATAAATTTTGCAAAGTACTGCAAGTTGTTATAAAATATTCGTTTATTTGGGAATATTCTTTTTTGTTAGGGAATATTCGCATAACGGCTCAATCATTGGTGGACTTATTAATGTAATTATTGCTTGATCGAGAAAACGACAAAAATATTTTATAAAAATAACTCGGATGAGGTGTTACCGTTTAAAGCTGTTGAACTACCCTAGTGGTAAAAGTATGCGAATACGCCAGTAGTTTTATAAGTAGCATACACTGTGATGATTATCGATGCTTACGTGAGAAGTCACTCACCTATGCTCAATTATTATTGCTACGATGAATCTTTACGATCATATCTCTTATATTATTGATTCAATTATTGTCACAAGATCATCTCAGATAATATGTTATAGTATTAAATCAATAATTGAGACGACAAGTTATAAATGATTAATAATTGTTGAAAGATTAAATATGTGTTGATGAAAAAAAAAAATGATTTGTGGTAAGTTTGATTATTTTATGGGGGCTCATATATCATCATCTAAGAGTCTCTTCGTCGATAAGTAATTACCTTCATCAATAGTAATTACCCTTGTGAATAATATTTACCTTCGTCGATAGTAATTACCTTCGTCAATAGTAATTACCTTTGTGAATAGTATTTACCTTCGTCAATAAGTAATTACCCTTGTGAATAGTATTTACCTTCGTCATAGTATTTACCTTCGTTAATAGTAATTACCTTTACCAGACGTCAACCACTTGTCGTTTCACATTACAAAGGCGTCCGAACCACTTGTCGTTTCACATTACAAGCGTCAAACCGATTCGTCCAAGCCACTTGCCTTTTCACACTAAGCGGCGGTGCTAAGCTAGAAATCTTCTATAAATAGAGGCCTAGGGGCTTCATTATTTTCACTTAATTCATTCAAGCTATAGAGAGAGAAAATATAGAGAGAATAAGAGAGAAAAAGAATATTTTGTTACTACACCTTTCGCAAGATTCAATCTTCTACCAAATGTAAGGGGTGTTATTCTTTCTTATTCATGAAGAGAACTGTTGTTATTCCATTGCTTATTATTACATTGGAATAACTCAGATATATCTGTAATTTACCTATACTTGGTGACATTCTTCTATTATTCATTGGAACATCACATGCATGTGTTTTTACACCACTGGTTCCGTCTTTATTATTATTCTGTTGGAACATCCTGTGCATGTGTTTTACAGGACTGGTTCCTCTTTATTATTACATTGGAACATCCTGTCTCGTGTTTTACACCGGACACTGGTTCCGCCTTTATTATTCTGTTGGAATATCCTATCTCGCATGTGTTTTACACCGGATCCGGTTCCATCTTTATTATTCTTTGGAACATCCATTTGTGAATTTCAACGACCGGTTCCGTTATTTATTATTACGCTGGAATAACTCCGTCATGCATGCGCCTATCGCATGCATGGTGATTTCTTTTGTTATTCCATTCTTTATTATACCCAAATTGGTTAAAACTTTGACTTCTATACTCCATGAAATTAGTGGAATATCCTTGATATTTGCGTTTCATCCAATATCTTTTCATGAAAATATTCTTCGATCATTCTTGAATTTTACTCTACAAAACAATGATCATATTGATAATTTGGGCGTTAATAATTCTGGATAAAATAATTCTTGAACTTGTTTTATTGAATTCTTATATCATTGTCATCATCCTCATGTTTATATTTTTTTAAAGTCATCACGTGGCTTTGTAGTGCATAGATGGACTTGGTATGATTATGACCAGAGACTATTCGGTGTAATCATGGCCGTAATGTTACAAATGATGTGGTAAAAATCCTCGATTAGCGTAGTGCATTGATGGACCGATTGTTGGCATGATCATGACCATTAATGAATACACAAATATTCTTGGCCGTAGTGCATGAATAATTGTGGTCGTGATACTTAAAGAATATCCTTGGCCGTGATGCGGGGTGATTCGATGATGTGGAATATTTATTAAAGTCGAATCTCAAATATAACGATGATGAAAAACCTTTTAAAACCTAAAAGATAGTAGACTTTATTTTCTACTTGACTCTTTTAATGGATTAGATATTCCATTATGATTAAAACGGTTGTCTACATTGTATTTTATCGGTTTAACATTGTTGAAGACTATTGATAATTTATTCGCATTATCTTAGTCATAATATTTCTTCTTGGGCTAGTTGAGCTCACCCTTTCTTTCACTTTATTCTCTTGTGAAATGAGAATATAGGGACGAGTCGGGAAACGAGTGATGGTCCTGAAGATAGCATTAGTAGTCCTCACTATTCGTGAAATAGTGTGATAATAATTGTAATGAGGACTCCTTTTTGAGTTTGTATAATATCTAGTAGACGATATTTGTATTTAAACTCACGCTTTATGTAAATATTGTACCACAGCTTATGTTAGTAAGTTGTATTTAAATTACATACCATGTAAGTGGCGACCCAAGATGGGTGATGTATACCTAATTTTGGGGGCGTCACAGATTTATATCGAGCTTAGGATATGATCCTGGCTAAGATGTGAGAATAGTACTAGGAGGGGAGAGCAGGGAATACCTTTCGCTAGTATGACCTACCTAAGTTTATGTGCTATTTTATTGGTTGGTCGAAGATAGGGATAATTTGTTACATGTCAATTAACCTTTTGTTTTGTGGCGATGTCTGAAAATGACATCCGAGAATGTTGAGAATAGCAATGGAGCGCGCAGCGATCGTTGATTCACCACATATCAATAATCGAGATAATGTGCATCGTGAAGGCGACAATCCTCATGCAAACAACAACACCGACCAAATGATGAATGATCAAATGTTCGAGGCTTTATGCAATTTATGCAACAAAGAAAGCGAGAACGACTCTGCCCAAAACGTGGGGTGGAAACACGGAAAACTCTCAGCGGCCACCGCTAAACAATTCAAGGAGCTGGGACCACCGGGAGTTTAAGGGAGAGCAAAAACCACTTCCGGCGGAAGCATGGATAAAGCAGATTACCAAGATATTTGATGTCTTGGGATGCTCCGAGGAGCAAAGGTTCCTTCTACGCCTTTATGTTGCGGAGAGGCGGATTCTTCGTGGGAATCGGTAAAACGTACTCAACTCTTTGTCTTGAAGATATCTTGGAGAAGTTCCAGAGTACGTTCAATGACAAATACTTTCACGAAAGTATTCGCCACATGAAGGAGGTGGAATTTATCAAGTTGGAACAAAACAATATGGCCAGTGTCGCAATACGAGGCAAAATTTGCGGAGTTATCACGGTTTGGTCCCACTCGGTGGATAATGAAGAGAGAATGGCGCGAATGTTTTTAAGAGGTTTGAAGCGGAGATACGTCCAACATCTTATTTCTCATAAACCGTGTTTGTATTCGATGTTGTAAATAGGGCTCGATTAGTGGAACGCGATAATGAGTCAACACAACTAAAAGAGAGCGGTAAGCAAAATTATAATACAAATGGTGAGAGTAGTCATCGAGCGCGGTGACAACAAGCATGGAGGGAATCAATAGGCGGATATGGTAACCACTTTGGTGGTAATCGGGGCCAAAACAATAAGAATGGACATTTCAAGAAACGGAGATTCAACAATGGTGGAAAGACGTCGCACCAAAGACCCGTTGTTAAGGAAGGAGAAAGACCACCTATCATATGCTTCAAATGCGGAGGAGAGGGACACATCGATCAAAATGCGTCATGCTCAGTCAAAGCATGTTATAATTGTGGAAGAGAAGGTCACTTAGCTCAATTTTGTCGTTCATCAAGATAAATTCAGCTAGGATGGAGGCACCAAAGGCCATCCCGAAAATTCAAAACCAGTAGGTCTGAGGAGAGCGTTTGTTGTGACCTCCCAAAGAGCAAGGAATCCGAATGAGGTCATCACGGGTAAGCTTATCATAAACTCTAATGAAGTCTATACTTTATTTGATACTGGGTTCTACCCATTCTTTTATTTCTCCTACTTGCGCCATCGATTAAATTTGACTCAGGAGAAATTAGACTTTGACTTATCTGTGGAAACTCGTTGGGAGAAACCTTCATTACATCCACTCGTTTATAAGTCTTGTTTGGTTCAAATCGGTACCCTCACATTACACATCGATCTTATTTCATTAAAAATACTTGCATTTGACGTGATTCTAGGGATTGATTGGTTAACTACTTATCATGCAAAAATTGATTGTTTTCGTAAGGTTGTTAGCTTTCATATTCCTAATCAACCTATTATGCGAATTCAAACGACCAAACCATAAAAATCAATCACGGTCATCTCAAGCCATAAAGCTATTCGTTTATTGAAAAACGGATGTCAAGCTTTCTTAGCTCATGTCACAGATTTAAATAAAAATACGTCAGTTTTAAACGATATTCCTATTGTTAATAAATTTTCTGACGTATTCTCGAAGAACTTCCCCGGCCTACCCCGGGCGTGAAATTGAATTTTGTATCGACCTTGAACCCGGTTCAAAACCTATTTCCAAAGCCCCATATCGAATGGCTCTATTGAACTTCGTGAGTTAAAGACCCAATGCGAGGAATTGTTAGACATTGGCTTTATTCATCCTAGTACTTCTCCTTGGGGCTGCTCTGCTCTATTCGTGAAGAAGAAAGATGGGAGTATGCGACTTTGTATTGATTATCGGGAGTTGAATCATGTCACCATCAAAAATAGGTATCCATTGCCACGTATTGATGACTGTTTTGACCCGATTCTGAAGGAGCCAAATTCTTTTCAAAGATTGATCTTCGTTCCGGATATCACCAATTGAAGATTAGAACCGCTGACATTCCAAAGACGGCTTTCAGAACTCGGTACGGGCATTATGAATTCCTAGTCATGTCCTTTGGATTGACTAATGCTCTTGCTGCCTTCATGGATATGATGAACCGAGTATTCAAGGAATATTTAGATCACTTTGTGGTCGTCTTTATTGATGACATCCTTATTTATTCCAAAAGCCGTGAAGATCATGAGGCAACACTTGAGGTGACACTCAAAAAGCTTCGTGAATATAAGCTTTATGCCAAGTTGAAGAAATGCGAGTTCTGGCTTGAAGAAGTAGCATTCCTTGGGCACGTGGTATCAAGTCATGGAATATCTGTTGACCCAGCAAAGATTGAAGCTATTCAAAGCTGGGAACAACCTAAATCAGTGACCGAAGTACGTAGCTTTCTCGGTTTAGCTGGTTATTATCGGAGATTCGTGGAAGGATTTTCTCGAATCGCTATTCCATTGACTCAGCTGACTCGGAAAGATACAAAGTTCGGTTGGAGCGAAGAATGTGAGAAGAGTTTTCAAGAACTCGAGAGAGACTTATTTCAAACACTGCTACGGCAATACCATCTGCTCGAGGGATTTGTCATCTACAAATGATGCTTGAAAAAGGGTTGGGATGTGTTCTCATACAACATGGAAAAGTAATAGCCTATGCCTCGCGACAACTCAAAGAATATGAGAGGAATTATCCTACTCACGATCTAGAGTTAGCATTGTTGTTAATCTTCTTAACTTAAAATTTGGAGGCATTACTTGTATAGGGAGAAAGTGGAGATCTTTACGGATCATAAAAGCCTCAAATATTTCTTCACTCAAAAGGAACTCAACATGCGACAACGACGTTGGCTAGAAGCATTGAAAGATTATGATCATACCATCCAATACCATCCTGGAAAAGTGAACGTGGTAGGCGACGCGTTGAGTAGAAAATCATATGCAAGTACGAGTGCGATGTTGTCAACGAGCGGCCCATTTGTGTGACTTGCAAAGGATGGAGATAGAGTTAAAGACTCGAGGATACATGTGATGATAGCGAGTATCACGAGTAGAACCGACTTTAATCGATAAAGTTAAAGCCGCTCAAGCTACGGACACGGAGGCGATGCGTATGAGGAAAAAAGTGCAAGAAGGTGCTATGCGGAAGCAAGAATCGATGAAGAAGGAATACTTGAGTCGACTCCAGACTTTGTGTTCCTAACGACCACGATTTAAAGTATAATATCATGATGGAGGCGCCTGACACACCATTTGCAATCCATCTCAGGAGTACCAAAATGTATCATGATATTAAATAATACATTTTGGTGGAGCAATATGAAGAGAGAGATAATGCATTTGTTTATCTTAAGGTGTCTAACTTGTCAACGAAGTTAAAGCGAGCATCAAGTACCAAAAGGTCCATTGCAACCACTTGAAATTCCGTAATGGAAGTGGGAGCACATTACCATGGATTTCGTTCTGGGCCTTCCTAAGGTTTCTCAAGGCATTGATGCGATTTGGGTCATTGTTGATAGATTGACCAAGTCTGCTCATTTCTTACCGATCTGAGAAACTTATACACTTGAACGTCTTGCTCAGATGTACATAAGCGAGATTGTAAAGATCATGGTATGCCAGATCCATAGTTTCGATCGAGACCCAAGATTCACTTCACGATTTTGGTTTAGTTTACAAAAAGCTATGGGCGCAGACTTACGATTTAGCTCGGCGATATCATCCTCGAGACGGACGGACAATGGAGAGGACTATTCAAACTCTTGAAGATCTATTAAGACTCTGTGTCCTTGATTTCAAGGAGTTGGGACAAGTTCTTACCATTAGTGGAGTTTTCCTACAACAACAGCTTATCAAGCAAGTATTGGCATGGCTCCATTCGAAGCGTTGTATGGAAGAAAGTGTCGTTCTCCGTATCTTTGGGATGAGGTGGGTGAAGCAACGTTGTTGGGGCCGGAGTTGAGTACGTATGACTACGGAAAAGATTCAAACGATCCGACAACGTATAAAAACCTCACAAAATCGACAAAAAGTTATCTTTGATCTTCATCGAAAGGGCGTGGAATTCGATATAGGAGATCATGTGTTGTTAAGAGTTGCTCCATGGAAAGGAGTTACAAGATTTGGAAAGAGAGAAAACTTAATCCTCGATTCATCGGTCCATTTTAATCCTCGATCGAGTAGGAGCTCGTGGCCTATAGACTGCTTTACTGCCAAATATGTCTCGTGTTCATAACGTTTTCACATATCTATGTTACGTAAATATGTGAAAGACCCGAACCATATTATTGAAAGTAGAACCGGATGAAATAGCGGAAGATTTGACGTATGAAGAGGTTCTGTTCAAATTTTGGATAAGAAGGAACATATTCTACGCTCGAGGTTATACCTCAAGTCAAAGTTTTGTGGAGGAACCACGATGTTGAGGAAATGACTTGGGAGTTAGAATCAAATGAAATCAAGGTATCCTTACCTCTTGACATACCAGTCGTACCCTAATTTCGAGAGCAAAATTTCATAAGAATGGGAGGTTGTAAGACCCCAACTTTTATAAATAAAGATGAATTTTTCTATAAATATTATTTTTGAATATTATGGAATAAATTTGATATAATGTTATAGTTGTGGGTAATATTTATAAATTTTGCAAAGTATGCAAGTTGTTATAAAATATTCATTTGGTGGGGAATATTCTTTTTGTTAGGGAATATTAAATACAATGGCTCAATCATTGGTGGACCCCACAAATGTATTATCATTGTTGAGAAAAGCGACAAAAATATTTTATAAAAATAACTACGGAGGTGTTACCGTTAAAAGCTGTTGAACTACCCGGTGGTAAAAGTAATGATGTCTGGCGTAGTTTCATAGTAGCACACCAGTATTGATTATTGATGCTTACGTGAGAAGTCACTCGGCTATGCTCGATTATTGCTACGATAATTCTTGCATCATATCTCTTATATTATTGATTCAATTATTGTCACAAGATTATCATCGTATAATATGTTATAGTATTAAATCAATAATTGAGACGACAAGTTATAAATGATTAATAATTGTTGAAAGATTAAATATGTGTTGATGAAAAAAAATGATTTGTGGTAAGTTTGATTATTTTATGGGGGCTCATATGTCATCATCTAAGAGTCTCTTCGTCAATAGTAATTACCTTCGTCGATAGTAATTACCCTTGTGAATAGTATTTACCTTCGTCGATAGTAATTACCTTCGTCGATAGTAATTACCTTTGTGAATAAGTATTTACCTTCGTCGATAGTAATTACCCTTGTGAATAGTATTTACCTTCGTCAATAGTATTTACCTTCGTTAATAGTAATTACCTTTACCAGACGTCGAACCACTTGTCGTTTCACATTACAGCGTCGAACCACTTGTCGTTTCACATTACTGAGCGTCCAAACCGATTAAATCGAACCACTTGCCTTTTCACACACGGGTGTCTTAAGCTAGAAATCTTCTATAAATAGAGGCCTGAGGGCTTCATTATTTTTCACGAATTCATTCAAGCTATAGAGAGAGAAAATATAGAGAGAATAAGAGAGAAAGAAGAATATTTTGTTACTACAATCTTTGCGAAGATTCAATCTTCTACCAAATGTAAGGGGTGTTATTCTTTCTTATTCATGAAGAGAATCATTGTTATTCCATTGCTTATTATTACATTGGAATAACTTTTGTATCACAGCTTTACCTATACTTGGTGACATTCTTCTATTATTACTGCTGGAACATCCTGCATCATGTGTTTTTACCGGACTGGTTAAAATCTTTATTATTACATTGGAACATCCATGCGTGTGTTTTATCTGGGACTGGTTCCGCTCTTTATTATTACTGTGGAACATCCTCATGCGTGTGTTTTACACCTATCTGGTTCCATCTTTATTATTCATTGGAACATCACAGCTTGATTGTGAATTTCACCGACACAGTTCCGTTATTTATTATTCTGTTGGAATAACTTGCGTCATGCGGTCTATCGCATGCATGGTGATTTCTTTTGTTATTCCATTCTTTATTATACCCAAATAAGTTAAAACTTTGACTTCTATACTCCATGAAATTAGTGGAATATCCTTGATATTTGCGTTTCATCCAAAGATCTTTTCATGAAAATATTCTTCCGATCATTCTTGAATTTTACTCTCTAACAAACAAGATCGTATTGATAATTTGGGCGTTAATAATTCCTGGATAAAATAATTCTTGAATTTGTTTTATTGAATTCTTATATCATTGTCATCATCCTCATGTTTATATTTTTTTAAAGTCATCTACATGGCTCAGAGTGCATAGATGGACTTGGTATGATTATGACCGAGACTATTCGGTGTAATCATGGTAGTAATGTTACAAATGATGTGGTAAAAATCCTCGATGGTAGTAGTGCATTGATGGACGATTGTTGGCATGATCATGACCATTAATGAATACACAAATATTCTTGGCCAGTAGTGCATGAATAATTGTGGTCGTGATACTAAAGAATATCCTCGGCAGAAAAGTGCGGGGTGATTCGATGATGTGGAATATTTATTAAAAATGAGTCTCAAATATATAACAAAGATGATGAAAACCTTTTAAAACCTAAAAGATAGTAGACTTTATTTTCTACTTGACTCTTTTAATGGATTGCGTATTCATTGCAGCTTAAACCGGTTGTCTATTGTATTTTATCGGTTTAACATTGTTGAAGACTATTGATAATTTATTCGCATTATCTTAGTCATAATATTTCTTCTTGGGCTAGTTGAGCTCACCCTTTCTTTCACTTTTTTCTCTTGAGAAATGAGAAATATAAATTTGGGACGAGTCGAAGCAGTGATGGTCACGAAGATAGCATTAGTAGTCCTCACTATTATGTGAAATAGTGTGATAATAATTGTAATGAGGACTCCTTTTTGAGTTTGTATAATATCTAGTAGACGATATTTGTATTTAAACTCACAGTTTATGTCGTATTGTACACGACAGTTATGTTAGTAAGTTGTATTTAAATTCTGTACCATGTAAGTGGCGACCCAAGATGGGTGATGTATACCTAATTTTAGGGGCGTCACAATCAATGTGTATGAAGGATCCATATTTGTTCTTGACTTTACTCAATCCAGGGGATAAAAGTCCTACAAAAGACATTAATGTGTACCTTCGACCGTTAGTGGATGAACTAAAGATGTTGTGGGAGACAAGGGTCCAGACGTATGATAAATCGATATGCGAGAATTTTATGATGAAGGAAGCCCTGTTATGGACTATCATTGACTTTCCAGCTCTTGGGATAGTTAGTGGTTAGTCAACTCACGGAGAAGCTGTCATGTCTAGTGTGTATGGTGGATGTGCAAGGCAATCAGTTGCAGCATGGGCAGAAATGTAGTTTCTTTGGAACTACTCGTAGATTCTTGCATCTTGATCACAATTACAGAAAGATGTTTGCACAGTTCAACAGAAAGACAGAGAAGAAGGGGGTTGTTGGTCTACTGTCGGGCAATGAGGTGTTGGGCTGGTTAAACCAGCTTGATTTTCCTTTGCCAGGGAAGGAACGCAGTAAATTTAGAGCAACCGGGTAAGGGAAGACTCATAATTGGACACTTGCATTTCATCATTGTATAGATGTCATACATACCGAAAAGAATATTTTCTAGAACTTATTTTATAGCGTGTTAGATGCGAGTGGTAAAACCAAAGAAAATGACAATGCTTGAAAAAATTAGGAGGCATTGAACATTAGGCCAGAATTGTGGCTTCGCCCTAACACTACAAAACCTAAAGCTCCATTTTGTCTTACTAAGCAACAAGTTGAAGACGTGTGTAAGTGGGTTGAAGCTCCCAGATGGATATGCATCGAACATAACACGTTGTTTTAAGGTTGAGCAATTGAAAATTTCTAGATTCAAGAGTGACGATTGTCATGTATTCATGCAAAAGTTGATCCCAATTGCATTTCGTGAGATGTTACCCAGAAATGTTATGGATGCATTGACTGAACTTTTAAATTTCTTTCGAGATCTTTGCTCAACTGTAATTAAGTACAGTGATGTCGAGCAGGTAGAGAATAATATTTTGTTTATCATTTGCAAGCTCGAAATAATCTTCCCTCCTGGATTCTTTGACTCGATGGAACATCTGCCTATTCATCTACCTTATGAACTCAAACTTGGAGGACCGATTCAATATCGGTGGATGTATCCTTTTGAGAGGTAATATAAACTACTAATTGCTTTATGTTGCTCATATTAGTAATACTCATATTTGTCGGAATATTTATCTTAGGTATATGCGTCGATTAAAACAAAAGGTCAAGAACAAAGCTCGTGTTGAGGGTTCTATTGCTGAATGTTATACGGAGGAAGAGCTTGTCAACTTCTGCGCATTGTATTTTGATGATGTTGTCTCAATGAAGCACGAGCGTTTAGGAAGGAATGAGGTTGTTGGTCCAATGTCTCATGCTGATGATGAGTTAGTTGTATTCACATATCCCGCTAAGCCATTTGGCCATAAGATGTTGACTTACTTAAGCGACAAAGAGTTGAAGATTGTATGTAACGCCCCCAAATTCAGGTACTTGAAACTCGAACTTGGTGCTTTACGATACCATTTCTATGAGCGGAATAATACTAATAATAATAACAATAATATAAATACCAAACTTAATTTATATATATCAGAGTCTAATCCCAGGTACGCGACCTTTACTACACTTCATTTCATGATAGATAATAAATATCATTGCCTTAATAATATCTAACTATTACAAAAGATACCATTAAACATATACTGTTTGCTTTTCTTTGTCCTTGTTCTTGCTTGAACCTTTTGGTTGATCACACTTAGCTGAAAACATTTAAATTAAGCAAGGATGAGCATTTGATTGCCCAACAAGTATTAATAATTATAAATATTAGCTTAAAGGATTAAATGTTTTCTTTATACCACTCTTCAACAACGAATCAACAGTTGTGAAGTAAACTGAACCAATAATAATAACATAACAATTCTATATCAAAATTTTAAAACTACGTACTGACTATAAATGGGTATCAGTCGACAGACTATGAACATTATTTTAAATTTTTGATAAGGTTTAGTAGAACTTCATCTACAAACCGTCATAACTTACATGCACAAGGGTGATCTGCCCAATGTGCCCTGTATTGATCAATACTTCATGTAAGAACGATATTATCGTTCATCTTATCCGCCTTTAGCGCACAAAAGTTTTCCCAGATTAGGGATGTTCATACTTAGTCAGGAATCCGAACTAAAACAATTTGATTGTATACAATAAAGTTTTATCATGCTCAACGATATTTCTAAATCACGTATACAGCTAGGTCGAATAGCTTACAAACGACTTGACGTCGATGTATACATCTTTGGAATTTAATAATTAGGTATCAACATGTGATTAAATACAATGATTATCCAAGTGAGGACACTTGTATAACAATATTTAGAAATTAACGAACAGAATAAATATATGATGTGACGCCCCCAAAATAGGTATACATCACCCATCTTGAGTCGCCAAATATATGGTACATAAATTAAATACAAACTTAATTATACAACTATCGTGCAAAATTCGACAAAACATAGCTGAGAGTTTAAACAAGAATATTGCCTTCCAAACAATATCCATTCTCAAATAGAGTCCTCATTACATTTATTATCACACTATTTTATAGAATAGTGAGGACTACTAAAACAACCATCTGGACCGTCAATCTGTTTCCCGACTCATCCCAGCTATATTCTCTTTTCCTGAAGAGAACAGTGAAAGAAAGGGTGAGCTCAACTAGCCCAGTAAGAAATATTATGACTAAGATAATGCAAAATAAATTATCTTTAGCCTTCAACAGTATAACTCTACAAAAAAATGGGCCTTTAGCAACGATTTTTCAGGCAACGACTTTATAAGTCGTTGCTAAAAGTATATGTTTAGCAACGACATTTGTCCTTTGTTGCAGATTGTGTCAGGCTTTCACTTTTTGCAACGAAATTCATAAGTTATTGCAAAATTTCGTTGCTAATTCATTGGCGGAAAAAAATTTCGTTAGAAATTCGTTGCAAAATTTTCGGCCACTTGATTTCTCATTATCGTGGGCATTGAAAGTTTTTTTGTTGCTAAAAATGGGGCTTTAGCAACGATTTTTCAGGTAACGACTTTATAAGTCGTTGCTAAAAGTGTATGTTTAGCAACGAATATTGTCCTTCGTTGTAGATTGTGTCAGGCTTTCACTTTTTGCAACAAAATTCATAAGTCGTTGCAAAATTTGGAAACAAAATTCGTTAGAAATTTGTTACAAAATTTCTAACCACTTGATGTCTCCTCATCGCAAAGAAAAGTTTTTTTTTCTTGCTATATTTAGATTACCTAATATGGACCACATTTATTGGCAATAATTTTATTTTGTTGCATATTTTATACAACTTTTTACAACGACTTATTAAAATGTTGCCTTAAATTACAATAATAATAATAATAATAATAATAATAATAATAGTACTAATAATAATAATAACATTCATAATAATAATAATAACAACAATAACAATAATAATAAAAGTAATAATAATAATAATAATAATAATAATAATAATAATAATAATAATAATAATAATAATAATAGTACTAATAATAATAATAATAATAATAATAATAATAATAATAATAATAGTAATAATAATAATAATAATAATAATAATAATAATAATAATAATAATAATAATAATAATAATAACACTACTAATAATAATATTAACACTACTAATAATAATAATAACAATAATAGTAATAACATTAATAATAATAATAATAATAATAATAATAGTAATAAGAAAATTTAGACTTTGAACCCCCATGAGTTACATATGCGTTGACTTGATGACGTGTCACACGCGGCAGATCTGACGTGGGCATCTTATATTTGTAATTTTACATGTGGAAGATCTGACGTGGCTTCTTTCGATTTTTTTCCAAAAAGTTTGTCTCTCCACTGGTTCGAACTCATAACCTCAACTTTAAAAACTTGGTCATATGACCACTAAAGCACCACAAGTCAACTGTTAATAACTTGCAAGGATTAATCTTTATATCAAAAGATTTTATTTTCCCCAAAAAATTAAAATATTACACAGAGTATCATTTGAACCAAAAGTTCTCACAAATTAAAAACGGAGAGGGATATTTAAAATTAGAACCTATTGAATAAGATGGATCAAGTCGTATATATACCAATGTTCTTACAAATACTTTTAAAGGCTTTAACTTCGTTTATTTTATAAAATGATAATCTTTACATAAAATTTTATTTTTCCTAATTATTTTGTAATATGAATTAAAATGTAATTACTTGATAATAAAAGTAAGGAAATGTTAAAAATTTTATGGTATTTTATAGTAATATCAAAATAAAAGAGTATTTTTAACATTTTTCAAAAAAATGATGGATAATTTATGATTATGGACTTAAATAAATATTTTTTCGGTAAATATTTTTATAAATAAATAATAACCACATACAATATTTTTTCAAATTAAATTTTTATCCGAATAAATTTGAAATGTATTATTATTTTTTAATTTCTAATAATTTAAGATGTGTAAATGAAACACACGACTATCAATACAGAACAAGAGTTTTTTTTATAACAATTCTCCCATTACATTTGATAATAAAAATAATTTATATTCAGTCCAGTCCCCCCATTACCCACGCGGCCACGCCACGATTTTATTCCTAAAAGTAACCACTAACAAAATACTACTTAAAAACTAGAAATCAAAAAATAAAAATATATAAATAAATAAATAAAAAGAAAAAGAAAAAGAAAAAAAAATTAAAGAGTAAAGATATATATATATATATATATATATATATATATATATATATACATATATATATGTTTCTCTTTACAAAAAAGTATTTTTGTAGTCTCTAATATTTTTAAATTTATTCTACTGATATGTATATATATATATATATATATATATATATATATACTGTACACACATATTCTTTTCAAAATTTTTTGTCAAACTAAATAAAATCTTAAATAATCTCAACATTAAACTAAATATATATGAATATTTGTCATAAATATTTATATGAATATTTATAGATATATATATATATATATATATATATATATTAAAATATTCATAATTACTTTATATATATTTAGTTTAATATGGAATTTAAGATGAGTATATATATATATAGATGGTAATAGAATTTATTTAATACATATATATTAATAACTTATATTTAATAAGTCACATATATATAAACTAATAACTTATATTTAATAAGTCACACATATATAAATTAATTATATATATATATATAGGTATTAGTTTGTTATAAATTTTGTACTTTTAAAATTTACTTGCGATAAGATGAGACAATAATAATGGATAATATAATTTTATTATTAAAATGTGTTAGGTTGGAATTAAATAAAATCCACATGGAAATCAAATGTGTTCTTCTATTTTCCCCATTTTTTGTTTGGATCGTAGATTGTCAACTGAGTTTGGGTTATAATCTGGCTTGTGAATTGGTTGAGTATTTTTTTCGTGACTTCGTCCGTCTCTTCCTACCTATCTACCTACCTACGTTCTGGATCTTCAATCTCCAGATCTACCCTCTATCTAGATTCTAGATACAATATAGAAAGATATGGATGCTTTGGATTTAGTATTTGATCCACTTAGAGACTTCTCAAAGGACAGCTATCGTCTGGTCAAGAGGCGCCACAAACCTGATCGCAAAGGTAAATCTGTAACTCTCTTTCCTTTCAATTTTTGCTATTTTTTCCCTAAATTCAAATCGTCGTGATTATTGATTCCATTTTCTGGTCTGATTCACAGAATTCACGACGGTCGTGTTTCGTACGGCGATTGGCTTCATAGTGATGGGAATTTTAGGGTTTTTCGTAAAGCTCATCTTCATCCCTATTAAAAACATCATCATCAGGTCTGCTTGAGGTCCTATTTCTTCCCCTGAATTTATATAAGTACAAAGGCATATTCATATCTGATGTAATTTCTCTATAAATACTTACTTCTTGTTGTGTTGAATTATTTAGCTGATTGACTCCAGTTTTGTTTGACTCTAGTTGTGGTTAATTTTGTATAAGTTGAAGATGTTTATAGGCATAGGGTTTAGTTAATTAAGAAAGTGAAGGGCTGAAGATGTTTTGTATTGTGGGGTTAATTGGTTGGGTTACGTTGCTATTAGTTATTGCAAGTAGATTATTGAAGTCATTTGTGGTTGCAACGTTGGCACCGAGTGAAACTCTTGATATTGGGGACCTCGTTCGCCTGGTCTTTCCTGCTGAACGTGTTGATTTTGAAATAAGTTTGTGTTTGTGGCAAAGACATATGCATATTTCTTGTATTATACATATTTCTTGTATTATAGTGGGATGGTGGTTGATGAAAATGGTTTGAAACTTTGAATTTTAGATTTGTCACGATTTTACTTTTTACTAAGATGGAATTTTGATATCTTTTTAATTATTCAAATTAAGGTTGGCTCAGACTTAAGATTTTGCTCATAGTCCATATTTAATTTATCCTTGTACTTGTGTGATTACATGTTCTTTCTAGCTTGTGAATGCTGAAGTGTTACCACACATCTTTCCATTGATTATTTACTTAGTTAAAGCTATTTTATGCAATTGATCATGCTAAGCAGTTTTGGGTATATTAACTAATAATACAAAATTGCTACTGGAAAAGCCTGTTTTGGGAGTACTTCATATTATTTATTTATTTGTTTTTATCATGGCTTATGTTTATAATAAGAATATAACAATCAGTTTCTTTCAAAAATCAAAACATATGCCACAAATTTGTTTCATATATAGTCGTTGTAAATTTGTATTTCACTTGTTCTTAAATCTTAACCTTATTTGATAATTATAGTTTTAAAATACTGTTAAATGCCCTTTGCCTTAGTTCATATTGCCAAACCATCAGTAGAATAATTTTAATGGTACTTTCGCTGCAATATTGGAGATCTGGAGTTGCACTATTTTTTCTTTTTATTATAGTAATTATATTTCCCATAATATCCTTGTTGCGACTCTAATTTAATACATTTCCCCTTGGAAACACGAATTCTCCTTCTGTAACCAATCTTAATTTTGTTTGCCTCAGTTTGGTTTATGCATGTGATCAGTATGCTATAGCATGCCTTCAGGATACTTTTTAATTTTCGTGAGTAAACTTTTTTATCTTATTTTATCCTTCTTATGGACATCTAAACTGTTCAAAAACTTGTTATTTCAACTTTCTGAAACCAATATTGACAATATATTTCTCAATTTGGTTTATATGTTTGGTCAATGCTATAGCAGGACCTTTCTTTAATATTATACTTTGTAAATTTAACGAGCAACTTTGTGTCCCATTTTATCTTTCTTATGGACAACCAAACCATTGAATGCAGAGTGCTTCAACTTGTTAACAATTTGTTATTTTTCACCCTTAATTTTCTTTTAGCTATTTCAAATATGGACTCATATATATAGAAAATAGTTTAAGGTTCCTATGCCCAAAAATATTCTAAAGCAGCACTTTGCAATTCCAATTTGAATTTTAGGAATTGTTTGGATTTGGAAATGATAGATGTATAACATTATATTGCTCCTATTTTTTATGTTAAAAGAACTAACATTATTTTATTGAAACTATCAATGTTAGCATTATTGTAAAAAAAATATAAAAAAATATTAGCATTCTACTGTATACTGTGAAAGCTAATCACTCACTTTTATGGTTGTTGGTGAAAAGGAGCAAGGAATAGATCGTACATATGTTAAATGTATCGCATAGCAGTTGGGCTTGGATGGTTCATATGTTTCTCGCACTTACATAGAACAAATTCAGCTGGAAAAATTCGTCAATGATGTTATGGTATGACATTTTTTACTGATTATGCGCATCTTTTGTTCTGTTTTGTCCTAATCAAACCAATCTTTAGGCATTCACTCATATTACATATACTATGTATTTCTCTGTTAATTAAACGATAACAGTGATGTCTAATTCACTGTTCTATTGATATTTGCAGATGCTCTTTCCGGGATTGTGGTTGACGGAAATTAATGCTGACTTTTACAAAGTTCCTGATGCCCTCGAGACTGGAAATGTAATTATTTTAATTCTCTGTTTTAATCCATTTTAATTTTGGTTAATAGTATTCTTAATCCATTTTAATAATATTCTCTATCCATTTTATTTTCAGAGGTAGCAATGGGAAAGGTGTTGTTGTTGTTTCTTGGACTTTGAAGCTTGTTATGTTGAATGACTAATGTGTGACCATTAATCAATGATAGAATACTTGTTCACCCGTGTGAATTTGGGAATTATTCAAAGCGTTAATTCCTCCAGGTAACATCTGGTGCTGTAAGCTTAGTTGAGTTTGGAATGCTAATTTTGTTAATTATAATGGAATTTGGTAATATGTGTTTTTGATTATCAATGAATAAGATATATGGATTGCTTGAAAATATTGGTTTATGATAGTGTTTAATTTTTTCAAGTACATAACTAATTAGAGTTAGTTCTTCAGTTCTGCTCAATAGTACTGAAGTTGAGAAAGCTGAATTGAGAAATTTATGATTTGCTAGATGCTAATTTGAAGTTGACAATATTAGTTCATTTTTTTATGAGGAAGTGGATGAGATGTGAGTAGAGTTGCTTAAATAGTTTTATGGAATGGGTTATTAAGCTTGATATCAATGTAAAGAGTACCTCTACTTGTTTAGTAATTGTTATTATTGATATTGTGACACTATAAATTAAAAGTAATTCTATAATCACCTTGATCAGGCTGGGTACCTTTTTTCATTTGTATTATCTGCTATGGTTTTGCTATGCTATAGGAAAATGAGTAAAAATACTATTTCATAATTAATTAGTAATTAGTACCGTTTGTTGTTTCTTCAAAATTTGTGTTTCTCCCTAACTTTATTATTGATTCTTTTCTTTGTCTTTCTATTCTTGGTGCATAGTATTAATTGGAAAAGAAAGAACAGAAGTGGAGCTACTTCTTACTTGCAAAAACAAAGCCTGTTTGTGATTTACGTGAAATATTTGATCAGTTTGGAAAGCATGCCACAATTGTACATCCTTTATATATGCCCTGGCTGCTAGCTTAAATTTAAACACGTCCCTTGGAGTTATTGGTGGTTATTTTTTTCAACAACTACAAGAGCAGCTCAAGCTTTTACATTAACTATAGAAAGCACCCAACATAATTTTTCTCTCTTACCTTGAAGTTTCTTATTAAAAAGACCTATCTGATTCAATCTCCAGTTCTTGTTTTCTATTATTTAATAATTTTAGTAGAACCATATTTTCTACACTATTTCTTTTTTTATTCCCTATGCTCCTGTCTTGGCAGACTATAATTTCATGAATTTATATTTTGAGGCTTAAACAAATCATATATAGCAGGATAATCTTGTATTTCATATAAAGTAATTACTAAACTTTTGGGTTGTAATTAAAGTTGTTTCTCCTTGGCTCTAGACATGCAGATTTACGCAGAAATGACTGGAAATGTCATGACAGATGCTCTTTCGACTGTAAAATACTATCATTGTAGGTAGACTTGTTTCTCATTTGAGATTGAGTATGATAATGATGCTGAGCAATTGCTCGCAGGCATGGAATTCAAGGATACCGACTCTGATGCTAAACGTGAACTCAAACTGCCAATATTGCGTATTTACTTAAAAAGGTAAACCATCACTTGTTTGTCTCCTTCAGTGTTTTCTCAATTATTGTCATACTTAAATGAATGCATATTGTTTGCAAAAAATAAGGAAAACTTCTGACCATAAGAGCCCACTTATTACAGTTAATTTGTTAGTCTTAAGGTTGAGGATTGGTCCTTCAAGGAATAAACCAGGACCAAACCTGAGGATCAATATGAAACCATTGTGCATTGAGATTATCGCTTTTCCATCATGGCCATTTATTTCTGTTATCATAAAATTATAACAGCACTTTCACGATTGTTTTTTGTTGAAGTTTACACAAGTTTGGAACATATTCACTTAAATTGCCAAATCATTGATTGTCCTTGTGGTAACTATGGCCAGAGTTGACCCTCGGGTTAGATTAATATATACCAACTTTTGAGGTACTCAAGCAGTTGAGTTATTATTGGTGAACTAAACCATGTGAATGTACTCATCCTTCTTCTTCCTTTAACATTTATAATGACATAAGCTTGCCACATAAGAAAGTTTTATATTTTGAAATGTATAGATCAATGCTAAAAGGCTGGAGTTATCTCATTATTTATGAAAATTAGTCTCTATCTAAGAAGACAGGTAAAGGGATCTACCACAGATTTAGTCTGATGATAAGGTTGGAAGTTTTAAAATCTATAATGAATTTATTGTCATATTTACATTCTGTTTTCTCTTGTAGTTGGAAGCAACAAATTCAACCTACCAATTTATTTTCCATGTGCTATTATCTTGCTTCTAAAGTATTATGAAATAAGAGCTCAACCTTATCATTGTAGACTGTTTTACATGTGGATCTTCTGGTTATGCTATTTTTGGTGACCTGAATTTGTTAAAGAAATTGGTCATGAAGACAGATGCTCGATATATTTTCGTGGTGGAGTAAGTATGCTTATTCATTTTTGTTTGTAATGGCTTTGCTATTGATGCTTCAATATAATTTTGGACAACTGTCTTTTGTAGCATGCAATATTCCAGCGCCTGACTGAAGATCACGTATTTATCACAGCAAAAGGATACCCTGATATTGTCATAAGGTAGCGTAAAAGTTTAAACAATTCAGATGAACAATAAAGCTAGTATTGGTTTGTTTCTAGATCTTGTCCTGAAAGTCTATTATTTATTAATTTCTAATTAAGTTAATAGACCTGTTCATGGATAGTGAACATGTTGGAGAAGTGTAAGCATTCTCTCCAAATAGTTTAGAGACGAAATTATGAAGTGTACTCTTTTTATATATGTAGATATATACTTTGATTAAAGAATTGTGGTAGCTTTAGATGGTTAATTGTAAAGATAATGAATGATTATGTAGTGGATGATTTTATTAAGTTAATAATATTTTAGTTTTTTGTATTTTTGCCATTATTTGTTATGGGGACATTGAGCCAGCCAGGTACAAGAAATGAATGTCAAATTTTGATTTGACAACAATAAAATTCGTTACTAAAGCATTGAATAAGTTTTAATATAGCAACAATTTTTTATACATTTAGCAACAAATTTTCGTTGCTAATGGCATTTAAATTATAATATTTGACAACGAAAAATTAACCTAATAACAACGGAGAGGATATTGTTGCTAATATTAAAATAAAAGGCAACATTTTTTATCGTTACAAATCATATTAACTTTCGTTACACATATAAAGAAACGGCAACATATAATGTCGTTGCTAATCAATGAATTTCGTTGCTATTGAAAATAACCAAAGAATAAACATTTTAGTTCTTGATTCAAAGATAATGTCGTTTACAAATAATATAATCAAGAATAAAAAATCGTTGCTAAAAAGTTTACTTTCCTTAACGAAAAGCAAGCTTGAGCAACAATTTTCATAATTTCTTTATGACGAAAATGTCGTTGCAAAATGGTGTCAATTGCAATGAAAATGCATAGTCGTTGCAAAAAAAAAAGTTCATTTCGTTTGCCAATTAGCGAGGCTTTTGCAACGAAATGGGGTTTTTAACGACATTTTAATTATTTTGCAACAATACATTTTGTTGCTAAAGGATCGATGTCTCTGTACGAAAGCCAAATTTCGTTGCAAAATGTATTACTTTTGGCAACGAAAAAAATACGTTCGTAATTGAACAATTTGCAACGCTATTCAAGAACGAAAAGATGCAACGACAGTAAAGTCGTTGCCAAAACCCTTTAGCAACGAAATTTGGCACCTTTAGCAACGAAAATCGGTTGTTACTGAAGCCCCATTTTTTTGTAGTGATAACAACTGATAGAATATAATAGACAAGTTTTAGATCAACAACTGCAGCGGAATAAGCAATCCATTAGAAGAGTCAAGTAGAGCATAAAATCTACTATCTTCTATGATTTAAAAAGTTTTTCATCAACTTTATCGGCGAGACTCGACAATAAATAAAATCAAATCATCCCTACACCACGCGCCAAAGATATTCATGTAATTATCAATTGTCATGATTATACCTAAATAATCCACAGTCATAATCATACCAACAACCGTCCATCAATGAACTACACAGCCAATGAGGGACTTTTACCACATCATTCGTCACATTACGGCCAAGATTATACCGAATAATTCCTCATTCATAATTATACCAAGTCCATCTATGCACGTAAGCCAAAGATGACTTTAATCACAATATAAGCATGAGGGATGATGATAATGACATAATAATTCAATAAAACAAGTTCAAGGATAAATTTTAAATATTTATAATTTTAATTTATCCGAAATCAATAACGTCCAAATTGTCAACATGATCTTTGCTTTGAGTAAAATTCAAGAATGCTCGGAAGAATATTTCCATGAAAAGATCTTTGGATGAAGCACAAATAATAATATGAATAACTTTGATGTCTCAATTATTGATTTAATAATATAACATATTATCTGATGATGATCTTTGTGATAATAATTGAATCAATAATATGAGAGATATGATCAAAGAATTATCGTAGTGATAATTGAGTATAAGCGAGTATTTCGCTTCATGTAAGATCAATAATCAATACTGGTATTATTCTTATGCAACCACGCCAGATTCATCATTTCTTTTACTAATGGTAGTTCAACAGTTTTAATTGGTAACACTTTTCGTAGTTATTTTTATAAAATGATAATTTTGTCATTTTCTTACTACGACAATACTTTCGTTGTGGGGTCCACCAATGATTGTGCCGTCGTACGGATATTCCATGATAAAAAGAATATTCCCCGACCAATCGAATATTATATAACAACATGCATACTTTGAAAAATTTATAAATACTACCCACAACTATAACACTATCTCAAATCCACACCATAATATTCAAAAACATATTTCGAGAAAATTAAATCTTTATTCATAAAATTTGGGGTCTTACAATCTCCCCTCCTTATAAAATTTCTCCCTCGAAATTTATGTACATACCTGGTATGCCGAATAGGTGAGGATACCTTGACTTCACTTCAAATTTTAACTCTTGAGGTATAACCTTTGAGTGTCGAATATAATCCTTCTTATCCAAGATTTTAACAAGTATCTCCTCATACGTTAAATCTTCTACTATCTCGTCTAATTCCAATTCAATAATGTGGTTCGGGTCGTCCACATATTTACGTAACATCGATACGTGAAAAAAATGTTATGAACACGCGACATACTTGGCGGTAAAACGAGTCTATAAGCCACAATTCCTACTCGATTAAGTATTTCAAATGGGCCAATTAAATCGAGGGTTGAGATTTCCTCTCTTTATCGATTCTTGCTTCTAGAATAACGCCCTCTTGAACCTTCTTCTTCACATTCATCAGATTCGAGTGTATAGCTTGAGCGGCTTTAAATTTATCGATTAAAGTTGATTCTACTGGTACATTCATTATCTTCACGTGGGTCGCTAGAGTCTTTAACTCTATCTTCATCATTTGTAAGTTATACGAAATGGGTTTTTGTGTTAATAACATCGCACTCGTAAACACATATTATCTTCTATTCAACGCGTCAGCTACCACGTTCGCTCTTCCACAATGATATTGAATAGTATGATCGTAATCTTCAACAGCTCGAGCCAACATCTTTTGCACATTATACGATCGCTTTGGTTGAAGAAATACTTGAGGGTTTTAGAAATGGGTTTTGTACCGGGGTCAATACAAAATTCGATTTCACGCTATAGGGGTAGGCTAGGTAGTCTTCAGGAATACATCAGGAAATTTATGAACAATAGAAATATCATTCAAAACTGTGACTCTCATCCAAGACTTGGATAGCACATGTAATGAAGGTTTCTCCTAACGGAGTTTCAACCGATAAGTCAAAGTCAAATTTCTCTGGAGTCAAATTTAAACGTTGAGCGCAAGCAAGAGAGATAAAAGAATGGGTAGAACCGGTATCTAATAAGGTATAGACTTCGCAAGAATTTATAATTCACTAACCCGTGCTAACTTCGTTCGGGTTACTCGCTTTTTGAGAAGTCACAAAAAATGCTCTTCCTAAAACCACCGACTTTTTTTGTCCGTATCCGCCTTTGGTGCCACCGTCCCAACTAGACTTGACTTTGGTACACGACAAAATCGGGTTAAGTGACCTTCTTTTCCACAATTTTAACATGCTTTGGACTGCATCACGTAGTTTGGACTGGTATGTCTCTCCCCTTTGCATTTGAAGCATACAATTGGTGGTAGTTCTCCTTCCTTTAAAACGGGTGTTGGTGCTGCTATCTTTCCATCATTTTTGAACCCTCTCTTCTTTAAATTTCCACTCCTATTATCTTGGCCATGATTACCACCGACGTGGTTACCATTCTTGGCATGATAATTTCCCCCACGATGGTTATCATTATTCTGATGGTCGTTACCACCGGTACGATTATTATCGTGTTGTTGCTCGTTACCTTTTGGTTGTGTTGACTCATTATCGCACTCCAATAACTAAGCCTTGTGACGCTCCTAAATCCGGGTATCTTCCAACCCGACAGATGGTGCTACACGGTGCTACAGTTCACACAAACATTCAATTGAAATACCTCAAAAGAATGAATATGTCTTATATATATCAAAAAGAATATTAACATTACTCAGGTTCTTTACAACCAATACACCTGTTCTTATCATAATATAAAATATTATTATTACACAACATATACTATTACATGGGTAAATTACGGGTTCGCCTTAGCCTTCCCTTTATCTTTACTTGGGATCCATCTGATCCGTTCAGGGCCTTATCTCTGCATTCATATGGTTCAAGCAAGAGTGAGCCTAACTAGCTCAGCAAGTACAACAATTCTAGGAAAATAGCATGCTTGAGACATAGAAATCGTATATCTTCAATGTAAGACCCCAACTTTTATAAATAAAGATGAATTTTCTATATTATCATTTTTGAATATTATGGAATAAATTTGATATAATGTTATAGTTGTTGGTAGTATTTATAAATTCTGCAAAGTATGCAAGTGGTTATATTATATTCGATTGGTCGGGGAATATTCGTTTTAGCAGGGAATATTCGTACAATGGCGCAATCATTGGTGGACCCCACAACATAATTATGTCGGATTGAGAAAATGACAAAAAAATATTTATGAAAATAATGGCAGAAGTTTTACCGTTGATACTGTTGAACTACTCGGTAGTAAAAGTACAGTAATACGCGTGGTTGCATAGTAGCACACGGTATTGATTATTGATGCTTACGCGAGAAGTCATTCAGTTTTGCTCAATTATTGCTATAGTAATTGTTGCATAGTATCTCACGTTATTTGATTCAATTATTGTCGATATTTTATATATTGTTAAAATCAATAATTGAGACGACAAAGTTATTAATATTATTATTTGCAATATTAACGATGTCTAGAAGTTACATCGAGGAGAGGTTTGGTCACCTAATTGCGCTTGGCATGATAGGAAAAAATCCTTATTGGAAAATCCCTCTTTCATGGGAATGACACAGTCGATTAATATTGTGAATTATAATAAAGATGATAAATGTTTATTAAAATTATTAAGGTGATTTTTATGAAGTTTGCTTATTTTATGGATTCCTATTTACCCATTTTTCAAAATAATCGGTGAAAATTATTTAAAGGTGGGGCCCACATGTAGGGCCCATATGTGTTGGAAAAAAATGATTTTGGAAATGGAAGAGTATATATATGAAATATATATGTATGTATTGAGTATATGGTGGGAGAAAATGATATGTGAAAGTGATAGGTGTGTGATGTGTGTGTGAGTGGAAAATGGTGGAAAAGTGGTAGTGTGATAGTGATGTGTAAGAGTGAAGTGAATTTGATTATTGGGTGCGTGGGGGATTGATGTTGGTTATGGGGGAGAAAAATTAAGTGGTGTATATATAATATTGATATATATAAGTTTAAAACATGTGTTTATATATATGTATTATATTTTAATTTTTTGTTGTAATCTTATTGGTTAGTTGATTGAATTTTTGCATTGCTGATATCAAAACCTTGATACGTATATTTGCAAAATTATTTCATCCATGAACAGTGCTCTTCCATTCTCCTATAAATAGAAGCTCATTCCTTCATTATTTCTTACGAATTCACTGAAACTCAAGAGAGAAAATTATAGAGAGAAAGAAGAAAAGTTTTCTGCTACTTAACTACTCTTATATTCAGTTCTTTTATGGTAAGGGGTGTTATTATTTCTTATTCATGAAGAGAACTGTTGTTATTCTATTTCTTATTATTACATTGGAATAACTTTGTATATATGCGGGTCTACCCTATACTTGGTGACATTCTTCTATTATTCCATCTTTATTATTACATTGGAATATCTTGTCACATGCGTTTTGTAGGACTGATTCCGCTCTTTATTATTCTCATTTGGAATATCCTCATACATGGGTTTTACGCCGCACTGGTTCCGTCTTTATTATTATTATGTTGGAATATCACATGCATGCGTTTACACCGGACTGATTTCGCCCTTATTAGTATTACATTGGAATAACTTTCTATCATCAAAGTACCGCATACATGGTGATTTCGTTGTTATTCCATTCTTTATTATTCTGTTGGAACATCCGCATGTCAATGCAATTTACTTTGACTTTGGTTCTATTATTATTATTACGTTGAAATAACTTTTATGCATATGGCAATCTGCATGCGTGGTGATTTCTTTTGTTATTCCATTCTCTATTATACTCGGTTTGGTTAAAGTTTAGACTTCTATACTCCATGAAATTAGTGGAATATTCTTGATATTTGCGCTTCATCTAGTATCTTTTCATGGAAATATTCTTACGAGCATTCTTGAATTTTACTCTACAAAGCGATGATCATGTTGACAATTTGGACGTTATTAGTTCCTGAATAAGTTAATTCTTGAACTTGTTTTATTGAATTCTTATATCATTGTCATCATCCTCATGTTATTTTTTTTGAAAGTCATCTGAGGCCTGTAGTTCATAGATGGACTTGGTATGATTATGACAAGGGAATATTCGATGTAATTATGACCGTAATGTTACAAATGATGTGATAAAAGTCCTCATTGGCCCGTAGTGCATTGATGAACAGTTGTTGGCATGATCATGACCATTAATGAATACACAAATATTCTTGGCCCGTAGTTCATGGATAATTGTGGTCGTGATACTAAAGAATATCCTTGGCCGTAGTGCAGGGGTGATTCGATGATGTGGATTATTTATTAAGCTGAGTCTCAGCGATAAAAGTCATAAAAAACCTTTTAAATCATAGAAGATAGTAGATTTTATTCTCTACTTGACTCTTCTAATGGATTACTTGTTTCCGCTATAGTTAACTTGATGTTTGTTATATTGTATCAGTTTAACACTGTTTAAGGCTAATAATAATTTATTCTACATTATCTTAGTCATAATATTTCTTACTGGGCTAGTTGAGCTCACCCTTTCTTTCACTGTTCTCTTCAGAAAATGAGAACGTAGCTGCGACGAGTCGGGGAACGGAGTGATGGTCCGGATGATAATATTAGCTAGTAGTCCTCACTATTCTGTTAGATAGTGTGACAATAAATGTAATGAGGACTCATTTTGAGAGTGGATATTGTCTAGAAGACAGTATTTGTATTTAAACTCACAGCTCTCTTGTTGTATAATTAAGATTGTATTTATGTTTTATTTGAATTACCCATGTATTTGGCACTTCGAGAATAGGTGATGTATACCTTATTTTAGGGGCGTCACAGTTGGTATAAAAGCTTAAGGATATGATCCCTGTCTAAGATGAGAGAATAGAACTAGGAGGGGAGAGACGGGGAATTCCTTCGCTAGTATGACCTACCTAAGTCTATTTGGTATTTAATTGGTCGGTCAAAGTATATGGATAATATGTTATATGTTAATTAACCTTTGTTTTGTGGCAGTATCTGAAAATGACATCCGAGAATGTTGAGAATAGCAATGGAGCACAGGAGACCGTTGAGTTTCCATATATCAATAATCAGGAGAATGTGCATCAGGAAGGCGATAATCCTCATGCAAACAACAACATTGACCAAATGATGAATGATGGATTGTTCAGAGGCTTTATGCAATTCATGCAACATCAGGCGAGAACGGCTCCTGTTCAAAATGTAGGTGGAAACACTGGAAACTCTAGGACGATCACCGCTAAATAGTTCAAGGAACTGGGACCACCGGAGTTTATTGGAGAACCAAAACCACTTAAGGCGAAAGCATGGATAAAGCAGATCACCAAGATATTTGATGTCTTGGGATGCTCCGAGGAGCAAAAGGTTACCTTCGCCACCTTAATGTTGTGTGAAGAGGCAGATTACGGATGGGAATCTGTAAAACGTACCCAGCCTGATGCACTCAAGATGTCTTGGGAGAAGTTCCAAGAGCTATTCAACGATAAGTACTTTCCCGAGAGTATACGTCACATGAAAGAAGTGGAGTTTATCAAATTGGAACAAAACAATATGACCGTGTCGCAATACGAGGCTAAATTTGCAGAGTTATCCTGGTTTGCATCCCATTTGGTCGATAATGAGGAGCGAATGACGCGAATGTTTTTAAGAGGTTTGAAACCGGAGATACGTCAATATCTTATTTCTCATAAACTGTGTTTGTACTCAGATGTTGTAAATAGGGCTCAGTTATTGGAGCGCGGTAACGAGTTAACGTAACTAAGAGAAAGTAGCCGGCAACATGAAAATACCAGTAGTATCAGTCATCGAAACGGCAACAACAAACGTGGAGGGAATCAACATGCCAGAAATGGTAACCTCTTCGGTGGTAATCATGGCCAAGACAGTAAAAATGGACATTTCTAAGAAGA
This sequence comes from Panax quinquefolius, assembly GCA_020205615.1. Classification (NCBI taxonomy): domain Eukaryota; kingdom Viridiplantae; phylum Streptophyta; class Magnoliopsida; order Apiales; family Araliaceae; genus Panax; species Panax quinquefolius. Next base: position 28,443,656 of record CM035170.1, read on the forward strand.
GGAGATTCAACAATGATGGAAAGACGTCAGCACCAGCACCCATTGTTAAGGAAGGAGAACGACCACCTATCATATGCTTCAAATGCGGAGGAGAGGGACACATCAGACCAAACTGCACGATGCCGTCCAAAGCATGTTATAATTGTGGAAGAGAAGGTCACCTAGCCCAATTTTATCGTTCACCGAAGACAAGTTCAGCTAGGATGGAGGCACCAAAGGCCGTCCCAAAAAAGTCAAAGCCAGTAGTGCAAGGTAGAGCGTTTGTAGTGACCTCCCAGAAAGCAAGGAACATGAATGAGGTCATCACGGGTAAGCTTATCATAAACTCTAGCGAAGTCTATACCTTATTTGATACCGGTTCTACCCATTCTTTTATTTCTCCTACTTGCGCTCAACGTTTAAATTTGACTCCGGAGAAATTAGACTTTGACTTATCTGTTGAAACTCCGTTGGGAGAAAACTTCATTACATCCACGGTTTATAAGTCTTGTTTGGTTAAAGTTGGTACCCACACATTACTTGTCGATCTTATTTCATTGAAAATACTTGAATTTGATGTAATTCTAGGGATTGATTGGTTAACTACTCATCATGCAAAAATTGATTGTTTTCGTAAGGTTGTTAGCTTTCATATTCCTAACCAATCTGTTATGCGAATTCAAGCCACCAAACCATTAAAATCAATCATTTGTCCTCTCAGTCCATAAAGCTATTCGTTTATTGAAAAAGCGGATGTCAAGCTTTCTTAGCTCATATCACGGATCTAAACAAAAATACGCCGATTTTGAATGATATTTCTATTGTTAATGAATTTCCGACGTATTCCACGAAGAACTTCTGCCTACCCCAGGCGTGAAATTAAATTTTGTATCGACCTTGAACTTGGTACAAAACCTATTTCCAAAGCCCCATATCGAATGGCTCCTGTTGAACTTCAGGAGTTAAAGACCCAACTACGGGAATTGTTAGACATCGGTTTCATTCGTCCTAGTACTTCTCCTTGGGGTGCTCTTGTTCTATTCGTGAAAAAGAAAGATGGGAGTATGCGACTTTGTATTGATTATCGGGAGTTGAATCATGTCACCATCAAAAATAGGTACCCATTGCCACGTATTGATGACCTGTTTAACTAGTTACAAGGAGCCAAATTCTTTTCAAAGATTGATCTTCGTTCCGGATATCACCAATTGAAGATTAAAACCGATGACATTCCAAAGATGGCTTTTCGAAACTTCGGATGCGGGCATTATGAATTCCTAGTCATGTCCTTTGGATTGACTAATGCTCCTGCTGCCTTCATGGATATGATGAACCGAGTATTCAAGTAATATTTAGATCACTTTGTGGTTGTCTTTATTGATGACATCCTTATTTATTCCAAAAGCTGTGAAGATTATGAGCAACAATTGAGGCTGATACTCCAAAAGCTTCGTGAATATAAGCTTTATGCCAAGTTGAAGAAATGCGAGTTCTGGCTTGAGGAAGTAGCATTCCTTAGGCACGTGGTATCAAGTCATGGAATATCATTGACCCAAAGAAAGATTGAAGCTATTCAAAGTCGAAGCAACCTAAATCAGTGACCGAAGTACGTAGCTTTCTCGACTTAGCTGGTTATTATCGGAGATTCGTAGAAGGGTTTTCTCGAATCGTTACTCCACTAACTCAGCTGACTCGGAAAGATATAAAGTTTGGTTGGAGCGAGGAATGTGAGAAGAGTTTTCAAGAACTCGAGAGGAGACTCATTTCAAAGACTGTTACGACAATACCATCGGTTCGGAGGATTTGTCATCTATAGTGATGCTTGAGCAAAGGGTTAGGATGTGTTCTCATGCAACATGGGAAAGTCATAGCCTATGCCTCACGACAACTCAAAGAATATGAGAGGAATTATCCTACTCATGATCTAGAGTTGGCAGCTGTTGTCTTCGCACTAAAGATTTGGAGGCATTACGTGTATGGGGAGAAAGTGGAAATTTTTACGGATCATAAAAGCCTCAAATATTTCTTCACTCAAAAGGAACTCAACATGCGACAACGACATTGGCTTGAACTGTTGAAAGATTATGATCATACCATCCATACCATCTTGGAAAAGCGAACGTGGTAGCTGATGCATTGAGTAGAAGATCATATCGGTACGAGTGCAGATGCAATATTGTCAACGCAAAGGCCCATTTTGTATGACTTGCAAAGGATGGAGATAGAGTTAAAGACTCCATGGACCCATGTAATGATGGCGAATATACGAGTAGAACTGAATTTAATTGATAAAGTTAAAGATGCTCAAGCTATAGACACGGGTACGATGCGTTATGAGGAAGAAAGTGCAAGAAGGTGCTATCTCTTGGAAGCAAGAATCGATGAAGAAGGAATACTTTGAGTCAACTCCAGACTTTGTGTTCCTAATGACCCTGATTTAATGTATAAAATCATGATGGAGGCGCACAACACACCGTTTCCAATCCATCCTGGGAGTACCAAAATGTATCGTTATCTTCGTCGTACATTTTGGTGGAGCAATATGAAGAGAGAGATAGCGTTGTTTATCTCAAGGTGTCTAACTTGTCAACGAGTCAAGGCGGAGCATCAAGTACCAAAAGGTCCATTGCAACCACTTGAAATTCTAGAATGGAAGTGGGAGCACATTACCATGGATTTAAATTCTGGGGTCTTCCCAATGTTTCTCAAGGCATAGATGCGATTTGGGTCATTGTTGATAGATTGACCAAGTCTGCTCATTTCTTACCGATACGAGAAACTTATAAACTAGAACGTCTTGCTCTTATGTACATAAACGAGGTTGTAAGATTGCATGGTATGCCAGTATCCATAGTTTCTGATCGAGACCCAAGATTCACTTTTAGATTTTGGGTTAGTTTGCAAAAAGCTATGGGCACGCAGATTCTGATTTAGCTTTCGGCATATCATCCTCGAATGGATGACGAGGCGATCGGAGAGGACGATTCAAACTCTTGAAGATCTATTAAGAATCTGTGTCCTTGACTTCAAGGGAAGTTGGGACAAGTTCTTACCATTGGTGGAGTTTTCCTACAACAACAGTTTTCAAGCAAGTATTGGCATGGCTCCATTTGAAGCATTGTATGGAAGAAAGTGTCGTTCTCCAGTATGCTGGGATGAGGTGGGTGAAGCAACATTGCTGGGACCAGAGGACATACGTATCACTACGGAAAAGATTCAAACGATCCGACAACGTATAAAAACCTCACAAGATCGACAAAAGAGTTATGTTGATCTTCATCGAAAGGACGTGGAATTCGATATAGGAGATCATGTGTTGTTACGTGTTGCTCCATGGAAAGGAGTTACGAGATTAGGAAAGAGAGGAAAGCTCAATCCTCGATTCATTGGCCCATTTTTAATCCTCGATTGAGTAGGAACTGTAGCCTATAGACTTGCCTTACCGCCAAGTATGTCTCGTGTTCATAATGTTTTTCATGTATCCATGTTACGTAAATATGTGAAAGATCCGAACCACATTATTGAGTTAGAACCAGATGAAATAGCGGAAGACTTAACGTATGAAGAGGTTCTGTTCAAATCTTGGATAAGAAGGAACATATTTTACTCTCGAGGTTATACCTCAAGTCAAAGTTTTGTGGAGAAACCACGATGTTGAGGAAATGACATGGGAGTTAGAATCGAAATGAAATCAAGGTATCCTTACCTCTTGATATACCGTGTCGCACCCTAATTTCGAGGGCTTAAATTTCTTAAGAATGAGAGGTTGTAAGACCCCAACTTTTATAAATAAAGATAAATTTTTTATAATTATCATTTTTAAATATTATGGAATAAATTTGATATAATGTTATAGTTGTGGGTAGTATTTATAAATTCTGCAAAGTATGAAAGTGGTTATATTATATTTGATTGGTGGGGAATATTCGTTTTAGCGGGAATATTAAATAACTGCAACGGCAAATCATTGGTGGACCCTACAATGAGAATTATGTCGAATTGAGAAAATGACAAAATATATTTTATGAAAATAATGGCGGAAGTTTTACCGGTTGATCTTATTGAACTACTCGGTAGTAAGTAAAAATGTATGATGTCTGGCGTGGTTGCATAGTAGCACTGCGGTATTGATTATTGATGCTTACGTGAGAAGTCATTCAATTTTGCTCAATTATAGCTATAGTAATTGTTGCATAGTATCTCACGTTATTTGATTCAATTATTGTCGATATTTTATATATTGTTAAAATCAATAATTGAGACGACAAAGTTATTAATATTATTATTTGCAATATTAACGATGTTTAGAAGTTACATCGAGGAGAGGTTTGGTCACCTAATTGCGGCCATGATAGGGAAAAATCCTTATTGAAAGCCCCTCTTTCACAGGAGCGACACAGTCGATTAATATTGTGAATTATAATAAAGATGATAAATGTTGTTAAAATTATTAAGGTGATTTTTATGAAGTTTTGCTTATTTTATGGATTCCTATTTACCCATTTTTCAAAATAATCGGTTGAAAATTATTTAAAGGTGGGGCCCACATGTGGGGCCTATATGTGTTGGAAAAATGATTTTGGAAATGAAAGAGTATATGTATGGAAGTATATGTATGTATTGAGTATATGGTGGGAGAAAATGATATGTGAAAGTGATAGGTGTGTGATGTGTGTGTGAGTGGAAAATGGTGGAAAAGTGGTAGTGTGATAGTGATGTGTAAGAGTGTAGTGAATTTGATTATTGGGTGGGTGGGGGATTGATGTTGGTTATAGGGGAGAAAAATTAAGTGGTGTATATATAATATTGATATATATAAGTTGAAAACATGTGTTTATATATATGTATTATATTTTAATTTTTGTTGTAATCTTATTAGTTAGTTGATTGAATTTTTGCATTGGTGATATCAAAACCTTGATCGTATATTTGCAAAATTATTTCATCCATGAAAACAGTGCTCTTCCATTCTCCTATAAATAGAAGCTCATTCCTTCATTATTTCTTACGAATTCAATTGAAACTCTAGAGAGAAAAATTATAGAGAGAAGAAGAAAAATTTTACATTACTTAACTACTCTTATATTCAGTTCTTTTACTGTGAGGGGTGTTATTCTTTCTTATTCATGAAGAGAACTGTTGTTATTCCATTTCTTATTATTCTATTGGAATAACTTTGTATATCTGATCTACCTATACTTGGTGACATTCTTCTATTATTCTCATCTTTATTATTACATTGGAATATCTTATGCATGCGTTTCTGGCCGGACTGATTCCGTCTTTATTATTACATTGGAATATCCTCACATGCATGCGTTTCTGTTATTATACACGATTTTGTCCTTATTATTATTACATTGGAATAACTTTATGCATCTGAAATACCACATACATGGTGATTTACATTGTAATTCCATTCTTTATTATTACTGTTGGAACATCCACAGCCGGTGCAATTGAATTTCACCGACACAGTTCCGTTATTATTATTCTATTGGAATAACTTTCATGTCATCTGCGTACCGCATGCATGGTGATTTCTTTGTTATTCCATTCTCTATTATACTCGGTTGGTTAAAGTTTGACTTCTATACTCCATGAAATTAGTGGAATATTCTTGATATTTAAGCTTCATCCAAAGATCCTTTCATGGAAATATTCTTTTGAGCATTCTTGAATTTTACTCTACAAAGCAGTATCATGTTGACAATTTGAACGTTATTAGTTCTTGAATAAGTTAATTCTTGAACTTGTTTTATTGAATTCTTATATCATTATCATCATCCTCAGGTTATTTTTTTTGAAAGTCATATGTGGCCTATAGTGCATAGATGGACTTGGTATGATTATGACCAGTGAACTTGTTTTATTGAATTCTTATATCATTACCGTAATGTTACAAATGATGTGATAAAAGTCCTCATTGGCCCGTAGTGCATTGATGGACAGGTGTTGGCATGATCATGACCATTAATGAATACACAAATATTCTGGCGTGAAGTGTGCATGGATAATTATGGTCATGATACTAAAGAATATCCTTGGTCAGTAGTGCGGGGTGATTCGATGATGTGGATTATTTATTAAAGTTTGAGTCTCAAATGATAAAAGTCATGAAAAACCTTTTAAATCATAGAAGATTGTTGATTTTATTCTCTACTTGACTCTTCTAATGGATTGCTTGTTTCCGCTACAGTTAAACTTGATGTTTGTTATATTGTATCAGTTTAACACTGTTTAAGGCTAGTGACAATTTATTCTGCATTATCTTAGTCATAATATTTCTTACTGGGCTAGTTGAGCTCACCCTTTCTTTCACTGTTCTCTTCAGGAAATGAGAACGTAGCTGGGACGAGTCGGAGAACGGAGTGATGGTCCGAATGATAGTATTAGCTAGCAGTCCTCACTATTCTGTTAGATAGTGTGACAATAAATGTAATGAGGACTCATTCTGAGAGTGGATATTGTCTAGAAGACAGTATTTGTATTTAAACTCACAGCTCTCTTGTTGTATAATTAAGATTGTATTTATGTTTTGTACCATGTATTTGGCGACTCAGAATAGGTGATGTATACCTTATTTTGGGGGCGTCACATTCAATAACTGAACAATAGTTATGAACTACTATTGATAATTCAAAATAGCACTTCTTTTCATTCAAAACGTTTTACAAAAACAATATTCAGTAAAACATCAATTCCGGTTCAAGACTGTGAGCATTTCATAAGTACTTTGAAAAGGACATCCCGACACTAAGTCCGTAAGTCCGGCATAGCTTACGAGCACATCTAGGTGATCAGCCTATCGTACTCTATGTTGATCAACACTACATTCATTAAACGTATATACGTTTAAGTTGTGGAAACCTCACGTGTCTGTCGTTTGACGACAAAACAGTTTAGCATACATCGTCTACTTTTGAAAACCACAACAATATTAGTTTGGTAAATCCTTGTCAACACTTGATAGATTAACATAGCATAAATCTAGTCGAAGGAATTGGCTTTGACTTTATCAGACATTAACTCATGCAGAGAATACATGAATCACAAAGACTTGTCCAAATTGAACTGAAACAAGGGTTAGAGTACTTGCCTTTAGCTTCTGCTTACAGATATAACACGTGCACTTTCAGTCTTTAGGGTCTCTACAGTAAATGATAACATCACATAGCAAATTTGGTCATGAATAAACATACATGGTTCCTAAAGAATCTTACCCTTCTTCTCAATCTAATTAAGTATTAAATTTGTTATTATTGGTTTCGGCGTTCCGTTATGTCATTCTTACGTTCATATGTAATTGACTTAACTTAACCCTAAGTGCTCATACTTAAGGCTTAATTATGTCTTAATAATGTTTCATTAAGATCCTTATGTAAGTGTTCACCAATTACTCTTCATATTCAACATGTAAACATTTTCCATCATCTAGGTCATGAAGCTGGCGCTACAGCACCGTCTATTACTCTTGGTTCCGCTCTGCGGCGTCACCAATTATTGCCTAGAAATTGGACTCAAAGATCTTTGCGGCGCGAGTCCCTTTATTCTTGGTCGTCTTGTCATGGCGCAAGTTTGCAAGGACACGAGGCCACTTTATTGACTATGCAAGTCTTGGGACTTTTGACTTGAGAGTCGTGCATGCGTGCCAGCGACTCTTAGCCCCATAAATTTTTGACAGATTTTTCAAATGGTGAGATTCCCGGACTAGTAACTTCTTCGTTATAAATTTGAATTTGCTCGTTAAAGAGCCTACGTTTCACAAGTCACATACTCTACGTGTTCATGCAAGAATTTTATCTATTCAACTTCCTTTGCTAAAATTTCATCTATTAGTCCATTTTTAACGAAAACGATAAACGTTCGTGAACGTTCAACGCTTGTTTCTTCGTTCTAAGTCAGAATTCGACCATTATCAAGTCCGCAACTCTATAATTCTAAATATGACTTGTCTCCATCGAAAACCAACGTTTCCGAGTTCAAACACAAAATACGACTTCTATTCCGAGAATTTCACGAATTCGACGATTATCGTCCAATCGTGTGAATTCTGGCAAAACTCCATTACTAGTGATTTGATCATCATTCTAAATACATTCATTTCATTATCTAGCCATCTTAACTTACATGATTTTCATTTCCTTATAACTTATTCTTGGTTTAAGTCCCTTTAAGCAACATTATTGCATCTTATTAGCATATTAACTTCATTCATTATTTTACAAGTGTATATATGATCATCATAAGTCCCTAACTTATTTAGGTTTAACTTGCTTATTTCTTGCTTACTCGGCTTAAGTCCATTACTTAACCACCCTTCATATGTTCTTAACATATAAGTTCATTAGATTACACTTCTCTTATCATCCTAGTATGATAGAGATGGAAGAGACAAGATCAATTACCTTTGAAGACTACTTCTCTTTCTTTGGAAATTTAATAATGGAAGGTTAAGCTTCAAAGTGCTTATTAGCTCTAACAAATAAGTTGTTTATGGGAGAGTTTGTTGGATGAAAACTAATCAACCAATTAATGAATTATGAGCTTCCTATTTATAGGATTTCTAAAGTGAGGGTAAAAGGGTCATTAAGGCATTCCACCTCCTTAAGCCACCTCCTTACTATTCATTGCTTGATGCTCAAAACTCTTATCCCTTACTTGGTTATTACACAAAGTTCTTGGTCTCCACTTCACCCATGGATTGCCCCATGGATCCTACTTTACCCATTGAATCACCCTTTGGGCTTAGTAGTTAATTTAATTAACTTATCTTTGGGCTTGCTTTGATTTACTTTAGGCTTATCTTAATAAACACTTGGGCTAGATATTGCTACAACTTGGGCTTGTCCCTTAATCCTTAACGAGCTTGCACATCCCATTAAATTATACAAGTTCATTCCTTAGACATTAATTTCCCAACGCTCTCAATTTAAGTTCGCATGCAAATTATTGCATTTTCCATACTTAGATTATTATTACATATTCCATCTCGCCTTGATATTATAACGTTACGTATTTCATGGAAGTTCAAAAATAATTTCCGAGCGATAAATGATGAATAGTGTTTTTCGTAAACTTTCTCGGAAAACTTTTATTTTCGTCTTGGAAATTCAAACACCTTAATTCATTCACGTGGTTCAAATACTACGATGTTCCGACGTTTCTAGGTTATAGAACGACATACATCTTATTGGCACACAATAATATCAAACAATATTATTTTATTCATTATTAAATTCTTCCAAGTATTTTACAAAAGATCCGAATTTCTAGGTCGTTACAGGCCTATTCACAACATCTGAATATTAACAAAGTTTGTGAGAAATGAGGTATTGACGTATATCGGGTTTCAAACCTCTTAGAAACATTCGCGTCATTCGCTCCTCATTATCGACCAAATGGGATGCAAACCGGGATAACTCCGCAAATTTAGCCTCGTATTGCGACACGGTCATATTGTTTTGCTCCAACTTGATAAATTACACCTCCTTCATGTGACGAATACTTTCGGGAAAGTACTTGGCGTTGAACAACTCTTGAAACTTCTCCCAAGACATCTTGAGTGCGTCAGGCTGGGTACGTTTTACACATTTCCACCAGTAATCTGCTTCTTCACACAACATAAAGGTGGCAAAGGAACCTTTTGCTCCTTGGAGCATCCCAAGATATCAAATATCTTAGTGATCTACTTTAACCATGACTCTGCCTTAAGTGGTTCTGGCTTTCCCAAAAACTCTGGCGGTCCCAGCTCCTTGATCTGCTTAGCAGTGACCAACCGTGGGTTGCCAGTGTTTCCACCTGCATTATAAACAAGAGTCTCTCTCGTTTGGTGTTGTATGAATTCTAAAAAGTTCCTAAACATATCATCGTTCATCATTTGGTCGGTGTTGTTGTTTACACGAGGATTATTATCTTCCTGCTGCACATTATCCTGGGTATTGATCGTTGGTGACTCAACGGTCTCATGTGCTTCATTGCTGATCTCAACATTTTTAGATGCCATTTTCAAACACTGTCACAAAACAAGGGTTAATTGACATATCACATATTATCCCTATACTCTGACCGACCAATTAAATACCAAATAAACTTAGGTAGGTCATACTAGCGAATGAATTCCTCGTCTCTCCCCTCCTAGTTTTTATCTCACATCTCAGCCAGGGATCATATCCCTAAGCTTTGATACCAACTGTGATGCCCCCATAATAGGTATACATCACCCATCTTGAGTCGCCAAATATATGGTACATAAATCAAATACAAACTTAATTATACAACTGTCGTGCAAAATACGACAAAACATAGCTGAGAGTTTAAACAAGAATATTGCCTTCTAGACAATATCCACTCTCAAATATAGTCCTCATTACTTTTATTATCACACTATTTTATTGAATAGTGAGGACTACTAAAACAACCATCTGGACCGTCAATCCGTTTCCCGACTCGTCCCAGCTATATTCTCATTTCCTGAAGAGAACATTGAAAGAAAGGGTGAGCTCAACTAGCCCAGTAAGAAATATTATGACTAAGATAATGTAGAATAAATTATTCTTAGCCTTCAACAGTATAACAACTGATAGAATATAATAGACAACAAGTTTTAGATCAACAACTGCAGCGGAATAAGCAATCCATTAGAAGAGTCAAGTAGAGCATAAAATCTACTATCTTCCATGATTTAAAAAGTTTACCATCAACTTTATCATCGAGACTTAGCTTAATAAATAAAATCAAATCACCCCTGCACCACGACCAATGATATTCATGTAATCATCAATGGTCATGATTATACCAAATAATCCTTGGTCATAATCATACCAACAACTGTCCATCAATGAACTACAGGCCAATGAGGACTTTTACCACATCATTCGTCACATTATGGTCATGATTATACCGAATAATCCATGGTCATAATCATACCACGTCCATCTATGCACGTAAGCCAAAGATGACTTTAATCACAATATAAGCATAAGGATGATGACAATGACATAATAATTCAATAAAATAAGTTCAAGGATAAATTTTAAAGATTTATAATTTTTATTTATCTAGAAATCAATAACGTCCAAATTGTCAACATGATACTACTTTGTGGAGTAAAATTTAAGAATGCTCAGAAGAATATTTCCATGAAAAGATACTAGATGAAGCGCAAATAATAATATGAATAACTTTGTCATCTCAATTATTGATTTAATAATATAACATATTATACAGATGATACTATGACAATAATTGAATCAATAATATGAGAGATATGATGCAAAGAATTATCTTAGCAATAATTGAGTATAACTGAGTGACTTCTCACGTAAGCATCAATAATCAATACCGTATGCTACTATGCAACCACGGGTATTACTGTACTTTTACTACCGGGTAGTTCAACAATTTTAACGTTAACACTTTCGCCGTTATTTTTATAAAATGATAATTCTGCCATTTTCTTACTACTGACAATACTTCCGCTCTGGGGTCCACTTAATGATTGTGTCGTTGCATTTGATATTCCCAAACAAAAAAGAATATTCCCTACCAATCGAATATTATATAACAACTTGCATACTTTGCAAAATTTATAAATACTACCCACAGCTATAACACTATCTCAAATCCACACCATAATATTCAAAAAAATATTTCGAGAAATTTAAATACTTATTCATAAAATTTGGGGTCTTACATATGAATTATACAATAATACTTTACCGATAAATAATAGTTGGATACATAATTGATAATAATAGAGTTAATATGATGGCACAATGATAATATAATTCTGAAACTTTCTTACTTATGTCCATTGCATAAAGTAAATATAAAGGTAGGATACTTGCAGTCTCACGCTTACGATTCTTCGTTAACTTAGTTTTATCTTTTATATCAAGACCTATCATTAATAAGATCATTCGTTCGATTAGAATACTATATCATAACACATAGTACTGATAATTGCAGTCAGCACATAACCTAATCACATTATCACATATGTTTAACAATCATTGCATCACAAAACACGTATCTAGTCCAATTATCTAAGTTCGAAATAATTTCTGAAACATATCGGTATACCAACGGCTTTATCGGGTAATTATCGAGTCTAAGACTCTATTCTATAATTCAATAACTGAAAATATCAGTCATATTATTTTTAAATGACTTATAATAATTTTTAATTAATTATTATAATTTATCATAATTTTTCAAACACCAAAACTATTATTAAATTATTTAAATATTAAATATTCTATTATTGTGACGCCCCCAAAATAGGTATACATCACAAATCTTAAGTCGCCAAATACATGGTACAAAATTCAAATATAACTTAATTATACAATAGTCGTGTAAAATACGACTAAACATATGCTGTGAGTTTTAATACAAATATTGTCATCTAGACAATATACAAACTCAATGGAGTCCTCATTACATTTATTATTACACTATTTCACAGAATAGTGAGGACTACTAATGCACCATCTAGGACCATCACCCTGTGTTAGGTTTGTAATATTCATGGGCGCAATCAAATTGCAAAAATAAATGCGGAAGCGTGTAAAATCAGAGTTTAAAATTTTTTACAAACCATATACCCGGATCACCCTTTATGCACAATTATTAATTAAACGAAAAGATAAAGAATAAAATCATACCCTTGAAGATCGAGCTTCCTCAGGTACAAGTTCACCTCCAATCCTTTTCGCGTTCAACTTGAATCCACCGGGTTTGGTTCCTTCCTTTGATCAACGTTAGCCACCCATGTGTTTGGCCTCTAGAGGTGATCCACCAAGGAATAATAACGATTCAAGAAGAAGGGGTGGTTGGCTAAACCCTAGTTTTTCTATCTCTATAGAAAAGGTGTACTCTCCCAACAATTGGAATTATGTCGTATGTTGAAAAAGTCAACAACCCCCACCACCCATAATAAGACTCCTCTTATTTATAGATGTGGGCAACCCATCTTAACAATTAAGGAATTGGATTTTATTTAATTAATTAAATTCTTTTAATTAATTAAGCTCCCTAATCTTATTAGGGATAATTAATTAAACTCCTTTAACTAATTTTCCTTCCTAATCCAATTAGGAATAAATGAGAGTACTTATATTAAATTAATTCCTAAACTCTTTTAGAAATTAAAATAATAATAATTGTAATAATATTAATAAGACTCCTCTTATTAATTTATATTTAATATTTCTAAAATATTAAATAGTAAATATTAAGCTATTTAATTTATTCTATCACCATAGATTAAATTAAATATACTTAACATATTATTACGATTATGCCATTAACTTCTTAAATAATTATTCTTCCTTTTATGGTGTGACCCTTTAGGTTCTCCATATTAAACCTAGGTTGTGAATAAATCAATTAGAACAATTCTAATCTTATTTAAATAAATAAATTAAACAATTAATTTATTTAAATAATATTTATTCTGACAATAGGATAAGCCTCCTAGCGATCAACGACTTTTCGGATAATATAGATTTCAACATTAATCATTAAAGAACCTTTGAGTAAATAGTTACCGTCAATTCAATCCTTCCACCATGCAATGTCCCAATTAAATATAAGACATGGAATTACTTGTCAAGTCTTATTTTATCTAATTATATGTATTTCGATCCTTAAATGCACAACTACAAATAATGCAAATTAGAAACTCCTTTCTAATTTCATTCTTCTAACCCAAGGACTCATCGGGTTGTCATTTATCAAATCACATAGACATTTCTCTTCTTTTATTAGAGTGGTAGATTCTTTATTGATCATACATTATCTCCATGTACAACTTATTATACCCAAGCATACCCTTTGATATACCCTAAGGGTCTTAAGGAATAAGTCAAAGTATAACTCATCATACACAAGATACTATGATGATCTCAAGTCCAAGGATCACTTGTACTACTATCACTACAGGAATTCCTATTGACAGGCAAATAAAACTCCATTAGGTATTCCTTAGCGAGCCACGTTCAGTGAACTTATTCTCTAATAAGCACCTACATACTTGCTTTAGTGTCTCCACACAAATGATCATGAGATCAATCATCCTCATCCAATGAGCAAGCAACGTATGTAAAATCTATCCGGATTCACTAATCCCCAATTTAGTAATCCAATGATTGGGAACTATTTTAGTTTTAAGCTTTCTAAGAATTTAGATCTCATTAGAATGATCATCATCATTATTCTAAAAGCATTGCTTAAAACTATGGGTTTATCACATATTATAAAACAAAGATCATGTAGATAATTAAAATCCTTTAATAAATTAATACTTTTATTAATAAATGAATAAGATTGTTACAAAGTATATGCTTTATCATCAAACATGATTGGCTTGTGTGCATACTACTTTCAATCTCCCACTTGCACTAAAAGCCAATCGTCATGGTATCTTATACTCTTCTTCTCTAAGTGACGATTATCCTGTCATTGGATAAGCTTTAGTTAATGGATATGTAATGTTGTTCATGAGAGTCCACTATCTCTATAGTGATTTCCCATCTTTCAATGATTCTTATAATCAAATGAAAGTGCCACAACACATGTTTAGATCCAAGATGAGACTTAGGAACTATTCCTAGTTACAGAATGAACTTTTAATCCAAACAATCAACTTGCGCCTTCATTTATAGCTATATACTTTGTCTTTATCACTAAACCAAAGAACTCTTTCATTGTTTGGAACCTTTCAATTCAACGCACCACTATTCAAGATAGCGCTTTACCTTAAAGTGGATTTTCTGTCATCTTGGTCTCATCTCAAAAAAACTTGAGTCTGTTAAGCCCTCTAGTTTTAATTTAGACCCACCATGAATATGATCACATCCTTAGTGCTTGGGTTAAGCACTTTAAGATGTTTTCACCGACTCATAGTGAACTTCTCCATAATATGATGATCAACATCGTGTCTCAGATATTTCATTGCATACATGATTGTCACTCATGCAATCTCTCTTCTTTGGAGTCTATGGGGACTATTAAAGAGATACACTCCATAGCTCATCATACATGAGACATCTCTTGGAGTTTGCCATGCTAAACGACTTTAGCATCAAATGAATATACGTTCCTTGGGTTAAGTCGAGCATCCTCTTAAATCTATCTATATAGATTTATATCCCCAATTAAGATACTCTTCCCAAATCATTCGTGGAGGATTGTTTAGACAACTTTATCTTTACTGATTGTAGCATTGATATGTCATTCCTTATCCGTAGTATATCAACATATAATACTAGAAATTTTATGACGCTCCCACTGACCCTTTTGTACACACTTGGTTCATTCTTATTTTTGATAAAATCAAACTCTTTTGATTGCCTCATCAAAACGAATGTTCCATATTTGAGAAACTTGCTTCAATCCATTTCTCTGAGTGTCTACAACACTTACCTCATCGTATGTAACTGGATCATCATCTTCTATGATGCGTACCTCATCATCATCATCCATGATGAATCCATACCTTCTAGGTATCTTCTTGCACTATTCGGACTTCGATTGGTTTGTGGTACAATAGAATTCTATCTACGTGTTCCTCTTATTTGACTTATAGTGTTTTGTGGTTCTTGAACTTTTCAAGATCTATTATCCTCCACTAGCCCTTCAATGATAAACACCTTTATCTTAGAAGGCGTGTGTTTCGTAACAAACACCTTTTGCTAAGTAGAATTATAGAACATATACCCTAAACTTACTTTAGGATGTCCCACAAATCTGTACATGTCAAATTTTGTCCCAAGCTTATCCTTTGAAACCTTTTCACATAAGTTGGACAACCCCTTATCTTAACATACTTAAGATTAGGAATCCTCCCTATCCATAACTTTTATGGAGTCTTGGGGCCGGATTTTGAGGTTACCATTTTAGTAGATATGCAGCCATTTCTAGGTCATGACCCTAGAAGGATACTAGAATGTCGGTAAAATCATTATGGACCGCACCATGTCCAACAAGGTACGATTTTTCATTCAGATACATCAATCAATTATTGTGTATCAGGATGTGTCCATTATGAGAAAACCATTTGAAATGATCTAGAAACTTATTGCACAAGTATTTATTCCTTGATCTAATCAAAGAAT
This sequence comes from Panax quinquefolius, assembly GCA_020205615.1. Classification (NCBI taxonomy): domain Eukaryota; kingdom Viridiplantae; phylum Streptophyta; class Magnoliopsida; order Apiales; family Araliaceae; genus Panax; species Panax quinquefolius. The sequence continues at coordinate 28,459,756 of CM035170.1, forward strand.
CTTAATACTTTGCCAATTTGTTTCACTTTTGAATTCTTTGAACCTTTCAAATAATTCACACTTGTATTTCAGCAAATACACACATTCAACTCTTTGAATGATCATCTCCTTTCTTATACTAATTTGTTCAATATGCAAAATTATTTTCATGTAAGTCAAGTATACAAAATCCATTAAGTAATATTCCAGTTCTATACAAAATATTATTATTATAAATAGAACAACAATTGTTCTTAATTATAATACCAAAAATTTTATTGTCCAACAATAAAATAGAAATAATATTTCTAACAAGAACTAGAATACAATAACAACTTATCGACTTAATAGATTTGCCCAGTAGGCATTGTTAAACTATAAGTTTCTATGGCTAATGCAAGAACCTTTGCTTCATTTCCCACACATAGGATTACTTATCTTTGTTTAACTTTCTACTTCCTTGGTCCTTCATAAATCTATATTTATGATAACCAAAGTCGATATCCAATACCCAAGTAGAACCTCGACTTAAAAAAAAATTTATTTCAATCATGAACAAAAAGCGATTATAAATCAAAACTTCACTAAGCTTCTTTGGTTAGCCTCTGCAAGATGCTTCTCCCGCTTTCTTTCCAGTGTCCGTGCTTATTGCGGTGGAAGCAAACTCCTTTGCTATTCAGACGCTTTTGTTCTTATTATCCTTTGTTTTGCCTTTCTATTTACCTTCTTTGAATCATTCTTCTTTTCGTAAGATCCTTTGGCCCCTACCAAGAAGACTTGATCTTTCTTGGTTGAAAGTGACTCTCAACATTTTTCAATATGTTAAGCAAATCAAATGGAAGGCGATATCTAGCTTGTTCATATGAAAAATTCACAACAATTAATGAAAGGAGTCCTGGAGTGAGTGCAAGATCAAATCTTGGCTCAACTCTCCATCCATGACAAAACCAGTTGTCCTAATTGATCAATCAAATTGATCATGTTAAGAACTTTTATCCGCATCAGAGTGTCACTCTGGTCATTCTAGATCTAAGAGCTCCTTAGATATCGATATCTATCGGGCCCATTTCCTCACCATCAACTACTTGATGTGCGGGAATATAGTAGGAGCATCCATAGTTTCATCTTGTGGTTGAAGCTCGTTACTCATGGATGCGAGCATGATGCATTGAGCCAATCGTGCATCATCTTGCCACTTTCTAAAAGTAGCAATCTCTTCCTCGGAGGCATTATTCGCAACCATTGTAGGGATAGGCGATTAAGGACATAAGATAGCTTTTCTAGGCTATGAGAACTATTCTCAAATTCCTTAACCAATCCGCTTAATTTGGCCCCATTAATTTAGCATCTAATATGCTTCATGATGATAGTAATTTTAGACATTGTAAAATTCGTAAATGAATTTGTAATTAACAACATTTTAACATACATTCTATTATTAATTACCAAAATAAATTAGGTCTTGTTTTAAATTGGTATCTCCCACTATTTTCTTCAAACTATATTACCTCACTTATATATAGTTCGGCAAAATCTAATTAAAGATTAGCTAGTGAGAATAAGGATCCCATTTCAAATGTATATAGCCTTGTGGTGACACAACAAACTATATATAAATAAATAGGTAGACAACTTTTGTCAATTACATCAACTATGTAACTCCTTGTATTTTGCCTCTTAGATTATTTTGATCAAGTGGTGGCACATCCGAATCAAAATTATCCAAGTTAAGTCCAACCTAGCACTCCATATATTCAAAAAGAAAATTATCATCCTTGTGGTGACACAACAAAACAATATTGTTCAATTTTCTTTATAAGCATCAAATGTGATAATTAACATCTTAAATACTTAATACTTGCCTTGTGGTGACACAACAAACTCATATTAAATATTTAATACTCTATTAATTTTATCATGCTAGAAAGCGATGTTCGATATTCCAAATATCTTTGAACGCTTAGGACTTAATATAAAAATTGAGGGATTTGTTATTAATTTGTCTCATCTTGTTTAGCGCATTTATATATATATATAAAATACGCGTCATATTAATGAACATGCACAAGTATGTTTGCATAATATATAATATATATAGTATAAGCATGCACATATAGAATACTATATTCTACTCGGATTGATTATGGACTTTTATTCTAGTTTGGTTCACTAGAGCCACCAAGTGAACCAAAAGGTCAAACCCTAGGGGTGCAAGAAATAATATTTAAATATAACTATTACATTTAAACCCGGGCTCCATTACAAACGGGTCTTCAAACGCTCCTTGCCCCTTGATCTCCAATTTCTTTTAAAATTTAATTCTAACTATTCCTATTACAAAACTATTTAAAATAAATAGAAACCTTGATCAGCAGTCAAGGGGAAGTACATAGGAGAGAGATAAAATTTACATTAAGAAAAATTAGAGAAGACGAGGTACGCAGACCCCATTTAATAAAACCCATACATTCATGCATCCAACTAAAATAAAATCCAATCGCATTGGTCAATAGTCCATAATCAATCCCATTTATTATCATACACATCATCATATGCATCAATAAATAACATTCATCTTATGAATAACAAACATTTAATATATATATTGATATCATTTAATGGGCAAATTTAGTTAGTATAAAATCTATTTTTGAATCAAAATAAACTCCTTTATTTTAATCCAAATTTAAATCAAAATAAAACTATTTTATTTTAATTTATCCAATTTTGAATAAAATAAACTATTTTATTTTAATCAAAATTTTTAATCAAAATAAACTCCTTTATTTTAATTAATTATGGAATCCAATTCCATGTAAAAAAAATTATTAAAGGAAACACGGATTATCTTTCCTATTCACAAATAAACTCCTTTATTTTGAATAATATGAAATCTTATTTCATATTTAAATAAACTCCTTTATTTAAGAAACATGGATTCTTTTCCTATTCACAAATAAACTCTTTTATTTTGAATAATATGAAATCATATTTCATATCTAAATAAACTCCTTTATTTAAGGAAATTAGGCAATCCAATTTTAACTCCAATTAGTTAGCATGAAATCCAATTCCAACTCTAATTAGTTAGCATGAAATTCTAATTTTAAAATTAAAATAAATCTTTTTATTTAATATTAAAATAAACCTTTTATTTTAAAATTAAAATAAACCTTTTATTTTAATTATAAAATTATTGAGAATAATATATTATATATATAGTATACATATATATAACTATTATATATATATAGTAATAATAACCGAAATCCTGTTTTCCATATTAAAAAAAAAACGTGAGCTCCTCCTCCTTTTTTTTAATGTTGCTTCGTAATCCGTGCCTTAGACCAACTTGTTTCCTGATGCTTGTTAATTCCGGCTTGTTGCTTCTAGACATTCCATTTTCGTTTCCTTCCTTAATAAAAAAAAATCAAGCGCAAAAGGAAAAAAAAAAAAAAGAATTCACGGTTTTTTTTTTATTTAATAAATTTTATATAATAAATTATGCCCAATTAAATTGTTCTAAACACATATCAATATACATATCAAATTAAAACAATTAATAATTTACATAAAGGTTTGGCTCTGATGCCACTGTTAGGTTTGTAATATTCATGGGCGCAATCAAATTGCAAAAATAAATGCGGAAGCGTGTAAAATCAGAGTTTAAAATTTTTTACAAACCATATACCCGGATCACCCTTTATGCACAATTATTAATTAAACGAAAAGATAAAGAATAAAATCATACCCTTGAAGATCGAGCTTCCTCAAGTACAAGTTCACCTCCAATTCTTTTCGCGTTCAACTTGAATCCAACGGGTTTGGTTCCTTCCTTTGATCAACGTTAGCCACCCATGTGTTTGGCCTCTAGAGGTGATCCACCAAGGAATAATAACGATTCAAGAAGAAGGGGTGGTTGGCTAAACCCTAGTTTTTCTATCTCTATAGAAAAGGTGTACTCTCCCAACAATTGGAATTATGTCGATGTTGAAAAAAGTCAACAACCCCACCACCCATAATAAGACTCCTCTTATTTATAGATGTGGGCAACCCATCTTAACAATTAAGGAATTGGGTTTTATTTAATTAATTAAATTCTTTTAATTAATTAAGCTCCTAATCTTATTAGGGATAATTAATTAAACTCCTTTAACTAATTTTCCTTCCTAATCCAATTAGGAATAAATGAGAGTACTTATATTAAATTAATTCCTAAACTCTTTTAGAAATTAAAATAATAATAATTGTAATAATATTAATAAGACTCCTCTTATTAATTTATATTTAATATTTCTAAAATATTAAATAATAAATATTAAGCTATTTAATTTATTCTATCACCATAGATTAAATTAAATATACTTAACATATTATTACGATTATGCCATTAACTTCTTAAATAATTATTCTTCCTTTTATGGTGTGTGACCCTTTAGGTTCTCCATATTAAACCTAATTGTGAATAAATCAATTAGAACAATTCTAATCTTATTTAAATAAATAAATTAAACAATTAATTTATTTAAATAATATTTATTCTACAATAGGGATAAGCCTCCCTAATGATCAACGACTTTTTCCAGATAATATAGATTTCAACATTAATCATTAAAGAACCTTTGAGTAAATAGTTACCGTGATAATTCAATCCTTCCACCATGCAATGTCCCAATTAAATATAAGACATGGAATTCTTTGTCAAGTCTTATTTTATTTAATTATATGTATTTCGATCCTTAAATGCACAACTACAAATAATGCAAATTAGAAACTCCTTTCTAATTTCATTCTCGCCTTAACCAAGGACTCATTGGGTTGTCATTTATCGAATCACATAGGACATTTCTCTTCTTTATTAGAAGTGGTAGATTCTTTATTGATCATACATTATCTCCATGTACAACTTATTATACCCAAGCATACCCTTTGATATACCCTAAGGGTCTTAAGGAATAAGTCAAAGTATAACTCATCATACACAAGATACTATGATGATCTCAAGTCCAAGGATCACTTGTACTACTATCACTACAGAATTCCTATTGACAGTAAATAAAACTCCATTAGGTATTCCTTAGCGAGCCACGCTCAAATTGAACTTATTCTCTAATAAGCACCTACATACTTGCTTTAGTGTCTCCACACAAATGATCATGAGATCAATCATCCTCATCCAATGAGCAAGCAACGTATGTACCAATCTATCTATCCGATTCACTAATCCCCAATTTAGTAATCCAATGATTGGGAACTATTTTAGTTTTAAGCTTTCTAAGAATTTAGATCTCATTAGAATGATCATCATCATTATTCTAAAAGCATTGCTTAAAACTATGGGTTTATCACATATTATAAAACAAAGATCATGTAGATAATTAAAAGCCTTTAATAAATTAATACTTTTTATTAATAAATGAATAAGATTGTTACAAAGTATATGCTTTATCATCAAACATGATTGGCTTGTGTGCATACTACTTTCACCACCTGCTCCCGACTAGTCCTCGCCACGCTCTCATTTCACAAGAGAACAATGAAAGAAAAAGGGTAAGCTCAACTAGCCCAAAAGAAGAAATATTATGACTAAGATAATGCGTAATAATTTATCGTTAGCCTTCAACGTCATTAAACCGATAAAATATAATAAACATCAAGTTTAACTGCAATGAACAAGCAATCCATTAGAAGAGTCCAAGAGAGAATAAAATCTACTATCTTCTATGATTTAAAATGTTTTTCATCACTTTTATCACGAGACTCGACAATAAATAATCCACATCATCAAATCATCCCTGCACTACAGGCCAAGGATATTCTTTAGTATCACGACCACGAATTATCCATGCACTAAAGGCCAAAGATAATCATGTTTTCATTAACGGTCCTGATCATTCCATAAAACAATTCATCTTTGCACACTTGGCCGAAGAGAATCTATAGCCATAATCATACCAAAAACTGTCCATCAATGCACTACGGGCCAATGAGGACTTTTTTCCACATCATTTGTAACATTACGGTCATGATTACACCGCATAATCTCTGGTCATAATCATACCAAGTCCATCTATGCACTACAGGCCACAGATGACTTTCAACATAATATAAAATTGAGGATGATGACAATGATATAAGAATTCAATAAAACAAGTTCAAGAATTAATTTATCCAGGAACTAATAACATCCAAATTGTCTACATGATACTTCTTTGTAGAGTAACACTCAAGAATGCTCAAAAGAATATTTTCATGAAAAGATACTGGATGAAGCACAAATATCAAGAATATTCCACTAATTTCATGGAGTATAGAAGTCAAAACTTTAATCAACTGAGTATAATAAAGAATGGAATAACAAAAGAAATCACCAGTACATCGATGATGAGCATGAGCATGCATAAAGTTATTCCAATAGAATTATAAATAACGGAACCGTGTCATGCGTAAGTGCGAGATATGATATACCAACGTATAATAAATAATGGAACCCGTGTCATGCAAAGCAAACGCATTGCATGTGATATATTCCAACAAAATAATAAACAATGGAACCAAAGCCATGCGTAAGCACACAGATATGTGATGTTCCAATGTAATAATAAAGAATGGAATAATGAAGAATTTCACTATGTATGCGATTTTTTGCATAGACAAAAGTTATTCCAACATAATAATAAAGAATGAAATAATGTAAAAATTCCACCAATTATAGGGTATCCTCACAGATATAGGTTATTCCAATGTAATAATAAAGAATGGAATAATGTGTTCTCTTCACGAGTAAGAAAGAAAGAATACCCCGACGAGTACAACAAATAATATCCCTTACCGTAAAAGAAGAGTATTCCACTTTGTAGGGGCAGGATATACTCAAGAAAACTTGTCTTGCACTCAAAGCTTTCTTAAAATCTAAAGAAATACGCTCAAGATTATAGAAGAAGAACTCTCTCTATAGTTTCTCTCTCTAGTTTCAAAATAATTAAATAAGAAATAATAAATGAATGAGCTTCTATTTATAGAAGAATGGACTACATAGTAACTAATTCATGAACGGTCCAGATTGATTTACTTTTAATCGATTTATCCATATTTAAAGCAAAATCTTTTAAATAAAATATAATATATTCTATTTATAATCTAATAAAATGAATAACTTTATAAAAGTATTCTATTTTATATAAAAAGATTTTACAATGTAAAACACTATATCAGCACTATGCAACACTATGCATAATAAAATATAATATATTCTATTTATAGTCTAATAAAAAAATAACTTTATAAAAGTATTCTGCTTTTATATAAAAAGATTTTACTATACAAAACACTATGCATAATAGAATATAATATATTTTATTTATAGTCTAATAAAACGAAATACTTTATAAAAGTATTCTGTTTTATATAAAAAGCTTTTCTATTTTATTACATTAATAATACTAATAAAACAAAACTGAGTGACTTGTCACGTAAGCATCAATAATCAATACCGTAGTATACTACTATGCAACCACGCCAGACATCAGATTTCTTTTACTACCGAGTAGTTCAACAGTATTAACGGTAAAACTTCCGTCGTTATTTTCATAAAATATTTTTGTCGTTTTCTCAATCAGATAATAATTTCGTTGTGGGGTCCACCAATGATTGTACCGTTGTACGAATATTCCCTGATAAAACGAATATTCCCTGACCAATCGAATATTATATATCAACTTGCGTACTTTGCAAAATTTATAAATATTACCCACAACTATAACATTATATCAAATCAACACCATAATATTCAAAAAAATATTTTGAGAAAATTAAATATTTATTCATAAAATCTGGGGTCACACAATCTCCCCTCCTTATGGAATTTCACACTCGAAATTTACGTACGTACCTGGTATGCCGAAGAGGTGAGGATACCTTGACTTCATTTCAGATTCTAATTCTTGAGGTATAACCTTTGAGTGTTGAATACGATCCTTCTTATCCAAGATTTTAACACGTATCTCCTCATACGTTAAATCTTCTGCTATATCATTTAGTTCTAATTTAATAATGTGGTTCGGGTCGTCCATATATTTACGTAACATCGATACATAAAAAAATGTTCTGAACACGCAACATACTTGGCGGTAAAACGAGTCTATAGGCCACAGTTCCTACTTCATCAAGGATTTCAAATGGGCTAATTAAATCGAGGGTTGAGATTTCCTCTCCTCATCGATTCTTGTTTCTAGAATAACGCCCTCTTGAACCTTCTTCTTCACATTCATCAGCTCCGGGTGTGTAGCTTGAACGGCTTTAACGTTATCGATTAAAGTCTATTCTACTCGTATATTCGTTATTTTCATGTGGGTTCATATATTCGCACTTGTAACCGCATACGATCTTCTACTCAACGCGTTAGCTACCACGTTCGTACTTCCAAGATGATATTGAATGGTACGATCGTAATCTTCAACAGCTCGAGTTAACGTCTTTGGCGCATGTTACGTTCATTTTAGTTGAAGAAATATTTGAGGGTTTAAGAAATGGGTTTCAGATGATCGGGGTCAATACAAAATTCAATTTCACGCCTAGGGTTAGGCTAAGAAGTCTTCAAGAATACGTCCGAAATTTATTAACAATAGAAATATCATTCAAAACTCAGTAACCTCATCCAAGACTTGGATAAGACGTCACATTGATACTATCAACTTTGTGACGCCCCAAAAATAGGTATACATCACCCATTCCGAGTTGTCAATACATGGTACGTAAACAACTACAACTTTATTATTACAACAAAGAAAGCTGCAGGAGTTTAAATACAAATATTATCTTCTGATAATATTTATACTCACATAAATCCTCATCACATTTATTGATACATTATTTTACAAAATGGTGAGGACTACTAAACAATCCTTTCTAAAACCTTCATTCCATACCCAGACTAATTCAGCTATATTCTCGCCTCCCGAGAAGAATGGAACAAAAGGAAAAGGGTGAGCTCAACTAGCTCAAGAAAGAATATTATGACTAAGATAATATACAACAAATTATCGTTAGTCTTCAACAGGAAAAATCGATAGAATACAATAGACAACAAGTTTCAGATCAATATTCGCAATGAAATAATAATTCATAGAAGAGTTACGTAGAGAATGAAATCTACTATAATCTATGAATTTAACAACCCATCATCAAAATTTTATCCTCAGAACATCAATCAATATTCATCTCAAATCAAACATTCATCTTTACACTACTGTGCCAAAGATATTCATCATCGGTCATGTTCATCTCAACACTGCTCATCTTTTGCACTATGTGCCAAAGATATTCATCACTTAGTCATGTTCATTTAAACACTGCTCATCTTTGCACTACAAAACAAAGATATTCTTCAGAAATCATTCATCTTTGCACTACAAAAGCAAAGATATTCAATAATATCATCATTTAAGACCGAGGATGATGAAAATATTTTTAAAGAACGAATCCAAAGAAAACAAAATGACAAGGATTAAGGATTAAGGATTCGTACTTTGTTTTATCCACGTCCAACAATACCTCAAAAATAATCATAGTGGTGTAAAATTCAAGAATGATCAAAACATGGATACAATCAAAGCTAGTATCCGAATAGATATTTTGACTTAAAAGAAGAAATTTTATTTTTCGATGAATAAAGTGCAGATACGTGAATAGTGCCGTATACGTGAATAAAGAATCTGACACCAAAAGATAGAAATTCCACAAAAAAACATTTTCACGCTTACTGAATAGTACTCGTGAATAGTAACTCGTGAATAGTAACTCATGAATAGTAACTCGTGAATAGTAAACTCATGAATAGTAACCCCGATATGAAAAAGTTCCAAATTTGATAAAAAGTTCCAACCAATATTTCAAAGATAATGATATTGAAGAAATAATATCATCCGAAAAGAAAATAACATCCCTTACTTCAAAGAATCAAGATTTCTAAGGAAAGGCTCAAGTGATGTTGAATGAAACTTGTAATTTGAATAAGAACTCTCAAAGTATCTAAATACTCACAAAATACGCTCAATAATATAGAGAGAGAAAGAGAAAAACTTTGTTTCGTGTGATTTTCAATTCTAACTTAACCCTCTATTTATAGAAAATGTTAGGCCCAAGCAGGCATTTTGACCAAGCTACCGATGGCTTTACCTCGCTACTATTGCCACCCACCACATTTGAAATAAAATTCAGCACATTTCTTCACCAACCACAAGTGGGGCCCACTCAATTCTAGAATTTTCCACCAAAATCAATTATAAACCTAATTTTCGAATCCGACACCTCTTAAAATTCACAACAAATCATTCGTGCATTTTAATCTGCTCAAAATTTGTGGACATATACTCAACTTATGTATGTATAACATACCCAAAAATTACTACAATCCAACTATTCGGATTAAAAATTATAACCCCCGCAATATATCTCAAAACCCCGATTTAATTTTTAATACCTCCAACTGCAAAATACCGATAAAACACCTCAACAATAATTTCTTCATTTATAACCACATAAATAAATCCATCATTTATATCCACATAAAATAAATATTTCTTTATCATATGAATCAATAATTAATTATTCACAAATAATATTACGTAATCACAATTATGACAACCAAAGCCGCTCCTGAAAGAGGGGCTTCCGATAAGGATTTCTCTCATCATGCCGCAATTAGGTGACCAAACCTCTCCTCGATGTAACTTTCTAGACATTGCCAATAATGCTATCTAATAATATTATTCAAATAATATGAATTATTGATCCGATAATGGAGATAATGTGCAAATGACAATTATTGAACAACAATAATATAAAATATCAACGCAAAGAATTATCGAATCAATAAAATAAAATATTGAATAAGAATTCACCGTGAAAATTATTGAAAGTGCCTTCTTCACGTAAGGATCAATAATTCAACAATACTGCGGTAATACCGTAAAGCCACTCGCGGCAACCACCACCAGACATCGTATTTTAATCACCGGGTATTCCAATGCCTTTAATTGGTAAATAACTACGCCAGTTATTTTAACCAACTTATATTTGTCGCTTTTCTTCATCCAATCGCTTTTAGTTATGGGCCCTACACATGGTCAAGGCCTGGTTGCATTTAATATTCCCTCGACAAAGATTTAATATTCCACGACCAAACGAATATTCCCCACAAAAATGAATATTTTATAACCACTTGCTTATTTTGAAATATTTATGTATTTAACCCTTAACTATCCACATTAATCAAATCAACCCTTACTATTTCAAAATAATAAATAAAGGAAATTCCTTTTATTTAAAAAAATTTCGGTCTTACAACCTCCTTCTTATGAAATTTCGTCCCTAAATCGACGATGACGTACTGGTGTTTCAAAAGATGAGGATACCTCGCTTTCATTTCCGCTTCCAATTCCTGTGTCATTTCCTCTATAGCATGATTCCTCCACAAAACTTTAACTTGTGGTATGACCTTTCAAGCGTGGACATGCTCCTTCCTATCCAAGATCTTGACAGTACCTCCTCATACGCTAAGTCTTCTGGCTATCTCGTCCGGTTTCTAACTCAATAACGTGGTTCGGGTCTTTCACATATTTACTAAGTACGATATGTGAAACACATTATGAACACGAGACATACTTGAGGTAATGCAAGTCTATAGGCTACATTTCCTACTTTCGGTCAAGAATTTGAAATGGACCAATAAATCGTGGATTGAGCTTTCCTCTCTTCCCAAATCTTGTAACTCCCTTCCATGGAGCAACTCGCAACAATACATGATCCCCACATTAAATTCCACGCCCTTTCGATGAAGATCCGCATAACTCTTTTGTCGATCTTGAGCCGCTTTGTATACGCTTGTCGAATCATTTGGATCTTTTCTAGAGTCATACGCATTAACTCGGGTCCCAACAATGTTACTTCACCCACCTCATCCCAACATATTGAGAACGACATTTTCGTCCATATAATGCTTCAATGGAGCCACACCTATACTTGCTCGATAACTGCTTGTTGTAGGAGAATTCCACCAATGGTAAATACTTATCCTAACCGCCTTGAAGTCTAGGACACAAGAGTCTTAATAAATCTTCAAGAGTTTGAATAGTCCTCTCGATTGTCCGTCTGCTTGGGGATGGTATGCCAACTAAATCGCAAACTGCGCTCCATAGCTTTTTGCAAGCTAACCCAAAATCTTGAAGTGAATCTTGGGTCACGATCCAAACTATGGATACAGTATGCCATGCAACCTCACGATCTCATTTACGCATATACTAGCAAGACGCTCAAGGAATAAGTCTCCGATTTCGCAAGAAATGAGCGGACTTGGTTAATCTATCAACAATAACCCAAATAGCATTGATGCCTTGAGAAACCGCTGAAGACCCGTGAACGAAATCCATGGTAATGTGTTCCCTACTTCCATTCCTAATCTCAAGTGGTTGCAACGGACCCTTAGGTACTAGATGCTCCGCCTTTACATCGTTAGCAAGTTAAACACATCGAGATAAACTTTGTAATCTCTCTCTTCATATTATTCCACCAAAATGTATGTCAAGATCACGATACATTTTAGTACTTCCAGATGGATTGCAAATGGTGTATTGTGTGCCTCCATCATAATCTTGTACTTCAAATCGTAGTCGTTAGAACACAAAGTCTAGAGTGGACTCAAGTATTCCTTCTTCATCAATTCTCGCCCTAATAGCTCCTTCTTGTACTTTCTTCTTCATACGCATCACCCCGGCCCATGGGCTTGAGCAACCTTAACTTTTTCTATTAAAGTTGGCTCTATCGTATACTTGACATCATCGCACTTTTCGTTCCGCATATGATCTTCTACTCAATGCGTCACCACCACCTGCGTCGCTTTTACCAGGATGGTATCAAATAGTGTGGTCGTAGTCTTCAATAGCTCGAGCCAACGTCACGCACACAGCATGTTGAGTTCTTTTTTGAGTGAAGAAATATTTAAGGCTTTTATGATCCGAATATATCTCCACTTTCTCCCCATATAGATAGTGCCTCCATATCTTTAGCGAAAACGATCGCCGCTAACTCTAGATCATGAGTAGGATAATTCCTCTCATACTCTTTAAGTCGTCATGAGGCATAGGCTATGACTTTCCCACGCCGCATGAGAACACATCCTAACCCTTTGCACCAAGCATCAGTGTAGATAACAAATCCATCCGAACCAGATGGTATTGTTAGAACAGTGCCAAATAAGTCTCCTCTTAAGCTCTTGAAAACTTTTCTCGCATTCTTCGCCCAAACGAATTTTGTATCCTTCCGAAGTTAATGAAGTTAATGGAGTAGCGATTCGAGAAAACCCTTCCACTAATCTCCGATAATAACCAAATAAGCCCATAAAGCCACGATTTCACCAATCGACTTTTGGTTGCTCCCAACTTTGTATTGCTTCAATCTTCACGGATCAACAGATACTCCATGTTTTGACACTATGCCCAAGAAATGCTACTTCCTCGAGCCGTAACTCGATTTTCTTCAATTTGGCATATAGTTGGTTTTCACGAAGCCTTTGAGTACCAAATTTCAAATGGTGCTCATGATCTTCACGACTTTTGGAATATATAAGGATGTCATCAATAAAGACAACAACGAATCGATCCAAATATTCCTTGAATACTCGGTTCATCATATCCATGAAAGCCGCAGAGCATTAGTTAGTCCGAAAGACATGACTAAAATTCATAATGCCCATACCGAGTTCTCAAGGCGCTTTTGGAATATCCTCGCCTCTAATCTTCACCGATGATATCCGTAATCGAAGATCGATTTTTGAAAAGAATTGTGCTCCTTGCAATCGGGTCAAACAAGTCATCAATACGAGGTAGAGGATACCTATTCTTGATGGTGACATGGTTCAATTCCCGATAGTCAATACAAAGTCGATACTCCCGCCTTTCTTTTTTACAAATAAAACAGAGCACCCCCCAGGGAGACGTCTTAGGATTTAATGAAACCGATGTCCAACAATTCCTGTAGTTGGACTTTTAACTCCCAAGTTCAATAGGAGCCATTCGATATGGGGTTTTAGAAATGGGCTTTATACCAGTTCAAGATCAATAAAGAATTCAACTTCACGTTCCGGGGTGTAGACCGGAAGTTCTTCAGAAATACGCCGGAAAGTCAATAACAACAGAATATTATTCAAATTTGACGTGTCTTTATTCAAATCCATAACATGGGCTAAGAAAGCTTGACATCCGCTTTTCAATAAAACGAATAGCTTTATGATTAGATATGATGTTGATTGATTTTAATGGTTTAGTTGCTTGAATTGCATAACAAAGTTGGTTAGGAATATGAAAACTAACAACCTTACGAAAACAATCAATTTTGGTATGATGAGTAGTTAACCAATCAATCCCTAAAATCACATCAAAAGCAAGTATCTTTAAAGAGATAAGGTCAATGTAAGGTGATGGTGCCAACTTGAATCAAACAAGATTTATAAACAATGGATGTGATGAAAGTTTCTCCTAACGGAGTTTCCACAGATAAAGTCAAAGTCTAATTTCTCCTGAGTCAAGTTTAAACGCTGAGCACAAGCAGAGAGAGATAAATGAATGGGTAGCACCAAAGATCAAGTAAGGTATAAACTTCGCAAGAATTTATAAATAGCTTACCCGTGATCACCTCGTTTGGGTTCCTCGATTATGACCACAACAACAAACGCTTCTTCCCTAATCGCTGACTTTGACTTTTCTCTGGGATATCTTTTGAGTCACCGTCCTCACTTGAACTAGGTTTCGCTATCATGCATAATCTCGAAGCGATATGTCCTTCCTTTCCACAACTATAGCATACCTTGAACTGTTGTAGGGCGCTTTGATCGATATGTCCTCTTTTCCGCATTTGTAGTATACGACCGGTGGTCGTTTCTCCTCCCTTAGAACCAGTTCTTGTCACGCAAGACCGCTGCCTTCACATAGTCGTTGTTAAATCTCCTCTTTTTAAATCTCCTCCTCGACTCGCTTCTTCCATTTTCACGACCATGATTACCACCAGAGTGGTTACCATTTCGTCCATCGCTTTTTTTCTCCGCAGTTATCATTATTCTCGCTGACCGCTATCTCTCGGTACGATCCTCGTTATGGTCCTCAACATGACCGCATCAAGTATCTCGCCTAATAATTGAGCCCTCATTTACAACATCTCAATAAAGAGAAAGTTTATGAGAAATGAGATACCGACGTACGCCGGGGTTTCAAACCTCTAAGAAACATCCGCCATATCGCTCTCATCCTCCACCAAATGAGGTGCAAACTCGATAACTCGCAAACTTTGCCTCGTCTTCGAGACACCGCCATGTTGTTTTGTTCCAATCTGATGAACTCCACTTCCTTCATACGATGACGAACACTTTCGTGAAAGTATTTGTCATTAAATAGTCTCTCTCAAACGCCTCCCAAGACATGCCGAAAAGCGTACTGGATGATGTACGCTTCACGCATTCTCACCAAGAGTCCGCCTTCGCCACGGAACATAAAGGTGGCGAATGGAACCTTCTGTTCCTCCGCATCCCAAGACATCGAATATCTTGGTAATTTGTTTGACCCATGTTTCCGCCATGATCGGATCCGCTTTCCTTAAATTCGTGGTCCCAACTCTTTCGAATCGCTTGGCGTGATAACCCGTGAATTGCTATTATTTCTCCTCGTATTTTGAACACGAGTCTCCTCGTCTCGATTTTGCATGAACTGCAAAAAAAACTTCTAAACATCCCTCGCTCATCATCTCCGCCCACGGTGTTGTTTCACAGGAGGAACATTGCCACTTTCGTTGCACGCTCTCCTCGCTTGGTAAAGACAGCATCTCCACACTGGCCTCATTTACTCCATCATTAATATTCTCAATGACATTCTCAAATCTTGCCATAAAACAAGGGTTAATTAAGGAAATCAATATATCACATAATATCCCTATATAATCGACCAACTAACAAATAAGCTTAGGTAGGACACACTAGCGAAGGATTTACTCGCCTCCCTCCTAGTTCTATTCCCCGATCTCCGCCAGAGATCATATCCTAAGCTCGATACCAACCGCGGCGCCCCCAAAATAGGTATACATCACCCATTCGAAGTTGTCAATACAATAGTGCATGTAAACAACTACAACTTTATTATTACAACAAGAAAAGCTGTGAGTTTAAATACAAATATTATCTTCTAGACAATATTTATACTCACATAAATCCTCATCACATTTATTGATACATTATTTTACAAAATGGTGAGGACTACTAAACAATCCTTTCTAAAACCTTCATTCCATACCCCACTGCATTTAGCTATATTCTCGCCTCCCGAGAAGAATGGAACAAAAGGAAAAGGGTGAGCTCAACTAGCTCAAGAAGAATATTATGACTAAGATAATATACAACAAATTATCGTTAGTCTTCAACAGGAAAAAATCGATGAATACAATAGACAACAAGTTTCAGATCAATATTCATAGTGAAATAATAATTCATAGAAGAGTTACGTAGAGAATGAAATCTACTATAATCTATGAATTTAATAAATTCATCATCAAAATTTTATCCCTCAGTAACATCAATCAATATTCATCTCAAATCAAACATTCATCTTTGCACTACAGCCAAAGATATTCATCACCGTCATGTTCATCTCAACACTGCTCATCTTTGCACTCTGAGCCAAAGATATTCATCAATTGGTCATGTTCATTTAAACACTGCTCATCTTTGCACTACAGTGCCAAAGATATTCTTCAGAAATCATTCATCTTTGCACTACGTGCCAAAGATATTCAATAATATCATCATTTAAGACCGAGGATGATGAAAATATTTTAAAGAACGAATCCAAAGAAACAAAAATGACAAGGATTAAGGATTAAGGATTCGACTTTGTTTTATCCATGTCCAACAATACCTCAAAAATAATCATAGTGGTGTAAAATTCAAGAATGATCAAAACATGGATACAATCAAAGCTAGTATCCGAATAGATATTTTGGACGAAAAAGAAGAAATTTTATTTTTCGATGAATAGTGCCGTATCGTGAATAGTGTCAGATATCGTGAATAAAGGCCGATATCGTGAATAGTAACTCCACACCAAAAAAGATAGAAATTCCACAAAAAAACATTTTCACGCTTCATATAATAGTACGTGAATAAGACTCGTGAATAATAATAACTCATGAATAGTAACTCGTGAATAAGAACTCATGAATAGTAACCCCAGATATGAAAAAGTTCCAAATTTGATAAAAAGTTCCAACCAATATTTCAAAGATAATGATATTGAAGAAATAATATCATCCGAAAAGAAAATAACATCCCTTACTTCAAAGAATCAAGATTTCTAAGGAAAGGCTCAAGGTGATGCTTTGAATGAAACTTGTAATCGAACAAAGAACTCAAAGTATCTAAATACTCACAAAATACGCCAATAATATAGAGAGAGAAAAGAGAGAAAACTTTGTTTCGTGTGATTTTCAATTCTAACTTAACCCTCTATTTATAGGAAAATGTTAGCCCGCCAAGGCAGACTTGACCTCGCTACCGATGGCTTTTACTCGCTACTATTGCCACCCACCACATTTGAAATAAAATTCAGCACATTTCTTCACCAACCACAAGTGGGGCCCACTCAATTCTAGAATTTTCCACCAAAATCAATTATAAACCTAATTTTCAATCCGACACCTCTTAAAATTCACAACAAATCATTCGTGCATTTTTAATCTGCTCAAAATTTGTGGACATATACTCAACTTATGTATGTATAACATACCCAAAAATTACCACAATCCAACTATTTGGATTAAAAATTATAACCCCCGCAATATATCTCAAAACCCCGATTTAATTTTTAATACCTCCAACTGTAAAATACCGATAAAACACCTCAACAATAATTTCTTCATTTATAACCACATAAATAAATCCATCATTTATATCCACATAAAATAAATATTTCTTTATCATATGAATCAATAATTAATTATTCACAAATAATATTACGTAATCACAATTATGACAACCAGCCGCTCCTGTGAAAGAGGGGCTTTCCGATAAGGATTTCTCCTTCATCAAGCGTGCAATTAGGTGACCAAACCTCTCCTCGATGTAACTTTCTAGACATTGCTAATAATGCTATCTAATAATATTATTCAAATAATATGAATTATTGATCCGATAATGGAGATAATGCAAAGACAATTATTGAACAACAATAATATAAAATATCAACGCAAAGAATTATCGAATCAATAAAATAAAATATCGAATAAGAATTACCGTGAAAATTATCGAGTAAAGGCCTTCTTACGTAAGGATCAATAATTCAACAACATCAGCAATAATACCGTGCTAATGCAACAACCACGCCAGACATCGTATTTTAACCAATCGTATTCCAACAGCCTTTTAATTCGTAACAACTACGCCAAGTTATTTTAACCAACTTATATTTGTCGCTTTTCTTCATCCAATCGCTTTTCGTTATGGGGCCCACACATGGTCATACCGTCGCATTTAATATTCTCCGACAAAGATTTAATATTCCACGACCAAACGAATATTCCCTAACAAAATGAATATTTTATAACCACTTGCTTATTTTGAAATATTTGCGTATTTAACCCTTAACTATCCACATTAATCAAATCAACCCTTACTATTTCAAAATAATAAATAAAGGAAATTCCTTTTTATTTAAAAAAAATTCGGGGTCTTACAAACTTGCCATCGTCATTCACGACATCGCCTACAGAAAGTCTGGCTTCGGTACATTCCACACAAGAAAGTCAACAACGAAAGGACCGGGGCTCTTTACTTATGGCTTGATATGACAATGATTGACTTTAGTGGTTTGCTTGCTTGAATTCTCATAACAGGTTGGTTAGGAATATGAAAGCTAACAACCTTACGAAAAGCATAATGAGTAGTTAACCAATCGATTCCTAAAAGCGCATCAAAGGCAAGTATTTTCAAAGAGACAAGATCGACACATAACGTGAAAGTATTGATTTGAACAAGATTTATAAATAGTGGAGGTAACGAAGGTTTCTCCCAACTGAGTTTAAACAGATACATCAAAGTCTAACTTCTCCGGAGTTAACTTCAAACATTGAACACAACTAGGTGAAATAAAAGAGTAAGTAGAACCGGTATCTAACACGGTATAGACTTCACAAGAGTTTATGACTAACATACCCGTGATAATTTTATCCAGGTTCCTTGTCACGAAAAAAAAATGCTCTCTCTTAAACTATCGGCTTTAGCTTGTCTGGGACATCCTTTGGCATCACTATCCCAGCTGGACTTGACTTCACCATACGACAAAATGGAGCTAGGTGACCTTCTTTTCCGCAATTAAAACATGTTTTGGATTGTTGCAGACAGATTTGACTCGATGTGTCCCTCCCGTCCATTTTGAAACATACGAATCGGTGGTCGTTCTCTTCTTCCTTTGAAACGGGTCTTTGGTCGACGCCTTCACGTTATTGTTGAACCTTCTCTTCTTGAAATGTCCATTCTTATTGTTTTGACCATGATTACCATCAAAGTGGTTACCATTTCTGGCATATTGATTCCCTCCATGCTTATTGTCACCGCTTTGATGGCTGCTATCATCGGTATTATCATTTTTTTGGCTGCTCTCTTGTGGTTGCGTTGACTCGTTATCATGCTCCACTAACTAAGCCTTATTTAAAACATCTGAATACAAACACAGTTTATGAGAAATAAGATATTGACGTATCTCCGGCTTCAAACCTCTTAAAAACATATGTGTCATTCTCTCTTAATTATCAACCAAGTGGGACACAAATTGGGACAACTCGGCAAACTTGGCTTCGTACTGCGACACGGTCATGTTGTTTTGCTCCGACTTGATAAATTCCACCTCCTTCATGTGACGAATGCTTTCGGGAAAGTACTTGTCATTGAACAGCTCTTGGAACTTCTCCCAAGACATCTTGAGTGCATCAGTCGAGTACGCGTTTCTGATTCCCACCAGTGATCTGCCTCTTCACGCAACATAAAGGTGGCAAAGAGAACCTTTTGCTCCTCGGATCATCCCAAGACATCAAATATCTTAGTGATCTGATTTAACCACGTCTCTGCCTTAAGTGGTTCTGGCTTTCCCAAAAACTCTGGTGGTCCCAGCTCCTTGAATTGCTTAGCGGTGACCAACCGTGGGTTGCCATTGTTTCCTCCTACATTATGAACAGGAGCCGCCTTCGCCTGATGTTGCATGAATTCTAAAAAGATCCAAAATGTACCGTCGTTCGTCAATTGATCATTGTCGTTGTTTACAGGAGGATTATCGCCATCCTGTTGCACATTGTCCTGATTATTGATCTATGGAGAATCAACAGTCTCCTGTACTCCATTGCTATTCTCAACATTCTCATATGTCATTTTCAGATACTGCTACAAAACAAAGGTTAATTGACATGTAACATATTATCCCTATATTCTGACCGACCAATTAAATACCAAATAAACTTAGTTAGGTTATACTAGCGAAAGATTTCTCCGTCTCTCCCCTCCTAGTTCTATTCTCACATCCTAGCCAGGGATCATATCCCTAAGCTTTGATACCAACTTTGACGCCCCCAAAATAGGTATACATCACCCATCTTGAGTCGCCAAATACATGGTACAAATTCAAATACAACTTAATTATACAACAGTCGTGTAAAATACGACAAAAAATATGCTGTGAGTTTTAAAACAAATATTATCATCTAAACAATATACAAACTCAATGGAGTCCTCATTACATTTATTATTACACTATTTCACAGAATAGTGAGGACTACTAATGCACCATCTAGGACCATCACTCTGTTCCCCGACTAGTCCCTGCTACGTTCTCATTTCCTGAAGAGAACAATTAAAGCAAAAGGGTGAGCTCAAATAGCCCAGTAAGAAATATTATGACTAAGATAATGCAGAATAATTTATTGTTAGCCTTCAACGGTGTTAAACTGATAAAATATAATAAACATCAAGTTTAACTACAGCGGAACAAGCAATCCATTAGAAGAGTCAAGTAGAGAATAAAATCTACTATCTTCTATGATTTAAAATGTTTTTCGTCACTTTTATCGCTGAGACTCGGCTTAATAAATAATCCACATCATCAAATCATCCCTGCACTACAGGCCAAGGATATTCTTTAGTATCACGACCACGAATTATCCATGAACTATAGGCCAAAGATAATCATGTTTTCATCAACGGTCCTGATCATGCCATAAAATAATTCAACTTTGTACCCTTGGCCGAAGAGAATCCACAGCCATAATCATACCAAAAATCCCATCAATGCACTACGGGCCAATGAAGACTTTTTTCCACATCATTTGTAACATTACGGTCATGATTACACCGCATAATCCTCATCGGTCATAATCATACCAAGTCCATCTATGCACTACAAAGCCACGATGACTTTCAACATAATATAAACATGAGGATGATGACAATGATATAAGAATTCAATAAAAACAAGTTCAAGAATTAATTTATCCAGGAACTAATAACGTCCAAATTGTCAATATGATACTTCTTTGTAGAGTAACACTCAATAATGCTTAAAAGAATATTTCCATGAAAAGATACTGGATGAAGCGCAAATATCAAGGATATTCCACTAATTTCATGGAGTATAGAAGTCAAAACTTTAACCAACTGAGTATAATAAAGAATGGAATAACAAAAAAAATCACCAGGCATGCGATAGACCGCACAGACAGGTTATTCAAATAGAATAATAAATAACGGAACCAGGTCATGCGTAAGCGCACAAATATGATATACCAACAGAATAATAAATAATGGAACTGTGTCATGCATAACGCACGCATGTGATATTTCAACGAATAATAAACAATGGAACCAGTCAAATGCGTAAGCGCTTGAGCATGTGATGTTCCAAATGTAATAATAAAGAATGGAATAATAGAAGAATTTCACTATGTATGCAGTACTTTGCATAGACAGGTTATTCCAACATAATAATAAAGAATGGAATAACAGAAAAATTTCACCAATTATAGGGTATCCCGCGTATACAGGTTATTCCAACAGAATAATAAAGAATGGAATAACAGAAGTTCTCTTCACGAGTAAGAAAGAAAGAATACCCCTTACAACTACAACAAATAATATCCCTTACCGTAAAAGAAGATTATTCCGACTTGTAGGGCGAGGATATACTTGAAGAAAACTTGTACTACGCTCAAAAATTTCTTAAACTCTAAAGAAATACGCTCAAGATATATAGAAGAATAACTCTCTCTATAGTTTCTCTCTCTAGAGTTTCAGTGAATTCGTAAGAAATAATGAATGAATGAGCTTCTATTTATAGAAGAATGGACTGCATAGTAACTAATTCATGAACGGTCCAGATTGATTTACTTTTAATCGGATGGTCCATATTTAAAGCAAAATCTTTTAAATAAAATATAATATATTCTATTTATAATCTAATAAAACGAATAACTTTATAAAAGTATTCTATTTTATATAAAAAGATTTTACTATGCAAAATACTATGCAGGCACTATGCAACACTATGCAGGCACTATGCAACACTATGCATAAAAAAATATAATATATTCTACTAATAGTCTAATAAAACAAATAACTTTATAAAAGTATTACATTTTTATATAAAAGATTTTACTATGCAAAATACTATGCATAATAGAATATAATATATTCTATTTATAGTCTAATAAAACTAATAACTTTATAAAAGTATTCTGCTTTATATAAAAAGCTTTTCTATTTTATTACATTAATAATATTAATAAAACAAAACCGAGTGACTTATCACGTAAGCATCAATAATCAATAATGTGTGCTACTACTATGTAACCACGCCAGACATCGTATTTTTTTACTACCGAGTAGTAGTTCAACAAAGATTAATTCGGTAAAACTTCCGCCGTTATTTTCATAAAATGTTTTTGTCATTTTCTCAATCGAGATAATAATTTCGCTGTAGGGGTCCACTAATGATTGTGTCGTTGTTATCTAATATTTCCTCGATAAAACGAATATTCCCAAACCCAATCGAATATTATATAACAACTTGCGTGCTTTTGCAAAATTTATAAATATTACCTACAATTATAACATTATATCAAATCCACACCATAATATTCAAAAAAAATTCGAGAAAATTAAATATTTATTCATAAAATATGGGGTCTCATAATTATCATTAATATTTAATTAATATTAAACTATTAATGAAACCATTGTAAAAATATTAAAGTTATTTAAAATAATCAAAATAGTTTTAAAAACTAATATTACCCTTAAATGATTTTTTAAACATTAAAATCATTTTTAAATAACTACCATTAATATTTAAATATTAATGCACTTTTTATCAAAATATTAAAAGTCATTTATTAAAACTTAAAATATTTTTAATCCATTTATATCCTTTTTAAATGATTTTTAAATAAATAAAATCATTTTAATTTATTCATTTAATAAATAAATCTAATATCATTAATATTAAATCATTAATGAAATTATCGCTTAAATATTAAAAGTTATATTTATAACTTAAAATATTTTTAAACACTTTATTTTCATTTAAAATGATTTTTATAAAATTAAAATCATTTTTAAACTAATTTATTCAATATAATTATTAATTAAATCTAATATTATTAATATTAAAATATTAATATTTTCATGACATAATATCAAAAGTTATATTTTATAACATAAAATATTTTTATAACCTTTAAATCATTTTTCTATAATTTTAAATCAATAATTCTATTTTTTCATAATTTATTAAATGCATTTATTAAATAAATTAATTACCATTAATATTAATTTATTAATGAAATTCATCACAAAATATTAAAAGTCATTAAAAATAACTTAAATTATTTTTTATATCATAATATAATTTTAAATGATTTTTCAAGTATTAAATTCATTTTTAAATGCTTTATTTAATATAATAATTAAATAAATTAAATACCTTTAATATTCCAAAAATATAAAATATTTATAAAATATATTAAAATTATTAAAAACTAATTTTTAGTCTTTAAAATAATTTTTAGGAATTTATTACGAATATTTAATAATTAAAAACCATTTAATACTAATTATTTAATATAAATAATAATTTAGTAATTAATTTGTCGCTAATAGGCCCTATAGCGACAGAACAGTCGTTATAGGTGTTCTTGAGGCTGCCCAGATCTTCATAGTCAATTAGCAAGGTATCAAGTTTGGCCAAGCATAGATCTCAGATCATTAAGTTTCTGGGTAAGATAATGGTCAGGTCTTGTAGTACTAGTGTAATACTATATGATCCAGCCATCAACAGGTTCATATCATAAAACAAATGCAAGATATAATGACTCAAACTTCTTGTCAGACACAATCTTGGTTTTTCTGGGTTACCCAAAAACCCAGATTGCTCGAGTGCATACTTTGAGGCTTAATTATAATCATGTTCTGGTCACTAAATTTGTGTTATTAAGGTCTAAATCTATAATACTCATGTCATAGAACATTTATATATTACCATCATAGTTCAACAATGACACAATAATAAGTTATTATTCTATTGGCTTGGTGTAAGGCTGTTTCTTCCATTTTGGAAATTCCAGAAACTTAAAAATCAGGTCAAAAAGGCTACTTTAACCATTGATTACTTTCAGTCTGTTGGTTATTTAGGCCTTAATCTGTAGTTCATATACCATTCTACAACCTTGTTACAACAACAGAAACAAAACAACAAAAACAAGCAAGATCTAAACGCACGAACATGTTGTCGGAGAGTTCTTGGCAGTTTCTGGGCAGCCCAGATTTCGCATGGTCATGGCCAGTCAACGTAGTTTGAACACGATTATCTTACAATATATGATAGATCTGACCCTGATTCAAGTTCTAGATCATAGACCACATAACATACTACAAGTATCAACCTTCAAAAAACAAAAACACATAACAGGAAAAGATTAAAGAGGTCTGACATTCATTGTCAGAAAACATTTTCAACATTTTCCAGATTTTCAAAAACATTAATTTCGAGTACCTATTTGTTATGGATCTACAAGATACCAATCCAGATCAACTAATAACTGTGACGCCCCCAAAATAGGTATACATCACCTATTTTGAGTCGCCAAATACATGGTACAGAATACAAATACAATCTTTAATATAAAATAAGAGAGCTGTGAGTTTCAATACAAATATCGCCTTCTGATAATATCAACTCTCGTAATAAGTCCTCATTACATTTATTGTCACACTATTTAATGTAATAGTGAGGACTACTAATACTATCATCCCGATCCATCACTCCGCTCCCGACTCGTCCCAACTATATTCTCATTTCCTCAAGAGAACAAAGGAAAGAAATGGTGAGCTCAACTAGCCCAAGAAAGAAATATTATGACTAAGATAATGCGAGAATAAATTATAATTAGCCTTAAACAATGTTAAACTGATACAATATAACAAACATCAAGTTTAACTGCAGCGGAACAAGAAATCCATTAAAAGAGTCAAGTAGAGAATAAAATCTACTATCTTTTATGATTTAAAAGGTTTTTCATCACTTTTATCGCTAAGACTCAGCTTAAATAAATAATCCACATCATCGAATCACCCTGCACTACGGCCAAGGATATTGTTTAATATCACGACCACAAATTATCCATGCACTACGGGCCAAGGACATTCGTGTATTCATCCATGGTCATGATCATGTCAACAACTATCCATCAATGCACTACGGGCCAATAAGGACTTTTACCACATCATTTGTAACATTACGGTCATGATTATACCAAATAATCCTTGGTCATGATCATACCAAGCCCATCTATGCACTACAGGCCACAGATGACTTTCAAAAAATATAAACATGAGGATGATGACAATGATATAAGAATTCAATAAAACAAGTTCAAGAATTAATTTATTCAGAAACTAATAACGTCCAAATTGTCAACATGATACCGCTTTGCGCAAGAAAATTCAAGAATGCTCGAAGAATATTTCCATGAAAAGATATCGGATGAAGCGCAAATATCAAGAATATTCCACTAATTTCATGGAGTATAGAAGTCAAAACTTTAACCAACTTAGTATAATAAGGAATGGAATAACAAAAAAAAATCACCAGTGCATGCGATGTAATCGCATAAAAGCGAGTTATTCCAACTAAATAATAATTAATCTAAACCAGTCCGACGTAAAAAAATGCGCGCATGCATGTGATATTCCAATGAATAATAAAAAGATTTAATCGTGTCCGCGAAACGCGCATGCATACGATGATATTCCAACATAATAATAAAGATTTAAATCAGTGTCCGGCGTAAAACGCATGCATAAGATATTCCAATGTAATAATAACGAATAGAATAATAGAAGAATTTCACCAAGTATAGGGTAGCCCGCGTATACAGGTTATTCCAACAGAATAATAAATAATGGAATAACAAAAGTTCTCTTCATGAATACAAAAGAAATAATACCCCTTACCATAAAAGAAACTGGATATAAGAGTAGGGAAGTAGCATAATACTTTTTTATACTTTCTCTATAATTTTTCTCTCTAGAGTTTCAGTGAATTCGTAAGAAATAATGAAGGAATGAGCTTCTATTTATAGGATAATGGAAAGGATACTATGCAATAAAATACTCTAATAAAATAAAAACTTTAAATAAAATATTTATATTATATATATATATATAAGTAACCCGTGATTACATCCCGTGAACCAGCTTTTTCATTCACAATAATCATATAACCTATATATATAATACATATATAATAATAATAATAATAATACAACTCGTATCCCCATGTTCCCCCCCCCCCCTTTCCCAGAAAATCCCACCAAAACATAATTTAACATATATATATATATATAACACAAAACTAAGATAACTTCTCCTGACTATTTTGAAAAATGGGTAAGTGGGGGTTCAAATAATAAGCAATACTTCATAAAAATCACCTTAATAGTTTTAACAACATTTATCACCTTTATTATAATTCACAATATTAATCGACCAGGTCGTTCACAGGAAAGAGGGGGCTTTCAAATAAGGATTTCTCCCCATTGGTGCGCAATTAGGTGACCAAACCTCTCCTTGACATAACTTCTAGACATCGTTAATATTGCAAATGATAATATTAATAACTTTGTCGTCTCAATTATTGATTTAATAATATATAAAATATTGACAATAATTGAATCAAATAACGTGAGATACAATGCAGCAATTACTGTAGCAATAATTTATCAAAACTGAGTAACTTCTCACGTAAGCATCAATAATCAATACTATGTACTACTATGCAACCACGCATATTACTGTACTTTTAACACCAGGTGTTTCAACAGTTAACGGTAAAACTTCCCCGTTATTTTCATAAAGTATTTTTGTCATTTTCTCAATCCGACAATAATTCCGTTGTGGGGTCCACTAATGATTGTGCCATTGTATTTAAATATTCCCTATTAAACGAATATTCCCCACCAAACGAATATTATATAACAACTTCGTCTTTATGCAAAATTTATAAATATTACCCACAACTATAACATTATATCAAATTTACTCCATAATATTCAAAAATGATATTTATAGAAAATTTATTTTTATTAAAAAAATTAGGGTCTTACAACCTCCCCTTCTTATGAAATTTCGCACTCGAAATTATGGTACGTACCTGGTATGTCGAAGAGGTAAGGATACCTTGATTTCATTTCAGATTCTAACTCCCAAGTCATTTCCTCAACATCGTGGTTTATCCACAAAACTTTAACTTGAGGTATAACCTTGGAGCGTAGAATATATTCCTTCTTATCCAAGACTTGAACAGGAACCTCTTCATACGTCAAATCTTCCGCTATTTCATCCGGTTCTAACTCAATAATGTGTTTCGGATCTTCCACATATTTACGTAACATGGATATTTGAAAAACGTTATGAACACGAGACATACTTGGCGGTAAAGCGAGTCTATAGGCCACAGTTCCTACTCGATCGAGGATTAAAAATGGGCCGATGAATCGAGGATTGAGCTTTCCTCTCTTTCCAAATCTCGTAACTCCTTTCCATGGAGCAACACGTAACAACACATGATCTCCAATATCGAATTCCCCGTCCTTTCGATGAAGATCTATATAACTCTTTTGTCGGTCTTGTGAGGTTTTTATACGTTGTCGGATCGTTTGAATCTTTTTCATAGTCATATGTACCAACTCCGGTCCCAACAACGTTGCTTCACCCACCTCATCCCAACATACTGGAAAACGACACTTTCTTCCATACAACGCCTCAAATGGAGCCATGCCAATACTTGCTTGATAACTGTTGTTGTTGGAAAACTCCACCAATGGTAAGAACTTATCCCAACTTCCATTGAAGTCAAGGACACGGAGTCTTAATAAATCTTTAAGAGTTTGAATTGTCCTCTCCGACTGCCCGTCCGTCTGAGGATGATATGTTAAGCTAAATCGTAAATCCGTGCCCATAGCTTTTTGCAAACTAACCCAAAATCGCGAAGTGAATCTTGGGTCTCGATCAAAAACTATGGATACTAGCATACCATGCAGTCTTACAATCTCGTTTATGTACATACGAGCAAGACGTTCAAGTGTATAAGTTTCTCGTATCGGTAGGAAATGAGTAGACTTGGTCAATCTATCAACAATGACCCAAATCGCATCTATACCTTGAGAATCCTTTGGAAGACCGGTAACGAAATCTATGGTAATGTGCTCCCACTTCTATTCTGGAATTTCAAGTGGTTGCAATGAACCTTTTGGTACTTGATGCTCGGCCTTGACTCGTTGACGCGTTAGACACCTTAAGATAAACAACGCTATCTCTCTCTTCATATGGCCCCACCAAAATGTATGTCGAAGATCATGATACATTTTGGTACTCCCAAGATGGATTACAAACGGTGTGTTGTGCGCCTCCATCATGATTTTATACTTTAAATCAGGGTCGTTAGGAACACAAAGTCTAGAGTTGACTCGAAGTATTCCTTCTTCATCGATTCTTGCTTCCAGCCGAGCACCTTCTTGCACTTTCTTCCTCATACTTACCAGCTCCAGGTCTGTAGTTTGAGCAGCTTTAACTTTATTAAATAAAGTCGGTTCTACTCGTATATTTTCCATCATCACATGGGTCCCTGGAGTCTTTAACTGTATCTCCATCCTTTGTAAGTCACACAAAATGGGCCTTTGCGTTGACAATATCACACTCGTACTTGCATATGATCTTCTACTCAATGCGTCATCTACCACGTTTGCTTTTCCAGGATGGTATTGGATGGTATGATCATAATCTTTCAATAGTTCAAGCCAACGTCGTTGTCGCATGTTGAGTTCCTTTTGAGTAAAGAAATATTTGAGGCTTTTATGATACGTAAAGATCTCCACTTTCTCCCCATACAAGTAATGCCTCCAAATTTTAAGTGCGAAGACAACAGCTGCTAACTCTAGATCATGAGTAGGATAATTCCTCTCATATTCTTTGAGTTGTCGTGAGGCATAGGCTATGACTTTCCCATGTTGCATGAGAACACATCCTAACCTTTTGCCCGAAGCATCACTGTAGATGATAAATCCCTCCAAGCCAGATGGTATTGTTAGAACAGGTGCTGAAATGAGTCTCCTCTTGAGTTCTTGAAAACTCTTCTCACATTCCTCGCTCCAAACGAATTTTGTATCTTTCCGAGTCAACTGAGTTAATGGAGTAGCGATTCGAGAAAATCCTTCCATGAATCTCCGATAATAACCAGCTAAGCTGAGAAAGCTACGTACTTCGGTCACTGATTTGGGTTGCTCCCAGCTTTGAATAGCTTCAATCTTTGCCGGGTCAACAGATATTCCATGAATTAATACTACGTGCCCAAGGAATCGTACTTCTTCAAGCTAGAACTCATATTTCTTTAACTTGGCATAAAGCTTGTATTCACAAAGCTTTTGGAGTATCAGCCTCAAGTGTTGCTCATGATCTTCACGACTTTTGGAATAAATAAGGATGTCATCAATAAAGACGACCACAAAGTGATCCAAATATTCCTTGAATACTTGGTTCATCATATCCATAAAGGCAGCAGGAGCATTAGTCAATCCAAAGGACATGACTAGGAATTCATAATGCCCATACAGAGTTCTGAAAGCCGTCTTTGGAATATCATCGGTTCTAATCTTCAATTGATGATATCCGAAACGAAGATCAATCTTTGAAAAGAATTTAGCGCCTTGCAACTGGTCAAAAAGGTCATCAATACGTGGCAATGGGTACCTATTTTTAATGGTGACATGATTCAACTCCCGATAATCAATACAAAGTCGCATACTCCCATCTTTCTTTTTCACGAATAGAACAGGAGCACCCCAAGGAGAAGTACTAGGACGAATGAAACCGATGTCTAACAATTCCTGTAGTTGGGTCTTTAACTCCTGAAGTTCAACAGGAGCCATTCGATATGGGGCTTTGGAAATAGGTTTTGTACCGGGTTCAAGGTCGATACAAAATTCAATTTCACGCCTGGGGTAAGCCAGGAAGTTCTTCGAGGAATACGCCAGAAATTCATTAACAATAGAAATATCATTCAAAATCGGCGATTTTTGTTTAGATCCGTGACATGAGCTAAGAAAGCTTGACATCCGTTTTTCAATAAACGAATAGCTTTATGGCTTGAGATGACAGTGATTGATTTTAATGGTTTGGTTGCTTGAATTTGCATAATAGGTTGGTTAGGAATATGAAAGCTAACAACCTTACGAAAATAATCAATTTTTGCATGATGAGTAGTTAACCAATCAATCCCTAAAATCACATCAAATGCAAGTATTTTTAATGAAATAAGATCGACAGGTAATGTGAGGGTACCAATTTGAACCAAACAAGACATATAAACAGTGGATGTAATGAAAGTTTCTCCCAACGGAGTTTCCACAGATAAGTCAAAGTCTAATTTCTCCGGAGTCAAATTTAATCGTTGAGCGCAACTAGGAGAAATAAAAGAATGGATAGAACCGATATCAAATAAAGTATAGACTTCGCTAGAGTTTATGATAAGCTTACACCGTGATGACCTCATTCGTGTTCCTTGTTTTTGGGAGGTCACAACAAACGCTCTCCTCAGACTACCGGCTTTGACTTTTCTCGGGACTACTTTGGTGCCTCCATCCCGGCTGAACTTGTCTTCGGTGAACGAAAAAATCGGGCTAAGTGACCTTCTCTTCCACAATTATAACATGTTTTGGACGACATCACACAGTTTGGACTGATATGTCCCTCCCCTCGGCATTTGAAGCATATGATAGGTGGTCGTTCTCCTTCCTTAACAACGGGTGCTGGTGCTGACGTCCTTCCATCATTGTTGAATCTCATCTTCTTGAAATGTCCATTCTTATTATTTTGCCCTTGATTACCACTGAAGTGGTTACCACTTCTGGCATGTTGATTCCCTCAACGCTTGTTGTCACCACTTCGATGACTTCTCTCATTGGTATTATCATTTTGTCGGCTACTCTCTTTTGGTTGCGTTAACTCGTTATCACGCTCTACTAATTGAGCCTTATTTACAACATCTGAATACAAACACAGTTTATGAGAAATAAGATGTTGACGTATCTCCGGCTTTAAACCTCTTAAAAATATTCACGTCATTCTCTCTTCATTATCCACCAAGTGGGATGTAAACTGAGACAACTCGGCAAACTTTGCTTCGTACTGCGACATGATCATATTATTCTGCTCCAACTTGATGAACTCTGCCTCTTTTATGTGACGAATACTTTCAGGAAAGTACTTGTCGTTGAATAGTTCTTGGAACATCTCCCAAGACATCTTCAGTGTGGCAGGTTGAGTGCGCTTTACTGATTCCCACCAGTAATCTGCCTCTCCTCGCAACATAAAGGCGGCAAAGGGAACCTTTTGCTCCTCGGAGCATCCCAAGACATCAAATATCTGGGTGATCTGCTTTATCCATGCTTCCGCCTTAAGTGGTTTTGGCTCTCCAATAAACTCCGGTGGTCCCAGCTCCTTGAACTGTTTAGCGGTGACCATTCGAGAGTTTCCAGTGTTTCCACCTATATTTTGGACAGGAGCCGCTCTCGCCTGCTGTTGCATGAATTGCATAAAGCCTCTAAACATTCCATCATTCATTATTTGGTCAGTGTTGTTGTTTGCATGCAGATTGTCACCTTCCTGGTGCACATTATCCTGATTAATGATCTGTGGAGACTCAACGGTCTCCTGTGCTCCATTGCTATTCTCAACATTCTCGGATGTCATTTTCAGATACTGCCACAAAACAAAGGTTAATTAACATATAACATATTATCCCTATACTTTGACCGACCGATTAAATACCAAATAAACTTAGGTAGGTCATACTAGCGAAGGAATTCCTCGTCTCTCCCCTCCTAGTTCTATTCTCACATCTTAGCCAGGGATCATATC
Organism: Panax quinquefolius; assembly: GCA_020205615.1. Taxonomy (NCBI): domain Eukaryota; kingdom Viridiplantae; phylum Streptophyta; class Magnoliopsida; order Apiales; family Araliaceae; genus Panax; species Panax quinquefolius. The sequence continues at coordinate 28,492,277 of CM035170.1, forward strand.
CCAAAGCTTTGATACAAACTATGACACCCCCAAAATAGGTATACATCACCTATTCTGAGTCGCCAAATATATGGTACAGAATACAAATACAATCTTTAATATACAACAACAGAGCTGTGAGTTTGAATACAAATACTGTCTTCTAGACAATATCCACTCTCAGAATAAGTCCTCATTACATTTATTGTCACACTATTTAACAGAATAGTGAGGACTACTAATACTATCATCTGATCCATCACTCCGTTCCCCAACTCATCCCAACTATATTCTCATTTCCTGAAGAGAATAGTGAAAGAAAGGGTGAGCTCAACTAGCCCAGTAAGAAATATTATAACTAAGATAATGTAGAATAAATTATCATTAGCCTTAAACAATGTTAAACTGATAAAATATAACAAACATCAAGTTTAACTGCATCGGAACAAGCAATCCATTAAAAGAGTCAAGTAGTGAATAAAATCTACTATCTTTTATGATTTAAAAGGTTTTTCATCACTTTTACCGCTAAGACTCAGCTTAAATAAATAATCCACATCATCGAATCACCCCAGCACTACGGCCAAGGATATTCTTTAGTATCACGGCCACAAATTATCCATGCACTACGGGCCAAGGACATTCGTGTATTCATCAATGGTCATGATCATGCCAACAACTGTCCATCAATGCACTACGGGCCAATGAGGACTTTTACGACATCATTTGTAACATTACGGTTATGATTATACCGAATAATCCTTGGTCATAATCATACCAAGCCCATCTATGCACTACAGGCCACAAATGACTTTCAAAAAATATAAACATGAGGATGATGACAATGATATAAGAATTCAATAAAACAAGTTCAAGAATTAATTTATCCAGAAACTAATAACGTCCAAATTGTCAACATGATAATCGCTTTATGCAAGAAAAATTCAAGAATGCTCGTAAGAATATTTCCATGAAAAGATACTGGATGAAGCGCAAATATCAAGAATATTCCACTAATTTCATGGAGTATAGAAGTCAAAACTTTAACCAACTTAGTATAATAAGGAATGGAATAACAAAAAAAAATCACTAGGCATGCGATAGATCATTGCAGTGCAAGTTATTCCAATGTAATAATAATTAACGAAATCGGTCCGTAGAAAACGCACAAATAGGATATTCCAATGTAATAATAAAGATTTTAATCAGTGTCCGGCGTAAAACGCATGCATGTGAGGATATTCCAACCTAATAATAACGAATGGAATAATGTAAGAATTTCACCAAGTATAGGGTAGGTTCACAGATACAAAGTTATTCCAATGAATAATAAATAATGGAATAACAGAAGTTCTCTTCATAAATACAAAAGAAATAATACCCCTTGCCGTAAAAGAAACTGGATATAAGAGTAGGGAAGTAGCAGAATACTTTTTTATAGTTTCTCTATAATTTCTCTCTCTAGAGTTTCAGTGAATTCGTAAGAAATAATGAAGGAATGAGCTTCTATTTATAGGAGAATGGAAAGGATACTATGCAATAAAATATTCTAATAAAATAAAAACTTTAAATAAAATATATATATTATATATATATATATGTAACCCGTGATTACATCCCGTGAACCAGCTTGTTCATTCACAATAATCATATAACCTATATATATAATACATATATAATATAATAATAATAATACAACTAGTATCCCCGTGTTCCTCCCCCCTTTCCCATAAAATCCCACCAAAACATAATTTAACATATACATATATATATATATATATATAATACTTATATATATTATATATATAACACAAAACTGAGATAACTTCTCCCCTCTATTTTGAAAAATTGATAAGTGGGGGTTCAAATAATTAGCAATACTTCATAAAAATCACCTTAATAATTTTAACAACATTTATCACCTTTATTATAATTCACAATATTAATCGACTAGGTCGTTCCCAGGAAAGAGGGGGCTTTCCAATAAGGATTTCTCCCCATTGGCGCGCAATTAGGTGTCCAAACCTCTCCTTGACATAACTTCTAAACATCGTTAATATTGCAAATGATAATATTAATAACTTTGTCGTCTCAATTATTGATTTAATAATATATAAAATATTGACAATAATTGAATCAAATAATGTGAGATACAATGCAGCAATTACTGTAGCAATAATTGATCAAAACTAAGTGACTTCTCACGTAAGCATTAATAATCAATACCGTGTGCTACTATGCAACCACGCATATTACTGTACTTTTAACACCGTGTGTTTCAACAGTTAACGGTAAAACTTCTGCCGTTATTTTCATAAAGTATTTTTGTCGTTTTCTCAATCCGACAATAATTCCGCTAGGGGTCCACCAATGATTGTCTTGTTGCATTTAATATTCCTATTAAATGAATATTCCCCACCAAACGAATATTATATAACAACTTGCGTACTTTGCAAAAGTTATAAATATTACCCACAACTATAACATTATATCAAATTTACTCCATAATATTCAAAAATGATATTTATAGAAAATTCATTTTTATTAAAAAAAAATTGGGGTCTTACAATAACACTATATTCAACATGTTTAACACAAAAAAAACTAACATCTAACACATCTACCTAGATCAGATTCTAGGATTAGCTTTATACCTCACTTTGAACAATTTTAATTCTAAGTTTTTGAGTTGTTAATTAAGGTGGTGGAGCTCGATTTATGACTGATCTAGCAAGTTAATTTCGGAGGTTTGGAGTTGAGAGGATTTTGGTTGAGTATTTCTGCAAAATGAGCTAACAAATGTTATTTTCTCTCTCCCAATCTATTTATACAACTTAGATGCAATGAATAATGCTGGTATATGTGTCCATACAAGGTTGGACTGCTGAGATTTAATATCACAAGGTCAATATGTTAGGTCACCAACTCCATATTTGGCTAGATACACAAGTAAGCTTAATAAAGAATACAGAAGGGCATTTTGGACAATTGATTTGTGATTTTAATGGCAATTTGGTCATTTGGCAAACCCTTAGGGTTTAACCCTAAGGTTTAGCATAATAAATTAGTAGGATTTTTAATTAGGGTTTGTACAAAAATTTAGTTTCTAAAATGGAAATTAGGGTTTCCTTAATCATTCTTAGTTCCTAATTACATATAACATAAACATTAGATTATAGATTCACTAATTATCATTAGTACTAGAATTAACAATTTAGGGTTTTCAATTTGACAATAGGACTAAATTAGAAATTAGGTTTTCTAAATTACAAATTTAGGGTTTCTAAATTAGTTTAGATTTCTAATAATATAAAACATTAAAATTAGGTTTAAGGTTCACTAATTAACATTAAGATGACTAAGTTGGCGATTAGGGTTCGTAACTAGCAAATTAGGGTTACTAATTTGTCAATTAGGGTTATAAATTTATAATTAGGGTTATCTAAATAATAAATTAGGGTTTCTTATTAACTTTAAATTCTATAATACGCGACATAATTCATATAACACAATTACAACACAGTCTTGAATTTCCCATTTCAAAAAATAGGGTTAAACAAATTAATATTAGGGTTTGGTCATGATTCAACATAATTGAGACCCCAACTTATTATAAATAAAATCAATTTCCATCTATTTATTATTGTGAATAATAAGGTGTTAAATATGATATAATATTTTGTATCTACATATGGGTGAAATATGCAAATTTTGCAAAATAAGCATTATTGGTGATAAAATAATCATCTATATATTTAAAGACATTTTATATTCGTTCATTCGTCGTGAATATTCTTGTTGTTGGGAAATATTCATAATGCTAATTTCAACAAAGGTTTAAGAAAATATTTGACTGACATTTTATAGATGTCATCCAAGGACATTACAAAGATGTTAGTTCTTTTCCTATTGCCCTGGGTATAAGGGTCGATTATAAAACCCCAACTATTATAAATAAAATTGAATTTCTCTATTTATTATTGTGAAGAAAACGATAAGTTTGAAATGTTTTTATAAATAAAAATAATCATTGACGTATTCGTTTGTTAATATTCTTGTTGTTTTGAATATTAACACCGCTGGGGCCCCAATACCCGGTTACTTAAAATACCTTGGTTAAAATACGTATACGGTGGATGCACAATATTGATGAATTATTGATCCTTACGTAAGAAGGCACTACTCAATAATTGTTACAGTAATTATCGCTCAATATTTTATTTTATTGATTCAATAATTGTTGCGTTGATATTTTATATTATTGTTGTTTTTCAATAATTATCATCGCACAAAGATTTCCCATTATCGATCAATAATTCATATTATTTGAATAATATTATTAGATAAAGATTATTGGCAATGTCTAGAAAGTTCTCGTCACAAGGAGAGGTTTGGTCACCTAATTGCGCTACCAAGAAGGAGAAATTTTATTGAAAGCCCCTCTTTCTTGGAAACTACCGGTTGTCATAAATGTGATTCTCAGTAATATTATTTGTGAATAATTAATTATTAATTCATATGATAAGGAAATATTTATTTTATGTGGATATAAATGATGGATATATTTATTTTATGTGGATAAAATGAAGAAGGAGTTAATGCCGAGGTGTTTTATCAAGATTTTGTTTGCAGTAGGTATTAAAATCATCCGCTTGTGGATTTCGGATATTTTATATTTGGAATTTGGAAAACTCAAAGCTACAAAGTTGTAGAGAATTTGATTTCAAAGGCGAAATGGACATAAAATTCGTATTTTTCTGATAAACGGGCTATTTTCTATGAATTGTTGAAGTTTCAGAAAAATAAAATGATTTTTATTAAATTTATGGGGGGACCCACTTTTGGTTGGTGGAATACACACATGGGTTGCTGAATTCTTCTAACATGGCTGCCCAAAAATTCAAAGCATCCGTAGGAATTGTAATTAATAATAATATATTTTATTATTTTAGTCTCCTATGGCGTTCAAACATTTTCCTATAAATAGAGGGCTAAGTTAGAATTGAAAATCACACCAGAAACAAGTTTTCTTTCTCTCTATATTGTCGAAGCGTATTTTAGTGAGTATTTATATACTTTGAGAGTTGTTGTTTCAGACAAGTTTCATTCTTTTCTCTATCCGATATTCCGATCAAAAGTAAATATTATTTTGAGGTAAGGGATGTTATTTTCTTCTTAAATGATATTATTTTCTTCAATATCATTATGCCAAAATATTGGTGAACGTTTTATCAAATTTGAAACTTTTTGTGTCGGGTTACTATTCACGATACTCAAGACTATTCACGAATACTAAGACTATTCACCAAAAATGAAATTTTCTTCTTTTTTGTCCAAGATGTCTATTATGGTTACTATCTTTGATCAGATCCATGTTTTGGTCTTTATTTTTGAATTTGGCTTCAAAATTAGTTATTATGGAGTATTATTGATCTTGGATAAACCGTTATATACTAATCCTTAATATTTGTTCTTTTGCTTCAATCGGATTCATTTTTTTTAATATTTTTTCATCATCCTCATTCCTAAATGATGATATTATCAAATATCTTTGGCCCAGAAAGCAAAGATGAATGATTAATCGATGAATATCTTTGGCCGTAGTGCAAAGATGAACAGTGTTGAGATGAAAATGACCAACCGGTGATACAAATGAATATCTTTAGCCTGTAGTGCAAAGATGAATATTTGATTAAAGATATATATTGATTGTTGTTACAGGGATAAAATATTGATGATGGACTTTTAAATCTTAGAAGATAGTGGAATTCTTTCTCTACTTGACTCTTCTAATGGATTGATGTTTCCGCTGCAGTTGTTGATCTAAAACTTGTTGTCTATTATATTTTATCAGATTTTTCCCTGTTGAAGACTAATGATAATTTGTTGTATATTATCTTAGTCATAATATTCTTTACTGGGCTAGTTGAGCTCACCCTTTTCCTTTTTGTTCCATTTTTCTTCTCAGGAGGTGAGAACATAGCAGGATCTAGTCGGGGTATGGAGTGATGGTTCTAGAAAGATGTTTTAGCAAATTCTCACTATTCTCGTAAAATAGTGTTTGAATAATTGTAATGAGGACTTATTTGAGTGTGGATATTGTCTAGAAGACAATATTTATATTTAAACTCACAAGATGTGTTGTCGTATTTTGCACGACACAATCAGTATTATTGAAGTTGTAGTTTGCTTTATGTACCATGTATTTGGCGACTCGTAATGGGTGTCAGTATACCTATTTTGGGGCATCACACATTGGTATCAAAGCTTAGGGATATGGTCTCCGCGTGAGATCGGGAATAGAACTAGGAGGGGAGAGATGAGTAAATCATTCGCTAGTGTGTCCTATCTAAGCTTATTTGTTGGTCACCATAATATAGGGATATTATGTGATATGTTAATTTGTTTAATTAACCCTTGTTTTATGGCAATATTTAAGAATGGTCACGAGAACGTTAACAATGGAGTGTATGAGACCGTGGAACAACCTCTAGTTACAAAACCAGAGAACGCGCAACAGAAGGCAATATTCCTCCCAGAACAACACTACCGAGCAAACGATGAATGATGGAATGTTTAGGAGCTTTTTGCAGTTCATGCAAAATCGCATTTAGGGAGACTCGTGTACAAAAATACGGTGGAAGTGTGATACCAATGCGCGGCCCTGTCACAAACCAAGCAGTTCAAGGAGTTGGGACCACCGTAATTTATTGGAAAGCCGGATCCAATCAAGGCGAAAACGTGGGTCAAGCAAATTACCAAGATATTCGATGTCTTGGGATGCACGGAGGAATGTATGTCCATTCGCCACCTTTATGTTCCGCTGTGAGGCGATTACCGGTGGGAGTCTGTGAAGCGTACTCACCACTACACTACTCAAAGATGTCTTGGGAAACATTTCAGAAACTATTCAATGACAAGTACTTTCTCGAAAGTATTCATAATGAAGGAGGAGGAGTTTATCGACCGAACAAAACAACACGACGGTGTCCCAAAGACGAGGCGAAGTTTGTTGAAGTTATCGAGGTTTGCACCTCATTTGGTAGAGAATGAGGAACGAATGACAAGGATGTTTCGAGAGGTCTAAAACCCGAGATTCGGCAATACCTTATCTCTCATAAATTTTCTCTCAGATTCGGATGTTGTCAATAGGCTCAATTATTAGAGCGAGATAATGAGTATGTTCAACCGAGGGACCACAACCAAGGTCATACCGGGTGGATGTGCAATATCATCGAGAGCGATGATAACCAACGAGGAGGGAAAATATACGAACAAAGGCGGTAAACCACTTGGGTGGTCATCGTGGCCATGATAATAGGAGAGGTGAGTCAAGTGGAAATTTCGAAAGAGGAGATTCAATAATGACGGAAGACATTAGCGAAGACCAAAGACCAAAGACTAACAACAAATTCTAGGGAGGAGAACGACCGCCATTTAGATGTTACAAATGCGGAAAGAGGGACATATCGACCAAAACCGCCCACAACAGTCCAAGGTATGTTACAATTGTGGAAAGGAAGGACATATCGATCGAGATTGTACTATAGCAAAACCAAGTTCAGCGGGGATGGTGATTCCAAGGGCTATCCCGGATAAGTTGAAATCAGCGGTTCCTGGAAGAGCGTTTGTCGTGACTGGCCAAAACGTGAGGAACCCGAATGACGTGATCACGGGTAAGCTAATCTTGAACTCTTGCAAAGTTTATACCTTACTAGATACCGGCTCTACCCATTCTTTTATCTCTCCCGCTTGTGCTCAACGCTTAAACTTGACTCGAGAAATTGGACTTGACTTATCTCGTGAAACTCCGTTGGGTGAAACCTTCGTTACATCTATAGTTTATAAATCTTGCATGATCCAAGTTGGCACTATCACATTACCTATTGATCTTATCTCTTTAAAGATACTTGTTTTTGATGTGATTTTAGGAATTGATTGGTTAACCACTCATCATGATAAAATTGATTGTTTTCATAAGGTTGTTAGTTTTCATATTCCTAACCAACCTGTCATACGAATTCAAACTACTAAACCACTAAAATCAGTCACTGTCATATCAAGCCACAAAGCTATTCGTTTATTGAAAAACGGATGTTAAGCTTTCTTAGCCCATGTTATGGATTTGAACAAAGACAAGTCGATTTGAATAATATTTCATTGTTAGAGAATTTCCGATGTATTTCCTAAAAGAGCTTCCCTGGTTACCCCGTAACGTGATGTTGAATTCTTTATCGACCTTGAACCGCACAAAAAGCCCATTTCTAAAACCCCATATCGAATGGCTCCTATTGAACTTCGTGAGTTAAAAGTCCAACTACAGAATTGTTAGACATCGGCTTCATTCGGCCCTAGTACATCTCCTCGGGGTGCTCCTGCTTTATTCAGAAAGAAGAAAGACGGAGTATGCGACTTTGTATTGACTACCGAGAATTAAACCATGTCACCATCAAGAATAGGTATCCGCTACCTCGCATTGATGACCGTTTGACCAAATGCAAGGAGCACACAATTTTTTCAAAGATCGATCTTCGCTCGATATCATCAAATCAAGATTAAAATCGAGGATATTCCAAAGACCGCCTTCGTAACTCCAGATGGGCATTATGAATTCTTAGTCATGTCTTTTGGATCGACTAATGCCCCGCCGCTTTCATGGATATGATGAACCGTGTATTCAAGGAATATTTGGATCAGGTTTTTGTTGTCTTTTTATTGATGACATCCTCATCTATTCCAAAAGTCGTAAAGATCATGAGCACCATTTGAAGTCGATACTTGAAAGGCTTCAGTGAAAACAAACTTTATGCCAAGTCAAGAAATGCGAAGTTCGCTTGAGGAAGTAGCATTCCTTGGGCACGTGGTGTCAAAACATGGAGTATCTGTTGACCCGACAAAGATCAAGCAAATACAAAGTTGGAGCAACCAAAGTCGGTGACCAAGTGCGTAGCTTTCGGGCTTAGCCGGTTATTATCGAGATTCGTGGAAGGATTTTCTCGAATCGCTATTCCGCTAACTCACCGACTCAGTAAAGATACAAAATTTGTATGGAGCGAGGAATGCGAGAAGAGTTTCCAAGAGCTCAAGAGGAGACTCATTTTGGCACCTGTTCTGGCAATACCATCTGGTTTGGATGGATTTGTTATATACAGCGATGCTTCAGGCAAAGGGTTAGGATGTGTTCTCATGCAACATGGGAAAGTCATAGCCTATGCCTCACGACAACTCAAAGAATATGAGAGGAATTATCCTACTCATGATCTAGAGTTGGCAGTAGTCGTTTTCGCGTTGAAAATCTGGAGACACTACCTGTATGCGGAGAAAGTGGAGATCTATATGGATCATAAAAGCCTCAAATATTTCTTCACCCAAAAGGAACTCAACATGCGGCAACGACGTTAGCTCGAGTTGTTGAAATATTATGATCATACCATTCAATACCATCTTAGAAAAAATAAACGTAGTAGCTGACGCATTGAGTAGAAGATCGTAAGCGAGTATGAGTGCAATGTTGTTAACACAAAGGCCCATTTTGTATGATTTACAAAGGATGGAGATTGAGTTAAAGACTCCAGGGACCCACGTGATGATGTCGAATATACGAGTAGAACCGACTTTAATCGATAAAGTTAAAGCTACTCAAGCTACTTGACTGGAGCCGATACGTATGAAGAAGAAAGTGCAAGAAGGAGCTATTCCGTAAGCGAGAATCGATGAAGAAGGAATACTTAGATTCAACTCCGCACTTTGTGTTCCTAACGATTCTCGACTTGAAGCATAGAATCATGATGGAGGCACACAACACATCGCTTGTAATCCATCTCGGGAGTACCAAAATGTATCATGATATTCGACATACATTTTGGTGGAACAATACGAAGAGAGAGATCGCGAGTTTATCTCGAGGTGTTTAACTTGTCAACGTAAAAAGCGAGCATCAAGTGCCAAAGGGTCCATTACAACCACTTGAGATTCCGAAATGGAAGTGGGAACACATTACTATGGATTTCAAGCATGTGTCTTCCCAAAGTTTCTCAAGGCATAGATGCGATTTGGGTTATTGTTGATAGATTAACCAAGTCCGCCCATTTCTTACCGATACGTGAGACTTATTCCTCGAACGCCTTGCTCAGTATGTGACGTGAATGAGATTGTGAGATTGCATGGCATGCCAAGATCCATAGTTTTGGATCGTGACCCAAGATTCACTTCAAGATTTTGGGGTTAGCTTGCGTAAAAAGCTATGGGCACGGATTTATGATTTAGTTCTAAGATACCATCCTCAAACCAGACGGACAATCGAGAGGACTATTCAAACCCTTGAAGATCTATTAAGACTTTGTGTCCTAGATTTTAAAGGAAGTTGGGATAAGTACTTGCCACTGGTGGAATTCTCCTACAACAACAGTTATCAAGCAAGTATAGGCATGGCTCCATTTGAGGCGTTTTATGGATGAAAGTGTCGCTCTCCAAAGATGTTTGGGGCGAGGTGGGAGAAGCAACGTTGTTGGGACCGTAATTAGTACGCATGACTACAGAAAAAGATCCAAATGATTCGACAACGATTCAAACCTCACAAGATCGACAAAAGAGTTATGCTGATCTTCATAGAAAGGACGTGGAGTTTAATATTGGAGATCATGTACTGTTACGTGTTGCTCCATGGAAGGGAGTTACAAGATTTGGAAAGAGATGAAAACTCAATCCACGATTTGTTGGTCCATTTGAGATTCTTGACCAAATAGGAAATGTGGCCTATAGACTCGCATTACCTCCAAACATGTCTCTTGTTCATATTGTTTTTCACATACCTATGCTTCGTAAATATGTGAAAGACCCAAACCATATTATTGCTATAGAACTGTATTTAGATAGTCAAGATTTAACGTACGAAGAAGTACTTGTTAAGATCTTGGATAGGAAAGAGCATGTCCTACGCATCGAAGGTTATACCACAAGTTAAGGTTTTGTGGAGAAACCATGCTATCAAGAAATGACCGGGAGTTGGAATCAGAAATGAAAGCGAGGTATCCTCACCTTTTCGAAACACCAGGTACGTACGTCAATTTCGAGGACGAAATTTCATAAGGAGGGGAGGTTGTAAGACCCCAACTTATTATAAATAAAATCGAATTTCTTCTATTTATTATTGTGAATAATAAGGTGTTAAAATGATATAATATTTTGGTTATGGGTGAAATGTGCAAATTTTTGCAAAATAAGCAAGTGGTGATAAAATAATCATTGTTGTCGAGGAATATTCGTTTGGTCGTGGAATATTCTTGTTGTCGGGGAATATTCATACGACGACACAGTCATTAGTGGGCCCCATAACAAAATAATTGTCGGATGAAGAAAACGACAAGTTTGAGTTTTTATAAATAACGGCGTAGTTGTTACCGTTAACACTGTTGGAATACCCGGTGGTTAAAATACGAATACGCGCGGGATGCACAAAGATTGATGAATTATTGATCCTTACGTAAGAAGGCACTACTCAATAATTGTTACAAAGAATTTCTTCGCTCAATATTTTATTTTATTGATTCAATAATTGTCATATTGATATTTTATATTATTGTTGTTTCAATAATTATCATCGCATGTATTTTCCATTATCGATCAATAATTCATATTATTTGAATAATATTATTAGATAGAATTATTGGCAATGTCTAGAAAGTTCTCATCAAGGAGAGGTTTGGTCACCTAATTGCGGCGCCCAAGAAGGAGAAATTCTTATTGAAAGCCCCTTTCCTGAAACTACCGGTTGTCATAAATGTGATTCTGTAATATTATTTATGAATAATTAATTATTGATTCATATGATAAGGAAATATTTATTTTATGTGGATATAAATGATGGATATATTTATTTTATGTGGATAAAATGAAGGAGTTAATGTTGAGGTGTTTTATCAAGATTTTGTTTGTAGAGGTATATTAAAATCATCCGCTTGTGGATTTCGGATATTTTATATTTGGAATTTGAAAAACTCAAAGCTACAAAGTTGTAGAGAATTTGATTTCAAAAGTGTAATGGATATAAAATTCGTATTTTTCTCGATAAACGGGTATTTTCTATGAATTGTTGAAGTTTCGAAAATAAAATGATTTTTATTAAATTTATGGGGGACCCACTTTTGGTTGGTGGAATAATACACACATGGTCTCATTGAATTCTTCCAACATGGTCACCCAAAAAATTCAAAGCATGCGTAGGAATTATAATTAATAATAATATATTTTATTATTTTAGTCTCCCATGCATGCTTTCTAACATTTTCCTATAAATAGAGGGCTAAGTTAGAATTGAAAATCACACCGTAAACAAGTTTTCTTTCTCTCTATATTGTCGAGCGTTTTTAGTGAGTATTTATATACTTTGAGAGTTGTTGTTCTAAGTCTAAGTTTCCTTCTACTTTTCTATCCGATATTCCGATCAAAAGTAAGCGTTATTTTGAGGTAAGGGTGTTATTTTCTTCTTAAATGATATTATTTTCTTCAATATCATTATGCCAAAATATTGGTGAACGCTTTTATCAAATTTGGAACTTTTTGTGATGGGATTACTATTCACGATACTCAAGACTATTCATTCACGTAATACGACATATTCAAAAAAAATGAAATTTTCTTCTTTTTCTCCAAGATGTCTATTATGGTTACTATCTTTAATTGTATCCATGTTTTGGTCTTTATTTTTGAATTCGGCTTCAAAATTAGTTATTATGGAGTATTATTGATCTTGGATAAACTGTTATACGAATCCTTAATATTTGTTCTTTTGCTTCACTGGATTCATTTTCTTTAAAATATTTTTCATCATTCTCAATCCTAAATGATGATATTACTGAATATCTTTGGCCTGTAGTGCAAAGATGAATGATTAACTGATGAATATCTTTGGCCCGTAGTGCAAAGATGAACAGGTGTTGAGATGAACATGACCAACTGGTGATACAAATGAATATCTTTGGCCTGTAGTGCAAAGATGAATATTTGATTAAAGATATATATTGATTGTTGTTACAGGGATAAAATATTGATGATGGAATTTTAAATCTTAGAAGATAGTGGAATTCTTTCTCTACTTGACTCTTCTAATGGATTGATGTTTCACCGCAGATTGTTGATCTAAAACTTGTTGTCTATTATATTTTATCGATTTTTCCTGTTGAAGACTAATGATAATTTGTTGTATATTATCTTAGTCATAATATTCTTTATCGGGCTAGTTGAGCTCACCCTTTTCTTTTTGTTCCATTTTTCTTCTCGTGAGGTGAGAACATAGCGAGATCTAGTCGGGGTATGGAGTGATGGTTCTAGAAAGATGTTTTAGCAAATCCTCACTATTATGTAGTAAAATAGTGTTTGAATAATTGTAATGAGGACTTATTTGAGTGTGGATATTGTCTAGAAGACAATATTTGTATTTAAACTCACAGATGTATTGTCAATTTTGCACCACAATCAGATTATTGAAGTTGTAGTTTGCTTTATGTGCCATGTATTTGGCGACTCGTATTGGGTGTTGTATACCTATTTTGGGGCGTCCACATCGAGACAAACCGATCTCGAAATTGAGGATGAAGAAGATACTGAATCCGAGAATGATATACACGTTGATTCGGATGGGTTTGATGACGTACGTAATTGAAAATGAGCATTCATATTAGTATATACCACATATTATTAAACCTTACATATTCATTGTAAGACCCCAACTTTTTATTTATAAATATTGAATTTCCTCTATTTATTATTGTGAATAATAAAGTGTTAATTTGATATAATACTTTGGTTATGGGTGAAATGTGCAAATTTTGCAAAATAAGTAAGTGGTTAAAAATATTCATTGTATCGGGAATATTCGTTCTATTAAGTGGAATATTCTTTCTCGTCGGGAATATTCGTATTTACTGCCGCAGCCCATTTGTGGGCCCTATAACGGAAAACGATCGGATGAAGAAAACGACAAGTTTGAGTTTTTATAAATAATGGCGTAGTTGTTATGGTTAACACTGTTAGAATACCCTTGGGTTAAAATACGATGTCGCGCGGGTTTTACAAAGAAGCACCAGTATTGCATTTGGTATTTTTGAATTATTGATTCTTACGTAAGAAGGCACTACTCAATAATTATTACAGTAATTATTGTTCAATATTTTATTTTATTGATTCAATAATTGCTGCGTTGATATTTTATATTTTTGTTGTTCAATAATTGTCACTGCACAGTATCTCCATTATCAGATCAATAATTTATATTATTTGAATAATATTATTAGATAGAATTATTGGCAATGTCTAAGGAAGTTCTGTCTAGAAAAGGGGTTTGGTCACCTAATTGCGCGCCAATAAGGAGAAATCCTTATCGGAAATCCCCTCTTTCCTGGGAACGACCTGGTTGTCATAATTGTGATTTTGTAATATTATTTGTGAATAATTAATTATTGATTTATATGATAAGAAAATATTTATTTTATGTGGATATAAATGATGAATATATGTATTGTGGTTATAAATGAAGGAATTAATGCTGAGGTGTTTTATCGGTATTTTATCGGAATAGAGGTTTTGAAAATCGTCCGTATGTGGATTTCGGTCATTTTTCGTTTGGAATTTAGAAAAACTTAAACTTACAAATTTGTAGAGAATTTAATTTCCTATGGAATAGACATGAGATTCAGATTTTTCTAATAAAAGGGCTATTTATTATGAATTATTGAAGTTCCAGAAATAAATGTTTTTATTAAAAATATGGCGGGCCCCACTTTTGGTTGGTGAGAAATAAAATGTGCTGGAATTTATTTTCAAAAGTGGTGGGCTTGAATAGTAACAGGTAAAGCCATCAGGTAGCAGGTTAGTCTGCTATGGCGTTCTAAGCATTTTTATATAAGTAGGGTGCTTAGTTAGAATTGAAAATCACACCAGAAACAAGTTTTCTCTCTTTCTCTCTCTATATTATCGAGCGTATTTTGTGAGTGTTTAGATACTTTATGAGTTGCTATTCATCAGTGCAAGTTTCCTTCAGCCTTATGCCGATATTTCGATCAGAAGTACTGTTATTTTGAGGTAAGGGATGTTATTTTCTTCATAATGATGTTATTCTTTCAATATCATTATACCGAAATATTGGTATAGATTTTATTGTGGAATTTCTACCTTTTTATGTTGGGGTTACTATTCACGTATACGACACTATTCACGTATACGGCACTATTCACGAATACGGCACTATTCACTGAAAAATAAAATTTTCTCCTTTTTGTCCAAGATGTCTATTATGGTTACTATCTTTGATTGTATCCATGTTTTGATCTTTATTCTTGAATTTTGCTCCACAATTGATTATTATAAGGTATTTTTGAACTTGGATAAACTAAAGTATGAATCCCTAATCTTTGATCTTTTATCTCACTCGATTCGTTTTCTTTAAGATATTTTTCATCATCCTCAGTCCTAAATGATGATATTACTGAATATCATTGGCCTGTAGTGCAAAGATGAATGATTAACTGATGAATATCTTTGGCCCGTGAGTAAAGAGATGAACAGTGTTGAGATGAACATGACTAATCGGTGATATAAATGAATATCTTTGGCTTCAGTAGTGCAAAGATGAATATTTGATTCAAGATGTATATCGATTGATGTTACATGGATAAAATATTGATGATGGACTTTTAAATCTTAGAAGATAGTAGAATTCTTTCTACTGACTCTTCTAATAGATTGTTGTTTCACCGCAGCTTGTTGATCTAAAACTTGTTGTCTATTATATTTTATCGTATTTTTCATGTTGAAGACTAATGATAAATTGTTGTATATTATCTTAGTCATAATATTCTTTGCTGGGCTAGTTGAGCTCACCCTTTTCCTTTTTGTTCCATTTTTCTTCTCAGGAGGTGAGAACATAGCAGGAACTAGCCGGGGTATGGAGTGATGGTTCATGATAGTTGTTTTAGTAGTCCTCACTATTTTATAAAATAGTGTATCAATAATTGTAATGAGGACTCCTTTTGAGTTTGTATACTCTCTATTAGACAATATTTGTATTCAAACTCATAATATATGTGTTGTCGTATTTTGCACGACAATTGTATTGCTGAGGTTGTATTTGTTTCTGTACCATGTATTTGGCGACTCGAAATGGGTGATGTATACATATTTTGGGGGCGTCACATTCATAATCTACCATTTTGGTTATTGCAGTAGGATATTCATGGCTAGACATAGCGGTGGAGGTCGCCGAGGTGGTGGGCGATCCGACACTGGAGACGGTAGCCACAATGGAGGCTCTTCTTCAAGCGCTAGTAAGTTATCTTAAATAAGATTTAAATATATCTCAAGCTGCCTTAGTTTATGTTTATTGACTCAGTTAAATACAATTATTACATATGCACCTCGTCGATGACACCGAGGGACGAACCTCGGTATATTTGGTCGTCCACCAGCAGTGCCACTTATAGTACTGGTGGATGTCGCTTCTGAACAGTAAGTGTTAATATATTGTTAATATTTTTGTCACTTATTGTAAACACAATTCACATAACACATATTGTTATATTTTTTTCTGTAGTATACTAGACCCGGTGGCTAAGCACACCCTACACGCGATCTGTTTGACGCATCTCCCGAGAGGGGGCATGCGGTTCAACTTGTATGCGCGATACGATGCCACCTTTATGCAGACCATCTTGCAGGAGTTTCACGTAAGTTAAAGCATATTATATTAATTACTATATAGTTGTATTAGGATGACAAAATCAATTGTTCCTAATTTTTAAACTTTTGTTATAGGTTTATTATAGATTTGACCCGAGCATCTCTCAGTCAGCTGGCGATAATGTGAATGTTTCACATGTCATTATGAATTACTTTGGCTGGCAGTATGAGATGCGACAGAGGGCAGCCCGGGCAGTTGAGGACCAGCCCGGGACCACCATCAGAGATCACCTGCCTCGCATAGTCTCTGATTTAGCCTGGGAGGCTATATGTGGGCATTGGGATGCTGATGACTTCAAGAAAAAGTCTGAGCAGACGAAGAAGAACCGTGTTCAGCTCCAGATAGTACACACAACTGGTTCTCAGTCGTTCAAGGAGACGAAGATGATAAGTGCGTTGTATTTAGTTATTTAGTTGTCAAATTCTCACACAAATACTTAATACATGTTTTATGAATATTTTTATTAGGCCTTGAGGAGGATCTTAGGCCGAGATCCTACCATTTTAGAGTTTTGGGATCGAGACCACACGCCTAAGGCCGAGCGTGCTTTGTCTCAGGCAACTTTAGCTATACAGGTAAAACTCATCTTACTATTTAGCTTTTAGTTTTAATCGTAAATAAAATGATATAATTAACATACGTATACAAAATAAATTATAGAATCGATTTTAGAGGCTTCAGATGAGCGTATAGCTGAGCTGGAGGCTATTAGGAGGGGTTCTGAGCAGTTAGATTCTGCCACCCCTCTTCCCGATATTGTATTAGATCGGGATGGGGAGCTGAGACTATGGATCGCGTCTCAGGATCACCCTACTAGCAGTACTGGTAGATATCGAGTATTGGGTCTGCCGAGGATACCCGCATATACACTTCCTGGAGGTAATATTTTTTATGTTTCACGAACTTATCACATTATATAAATTATTATTATTAATCGAATTTGTATTTTTTTTTGGCTCCAGCCAGCGCCATCGTCCGAGAGCACATGTCGAATCCTCATATACACAGCCGGCTTGACGATGAGAGATCTTCCTACGGCCGATAGGGCCGTGGTTTGATAGAGTTCAGATCGATCCGATCTTTTGGCATCAGCAGTTTCCTACCAGTTCTAGTCTTCACCAGATTGCTCATGATAGTATAGCAGGGGCCTCCGTAGAGAGTACGTGATTACCGCAGGAGTAGTTTGACGCTTTCAGCGGCAAAATGCTCCGGATAGTGATTACCCTCTTGGAGGAGGCTTTTCGTCCGCCCTCGCCTACTCAAGTATTCTTATTATTTATGTTTTTTTTCAATTAAGGCTAGCTTGTTAATTCTCACACACACACGTATATATATATATATATATATATATATATATGGACTAATGATTTATATTTTTGCAACAGGATGATGATGGCGAGCTGGATCATGCGATGACGAAATGTGGACGGATTACATTAATTTCCATACACCGTAGCAAATATTGCTCACCACCTCGCCTCTATGATAATACTTTTACTAGTTTATAGTTCATTTGGATTCATGCGGCTGGACCCCGTGGGACCCGTAGTCTTGAAGTTTGTTCCTTCTTTCGTCTGTATATCTTTCAATCCGGGAAAAGTTTAGATATGTACCCAAATATTCCAGAAAGCTTTTATCTATTGCTGCGAAATGAATTTGAGTCTAACTGATTTTGAGTCTGGGAAGATGAAACAATTAGCCGAGAGGTATCTTCCGGTTCCCGAGGGTGGTCAGCTGGCTCGTCTTGGGTAGTTTCCAATTCGGAGATTGCTGTGGTGGCTTCTTATGACCTCATCCTCAGCTTTACGGTCCTCGTTTGAACCATGCTATGTACGGGGTTGTCTTCGGGGTAAAATTATGCCTTTTCCCTTTAGCGGGGTTATCTCCGGGGTGAAATTACGGTATTACCCTCATGCAAGGTTAGTAAAAGGAAATAAAATTTCGATTGTCTACAGGATGGCTAGCTTAATTGTCTTGGCCTTTTAAAGAAAACCAAAAGTTGGGGAGTATAATTTTCATATGACATCTCTTACTAATTTAACCATGTCACTAATGGTTAACTAACCATCCACAATTAAGCTAACTCAAGTAAACAAAATAATGTCTAAAGGACTTGTTTGGTTAAAACTGTAATACCCGCTAATTTTAATAAATTATAATATTAAGAATAAAGATTGTTTGCATATTTATTTGAATATAAATATATATATATAGTATCGGCATGTGTTATGATAAGTAGTGTAATTGATTAAGCAGGTGATAATTAAGCAATAAAGCAAAAGTGATGAGAAGCTTAGTTTAAGCTTATGGAATTATGCCTAGTGTGGCAAGGTGGTGATATGAGAAAGTACTACTTTAATTAGTGATGAAATTAATTAGTACTATTAACAAATAAATAATTTCATAATGTGATTGACTAGTTTCTATTACTATTCATTAATTATAATGGATAATAGCATGTAAGGAGAAATCTTATATATAAGATTTTTCATTCAATATAAAATGAGGTGTGACAATTGGAATGTAAATAATTATTATATAAACACTATATGACAAAAGTAAGCTTGACTTAAGTAATTAACCAAGTTGTATGAAAAAGTCTTATGTGACATCAAGATGTGTGTGGGAGTAATTAAATGGGTATTTTAAACTTATGAGAGAAAATGACTTTGATTAAACAAATAAGCAATATTAAATGATTATTTTAATATCTATGTAAAATTGGAATAATGAATGTTATGGAAAGTTATATTGGTACCCAACTAATGTATATACTAGTCTAATGTAAATATTATTTGAAATAAATCAATGTACATGGATTATATAATTTTAAGTGTAATGTATGAGTGGGTGTATATGTATGCTCATTTGTGGACAAAGTGTAAAATAAACCTATGTATGCTAATAGTAATATGAAGTGTTGAGTATTAGTAATGTCCCAAAATCATAGTCCCATTTCAAAAAGTTTCAGCCGTGTGTGGCTAAAAGCCTAGGGCTCAATACTTGTTGAAAACCAAGAGGGAAATGATGACTGTGGGAAGGGGAGAAGATGGAGTTGGTGAAGCTTTTTCACCAACCTCTTGTTGCACAATGGTTCCTTTAATCTTCCATGGAAACAATCCTTAGAGCTAAATCTCCAAATGGACAATACTCCCTCTATAAATAGAAGTTCCCCCCTTAAATGTGAATTGTTGATTTCTCTAAGAATTTCTAATAGGAGTGTAAGTGTTGTTGAGCTTATACAATCTGCAAAGTGAAGCTAGAGTAGCAATTCAACTCCATAAAAGGTATTAGCCCTCTATATGTTCTTACATTCATGTTTTGCAAAGTTCTTAGAAAAGTACAAAAATACTTGTTTTGAGTTGAAAAGTTTATGGTTGAAGCATGCTATAATGTGTAAATTGATGATAGACATTGTTAATGTGGTTAAATACGAAATCAACGAAAGTTAAACCAAGTAAATTGGTCAAGTAACGAATCCGTAATAAAGAGAATTGCTAAATGTGTTAAACTTTGGAAAAATGGCAAAAATCTTGAATTGATCCTTGAATTTAATTGTTTGTATGTTTGGAAGTGTTAGAAGCATGCTAGGGATGTTTTGTAGCAAGTTTATATCAATTATACATCATTACATTGCTGTTTGGATGGTTTTTGGGTTGAAAATTGCATAGTAGCTCGAAGCAGGGATGCATATGTTCAGTAAAAGGTTAGCCATGATCATTATGCTTACACGGGGGTCATGCAGTATATAAGGCCCGCCCCAACGGGGAGATGTTAGCAGTGGACATGCCCGCCCCGGTGAGGGCTCCTGAAGTATAAATGCCCACCCCGGCGGGGGGGGGGAGGGGGGGTGCTGTAGTAACTTAAAATTTTGTTTTGATTGTTGCTACAAGAAGACTTAAACTAACTTAACTTAACTTAAAGAGCATACATAATCCTTAAACATGTATCAATGCATGTTGCAAGATGTTCTAGTAGGTTTATAGTTGAATTATAACCTTTTGAAAGAAAAGTTATACGCCTTTTTGAATCTAACCTTGTGAGCATGTGTTTATAGCTTAATTAGTCTTGTAAATACACATGAAATGTGGACTCTAAGTATTTAGGGTATAACCCTAAGCTCAAGTCATGGCTCAACCCTAGCCAAGCCACTCCAAACCTTGGATCAACCTTGACTCAACCCTTGGCTCACACTTAGCGAAGCCTTTCAATTCTTAACCAAGCCATACAAACCCTAAGCTTAGTTAGTCCAATTAAATCAAGTTGGATATTTTCTTTTCTAATTAGATTTTTCTAACTTTCTCGATTACGTCTCATAATCCGCTCGGTTAGCTGAAAACCCAATTTTTCGATTTTCGAAAATTCTACTTCACCACTCGTCCTCATTTCCCTAATAAACGCTATGTCGTTATTCAAAAGGTCAAAATAAAAGAAGAGGCGTTTTTAGTTTGAATAGTGTTTTTAAGTCTTTTCTCGAGAAAAGTTATTTTCCACGTACAACCTTCAAACACTCAAAAACACTCACAAAACACATCGAGGTCATAATACGACCATAAGTTACATAAAACACAAATTGTCCGTAAAAATCTCATTTTGTTAGATAATTTCTTATAAATCTTATTTATAAAGATGTTTGATCATTGCGATCATTACACATACACATCATACAATGAATTGGATAACGCATTTAAAATGTATCATTTCACAAGAAGTCATCTTGTTCTCATTTTATTTGATTCTGCATTTTTGTCGATGTCTCATTTTCTTTTTCTTCCATTTTCTATTCATTTAGCACATGAGAGAGTTGTAATGTCGTTAAGCAAAAATACATTTTGTTCTTCCAACGTCAAAGGAATAATTCATCAAATTTCTCGAGTTTGTTAATTTGATTCAAGCTAGTTATTTTTTGCATTGTTATCCTTCATTGTTATTATAGTCTTAAAATTGTTGTAACCCGCTTTGTAGTTTGATGTAGAACAACAATATTACCATCTGAATCGAATGGTTGACCGTTTTTTCCTTAATACTATATTCACTCCTAACTTTTTTTAGATAGGGTTATTGCGAATTTAGTCTCCCAAGATAAGACAGACCCAGATTTTACTCTGTACTAGAATTTATTGTGTAGAAACAAATTTAGTGAAAAATTATAAATGAGAGAGAAGAAAATTATAGCAAGAAAAATAATAATATTTTTTCTAAGAACTTGAGAAGGATTTAGAATAATTGAACTACTTGTTTTGGGTAGATTTAAAACATATTTATAAGTTTCCAAATACCCCTTTGAAGAGGGATGTTGAATTCCAAACATCCCTTTGAATTTGTTCACCCCTTAATTTAATGTTGTTACTTGTCTCTTTCTAACCGTTTAACATTTTTAATCCGTTGGCATTTTTCTAACTGTTGCAATGTTAGTTGACATCTTTAAAAAAATAAAATGTTAGTTCGTTGGCATTTTTCTAACCAATAATTCTAGGGGGACATTGAAGTAGCGACATTTCTAGCGACAATATTTTTTTTTGGGTTTTTTTTGTAGTACCTCTTAAAAATGTATAATATTTATTCCAATTGAAATTTTTGTAAAAAATAGTATTTTAGGTGTAATTTGGATACATATAAAAAATAGGGTTGTACAGTCTGTACAGACCTTATTTCTTGTATGTATCCAAATTACACCTAAAACACTGCTTTTTATAAAAAAAAATTCAATTGGAATAAATTCTATATATTTTTTGAGAGGTACTACAAAAAAAAAACCAAAAAAAAAATGTCGCTATTCAATTTCGCGGTAGAATGACTCTTTTCTAACTATTACAATGTTAGTTGGAATCTTTAAAAAATAAAATGTTGGTTGGCATCTTTAAAAATAAAATTGTTAGAATGTTGTTGCCGTTACTTAACATTAAGATTCTTTTCTCATAACTAATTGAACCAATTCATTTGTTAGGTATATAAAAAGCATGTAATATATTTATTATATATTTGAAAATATCCAACATGCAAGCCTAATCAAATCACAATTCAATGGTCAAGGCATGGTCTGATCTGGCAAGCTTAAGTCAACGACATGAACTAGCCTAACCTGATCAAAATCTAGTTGGCTCAGGCCAAACCAGGCTGACATGTTGTGCATGTTATCTTGAAAACTTTATTTTGAGAACGATGAGAGTAATTATTTATGTCTTTGGAACTACAAGACTAAAAAAACTTGTACTCCAAAAGTATGCCTACGAGTGCAATAAATCTTGTTCATTAAAAAAATGTCAAAATTAATTCTACTTATGTATTTTGTGGTCATTTAGAAACTTAATCTTTTGTTGTCAATCAAAAATAGTAGTAGTTAATAGTTGATTATTGTCAAATATAATTTAAGCCACCGAACAGGCTGAAATTTTCAATGCTCCTATAAAAGCTAATACTTGCCATATAGCTTCTAGCTTTCAAATGCAATTGATTCCTTATCTACTATAGTAAGAACAAAAAGCTTCCTACAAAGTTCATGCTTCAAGTATCTACTTTTTTTAATTAATTACTTAATTACCAATTGGAACATTTAAATCTTTTAAAGTAATCATTAATCAATAACCCCATTTAAATCTTTTAAAGTAATCATTAATCAATAACCCCCCATTCACACATCTTCCACTTATTAGAAGAAAATGGAGGGGAAAAAAAGAAAAGAAAGAAAAGATGGAGGGGGGGGAGGGAGGGGAGGGAGGGGAGGGGAGGGGGGGGGCTGGAGGCTTATTTTCTTTCTTTTGGCTATGCCTTGTGTGAACATGGTTTAGCAAGTTTAAGAAGGAAGAATAAGAATCAAGGGAGATAAAGGTGGGGGTTGGGGTGGTGGTGGTGGACCTGGTGGGGGGTGGCGGTGAGGCCCTTGAAATCATGGCAGATTTGATATGATTGATATTTATGCGCATGCTAACTATAGTAAAGTATTCTGGTGACTGTTTCTCTTTCTAATTTTTTTTTCTATTTCTACTTTTTTAAAATCGATAGCGGAATTGATGTTTGGTAAATGTTTTTGCTTTGAAAAATGTCGAAAGTAAAATTAATTTTAGCAGTAAAAAAATAAATAAAATAACATAAATAAATAAAATTACTTATTTAATTTTGACAACAATAAAAGTCATTCCAAGGTTAATGCATGGAATCTTATAACAAATTTTGAAATTATAACTCTTCATAAAATACACTAAAATTAACTTTAAAATATTGTTATTAAAAAAAATATTATTTAATTTTGTTTTCACTAATGAAATCATTAATAACAAAAACACAGTCAACAAAAATATAAAAGAAACATGAAAGTACAAACAGTTATCAAGTGAATTCTTTAGCTTTTTTTTAGGGAATTGTTAAATCCACAACACTTTTTTGTTATCTCTACAATAAAAGTGTCGCTGTAGATGTATAACGATGGTGAAAACGATAGCTATAGGATCTATAGCGATACTTTTGTTGTGAAAATAATATTTTTTGTTGTGGATTTAACCGTTCCTTTTTTTCTTGTTGTGGAATCCATTTTCAAAAGCTGTATTCTCCCTTTATCTGGAAATATAAGAATCTCATTTGATTTTTAAATTGTTTTTTCTTCTCCTAGTATGTTTATTTTGGACAAACATAAAACCATAGTTTACTAAAAACCATTCACTCCACATAAAATATCGCATTTATAAAATTACAAATATTAATGACATATTTTTGTTCCATATTTTTTATAAAATATTAAATTGTTAGTTTAGTAGTTTTGACATAATAATAAATTATGATGACTAACTTAAAAACATTTTATTATTTTATATTATTATTAATAAAAAAGATTCTTTTTATAAAACAAAAAATTACATTAAATAGGACTCTTTTCATCGAAAAGAGTTACAGAGAAGGTAAAACTCATCCTATATTTTTAGAAAAATAATATATATTGCTATTTTATATGATAATTTTTTTAGTGCGAATTGCATAGATAACTATAGATGATAATATTTTTACGATATATTTAATATAGTGAGCTAATTTTATAATTTTATATAATTCAATGTATTAATATATATCACAATCGGTAAAAATCTTTCATAATATATAGGAGCACTTATTTTTTTATCCGGCTATTACTATAGAAGAAAATGGATCCGGTTAGCATGAAGTTTATATTTTTGGTAAGTTGGTCACTTGTTCAATAGAATAACGACATACATAGAGTCTCGCCTGCGTGTCAGCACTATATTGGCCAATTGACCAACTTACTCAAAAATAAACTTAATGCTAATCAGTTCTGAAGAAAATATAGTTATTTGAGCCTTGCAAATGAGTGGAACGGTGAAAAGTGAAATGCCATTATTCATCTCTTATTTTCTTGTATGACTTTATAAATACTACTTGTTGGGACACGCGTTGCATGTGTAATTCATATTTTATTGATAATTAAATTTTAATTTTAAGAATAAAATAAAAGTATTGCTAAAATTATAGGTTGAAATATGAAAATTTTTAAATTTAGGAACTGAATTTTAGAAATAAATATAGTCAGACCAAAGAGACCAAGCGAGTGCTCCCACTTTATATATAGATTATATTTCAAATTCAGGATTTAATGTTAAGCAAAATATATGTAAAATTATATTTAAATTTGTCTATAGCAAATCTTAATATAGTATTTTACAAAGTTAAAAATAAAAAATAAATAAAAAGAAAAACAACTCATTGTGTGAACAAAATAGTACTACCATTTAGAACGCTCAATTTGGTCATGAATTCATGATAAAGATGGTCATACCAAAGGGCATAAAATCAAATCCCCCATCATTAGACCTTGACCAGAAAAAAAAAATTGATAAAAAGGAAAAAGGAAAAAGGAAGAAGGAAGAAGGAAGAAGGAAGAAGGAAGAAGGAAGAAGGAAAAAGGAAGGATTTTCTGAAAACATCAAAAACTTGTGCACATTTGAATAGGTCCAATCCCTCCTGACCTCCTCCAAGGTTTGAAACAAGTACAAGAACCGTGTTTCTCTAAATTATGGTAGTGTTTGTTTATCTTTTTATATTTTTTAATAGTTTCATATTTGATTTGATAAGAAAATAAAGTTATTTGATAAAATTTTATTTATTTTTGATCGTCTTTTAATCGTAAGAGAAATATATAAATCTAAACTATTAAGAGTTGTCTTTTAATGAAAAATTGAAATACGTGGAGTCTTTATAAATATTTTATTCTCTCCATTCCAAATTTTAAGATCATTATTGAGTTTTGAAAAGTCAATTTGAGATATTTTTAAATTTAAAAGTCATTCAGATGTTTTATACTTTTTAGTTACCAAATAGTTTTTTAAGTTTATATATTATTTTACTTAGATAATTTAATTTATTAAGATATATTAATCATTTATATCTTAATTGCTCAACTTTATCAAACATAGCCTAAAATTGGTAGTGACTATTGTAACGTTCTCGTTTTTAATTGTGCAAGTTCACATGTTTAAATCTACTTCAATATAGACGCTACAAATTAAGAGTAATACTTGTTGGAAATAGGTTTGACAAAATAAATATTAAAGCATTTTGAGGTTTAATTTATTGTAGTACCCACATTTCGAAAATGTCGGGTTTTTGCACAAATGCGTTCTCCTCAACGAGGAGTATAATATGGTATATTTATGTGTTCAAATCCATTAAGAATTGAATGAGAAAATTGACTCCAAAGTCACATACTTGAAATGTTTTAAATTGTAAAAGTCTCACATGGGGCATTAGTGAGAAAAATGAAGTCTTTATGTGACAATCCCAAAATAGGTACATTCCATCCAACCCATTCTGAGTCGTCAAATACATGGTACAGAAAACAACTACAACTTTATTACAACAATTGTCATACAAAATACAACAACTCATGTGTTGTGAGTTTTGATACAAATATATATATCAACTATGACTCTTGACACCAACTTGGGTAGTACGTCACCGTGACATCTTACATAAAGGTATAGTCAAAAACCTGCTTTTAAATTAAAATCTTTGGGAAGTGCTCAAGAAACCTTCGTATACGGGGAGGCCACGCGCCTAGGTTATGATAGATATCATATGGCCACGTAATTATCCTCGTCAATCTAATAGACCCCAAAGAAAAACGAGAAGATTACTATCATATTCTTTGTAATGGTGAGTCTTCTCTTGACATATCATTATCTCCACTGTCTCTAATTGAGAATTATACTTCAAACAAACATCAAGATCATATAGGTAGTGCGCGTACATATACTCAGTAAGTGGATGTGCACAACCTTGTCTTATGATGACACGAGGTTGTATGTCATTAGACATCTTGTATGATAGTGACAAAACACCTTTCCAACATTGGGTTCGCCTCACCCTATATGATTCACCAAATATAACTACTAAAAGATGTATACAACACACTTGTCTATACTGTTTAGGGAGAACTCCACAGCTAGAGACCACCGTTCTATTCCCTTGTTACCCCCGCTCGACCCAGCTACACTCTTATTACCTGAAAGGAATTGTGAAGCAAAAGGGTGAGCACAACTAGCCCATTAAAGAATATTATGACTAAAGATAATTAAATTATCAATAGCCTTCATCAGTAATAAATCAGAGATTTAGAACATATGGTAGATGATAATACTTTTCAACCATAGTTGCAGCGGAACGAGCAATCCATTAGAAGAGTCAAATAGACCATAAAGTCTATTATCTTCTCCATGTTAAAAGTCCACCAATAATGTTTTATCCCTGTAATATCAATCAACAATTCCTTTTCACAATTATGTGAATAACTCATAATCATAATTGTAATTCTAAATTTCCTCTTCACATCCAGGACGAAGATAATTTTCATCACATGTCTTTACCTAAAACATCAAAGATCATTGTTATACCAAATCACAGTTCCTGTTTATAATCATACTAACAATTTCATCTTTGCACTATGGCCAAAGATATTCATCAACAGACCATCTTTGCACTACAGGCCAAAGATATTCAACAACAGGTCATCTTTTCACTACGGGCCAAAGATATTCATCAACAATTCATCTTTGCACTACATGCCAAAGATATTCAATAACAGTTCATCTTTGCACTACGGGCCAAAGATATTCAACAACAGTTCATCTTTGCACTACAGGCCAAAGATATTCAATAACAGTTCATCTTTGCACTACGGGACAAAGATATTTAACAACAGATCATCTTTGCACTACATGCCAAATATATTCAACAACAGTTCATCTTTGCAATACATGCCAAAGATATTCATCAACAGTTCATATTTTCACTACAGGCCAAATATATTAATATCTCAAAGAAATATATAATCATTTCAAAATCTATATAAACCATAATTATAACCATGTTGATCAATTCACCTTTGCACTTAAGCTAAAAATATTCAATTGTAAATTCAATGGTCATGATCATACCAAATAACGATTCAACTTTGCACTCATCGCCAAAGAGAACCCGTAGTCATGATCATACCAATAATCTACCCATCTTTACACTCAAGTCAAAGAGAAATTTCATCACCAGGATTATAAAAATGTTATATACGATAATAAAAACAATATTATCAAAACATGGATTCAATCAAAGATAATAACCATAATAGACATCTTGGACTAAAGAAAAATTTCATTTTTCGGTGAATAGTGTTGTATTCGTGAATAGTAACCCTGACACAAAAAGGTAAAGTTTCACAATAAAATCCATATCAATATTTATAACACCTTAATCCAAATGTTATAAATTACTTAATAATATCAAAATCTTAATATTATTAATATTACAACAATATTTAATACTTTCTTAAACTTATAAACAATTTATTTAAATTATTTACACTTTACTAATTAATGCATTTAATCATCATAAAATGCCAAACTCATAAGATTTCACCACCAATAACCAAAACCCTCATCAAAAATCTGCATATACCACATATATGATTCTCAAGCCATAAAATCATATTTTCCAATCCCTTCTCATAACATATTTAATTCATTCATTCATAACTAGTCTATTTTCATGAAAAATACCAAATCAGTTTCAAAAATATTTTTTTTCTGGGATTTAGCAGAATATAGTCCCATATTGAACATATATTTTTCTAAGAATTTTTAAAATTCATTTACTATTTTTCATATGACCAAAACCACCGAATATTTAGACATTTATCATAAATTGTACTTTTATCCAAAAATTTCTGAAATTCACAGTAGTAATCGATATTATATAGATGTACTCCCAATACAAATTTCATCAATTTTGGAGTTAACCACAAAGAGTTATAAGTGGTTACTTTTAAAATAGTCTTTTCTCATAAAATTCACAACTCTTAATCTATACATCCAAAATCGCCATTTTGGACACAATCAAGAAAACTAATCAATTTATCATTTCAAATTTTTCCGAATTTTCAAAGGTCGGAAAAATTACTAACCGAAAAACATAACAACCCTTAAAATCCCTTTACTATCCCTTACCTCAAAAGAAGCAAAGACTTCCATTTGGATATCGGATATGACGCTGAAGGAAACTTGCACTGATGAATATCAACTCACCAAGTATCTAAATACTCACAAAATACACTCAATAATCTAGAGAGAAAAAGAGAGAAAACTTATGAATTCTAGTGTGATTTTTAATTATAACTTAGCCCTCTATTTATAGGAAAATGTTAGCACGCCGAAGCAGACTTGACCTACTACTTGATGGCTTTACCTGTTACTATTTCATCCACCAAAAATCAGCCATCTCCCCCAACAACCAAGAGTGGGGCCCACTCAATTCTAGAATTTTCCACCAAAACCTAATTTCTAATCTCGCCACCTCTTAAAATTCATAACAAATTATACGCTCATTTTTAACGGTTCAAAATTTGTGGACATATACTCAACTTATATATGTATAACATATCCAAAAATTACAACGATCCAACGATCGGATTAAATATTATAACTCACATAATAAAGCTGTAAGAACACCGATTTGTTCTTTTAATACATCCAATCCAATTAAATACTGATAAAATACCTCAAAATTAATTCCTTCATTTATAACTACATAAATAAATCTATCATTTATATCCACATCAAATAAATATTTCCTTATAATATAAATCAATAATTAATTATTCACAAATAAAATTACAGAATCACAATAATGACAACCAGGAAGTTCCCAAGAAAGAGGGGATTTCCGATAAGGATTTCTCCTTATTGGCGCGCAATTAGGTGACCAAACCTCTCATTGACAGAACTTTCTAGACATTGCCAATAATGCTATCTAATAATATTATTCAAATAATATGAATTATTGATCTGATAATGGAGATACTGTGCATTACTGTGTGCTACTGTGCAACAACGCGTATTACTTTATTTTACCAACCGGGTATTCCAACAGTGTTAACGTTAACGATTACGCCGTTATTTATAAAAACTCAATTTTGTCGTTTTCTTCATCCGACAATTATTCTGTTATGGGGGCCCACAAATGGTTACGCCGTCGTACGAATATTCCCCGACAGAAAGAATATTCCACGACCAAACGAATATTCCCCGACAACAATGAATATTTTATAACCACTTGCGTATTTTGAAAATAATTTCATATATCACCCTTAACTTTGCTTTTTATCAATTTAACCATTTACTGAATAGAAAAATTGAATACTTTTATTTCATAAAATTCGGGGTCTTACACTTTATATATGGGATGTTTGCTCAATGGGAAGGGCCCCAAGGGGCACCCCACTTTTGTGAAAGGGAGAGGACCTAGCCAAGGCTTGGTTCAAACCCACACGCGCGCGTCGCTGTTCGTCCGTTCGGTCGGTCCGGGTTTGGTTCTTATTAGATTTTGTTTAAGTTATTATCAATACTACGTAGTTTTGATGCGTGCCAACAGTAATAAACTGCTTATTTGGTGTATAAATTAATCTATCTCAAGCGCACTAAAACAAAGATGAAAATTTTCCTCCCGCTCGCAAAAAATTTCATCTCCGTCCCGCTCTCAAGTAAAGATACTTTCCCGTTCTGCACTTCAATATTTTCTCGTTCCGTTCTGCAACAATCGTTTTCCCGTTTCTATTTGTAAGTATATTCGTGCACCATTTTCATGCTTCATTTATAAAGTTCAGTACATAACATAGAAATTGGTTCAATGTGTTCTTAATTGTGAAGTGCTTCTAATTAAGAACTTGAAATCCGTTTTATCTTGGGAAGCAATTATTCAATTAATCATTAGCACTTGTGAGGGAATAAATTTTCTTTAAGGAGACTTTGTGAATTCAAAGGACTCGGATTTATATGATTTTCATTTTATAATTGGTTTCTGTTTTATTTAATTTTTTTATCTATATATATTAAATAATACTTTATATTACAGAAAATAATCTTAAAGCAAATTTACATTTTCTCGTAATTAAAGTATTATTTTATATGAATGTAAAATAAGTTTTTTATATATATATAACATTCTCAAAAATTATTAACATACTTGCTTTTGCATGTTAACTCATGTATATATTTTAATACATAGTAATCGGAAATTTAGTGTATGTTAATACATGTTAATATAAAGTATTCTTATTATTAGATATATTACGTAAATATTACATATATTACATGTTATTAATTTATATATTTTGTTATTATATATAATACATATTAACTGATTTATATATATTCTCATTATTGTTTGCCTTTAATGCTTTATTTAGTTTGCATGTTAATATACATAATATTCTCGTTATTGTTTGCATATTAATATAACAGTTTATTTTGTTTACACGTTAATATATACTATTGTGTTAACATAAAGAATATTCTGCAAAACAAATTTGGAAACAAAAATTTGTTACATCTTGTACAAACAGAAATTTGTTTCTGTTTATTGACAATTGTCTTCTTTGTATAACAGAAATGACATCAACTAGTACCATTCCTGCCGTGAGTATGTCTCATGGAGAGAAGCCTGAAAGGTTCAATGGAACGAATTTCAAGCGTTGGCAACAAAAAAAATGCTATTCTATCTAACAACATCAAATTGGTACTTGCTTTCTATAAGAGGACCGTCTCTACTCTTGTTGAAGGAGAAACCGACAAGGAAAAGGTGGCCGCAGCTGATGCATGGAAACATGCGATTTCCTTTCAGAACTATGTGATGAATGGTTTAGATAATACATTATATAATGTATATTGTACAATTCAAACTGAAAAGAACTTTGGGAATCTTTAGACAAGAAATATAAAACTGAAGATGTTGGCATGAAGAAATTCATAATCGGTAGATTTCTTGATTATAAAATGGTAGATTCTAAAGCAGTTATCACTCAGGTTCAAGAATGTCAAGTAATTTTACATCACCATACTTATCACAACCGAAGATATAGATAACCATACTTATCAAAAATGAAGATGTAGATAATCAACCTTATCACAACCGAAGATATAAACAAACAACCTTATCACAACCGAATATATAGAGAACCAACCTTATCACAGCCGAATATACAGAAAATTGAGTTAACCTTATTATAACCGAAGATAGATAAATAACCAACAAAACACCAATAAATTCTGTTCCAAATAACTGAACATCCAATCGAACAACAATTATAAAGTTCGTTCCGACAAACTAGACGTATTCGTTCCGAAGAACTATATAAATGTTTGTGTTGACCATTCGGGAGGACGGTGGTCCGCCCCGAAGGATATTTGTAAGACCCCAACTTTTTATGAATAAAGATTTAATTTCTCTAATTATTATTTTGAATAATAAGGTGTTGATTTGATATAATGCTATAGTTATAGGTAATATGTGCAAAGTTTGCAAAGTAAGCAAGTTGTCATAAAATATTCGTTTTGTCGAGGAATATTTGTTTTGGTCGGGGAATATTCTTTTTCGTCGAAATATTCGCATTTATTTACAATCATCATCAGGACCACATAACGGAATTATCGCTGGATATATATAAATGACAAAGAATAACTTTTTAATAAAAAATAACGGCAAAATTTTTACCGTTAACTGTTGAAATACCCAGTGATAAAAGTACAGTAATACGCGTTATTGCACAGTAGTACACAGTATTGCACAATATCTCTAATTATTGATTCTTACGTAAGAAGTCACTCAGTATTCAATAACTGCCACAGTAGTTGCTACATAGTATCTCATATCATTAATTCAATAATTATTATAGTTACATCTGCACAATATTTTATATTATTTGAATAATATTATTAGTTAGCATTATTGGCAATGTCTAGAAAGTTCTGTCGAGAAAAGGGTTAGGTTATATAATTGCGCGACAATAATGATAAATCCTTATCGGAAAGCCCCCTCTTTCCTGGGAATGATCTGGTTGTTAATATTATAAGCTTATAATATTAATTGTGAATAATTATTATATGGTGGATATTGGTCAATTTTGATATAAATGAAGGATTCAACATGAAATATTTGTTGAAAGTTTGGCATATTTTTCTATGAAATCACAATTACCTTCAAAAATATTCATTCAAAAATATTATTATAATATATTATAATTATTTAAATAATAATATTATATATATAAGCATGTGATTAAAATGACGGAAGTGAGCAAATTGTATTTGAATGCTTTGTTTTCAAAAGCAGTGTAGCATTGTCCTTTTTTTTCCTAACTTGATTAGTTGAAATTTTCTCCTGCATTCATTTCCAAAGTGTGGGCCTTCAACCAATAAGCATATGCAAGAAGTTAGGCGGAGAAAAAAGTTTGGCAGAGTTGGGCATATTTATTTGATTTTCCTCCGAGGTTGCACTATAAAAGGGGAGGCAACCTCCTTCCTAAACACACTAAAAATCTCAAGAATTCCTACTGCAATATTGTGAGTATTTCTCTTGAGTATAAGAATACTTTGAGTGTAGCTTTTAGTGCAAGATTTTCACAAGATAATATCCGATTTTCAGTCAAATCTAGTTTTCCACTAAGGTAAAGGATATTATTTTATTTCAATACTCGTAAGAAATATAATTTTCTTTTATACTCCATATTATGTAAGTGATATTATTTTATTTTATATTCTTAAATTTAAACTTACTATGGTAAGTATTGCTTCTATAATTCTTGAAATGATTAGAAATTCCTTAAGAATTGTGTTTCATCTAATATCATTTCACTAGAATATTAGTTTGAACTTTCTTATTAAATTTTAATCTTTTCATTTCAGGGTACTATTCATGGGTACTATTTATATGGTACTATTCATGGGCACTATTCATACGGTACTATTCATGGATACTATTCATACGATACTATTCATACGGTACTATTCATGAGTATTATTCACAACATAATTTAATTTTCTTTTCTGTCCAAATTATTTTTGATACATGAATATCATTCTTGAATTTTACTCCACAATTAGTTATCATGTTGACAATTTAGACATTCTTGAACTCGGGATAATTTGAATTATAAATCTATAATATGTATCATTGATCTCACTTGATTGATTCTTATATCATTATCATCATCCTCATGCTTATATTGTGGTGAAAGTCATCTTTGGCCCGTAGTGCAAAGATGGACTCTTGATTGGTATGATTATGACCATGAATTGTGTATTGGTATAATCATAACCTTTAATGTTACAGATAAAAGTTTGTGGTCAAAGTCTTCTTTGGCCCGTACTGCATAGATGGACAAATGTATGACATGATCATGACTACTGATGATGCAAACGATTATCTTTGGCCTGTAGTGCATAGATAATTCTTTGATTAGAAATATTTATTGATCGGTGTTACAGGGATAAAATATTGATGATAGACTTTTAAATCATAGAAGATACACTACTAGAAATTCAACATATAGCGACGAGTTATAGTGATTTGGCCAAGACGGGCGAATCATTATAGAAGTATATATATGACAGTCGACACGGAATCAAATCGGATAGAGGCTTTTTAATGAAAAAACCCTCCCATCTTGCCCCAGATCATTTCAATACTTCACTCCAATTTTTCCCCCCAAATTATCTTCGTCATCTCCCTCCTTTCTAACCCTTTCTCTCTCGTTACTCTTCCTCTACAGTCCTCTCTAACCAGATCATATACTTACCTTCTCGCGCTTTCTTTGAAATTGAAACTAAGGAACCAGTAAGCGATGGGTCGATCCAATTACTCAAAAAGTAATTTGATAATACCTACGAGTACATGTATTCAAATGTTTTTCTTCTTCTATTTTTATTGAATTGCTTAATTGTTCTTTGTTCTTTTCTTTTTTATATTAAGGAATTGTTTGACTGATGAATATAGGCATGTAGTTCTTCCTCCTGAAGTTACCAAATTACTCCCTAAGAATAGGCTTCTTTCAGAGGTGAGTAGTAAATTTGGCTTCTAATTAGGGTTTTAGTAATTTTTCCTCATGATTTCGTGGTTTGGTTGTTGACAGAATCGATCAATTGATAAAAAACTGGAGCCCAGATTATAAACTATTTTCATCTCAATTTGTTGATTTTAATTATTTCAAAGTTAAACTCACAATTTGCCTGATTATGAGTTTTTAATAATTTCGTTTTTCTCTGAGACTTGGGCATAACAATATGCGTAAGTGTGTGTGTGTGTGTGTGTTTTATGTATGTATGATTGAGAAAATAGTGACATATGAAGTATGTGTTTTACTCATTTTCTTTACAGCCAATTGTAGTAAAGATTCCATTAAAATATAAGTGAATCCAGATACTCTACTTTCTTTGTAATAACGAAGGGGAATATATACAAGTCCGATACAGGACAGTGATATCTGACGCACTTATATTGGTGGCTTCATGGTGAAATTTACAATTAGCTTCCACTTGAAACAACAGTGCACCCTGCATTTATTGGATTTTGTTAGGTTGATATTATATCAATTAGCTCGATGCATTTACATTATGATTCATTTAACTACTTGTTTTATATACACATCTATATTATGCTTGTGTTATAATAATATAACATTTTGAGATTCTAATAATCATTTTTTTTAATGTAAAATGATTGTATGTTGTTGTAGATGCTGATATAGTTTTAAAATTTATATTCTGAAATTAGATGTCTAACTTTAGCTTTGATAATAATTTTTTTGCCATATTCATTTGCTTTGAAAAGATTATAGTATTTTTTAGCTTCTCAATCTTTGAAGGAGGCCAATCACTTATCTTTATCACTCCCTTTCCCTGCAATAATCACTTATCTTTCACTTATCATCAGGAAGCCGACTAAAATTCACTCCTTTTCCCTGCAATAATCACTTATCTTTATCTTAGGCGGCAGTCCCTCACATTCTTGAGCAAACTGAAGAGACATTCTATAAGAGAATTATTAAGCGTCAAGAAGCGCATCATGATTTATGTTGCAACAAGATAAAGGAAATCCTTGCATAAGTTGTCCACAAAAATCGCAAGGATCCATGGCTTTAATGGTAAGGAATCAAAGTTTTGAAACTTATGGTACCTAGAGGATGACATTTATTCACTTCTTTAACTAATTATTTTTTGATATTTAGGTGAAGCTGAATCTTTCCAAGCTGAAAGATATTAGTGATGATATCGACTTCTTTCAAGTCGCCCAAGAAGAATCATGATCATTCTTCCGTAAGAATGCTAATTTCAAAACCCGTAGTTCAATACAACAAACTTCGGTTTCATCATTTGTAATGACTATTTTTAGTAATTATAAAAGAGCCCCATTCACTTGTACAAAATGTCACAGGACTGGCAGTAGGTCTTAAAAATTAGATCCGCATAACTTTTGTCACTGATTTGATCCGTAAAGATAATTGTCCTGTTGTGACCTGGTCCCAGAAGATAGTGTCATTCTATAGTTTGTTATGTGGTGCAGAAAAGCTAGGGAAGAAGCTATCAAATGGTGTTTATCGTAATGTTACTGGATCAATCATCTTCTTCAAATGAGGAACTAACATTCTTGGCAATGGTTGGGGAAAGATTTGGGTTGCAACAGTTAGACTTGTTGCCTGCTTGTGTATCTCTTCCTCTACGTCATGTAAGTGATAGCTAAATGTTCTGGGCATTAATAAAAATAATGGAGATTGATAATTTATATGTATGAAGAGAAGAGCCATGTACCACATTTATAGAAGTAGGTTGTGGCTATTGATGGGTCTACCATTGATGGTATGGAGCATATTTTCAACTCTAGGAGTGTGGTGCAGGGTGGAGTGCGAGAGGATAGAATTTTACTTTTTTTCTTAAATTGTGATTGTATTTTATGAATGTAACAGTTTCAGATATTTTTTTTCCTTGCACTAACCAGGTATGTACATGATATCTTCATAAGATATTGCTGTGATGGGAAGATAAAGACTGAACTTATCAAGAAGCAGGAAAGACTGATCCAAGGATGGAGGAAGGAATTACAGGACCAATTGGAAAAGCACAAAACCGAGTTAGAGAGGGTATAACTAATGTAATCGATATCTTTTGTACTAATTGTAATGTTGTAATGTGAATAATTTTAAATGATGTATATAATACTTTTTTATATTTTATTTTATATTGTATTTGTATTTGTTGAATAAATTTGCATTATTAATTATTTTTTTTTTAAATATAAAAAGTCTATAGCGACAGTCATCGACCGTAGCTATAGACATCTAAACACGATTTTGGCATGACCTATAGAGACGATCGCCGATCATCGCTATAAATCAAAGGACCGTCACTATAGGTTTTAGCGACGGCTTCTATAGCGACGGTCGGCGACCGTCGCTATAGCCTAGAGCGACGGTCTTTTGGCCTATAGCGACGGTCGGCGACCGTAGCTATAGGTCAATTTTCTAGTAGTGATAATAGATATCATGCTCTACTTAACTCTTTTAATGGATTATTATTTCCACTGCAGTTGTTGATCTAAATCTGGTTGTCTACTGTATTCTATCAAATTTTTCCATGTTGAGGACTAAGGATAATTTGTTCTACATTATCTTAGTCATAATATTCTTTACTGGCCTAGTTGAGCTCACCCTTTTCCTTTTGGTTCCATTGTTCTTCTCAGGAGGCGAGAATGTAGCTGGGACTAGTCGGGGAGTGGAGTAATGGTCCAAGATGGTTATTATAGAAATCCTCACTATTTTGTAAAATAGTGTGACAATAATTGTAATGAAAACATTATTTGAGTTTGGATATTGTCTATGAGACAATATTTGTATTGAAACTCACAGCTTACGTTTTGTCGTATTTTACACGACAATTAATAGTTGTATAACTAAAGTTTGTATTTGAATTCTGTACCATGTATTTGGCGACTCAGAATGGGTTGTATGGACCTATTTTGGGTGCGTCACAGTTGGTATTAGAGCTTAGGGATATGATCTCTGGTGGAGATCTGGGATTAGAACTGGGAGGGGAGAGACGAGTAAATCCTTTGCTAGTGTGTCCTACCTAAGCTTATTTGTTATTTAATTGGCCGGTCAGAATATAGGGATAATATGTGGCATGTCAATTTCTTTAATTAACCCTTTTTTTGTGGCAGTATTTGAGAATGACATATGAAAATTTTGAGATAAACAATGGAGCACATGAGACCGTTGAGACACCACCAATCAATAACCAGGATAATGTGCATCAGAAAGGCAATAATTCTCCTGTAAATAACAACACCGACCAAATGATAAATGATGGGATGTTTAGGAGCTTTCTACAATTCATGGAACACCAAACGAGAGAGAATCATGTTCAAAATGCAGGTGGAAACAATAGTAACTCACGACTGGTCACTGCTAAGCAATTCAAGGAGTTGGGACCGCTAGAGTTTTTGGGAAAGCCAGAGCCACTTAAGGCAGAAGCATGTATTAAGCATATCACCAAGATATTTGATGTCTTGGGATGCACAGAGGAGCAAAAGGTTCCCTTCACCACTTATATGTTGCGTGGAGAGGAAGATTACTAGTGGGAATTTATAAAACGTACTCATCTGTCTGCACTTAAGATGTCTTGGGAGAAGTTCTAGGAATTGTTCAATGATAAGTACTTTTCAGAAAGTATTCGTCATATGAAGGAGGTGGAATTCATCAAACTGGAACAGAACAATATGATTGTATCACAATACGAGGCCAAGCTTACGAAGTTATCCCAGTTTGCATCCCATTTGGTGGATAATGAGGAGAGAATGACACGAATATTTTTGAGAGGTTTGAAACCTGAAATTCTCCAATACTTCATTTCTTATAAACTTTGTCTGTATTCAGATATTGTGAATATGGCTCAATTATTGGAGCGAGATAATGACATAGTTCAACCAAAAGACAACAACCGGCAACACGATAATAGTCATACCAGTGGCAACAGTCATCGAAGTAGTGATAACCAACGTGGAAGAAATTATCATGCTGGAAATGGTAACCACTTCAGTGGTAATCCTAGCCAAGATAATAGAAGAAACGAGTCAAGCAAAAATTTCAAAAAGAGAAGATTCAACAATGACAAAAAGACATCGACAAAGAAAGACTAAAGACCAACAACCGCTTTCTAGGGAGGAAACGACCACCGCTAGATGTTACAGACACGGAGAGAGAGATATCATCCAAACTGCATACGCCTTTCTAAGGTGTGTTTCAGTTGTGGAAAGGACGATCACATAGCTCGATTTTTTCCTGTAGCAAAGTC
Source organism: Panax quinquefolius (assembly GCA_020205615.1). Classification (NCBI taxonomy): domain Eukaryota; kingdom Viridiplantae; phylum Streptophyta; class Magnoliopsida; order Apiales; family Araliaceae; genus Panax; species Panax quinquefolius. The sequence continues at coordinate 28,531,658 of CM035170.1, forward strand.
AATTCCAGCTGGGACGGTGGCACCAAAGGCTGTCCCAAACAAGTCAAAGTCGATGGTTCAAGGAAGAGCGTTTGTCTTGACTTCTCAAAAAGTGAAGAACCCGAATGAAGTTATCACGGGTAAGCTAATCATAAACTCTTGCAAAGTCTATACCTTATTAGATACCAGTTCTACCCATTTTTTATTTCACCTGCTTGTGCTCAATGTTTGAACTTGAGCCCTGAGAAATTAAACTTTGACTTATCTGTTGAACCTCGGTTACGAGAAACCTTCATTACATCCACTGTTTATAAATCTTGTTTGATTCAAATCGACACCCTCACATTACCTGTTGATCTCATGTCTTTGAAAATACTTGCATTTGATGTGATTTGAGGGATTGATTGGCTAACTTCTCATCATGCTAAAATCGATTATTTTCGTAAGATTGTTAGTTTTCATATTCCTAACCAACCTGTTATGCAAATTCAAGCAACCAAACCACTAAAGTCAATCATTGTCATATCAAGCCATAAAGCCATTCATTTATTGAAAAACAGATGTCAAGCTTTCTTAGCCCATGTCATGGATTTAAATAAAAATACGTCAGATTTGAATGATATTTCTGTTTTAATGAATTTCCGGATGAATTTCCTAAAAAACTTCATGGCCTACCCCCGGAATATAAAATCGAGTTTTGTATTGACCTTGAACTCGGTACAAAACCCATTTCTAAAACCCCATATCTAATGGCTCCTATTGAACTTCAGGAGTTAAAAACCCAACTACAGGAGTTATTAGATATTGGTTTCATTCATCCTAGTACATCTCTTTGGGGTGCTTCTATTTTATTCATAAAGAAGAAAGGTGGGAGTATGCGACTTTGTATTGACTATCGGGAGTTGAACCATGTCACCATCAAAAATAGGTACCCATTACCTCGCATTGATGACCTATTTAACCAGTTTCAAGGTGCTAAATTCTTCTCAAAGATCGATCTTAGTTCCGGATATCATCAGTTAAAGATTAAAACCGATGACATTCCAAAGAATGCTTTCGAACTCGGTACGGGCATTACGAATTTCCAGTCATGTCTTTTGGATTGACTAATGCTCCCGCTGCCTTCATGGATATGATGAACCGAGTATTCAAGAAATATTTGGATCATTTTGTGGTTGTCTTTATTGATGACATCCTCATTTACTTCAAAAGCCGTGAAGATCATGAGCAACACTTGAGGCTGATACTCCAAAAGCTTCGCGAAAATAAGTTATATGCCAAGTTGAAGAAATGCGAGTTCTGGCTTGAGGAAGTAGCATTCCTTGGGCACATGATATCGAATCATGAAATATCAGTTGACTCGACGAAGATTAAAGCAATACAAAGTTGGGAGCAACCTAAGTCAGTAACTGAAATACGTAGCTTTCTAGGCTTAGCTGGTTATTATCGGAGATTCGTGGAAGGATTTTCTTGAATCGCCACTCCTTTAACTCAATTGACTCAAAAAGATACAAAATTCAGATGGAGCGAGGAATGTGAAAAGAGCTTCCAAGAACTCAAGAGGAGACTCATTTCAGCACATGTTCTGACAATACCATCAGGTTCAGAGGGATTTGTCACTTACAACGATGCTTCAGGTAGAGGTTTAGGATGTGTTCTCATACAACATGAGAAAGTCATAACCTATGCCTCACGACAACTCAAAGAATATGAGAGGAATTATCCTACTCATGATCTAGAGTCAAGCGGCCATGATTTTTATGCGCTAAAGATCTGGAGACACTACCTGTATGGGGAGAAAATGGAGATATATACAGATCATAAAAGCCTCAAATACTTCTTCACCAAAAATGAACTCAACATGAGGCATCGACGTTGGCTCGAGCTGTTGAAAGATTACGACCATACCATTCAATACCATCTTAGAAAATAGAACGTGGTAGCTGACGCGTTGAGTAGAAGATCATATGCGACTACGAGTGCGATGTTGTTAACACAAAGACCCATTTTGTATGACTTACAAAGGATAGAGATAAAGTTAAAAACTCCAGGGACCCACGTGAAGATGGAAAATATATGAGTAGAACCAACTTTAATCGATAAAGTTAAAGTTGCTCAAGCTACAGACCCAGAGCTGATGCGTATGAAGAAGAAAGTACAAGAATGTGCTATTCCAGAGGGAAGAATCGACGAAGAAGGAATACTTTAAGTCAACTCCAGACTTTGTGTTCCTGAAGACTCTAAATTAAAGTATAAAATCATGATGGAGGCACACAACACACCGTTTATAATATGTATTATGATCTTCGACATACATTTTGGTAGAGTAATATGAAGAAAGAAATTGCAGAGTTTATCTCAAGGTGTTTAACTTGTCAACGTGTCAAGGTGAAGCATCAAGTTCCAAAAGGTTCATTGCAACCACTTGAAATTCCTGAATGGAAGTGGGAACACATCAATATGGATTTCATTACTGGTCTTCCAAAGGTTTTGCAAGGCATAGATGCAATTTGGGTCATTGTCGATAGATTAACCACGTCTTGCTCATTTTTACATATACGAGAAACTTATTCACTTGAACGTCTTGCTCTTATGTACATAAATGAGATTGTGAGATTTCATGGTATGCCAGTATCCATAGTTTCTGATCAAGACCCAAGATTCAGTTCACAATTTTGGGTCAGCTTGCAGAAATCTATGAGAACTGATTTACGATTCAGTTATGCATATCATCCTCAGACAGACGGGCAGTCGGAAAAGGACTATTCAAACTCTTGAAGATCTATTGAGACTTTGTGTACTAGACTTCAAAGGAACTTAGGACAAGTACTTACTATTGGTGGAATGATCTTATAACAACAACTATCAAGCGAGTATAGGCATGGCTCCATTCGAGGCGTTGTATGTACGAAAGTGTTGTTCTCTAGTATGTTGGGACGAGGTGGGTGAAGCAATGTTGTTGGGACTAGAAATGGTACGCATGACTACGGAAAAGATTCAAATGATCCGACAACGTATACAAACCTCACAAGATCGACAAAAGAGTTATGTTGATCTTCATCGAAGGGACGTAGAGTTCAATGTTGGAGATCATGTATTATTACGTGTTGCTCCATGGAAAGGAGTTACAAGATTCGGAAAGAGTGGAAAGCTCAACCCTCAATTTATTGGTCCATTTGAAATCCTCGTAGGAACTGTGGTTTATAGATTCGCCTTACCACCAAGTATGTCTCGTGTTCATAATGTTTTTCATATATCCATGCTACGTAAATATGTGGAAGACCAAAACAACATTATTAAATTTGAACCAGATGAGATAGCAGGAAGATTTAATGTATGAGGAGGTACCTGTCAAAATCTTGGATAAGAAGGAACATATTCTATGCTCAAAGGTTATACCTTAAGTCAAAGTTTTATGGAGAAACCATGATATTGAGGAAATGACCTGGGAGTCTGAATCTGAAATAAAAACAAGGCATCCTCACCTCTTCGACATACCAGGTACGTACATCAATTTTGAGGACGAAATTTCATAAGGACGGGAGGTAGTAAGACCCCAACTTTTTATGAATAAAGATTTAATTTCTCTAATTATTATTTTGAATAATAAGGTGTTGATTTGATATAATGTTATGGACCACATAACTTGGAATGATATGTGCAAAAAGTTTGCAAAGTAAGCAAGTTTGTTATAAAATATTCGCTTTGTTTCAGGGAATATTTTTTTTATTTGGGAATATTTGTATGGCTTCTTCGTAAGAAGTCCCAACTTTTGAATAAAGATTAAATTTTCACAAAATATATATTTTTGAATATTATTATTTGTTAGTTATTGGTAATGTCTGATTTGATATAATGTTATAGTTGTGGGTAATATTTACAAATTTTGCAAAATTGTGTGTAAGATCCCAACTTTTGAATAAAGATTGTTATATATTTTTTGATATTATGGTGGGATTTGATATAATGTTTAGTTGTGGGAATATTTATAAATTTTAACGAAAGTACTGAATATTAATATTCGATTGGCTCGGAAATATTCGTTTTAACAGGGAATATTCGTATCATCATTGGTGGACCCCCACAACGGAATTATTGTCGGATTGAGAAAATGACAAAAATAATTTATGAAAATAATGGCGGAAGTTTTACCGTTAAATTGTTGAACTACCCGGTAGTAAAAAAACTGATGTATGGCGTGGTTGCGTAGTAGCACACGCGGTATTGATTATTGATGCTTACATTGAGAAGTTACTCGGTTATACTCAATTATTACTTTCTGATAATTCTTTGCATCATATCTCTCGTATTATTGATTCGATTATTGTCATAGTATCATCTGCGAATAATATGTTATTTTATTAAATCAATAATTGAGACGACAAAGTTATTCATATTATTAAATTGCAATATTTACAATGTCTAGAAGTTACATCGAGGAGGTTTGGTCACCTAATTGCGCGCGATAGGGAGAAATCCTTATTGAAAGCCCCTCTTTCTTCACAGGAGCGACACGGTTGATAAATATTGTGAGTTATAATATTAATGATGAATGTTATTAAAATTGAAGTTGTGTTCGGAGTTGAATTTGGAGACGCGGACGTGATATTTGAGTCCAGAACGATGAAATTAGTAAAAATAGTCTATAAACACAAAATTTTTCTGAAATTCACTATTTGGTCAAAAAGTCAACAGTTGACTTTTTTGGGAAAAGTCAAACTTCAAAATTTCAAATTTTATATTTTTGATAAAAATGGTTTCATTGTGTTGGAATTATTTGTGTTAGTGAAAATCGACAATTATTTCGATAATAATTGATGTCTTGAGGTTATATTGACCAATCGGGTATTTAACCGGATAAATGAGCAATTGATTGCTATTATTTCACATGATTATAACTATTTGTTCACATGTGTATACTATTGTTTCACATTCTTGTTACTATTAGGGGAGTTGGTGCAAGATTGATAATACTTGCATGACTAAGTTAAAAATAGAGGTATAGATGGAGAGTCTTATCTTTGTAATTACGTATTTTCACATGTACAGAACTATTGATTCACATAATTTACTATTGAATCACATTATTTACTATTAGGGGAGGTGGTGCAAGTTTGATAATACTTCCATGACTAAATTAAAAATAAAGATAAAGTTAGAGGTATTGTACTGAAATATTTCGAGCCCCAAAATGTGCAATTATCGAAACTATATTTTTCTATAAATAGAAGCTCATTCTTCCTTCATTTCTCACTAATTCACAAAAGCTTTAGAGGCGATTATTATAGAGAGAAATTATAGAAAGAAGAAGAAAAATCTACCTACCTCACTATTCCATAAGTATCCGATTTTTTCTAAAGGTAGGTATTATTTATTATTTCTATTATTTCTTTCTTATCTATGAAGAGAACTTACATTATTCCATTCTTTATTATTACATTGGAATAACTTTGTATCTGTGCCAGCTACCCTATACTTGGTGAAATTCTTACATTGTTCCATTCTTTATCATTACATTTGGAACATCACATGCATGCGTTCTCTACTGGCAGGACACTGGTTTCGTCTTTATTATTACATTGGAATATCACATACATGCATTTTTTCTGGGACTGATTCCGTCTTTATTATTACATTGGAATATCACATGCATGCGTTCTTCACGTGGGACTGATTTAAATCTTTATTATTACATTGGAATATCACATGCATGCGTTTTGTGCAGGACTTGATTCCATCTTTATTATTACATTTGGAATATCCATGTATGTGCGTTTTCACGACACGACTGATTCCGTTATTTATTATTACATTGGAATAACTTTTGCTGTCTGCGATCTATCGCATGCACAGTGATTTCTTTTGTTATTCCATTCCTTATTATACTCGGTTTGGTTAAAGTTTTGACTTATATACTCCATGAAATTAGTGGAATATCCTTGATATTTGCGCTTCATCGATATCTTTTCATGGAAATATTCTTACGAGCATTCTTGAATTTTACTCTACAAAGAAATATCATGTTGACAATTTGGAAGTTATTAGTTCTGGATAAATTAATTCTTGAACTTGTTTTATTGAATTCTTATATCATTGTCATCATCCTCATGTTTATATTTTGTTGAAAGTCATACATGGCCTATAGTGCATAGATGGACTTGGTATGATTATGACCAGGGATTATTCGGTGTAATCATGGCCGTAATGTTACAAATGATGTGGTAAAAGTCCTCATTGGCCGTAGTGCATTGATGGACAATTGTTGGCATGATCATGACCATTAATGAATACACAAATATTCTTGGCCCGTGAGTGCATGGATAATTGTGGTGCATGATACTAAAAGAATATCCTTGGTAGTAGTGCGGGGGGTGATTCGATGATGTGGATTATTTATTAAGTTGAGTCCCGGCGATAAAAGTGATGAAAAACCTTTTAAATCATAAAAGATAGTAGATTTTATTCTCTACTGACTCTTTTAATGGATTGCTTGTTCATTTGCTATGTTAAACTTGATGGTTGTTATATTGTATCGGTTTAACAACTTTGTTGAAGGCTAACGATAATATATTACGCATTATCTTAGTCATAATATTTTTCTCTCTTGGGCTAGTTGAGCTCACCCTTTTACTTTTATTGTTCTCTTGAAATGAGAACGTGGCGAGGGACTAGTCGGGGAAACGGAGTGATGGACGAGATGATAGCATTAGTAGTCCTCACTATTCGGTGAAATAGTGGAAAATAAATGTAATAATATTGAATTTGAGTTTGAATATTGTCTAGGCGCGACAATATTTGTATTAAAACTCACAACTTATGTTTTGTCGTACTTTACCACGCAGTTTGTATATTTAAGTTGTATTTGTATTACATACCATGTATTTGGCGACTCGAGAATAGGTGATGTATACCTATTTTGGGGCGTCATGATTAATATCAAAGCTTAGGGATATGATCCTGGCTAAGATGTGAGACTAGAACTAGGAGGGAGAGCGGAAATTCCTTCGCTACTATGACCTACCTAAGTTTATTTGGTATTTAATTGGTCGGTCGAGTGTAGGGATAATATGTTTCATGTCAATTAACCCTTGTTTTGTGGCGGTGTTTTTTGAAATGGCATCCGAGAATGTTGAGAACATCAATGGAGCACGAGGAGACCGTTGAGTCTCCACGGATCGATAACCGGAGACAATGTGCATCGAGGAAGGCGACAATCCTCATGCAAACAACAACACTTGACCAAATGATGAGCGATGGAATGTTCCGAGGCTTCATGCAATTCATGCGACATCGGTGAGCGCGGCTCTGTCCAAAATGCGGTGGAAACACTGGCAACTCTCGGACGGTCACATGAAAGCGATTCGAGCTGGGACCACGGAGTTTATTGGAGAGCCAAAACCACTTAAGGCGGAAGCATGGATAAAGCAGATAACCAAGATATTTGATGTCTTGGGATGCTCAGAGAAACAAAGGTTCCTTCGCCACCTTTATGTTGCGTGAAGAGGCGATTCTTGGTGGGAATATGTAAAAGCGTTACCGACTGGCCTTTTCAAGATGTCTTGGGAGAAGTTCGAAAGAGTTTTCAACGACAAGTACTTTCCCAAAAGTATTAAATCACATGAAGGAGGTGGAGTTTATCAAGTTGGAACAAAACAATATGATCGTGTCGCATGTCTGAGGCTAAATTTGCGGAGTTATCCGGTTTGCATCCCATTTGGTTGATAATGAGGAAGCGAATGACCGAATGTTTTAAGAGGTTTGAAACCGAGATACGATAATATCTTATTTCTCATAAAGCGTGTTTGTATTCGGATGTTGTAAATAGGGCTCGGTTGTTGGAGCGCGATAACGAGTCAACACAACCAAGAGAAAGCGGTGGCGAGAATGAAAATACCGATGGTAACGATCATCTAAGCGGTGACAACAAGCGTGGAGGAATCAACATGCGAAAATGGTAACCACTTGGTGGTAATCATAGCGAAGACAATAAAAATGGACATTTCAAGAAAAGGAGATTCAATGATGATGGAAAGGCGTCGGCACCGACACCCGTTGTTAAGGAAGGAGAATGACCACCTATCATATGCTTCAAATGCGGAGGGAGGAGGACACATCGGTCAAAAGCTGTGCGATGCCATCAAAGCGTGTTATAATTGTGGAAGAAAGGTCACTTAGCTCGATTTTGTCGTTCACCGAAGACAAATTCAATAGGATGGAGAGCACCAAAGGCCGTCCCGAGAAAAGTCAAAGCCGGTAGTGCAAGGAGGCGTTTGTTGTGACCTCCCGAAAAGCAAGGAACCCAAACGAGGTTATCACGGGTAAGCTTATCATAAACTCTAGTGAAGTCTATACCTTATTTGATCTGGGTTCTACCCATTCTTTTATTTCTCCTACTTGCGCTCAACGTTTAAATTTGACTCGGAGAAATTAGACTTTGACTTATCTGTTGAAACTCCATTAGGAGAAACCTTCATTACATCCACTTTTTTATAAGTCTTGTTTGATTCAAATCGGTAACCATACGTTACTGTCGATCTTATCTCCTTAAAAATACTTGCATTTGACGTGATTCTAGGGATTGATTGGTTAACTACTCATTATGCTAAAATTGATTGTTTTAAATAAGGTTGTTAGCTTTCATATTCCTAATAAACCTATTATGCGAATTCAAGCGACCAAACCATTAAAATCAATCACGGTCATCTCAAGCCATAAAGCTATTCGTTTATTGAAAAATGGATGTCAAGCTTTCTTAGCTCATATCACAGATTTAAACAAAAATAAATCGATTTGAAGGATATTTCTATTGTTAATAAATTTCTGGCGTATTCCTGAAGAACTTCTGGCCTACCCCCGGCGTGAAGTTGAATTTTGTATCGACCTTGAACATGGTAAAAAACCCATTTCAAAAGCCCCATATCGAATGGCTCTATTGAACTTGAGAGTTAAAGACCCAATTGAAGGAATTGTTAGACATTGGTTTCATTAAATCTAAATCGTCTCTCCTTGGGGTGCTCTGTTACTATTCATGAAGAAGAAAAAGATGGGAGTATCGACTTTGTATTGATTATCGGGAGTTGAATCATGTCACCATCAAAATAAGTACCCATTGCCATGTATTGATGACTGTTTGATCGATTACAAGGAGCACAATTTTTTCAAAGATCGATCTTAGTTACGGATATCATCAATTTGAAGGTTAAAAGCGAGGATATTCAAAGATTGCCTTGAGAACTCGATGCGGGCATTATGAATTCTTAGTCATGTCTTTTGGATTGACTAATGCTCCTCTTTGCCTTCATGGATATGATGAACCAAGTATTCAAGGAATATTTGGATATTTGGATCACTTTGTGGTCGTCTTTATTGATGACATCCTTATTTATTCCAAAAGCCGTGAAGATCATGAGCAACACTTGAGGCTGATACTCCAAAAGCTTCGTGAATATAAGCTTTATGCCAAGTTAAAGAAATGCGAGTTCTGGCTTGAGGAAGTAGCATTCCTTGGGCACGTAGTATCAAGTCATGGAATATCCGTTGACCCGGCAAAGATTGAAGCTATTCAAAGTGGGAGAAACCCAAATCGATGACCAAATCGTAGCTTTCTCGGTTTAGGCTGGTTATTATCGGAGATTCGTGGAAGGATTTTCTCGAATCGCTACTCCATTAACTCAGCTGACTCGGAAAGATACAAAGTTCGGTTGGAGCGAGGAATGTGAAAAGAGTTTTCAAGAACTCAAAAGGAGACTCATTTCAATTTTGTTACGACAATACCATCTGGTTCGGAGGATTTGTCATCTACTGATGATGCTTGAGGCAAAGGTTAGGATGTGTTCTCATGCAACATGGGAAAGTCATAGCCTATGCCTCTCAAGACAACTCAAAAAGAATATGAGAGGAATTATCCTACTCATGATCTAGAGTTAGCGAGTTAGCATTGTTATCTTCGCACTTAAAATTTGGAGGCATTACTTGTATGGAGAGAAAGTGGAGATCTTTACGGATCATAAAAGCCTCAAATATTTCTTCACTCAAAAGGAACTCAACATGCGACAACGACGTTGGCTTGAATCTGTTGAAAGATTATGATCATACCATCGAATACCATCTGGAAAAAGCGAGCGTGGTAGGTGGCGCATTGAGTAGAAGATCATATGCGGATGCACGAGTGCAATATTCACAACACAAAAGCCCATTTTGTATGACTTGCAAAGGATGGAGATAGAGTTAAAGACTCCGGGGACCCATGTGATGATGGCGAATATCTGAGTAGAACCGACTTTAATTGATAAAGTTAAAGTTGCTCAAGTTATGATCCGGAGTGATGATGCGTATGAGGAAGAAAAAGTGCAAGAAGGTGCTATCTTAGGAAGCAAGAATCGATGAAGAAGGAATACTTGAGTCAACTCCGGACTTTGTGTTCTAACGACCACGATTTAAAGTATAAAATCATGATGGGCGCACAACACACCGTTTGCAATCCATCACAGGAGTACCAAAATGTATCGTGATCTTAAATCATACATTTTGGTGGAGCAATATGAAGAGAGATATAGCGCTTATTTATCTCAAGGTGTCTAATTTGTCAACGAGTTAAAGCGAGCATCAAGTACCAAAAGGTCCATTGCAACCACTTGAAATTCCGAATGGAAGTGGGAGCACATTACCATGGATTTAGTTCTTGGTCTTCCCAAAGTTTCTCAAGGCGTAGATGCGATTTGGGTCATTGTTGATAGATTGACCAAGTCTGCTCATTTCTTACCGATCGAAAACTTATACACTTGAGCGTCTTGCTCGTATGTATATAAACGAGGTTGTAAGATTGCATGGTATGCGGTATCCATAGTTTCTACGATCGAGACCCAAGATTCACTTCAAGATTTTGGGTTAGTTTGCAAAAAATCTATGAGCGCAGTTTATGATTTAGCTCGGCATATCATCCTCGAGACGGAATGGGCGGTCGGAGAGGACGATTCAAACTCTTGAAGATCTATTAAGACTACTGTGTCCTTGACTTCAGGGAAGTTGGGACAAGTTCTTACCATTGGTGGAGTTTTCCTACAACAACGATTATCAAGCAAAATATTGGCATGGCTCCATTCGAGGCGTTGTATGGAAGAAAGTGTCATTCTCGATATCTTTGGGATGAGGTGGGTGAAACAACGTTGTTGGGACGAGAGTTGATGCGTATGACTACGGAAAAGATTCAAATGATCCGACAACGTATAAAAACCTCACAAGATCGACAAAAGAGTTATCTTGATCTTCATTGAAAGGGCGTAGAATTCGATATTGGAGATCATGTGTTGTTACGTGTTGCTCCATGGAAAGGAGTTACAAGATTTGGAAAGAGAGGAAAGCTCGATCCTCGATTCATTGGCCCATTTTAATCCTCGATCGGTAGGAACGTGTGGCTATAGACTTGCGTTACCTTAGTAGTATGTCTCGTGTTCATAACATTTTCCACATATCCATATTACGTAAATATGTGAAAGACCGAACCACATTATTGAGTTAGAACCGGACGAAATAGAGGAAGATTTAACGTATGAAGAGGTTCTGTTAAAATCTTGGATAAGAAGGAACATATTCTACGCTCGAGGTTATACCTCAAGTCAAAGTTTTGTGGAGAAACCACGATGTTGAGGAAATGACACAGGAGTTAGAATCTAAAATGAAATCAAAGTATCCTCACCTCTTGACATACAGTCACACCCTAATTTCGAGGATGAAATTTCATAAGAAGGGGAGGTGTAAGACCCAACTTTTTGAATAAAGATTAAATTTTCTCGAAATATATTTTTGAATATTATGGTGTGGATTTGATATAATGTTATAGTTGTGGGTAATATTTACAAATTTTGCAAAATACTGTGTTGTTGTTATATAATATTGATTGGTGGGGAATATTCGTTTTAACGAGGAATATTAAATACAATGGCACAATCATTGGTGGACCCCCATGCGGAATTATTATTGGGATTGAGAAAACGACAAAAATACTTTATGAAAATAACGGCGGAAGTTTTACAGTTAAGCTGTTGAACTACCCGGTAGTAAAAAATCTGATGATGTCTGGCGTGGTTGCATAGTAGCACACGGTATTGATTATTGATGCTTCGTGAAAGTCACTCGGTTATACTCAATTATTGCTACGATAATTCTTTGCATCATATCTCTCGTATTATTGATTCGATTATTGTCATATATCATCTGCATAATATGTTATTTTATTAAATCAATAATTGAGGCGACAAAGTTATTCATATTATTAAATTGCAATATTTACAATGTCTAGAAGTTACATCGAGGAGAGGTTTGGTCACCTAATTGCGGCATGATAGGGAGAAATCCTTATTGGAAAGCCCCTTTTTCACAGGAGCGATCGGTTGATAAATATTGTGAGTTATAATATTAATGATGAATGTTATTAAAATTGAAGTTGTGTTCGGAGTTGAATTTGGAGACGCGGACGTGATATTTGAGTCCGGAACGATGAAATTAGTAAAAATAGTCTATAAACACAAAATTTTTCGGAATTCACTATTTGGTCAAAAAGTCAACAGTTGACTTTTTTGGGAAAAGTCAAACTTCAAAATTTCAAAATTTATATTTTTGATAAAAATGGTTTCATTGTGTTGGAATTATTTGTGTTAGTGAAAATCGACAATTATTTCGATAATAATTGATGTCTGGAGGTTATATTGACCCGATCGAATTATTTAACCAGGATAAATGAGCAATTGATTGCTATTATTTCACATGATTATAACTATTTGTTCACATGTGTATACTATTGTTTCACATTCTTGTTACTATTAGGGGAGTTGGTGCAAGATTGATAATACTTGCATGACTAAGTTAAAAATGGAGGTATAGATGGAGGTATTATCTTGTAATTACATATTTTCACATGTCTAGAACTATTGATTCACATAATTTACTATTGAATCACATTATTTACTATTAGGGGAGGTGGTGCAAGTTTGATAATACTTCCATGACTAAATTAAAAATAAAGGAAAAGTTGGAGGTATTGTACTGAAATTTTTTGAGCCCCAAAACGTGCGATTATCGAAACTATATTTTTCTATAAATAGAAGCTCATTCTTCCTTCATTTCTCACCAATTCACAAAAGCTTTAGATCGATTATTATAGAGAAAATATAGAAAAGAAGAAGAAAGTCTCTGCTACCTCACTATTCGATATCCGAGTTTTTCTAAGGTAGGGAATATTATTTGTTGTACTGTGTAGGGAGTATTATTTCTTTCTTATCTATGAAGAAACTTACATTATTCCATTCTTTATTATTACATTGGAATAACTTTTGTATCTGTGGGCTACCCTATACTTGGTGAAATTCTTACATTGTTCCATTCTTTATCATTACATTGGAACATCACATGCATGCGTTCTTCTACGCAGGACCTAGTTCCATCTTTATTATTACATTGGAATATCACATGCATGCATTTCACCGGACTGATTAGTCTTTATTATTACATTTGAATATCACATGCATGCGTTCTACAGGACTGATTAAATCTTTATTATTTTGTGGAATATCACATGCATGCGTTTTATGTGGGACTGATTAAATCTTTATTATTACATTGGAATATCACATGCGTGCGTTTTTCTGTGGGACTGATTCCGTTATTTATTATTACATTGGAATAACACGCATGTGCGATCTATCGCATGCACGGTGATTTCTTTTGTTATTCCATTCCTTATTATACTCGGTTGGTTAAAGTTTTGACTTCATACTCCATGAAATTAGTGGAATATCCTTGATATTTGTGCTTCATCCGATATCTTTTCATGGAAATATTCTTACGAGCATTCTTGAATTTTACTCTACAAAGCGATATCATGTTGACAATTTGGGCGTTATTAGTTCTGGATAAAATAATTCTTGAACTTGTTTTATTGAATTCTTATATCATTGTCATCATCCTCATGTTTATATTTTGTTGAAAGTCATCTGGTGGCCTATAGTGCATAGATGGACTTGGTATGATTATGACCGAGGATTATTGATTGTAATCATGGTAGTAATGTTACAAATGATGTGGTAAAAGTCCTCATTGGCCCGTAGTGCATTGATGGGCGAGTTGTTGGCATGATCATGACCATTATTGAATACACAAATATTCTTGGCCCGTAGTGCATGGATAATTGTGGTCGTGATACTAAAGAATATCCTTGGTAGTAGTGCGAGGGTGATTCGATGATGTGGATTATTTATTAAAATTTGAGTCCCGTGATAAAAGTGATGAAAAACCTTTTAAATCATAAAAGATAGTAGATTTTATTCTCTACTTGACTCTTTTAATGGATTGCTTGTTCATTGCGATTAAACTTGATGGTTGTTATATTGTATCGGTTTAACAACTTTGTTGAAGGCTAACGATAATATATTACGCATTATCTTAGTCATAATATTTCTCTTGGGCTAGTTGAGCTCACCCTTTTACTTTTATTGTTCTCTTGAGAAATGAGAATGTAGCGAGGGACTAGTCGGGGAATGGAGTAGCGGACTAGATGATAGCATTAGTAGTCCTCACTATTCGATGAAATAGTGGAAAATAAAGGTAATAATATTGAGTATTTTTTGCTTTGTTTTCAAAAGCAGTATAACATTGTCCTTTTTTTTTCCTAAGTTGATTGGTTGAAATTTTCTCCTGCATTCATTTCCAAAGTATCGGCCTTCAACCAATAAAAAGAAAGAGAAAAGTTAGACATGTGCAGGAAGTTAGGCGGAGAAAAAAGTTTGGCAGAGTTAGGCATATTTATTTGATTTTCCTTCGAGGTTGCACTATAAAAGGGGAGGCAACCTCCTTCCTAAACACACCAAAAATCTCAAGCATTCCTATTTCAATATTGTGAGTATTTCTTTTGAGTATAAGAATACTTTGAGTGTAGCTTTTAGTGCAAAATTTTAGCAAGATAATATCCGTTATTCCAGTCAAATCTAGTTTTCTACTAAGGTAAAAGATATTATTTTATTTCAATACTCGTAAGAAATATCATTTTCTTTCATAGTCCATATTATGTAAGTGATATTATTTCATTTTATATTCCTAAATTTAAACTTACTATGGTAAGTGTTGCTTCTATAATTCCTAAAATAATTAGAAATTCCTTAATAATTGTGCTTCTTCTAATATCATTTCAATCGATATTGATATAAACTTTCTTATTAAAATTTAATCTTTTTATTTCAGGGTACTTATCATGGGTACTATTCATACAATACTATTCATGGGTAATATTCATACGATACTATTCATACGGTACTATTCATTAGTACTATTCACAACAGAATTTAATTTTCTTTTATGTCCAAATTATTTTTGATACATGAATATCATTCTTGAATTTTACTCCACAATTAGTTATCATGTTGACAATTTGGATATTCTTGAACTCGGGATAAAATGAATTATAAATCTATAATATTTATCATTGATCTCACTTGATTGATTCTTATATCATTGTCATCATCCTCATGCTTATATTGTGGTGAAAGTCATTCTTTGGCAGTAGTGCAAAAGATGGAATTTGTTGATTGGTATGATTATGACCAGGAATTGTGTATTGGTATAATCATAACCTTTACTGTTACAGATAAAGGTTTATGGTGAAAGTTCTCTTTGGCCCATAATGCATAGATGGACAGATGTGTGACATGATCATAACCACTGGTGATGCAAACGATTATCTTTGGCCCGTAGTGCATAGATAATTCGTTGATTAGAAATATTTATTGATTGGTGTTACATGGATAAAATATTTATGATGGACTTTTAAATCATAGAATATAGTAGACATCATGCAGTTGTTGATCTAAAACTTGTTGTCTATTGTATTCTATCAGATATTTCCCTATTGAGGACTAAGGATAATTTATTCTACATTATCTTAGTTATAATATTCTTTACTGGGCTGGTTGAGCTCACCTTTTTCTTTTAGTTCTGTGACACCCCCAAATCTGGGTACTTCATTTCCCACAAGATTTGGTGTTCACTTGATAAAAAAATTTATTTCTAACCACCAAAATAAAATAAAGTTTAACAATAAACCTTCCCATTAAAGGATTATATCAATAAGTTTAATAAAATCTCTCAGGTTATCTAACCTTTAAATATAAACATCAAGTACGGAAAATTAAATAATTACATCTCAACAATTAAAACAAAGTCTAATAATATAGAAATCAACAGATTTACAAGTCTTCAACACTTGTTCATCTTACTTTTTCCTTTACTGGTGGTAGGTTCATCGACCTTCTCAACTTTAGCCGTAAATGTTATATAAGCAAAAGTGAGCAAACAAATGCTTATTTGAAATGACAATGAATAAAAATATCATAACAACTGCCAAATGAATAGGCTCAATAAAACTGAATAATATTCTCTATCAATGATAATCAGGAACATAATTTGAAATATATGTATCTGAGGGTCACAAGACCACGAACTATGTCCAAAGTTATAAGTATTCTTTCAACTTAAACCTAAACAGTCATAAAACTGTAGGGACTTCTTGTACTTAGGGGGATCAACCCTTCGTACAATGTATTGTGCACAAACATCTAAACGCTTACACGTAAATAATCCCCTGTAATATGGTTGTTCATCTCAGTTTTAATATACGAGTCCGCACCAAAGGAAATTTTGTTTGGATAAGCTTCAAGGTAATTTAGAGTTCAATGAACATCAACTAAGGATTAGTTGAATCAATATAGTTTAATATCACTTCAAGTGCTCTATAATAATATGATATGAAATAGTCATGAATTATAAGTGAATCAACATTATACATCAAAATCATGATTTAGAAATGAACTAGAAAACATAGGCATTGAATATTGTAACAAACCTTTCTTGAACAATAATAAGCTAAGGCTATTAGTCTTACTCAACAAAAGAAGTGAGTTAATGAACGTGCATGATTAATAACAAGTTGAGGAATAAAACTTGCTCAACATAAGAAAAATAGAATTTAGGAACTTGCGTAATAAGAAACCAAATTAAAGATAGGAACCCTTCTCAAAGTAAGAGTTAGGTTGAAGAGTTTTCATGAACATAATCAAGTTAGAATAGATATATAAATAGGTTTAGGAACTTGCTCAATGCATCAATAAGGTTTAAGCACTTGCACAATCATAAAAGTAGAGTTAGAGAACTTGCCTCGTGCGTAGATTAAACAATCACTGCTCACGTTCACCCCAAATCCTACACATACCATATGTATTGACAATACTCATTAGTTACACTAATATTAGGTTCACGAGTTTCTTTCCCACTTTTAGTATAGCTCACTAACTAAGTTTAAGTTTAAACAACATTACATCTTTTCATGATCATCACATTTTAGCTCTATTACAACTAATTAAATTATCATGCCATTGCATCATATACACATTAACAACCTGATACAACATCCTATAACATGTCCAACATGATATCATTCTCTTTAGATTAGGTTATACTAACACACAAAGGACTGCACTTGTATTTGTGCATCCCGACGCCCTCCGATGACCTCCAAATGCACAACAGTCCTCGTTCCGGATCATCTTGAATTGCATCAATCGGAGTTCGTATGAAAAAGTAATGCTCATTTTAGTAAAACATGTTCGGTTAGTTTTTTTTTCAAAATTTGGCAAGACAGACTACCCCCCCCCACCGGAATTAGGAGCGGGGGTTTTGTACTAGGATAGCCCGCCGGGGCGGGGGTACCTTCTGCGATTTCACGAATGAACATCACGAACACTATAGAAAAGCCAAATTAGGCCTAAAAACTCCTTTCTAACAACCATATCAACCTACGCAAGGTGTGATATGATTACATAAACATAAAATTATGTTTCTAATACGTTTCTAACAACATAAACAACATAAACATCAAGATTACAACCTTTAATTTTACTATTTCTCTTATTTCCTCTTTTTTTGACATTCATAGCGAAATTTTTCACAGTAAATTCATTTTACAACCAAAACACTTAGTTTCAATTACTTTGTTTTCGTTTCTTCATATATTTTCACAATCAATCAACAATTTACACTTATACTATGAATTTGGGTACCAATTTTAATTCTAATTTAAGCCATATTCAACATATGTCCATGTAAACTTACTGTAATATGATTTTCTCCATAATAAAATATATTACATGAATTAATTTACTCTAAATCATCTATAAACCACATGAAAACAATTTATATCAACAATTATCATATAAAATCACATAATAGACAATTAATCATTCACACCAATTTTACAGAGAACTTTTCATGTATATAAAAACTAGAACTTTAGAAGAAAACTAGAAATAAGAAAAGTAGGGTTATACCTTTGCTAGAAGATGATTACAACTACTACTTCTTCTAAATTCTCAACTCACAGAGAATTTTCTGCTCTTCCTTCTCTCTTTTCTTTCTTTCTTTCTTCTCTCTTCTCTTTCTTTCTTTCTTCTCTATTTTCTCTTCTTTCTCTTCTTCTTTGTTCTTTCTCTCTTTTTGTTCTTTCTTAGGCTTAAGCCAACACTTAACGTAAAACTAAAACAGACATTAACATATAAAAATAAAACTGACGTATAATAATAAGGCTACTAAATACATATCAATTATTTTTATTTTAAATTTAAAAGCCATAAGGCGTTGTTTGTCAAAACTAATTAAAATAATGACTGAATCATTCCTTAAGCCTTGTTTGGCAAAACAAGATTAAAATAAGAATTTCAAAAGCTCTAAGGCTTTGTTTAGTAAAACCAAATTTAAAACTCTTTTAATTTATGTTAATAACTCATTTATCATATAGTTTTATTGTCACAATTTATTTAAACAAATTCTAATATTCAATTTAATTAAATCTAATAACAATTTAATAAATCAATTTACCACATAAACAATACAACAAAATTATAATTTTCCTTATAATTATAATTTTATTTAACAAATTAACACATCACTTTAATTACAAAACCAAATTAAATAACATTATAATAATTCATTTAATCATTATAAACTCTCTAATTTAATTATTAATTTAATTTAGAATATTATCTCATAATAATTAATTTCCTTAACTCATAAATTATTTATTTAACAAATAAATAATCAAATCACATTAAACAAATATTTATTCAATAATAAACACATCAATTAAAATATTTATATAATTCAATAAATATTTAGAATTATAATTTAAAATTTTGGATTGTTACAGGTTCCATTGTTCTTCTCAAGAGGCGAGAATGTAGCTGGGACTAGTCGGGGAGTGGAGTTTAGGTCCAAGATGGTTATATAGCAGTCCTCACAATTTTGTAAAATAGTGTGACAATAACTGTAATGAAGACTTTATTTGAGTTTTGATATTGTCTACGAGACAATATTTGTATTGAAACTCACAACTTACGTTTTGTCGTATTTTACACGACAATTAATAGTTGTATAAATAAAGTTAGTATTTGAATTCTGTACCATGTATTTGGCGACTCAGAATGAGTTGTGGACCTATTTTGGGGGCGTCACAATATTGTCTGTTCAGGAGGACGATGGTCCGTCCCGAAGGAAGGTGTCCTTTCGGGAGGACGATGGTCCGTCCCGAAAGAAGTGATCCATTCGGGAGGACGATGATTCGTCCTAAAAGATGTTATCCGTTCTAAAGGACGTCGGTCCGTCCCAAAGGAAGTGATCCGTTCGGGAGGACGATGGTTCGTCCCAAAGGTAATGATCTGTTTCGGAGGGTGATAGTCCCTCCCGAAGGATGCTGTCCGTTCGGGACGACGATGGTGAAAGTAGTATGCACACAAGCCAATCATGTTTGATGATAAAGCATATACTTTGTAACAATCTTATTCATTTATTAATAAAAAGTATTAATTTATTAAAGGCTTTTAATTATCTACATGATGCTGTTTTATAATATGTGATAAATGTAAGGTTTGTAATATTCAAGAACGAAATCAAATTGCATAAAAAGTGCGGAAACATGTAAAATCAGAGTTTAAAAATTTACAAACCATATACCGGATCACCCTTTATGCACAATTATTAATTAAGCGAAAAGATATGAATAAGAATCATACCCTTGAAGATCCGAAACTTCCTCGTACAAGTTCACCTCCAAATCCTTTTTCGCGTTCAACTTGAATCCACCGGTTTGGTTCCTTCCTTTGATCAACGTTAGCCACCCAAGTGTTTGGCCTCTGAGGTGATCCACCAAGGAATAATAAGAATTCAAGAAGATGGTGTATTGGCTCTAACCCTAGTTTTTCCTATCTCAGATAGAAAAGAGGCGTCTTCTCCAACAATTGAATTACAGATATTTTGATATCGATATAAGACTCCTCTTATAAAGATATCGGGTAACCTTATTTAATAAAATAAGGTATTATTTAATTAAACTCTTTTAATTAAATGGGCTCCCTAATCTTATTAGGGATAATTAATTAAGCTCCTTTAACTAATTTTCCTCCTAATCCTATTAGGAATAAATGAGAGTACTTATATTAAATTAATTTCTAAACTCTTTTAGAAATTAAAATAATAATAATAATTGTAATAATATTAATAAGACTCCTCTTATTAATTTATATTTAATATTTCTAAAATATTAAATAATAAATATTAAGCTATTTAATTTATTCTATCACCATAGATTAAATTAAATATACATAACATATTATTACGATTATGCCATTAACTTCTTAAATAATTATTCTTCCTTTTATGGTGTGACCCTTTAGGTTCTCCATATTAAACCTAGTTGTGAATAAATCAATTAGAATAATTCTAATCTTATTTAAATAAATAAATTAAATAATTAATTTATTTAAATAAATAATATTTATTCTGAATAGGGATAAGCCTCCTAGCCAACGATCAACGACTTTCCGGATAATATAGATTTCAACATTAATCATTAAAGAACCTTTGAGTAAATAGTTATCGTATGCAATTTCAATCCTTCCACCATCTGATGTCCCAATTAAATATAAGACATGGAATTACATCAAGTCTTATTTTATTTAATTATATGTATTTCGATCCTTAAATGCACAACTCAAATAATGCAAATTAGAAACTCCTTTCTAATTTCATTACGCCTTAACCAAGGACTCTTTGGGTTGTCATTTATCGAATCACATAGGACATTTCTCTTCTTTTAATAGAAGTGGTAGATTCTTTATTGATCATACATTATCTCCATGTACAACTTATTATACCCAAGCATACCCTTTGATATACCCTAAGGGTCTTAAGGAATAAGTCAAAGTATAACTCATCATACACAAGATACTATGATGATCTCAAGTCCAAGGATCACTTGTACTACTATCACTACAGGAATTCCTATTGACAGGCAAGTAAAACTCCATTAGGTATTCCTTAGCGAGCCACGTTCAGTGAACTTATTCTCTAATAAGCACCTACATACTTGCTTTAGTGTCTCCACACAAATGATCATGAGATCAATCATCCTCATCCAATGAGCGAGCAACGTATGTACCAATCTATCCGGATTTACTAATCCCCAATTTAGTAATCCAATGATTGGGAACTATTTTAGTTTTAAGCTTTCTAAGAATTTAGATCTCATTAGAATGATCATCATCATTATTCTAAAAGCATTGCTTAAAACTATGAATTATTGAAGTTCTGAAGCTCCAAAATAATTAATTTTTGAAGTTTTAAATATTTTTTTTACAAAAAACGTTTTTTTGCATGTGTGAGGCATGTGTTCAATTGCTGAAATTCAGATTCAAAGGTGTGCGTGAAGATTTTATATTTATATATTAATATTTTAATAAATTTTCTACTTTGGTGTTCTAAGCATTTTCCTATAAATAGGGTGCTTAGGTTAGAATTGAAAATCACACCGTAAATCAAGTTTTCTCTCTCTATATTATCGAATCGTATTCTTGTGAGTATTTTGAGTATACTTTGAGTATTGCTATACGATGCAAGTCCAAGTCATAGCCTATATCCCAGTGTTTCAATTAAAGTCTTGATCTTTTCGAGGTAAGGGATGTTATTTTCTTCTCGAAATGATATTATTTCTTCAATATCATTATCTTTGAAATATTAGTTGGAACTTTTTATCAAATTTGGAACTTTTTCATGTAAGGTTACTATTCATGAATTACTATTCACGAGTTACTATTCATGAGTTACTATTCACGAAGTTACTATTCACGAGTTACTATTCACGAGTACTATTCATGAAGCGTGAAGATGTTTTTTGTGAATTTCTATCTTTTGGTGTGAGAGTTACTATTCACGCATACGGCACTATTCACGATATCTGACTATTCATCGAAAAATAAAATTTCTTCTTTTAGGTCCAAAATATCTATTCGGATACTAGCTTTGATTGTATCCATGTTTTGATCATTCTTGAATTTTACACCACTATGATTATTTTTGAGGTATTTTGAACATGGATAAAACAAAGTACGAATCCTTAATCCTTAATCCTTGTCATTTTGTTTCAATTGGATTCGTTTCTTTAAAAAATATTTTCATCATCCTCGGTCTTAAATGATGATATTATTGAATATCTTTGGCTGTAGTGCAAAGATGAATGATTTCGAAGAATATCTTTGGTAGTAGTGCAAAGATGAGCAGTGTTTAAATGAACATGACCAATCGATGAATATCTTTGGCACAGAGTGCAAAGATGAATATTTGATTCGGATGTATATTGATTGATGTTACGGGGATAAAAGATGAGCGATGAACTTTTAAATTCATACATAGAAGATAGTAGTTTGCATTCTCTACTTAACTCTTCTAATGAATTATTATTTCATTGCGAATATTGATTTAAAATTTGTTGTCTATTGTATTCTATTAGATTTTTCCTGTTGAAGACTAACATAATTTGTTGTATATTATCTTAGTCATAATATTCTTTCTTGAGCTAGTTGAGCTCACCCTTTTCTTTTTGTTCCATTTTTTTCTCGGGAGGCGAGAATATAGCGATGCAGAGTCGGGTATGGAATGAAGGTTTTAGAAAGGATTGTTTAGTAGTCCTCACCATTTTTGTAAAATAATGTATCAATAAATGTGATGAGGATTTATTTGAGTATAGATATTGTCTAGAAGATAATATTTGTATTTAAACTCACGCAGTTTCTTGTTGTAATAATAAAGTTGTAGTTGTTTACATGCCATATATCGACAACTTTCGAATGGGTGATGTATACCTATTTTGGGGGCGTCACATCGCTAATTTGCTTAACATGTTGAAAAATGTTAAGAGTCACTTTCCAACCAAAAAGGACCATGTCTTACTGGTAGGGGCCAAAGGATCTTCTGAAAAGAAGAAAGATTCAAAGAAGGTAAATAGAAAGGCAAAAACAAAGGATAATAAGAACAAAACTGATACGGATAGCAAAGGAGTTTGCTTCCACTGCAATAAGCCTGGACACTGGAAAGAAACTACGAGAAGCATCTTGCAGAGCTAACTAGAAGAAGCTTAGTGAAGTTTCGGTTACAAATACAATTTTGTTCATGATTTAAAATATATTTTTCTTTAATTTATGCTTCTACTTGGGAATTGGATACCGACTTTGATTATCATAAATATAGATTTATGAAGAGACCAATCGAGTAAAAGCTAAACAAATATAAGTAATCATATACGGTAAATAAAGCAAAGGTTCTTTGCATTAGCCTTAGGAACTTATAGTTTAGCAATGCCTACGGGCAAATCTATTAAGTCGATAAGTTGTTATTGTATTCCGATTCTTGTTAGAAATATTATTTCCATTTTATTGTTGGACAATGAAATATTTGGTATTATATTTAAGAACAATTGTTGTTATATTTATAATAATAATGTTTCAGTATAGAACTGAAATATTACTTAATGGATTTTGTGTACTTAACTTACGTGTAAATATATTTTGCAAATTGAACAAACTAGTATAAGAAAAGGAGATGATCATTCAAAGAGTTGAATATGTGTATTTATTAAAATATATGTATGAATTATTTGAAAGGTTCAAAGAATTCATAATTGAAACAAATTGGAAAATTATTAATATTATTTGATTAGATCAAGGAATAAATACTTGTGCAATAAGTTTCTAGATCATCTCAAATGGTTTTCTCACAATGGACACCTCTGGATATGCAATAATTGATTGCTGTATCTGAAAGGAAAAATTGTACCTTGTTGGACATGGTGTTGTCCATAATGATTTTACCAATATTTCAGTATCCTTCTAGGTTCATACCCTAGAAATGGCTGCAAATCTATGAAAAGGTAACCTCAAAATCTGGCCCCAAGACTCCATAAAAGTTATGGACAAGGAGGATTCCTAATCCTAAGTATGTGAAGATAAGGGGTTGTCCAAGTGTAGATTTGTGGGACATACTAAAGTAAGTTTAGGGTATATGTTCTATAATCCTAGTTAGGAAAAAGGTGTTTGTTGCGAAACACGCTGCCTTCTAAGATAAAGGTGTTTATCATTGAAGGGGCTAGTGGGAGGATAATACATCTTGAAGAGTTCAAGAACCACAAATACTATAAGTCAAATAAGAGGAACACAGAGATGACCTATTGTATCATAACCGAATCTTAAATCTTGAATAGTACCAAATATACCTTTGAGGTATGGATTCATCATAGATGATGATGATGAGGTCTGAAATCATAGAAGATGATGATCGAGTTATATACGATGAGGTAAGAGTTTTAGTGTGTACAAAGGGTGGAATTAGGGAGCACCGTGACATTCCTAATATTATATGTTGATATACTATGTATAAGGAATAACATACCAATGCTACAATCAAGAAGATAAAGTTGTCTAAACATTCCTCCATGAATGATTTGGGAAGAGTATCGTAATTGGGGATGCAAATATATATATATATATATATATATATATAGAGAGAGAGAGAGAGAGAGAGAGAGAGATTTAAGAGGATGCTCGACTTAACCCAAGGAACGTATATTCATTTGATGCTAAAGTCATTTAACATGACAAACTCTATGGGATGTCTCATGTTGATGAGCCCTGGAGTGTATCTCTCTTAATAGTCCCCATATAGACTCCTAAAGAGATATATCGTGAAGTAACTATCATGTATGCAATGAAATATACGAGACACGATGTTGATCGATCATATTCGGAGAAGTTCACTAAGAGTCAGTGAAAAAAATCTTAAAGTACTTAACCAGCACTAAGGATGTGATCATATTCATGGTGGGTCTAAATTAAAACTCGAGGGCTTAACAGACTCAAGTTTTTCGAGACAGACCAAGACGACAAAAAATCCACTTTAAGGTAAAAGCGTTACCTTGAGCGGTGGTGCAGTGAATTTGAAAGGTTTCAAACAACAAAAAGTTGCTAGTTTAGTGATAAAGACAAAGTATATAACTATAAATGAAGCTACAAGTTGATTATTTGGATAAAAGTTCATTCTGAGAATTAGGAATAGTTCTAAGTCTCATCTTGGATCTAAACATGTGTTGTGACACTTTCACTTGATTATAGGAATCATTGAAAGATGGGAAATCACTATAGAGATAGTGGACTTTCAAGAACAACATTACATATCCATTAACTAAAACTTATCCAACAGTAGGATAATCGTCACTTAGAGAAGAAGGGTATGAGATACCATGACGATTGGCTTTAGTGCAAGTGGGAGATTGAAAGTAGTATGCACACAAGTCAATCATGTTTGATGATAAAGCATATACTTTGTAACAATCTTATTCATTTATTAATAAAAAGTATTAATTTATTAAAGGCTTTTAATTATCTACATGATGCTGTTTTATAATATGTGATAAACCCATAGTTTTAAGCAATGCTTTTAGAATAATGATGATGATCATTCTAATGAGATCTAAATTCTTAGAAAGTTTAAAACTAAAATAGTTCCCAATCATTGGATTCGTAAATTGGGGATTAGTGAATCCGGATAGATTGGTACATACGTTGCTTGCTCATTAGATGAGGATGATTGATCTCACGATCATTTGTGTGGAACACTAAAGCAAGTATGTAGGTGCTTATTAGAGAATAAGTTCACTTTGAGCGTTGGCTCGCTAAGGAATACCTAATGGAGTTTTACTTGCTGTCAATAGGAATTCTGTGAGTGATAGTAGTCTGAAGTGATCCTTAGACTTGAGATCATCATAGTATCTTGTGTATGATGAGTTATACTTTGACTTATTCCTTAAGACCCTTAGGGTATATCAAATGGTATGCTTGGTTATAATAAGTTGTACATGGAGTTAATGTATGATCAATAAAGAATCTACCGCTTCAAGTAAAACAAGAGAAATGTCCTATGTGATTGATAAATGACATCCCAAAGTCCTTGGCGAAGCGAAATGAAATTAGAAAGGAGTTTCTAATTTTCATTATTTGAGTTGTCATGCATTTAAGAGTCGAAATACATATAATTAAATAAAATAAGACTTGTGATAATTCCATGTCTTATATTTAATTGGGACATTATATGGTGGAAGGATTGAATTACTTGCGGTAACTATTTATTCAAAGGTTCTTTTATGATTAATGTTGAAATCTATATTATCTGGAAAGTCGATTGATCGCTAGGGAGGCTTATCCTATTATAGAATAAATATTATTTATTTAAATAAATTAATATTTTAATTTATTTATTTAAATAAGATTAGAATTGTTCTAATTGATTTATTCACAACCTGTTTAATATGGAGAACCTAAAGGGTCACACCATAAAAGAAAGAATAATTATTTAAGAAGTTAATGGCATAATCGTAATAATAAGTTAAGTATATTTAATTTAATCTATGGTGATAGAATAAATTAAATAGCTTAATATTTATTATTTAATATTTTAGAAATATTAAATATAAATTAATAAGAGGAGTCTTATTATTATTATTACTATTATTATTATTTAATTCCTAAAAAGTTTGAGAATTAATTAATAAAATTACTCTCATATATCCTAATTAGATTAGGAGGCTAATTAATTAAAAGAGTTTAATTAATTATCTCTAATAAGATTAGGGAGCTTAATTAATTAAAGGAGTTTAATTAATTAATAAAACCTAATTGCATAATTTTTAAGGAGGGTTTCCTTCATCTATAAATAAGAGGAGTCTTATTATGGGTGTAGAGCAGTTGTTGACTTTTTTACAACATACGTGATTCCAATTGTTGGAGAGTACGCTGCTTTTCTATGAGAAATAAAAAAATAGGGTTTTGCCAAACACCCATCTTCTTGAATCTTTATTCTTTCTTGGTGGATCACCTCTAGAGGCCAAACACTTGGGTGGTTAACGTTGATCAAAGGAAGAAAACAAACCTGGTGGATTCAAGTTGAACGCGAAAAGGATTGGAGGTGAACTTGTACCTGAGGAAGCTCGAATCTTCAAGGGTATGATTCTTGTTCTTCATATCTTTTTGTTTAATTAATAATTGTGCATAAAGGATGATCCTGGTATATGGTTTGTAAAATTTTAAAAACTCTATTTTATCACGTTTTCGCTTTATTTGTGCAATTTGATTGCGTTCATGAATATTACAAACCTAACAGTGGTATCAGAGCCAAACCTTTATGCGAATTATTAATTGTCAAATTTGATATGTATATTAATATGTGTTTAGAACAATTTAATTGGGCATAATTTTATTATATAAGATTTTAAAAAAAGAAAGAAAAAAAAGGTCAATTCATGAAAACTTATTCGCATGAATTTAGTTATTACTTTTTACGTGTTTTAATTGGTGGCATGATGCTTCATGGAGTTAACGAGGAGATTCTTGTTTTGGTTATATATATATATATATATATATATATATATATATATATATATATATATATATATATATATAAAGCGTTTGTATATTAACTATAATATATATATATATAACGTTCATATTTCTTTGGACTAAAGTGATTCATGTGGTGATTTAACTGATTATATATATATATATTAATAATTTATAATTAAAACAAAAAGTTTGTTTTAATTTTAAAATTGATTTCATGATAACTAATTAGAGTTGAAAAAAAGATTCCATGTTTATTTAAATAAAAGAGTTTATTTATATATGAAATAATATTTCATATTATTCAAAATAAAGGAGTTTACTTGTGAATAGGAAAGAGAATCCGCATTTCATTAAATAAAGGAGTTAATTTAGATATGATATAAGATTTCATATTATTCAAAATAAAGGAGTTTATTTGTGAATAGAAAAGAGAATCCGTATTTCCTTAAATAAATGAGTTTATTTAGATATGGAATTAGATTTCATATTATTCAAAATAAAATAGTTTATTTGTGAATAGGAAAAAGAATCTGTGTTTCCTTTAATAAAGAAGTTTTATTTTTTTCTTGGAATTGGATTCCATAATTAATTAAATTAAATGAGTTTATTTTGATTAAAGATTTGATTAAAATAAAATAGTTTATTTTATTCAAAATTAGATAAATTAAAATAAAAGGGTTTATTTTTATTTAAATTTGGATTAAAATAAAGGAGTTTATTTCGATTCAAAATTAGATTTTATACTAACTAAATTTGCCCATTAAATGATATCAATATATATATTGAATGTTTATTATTCATGAGATAAATGTTATTTATTGGAATTGGGGCGTCAGGTAGCTTAATGGCGGTGCCCCCCCCCCACCCCAGTTTTTAACCACGATAATGAGAAAAATAAATAAAAATAATAGAAGCAAGTTTGAACAAAAGCGTAAAAAAAGTATATTTTTTATTAAAAAAACACTGTAAAATAAATTATATCTTTTACAGTTTTTTGTTCAAACTTGCTCTTTTATTTTTTATTTATTTTTCTCATTATTGTGGTTAAAAAACCAAAAAATAAATTAAAATCATAGTGCACCGGTCATTAAGTCACCGGACCGCCCCTTGATCCTATTTATTGATGCATATGGTGATATGTATGATAATAAATGAGATTGATTATGGACTATTGACCAATGTGATTGAATTTTATTTTAGTTGGATGCATGAATGTATGGGTTTTATTAAATGAGGTCTGCATACCTTGTCTTCTCTAAATTTTCTTAATGTAAATTCTAACTCCCTCCTATGTACTTCCCCTTGACTGCTGATCAAGGTTTCTATTTATTTTAAATAGTTTTGTAATAGAAATAGTTAGAATTAATTTTTGAAGAATTGGATATCAAGGAGCAAGGAGCGCTTGAAGACCCGTTTGTAATGGAGCCCGGATTTAAATGTAATAGTTATATTTAAATATTAATTCTTGCACCCCTAGGGTTTGACCTTTTGGTTCACTTGGTGGCTCTAGTGAACCAAGCTAGAATAAAAGTCCATAATCAATCCGGGTAGAGTATAGTACTCTATATGTGCATGCTTATACTATATATATTATATATTATGCAACCATGCTTTGCATGTTCATTAATATGATGCGTATTTAATATATATATGTGCATGCACGCTAAACAAGATGAGACAAATTAATAACAAAATCCCTCAATTATTTTTTTAAGTCCTAAGCGTTCAAAGATATTTGGAATATCGAACGTCGCCTTCTAGCATGATAAAAATTAATAGAGTATTACATATTTAATATGAGCTTGTTGTGTCATCACAAGGCAAGTATTAAGTATTTAAGATGTTAATTTATCATATTTGATGCTTATAAAGAAAATTGAACAATATTGTTTTATTGTGTCACTACAAGGACAATATTTTTCTT
Source organism: Panax quinquefolius (assembly GCA_020205615.1). Lineage (NCBI taxonomy): Eukaryota > Viridiplantae > Streptophyta > Magnoliopsida > Apiales > Araliaceae > Panax > Panax quinquefolius. Next base: position 28,561,373 of record CM035170.1, read on the forward strand.
TTTTGAATATATGGAGTGCTAGGTTGGACTTAACTTGGATAATTTTGATTCGGATGTGCCACCACTTGATCAGAATAATCTTAGAGGCAAAATAGAAGGAGTTACATAGTTGATGTAATTGACAAGAGTTGTCTACCTATTTATTTATATATAGTTTGTTATGTCACCACAAGGCTATATACATTTGAAATGGGATCCTTATTCTCATTAGTAAATCTTTAATTAGATTTTCTTGCCAACTATATAAGTGAGGTAATATAGTTTGAAGAAAATAGTGGGAGATACCAATTTAAAACAAGACCTAATTTATTTTGGTAATTAATAAAAGAATGTATGCTAAAATGTTGTTAATTACAAATTCATTTACATAATTTTACAATGTCTAAAATTACTATCACTGTGAAGTATATTAGATGCTATTTAACCAGACCGAATTAAATGGATTGGTTAAGGAATTTGAGAATATTTCTCATGGCTGAAAAGCTATCTTATGTCCTTAATATGCCTATCCTTGCAATGGTTGCAGACAATGCCTCTGAGGAAGAGATTGTTACTTTTAGAAAGTGGCAAGATGATGCACAGTTGGCTCAATGCATCATGCTTGCGTCCATGAGTAACGAGCTTCAGCGTCAGCATGAAACTATGGATGCTCTTACTACATCAAGTAGTTGATGGTGAGGAAAGTAGGACTGATAGATATCAGATATCTAAGGAGCTCTTCCGATCTAGAATAACCGATGACACTACAGTACAAACACAAGTCCTTAACATAATCAATTTGATTAGGACAACGGGTTTTGTCATGGATGGAGAGTTGAGCCAAGATTTGATCTTTTCACTCTCGGACTCCTTTCACAATTGTTGTGAATTTTCATATGAACAAGCTAGATATCACCGGCCACATAAGACCCCAACTTATTATTAATGAAATTTAATTTTCTATTTATTATTTTGAAATAGTAAGGGTTGATTTGATTAATGTGGATAGTTAGGGTAAAAATACATAAATATTTCAAAATAAGCAAGTGGTTATAAAATATTCATTGTTGTGAGAATATTCGTTTGGTGGTGGAATATTAAATGCTTCGGGAATATTAAGTATGATGGCCATGACCATGTGTGGGCCCATAATGGAAAGCGATTGGATGAAGAAAACAGCAAATATAAGTTGTTTAAAAATAACGGCGTAGTTATTCTGAATTAACACTTATTGGAATACCGTTGGTTAAAACACGATGTCTGCGTTTGTCGTACGAGTAGCACTTGCAGATTGCACCAATTATTGAAGGCACTACTCAATAATGGTTACAATAATTCTTGCTCGATATTTCATTGAGTTAATAATTGTCTGCGTTGATATTTTATATTCTTTGTTTCAATAATTGTCATTACACAAGATTTTTCATTATCGAAAGCAATAATTCATATTATCTCGAATAATATTATTAGATAACATTATTGGCAATGTCTAGAAAGTTACATCTAAGGAGAGGTTTGGTCACCTAATTGCGGCGCCAGGTAGAAGAAGAAATTCTTATTGAAAGCCCTCTCTTCTGAGGCTGCTCGGTTGTCAATATTGTGATTCGTAATATTATTTGTAAATAATTAATTATTGATTCATATGATGAGAAAATATTGATTTTATGTGGATATAGATGGAGAAAATATTTATTGTGACAATTGTTGAAAATTGAAATTTTATCTTTTTACGATAAAATAATTCATTTAAATATATTATTATATTTTAATAATATAATAATGGTGATATTTTTACAAATCGAATGTGGGATATATGAGTATATCTGAGGAGGAAGAGTATTTTTGTTGCAATAAATGTTTAAAACATGTTAAACATGCTCGGTGGACCCCATTTATTGATCGAAATTTGATTATAACTTTAAAATTGACCGTTTGTGGATTTCGGTCAATTTTCATTTGAATTTGGAAAAACTTTCTTCTGCAAAGTTGTAGAGAATTGAATTTCCTATAAAAACTCAGGAGATTCGAATTTTCTGATAAAAGGGCTATTTATTATGAATTATTGAAGTTCTTAAGCTCCAAAATAATTAATTTTTGAAGTTTTAAATATTTTTTTTACAAAAAACGTTTTTTTGCATGTGTGAGGCATGTGTTTAATTGCTGAAATTCAGATTCAAAGGTGTGCGTGAAGATTATATATATATATATTAATATTTTAATAAATTTTCTACTTTGTGTTCTTACAGCATTTTCCTATAAATAGGGTGCTTAGGTTAGAATTGAAAATCATACCGTAAATCTGAAGTTTTCTCTCTATATTATCGGCGTATTCTTGTGAGTATTTTGAGTATACTTTGAGTATTGCTATCGATGCAAGTCCAAGTCATAGCCTATATCCGGTGTTTCAACTAGAAGCACTGATCTTTCGAGGTAAGGGATGTTATTTTCTTCTCAAATGATATTATTTCTTCAATATCATTATCTTGGAAATATTGGTTGGAACTTTTATCAAATTTGGAACTTTTTCATGTCGGGGTTACTATTCATGAGTTACTATTCATGAGTTACTATTCATGAGTTACTATTCACGAGTACTATTCATGAAGCGTGAAGATGTTTTTTGTGGAATTTCTATCTTTTGGTGTCGGAGTTACTATTCACGTATACGGCACTATTCATCGAAAAATAAAATTTCTTCTTTTCGTCCAAAATATCTATTCTGGATACTAGCTTTGATTGTATCCATGTTTTGATCATTCTTGAATTTTACACCACTATGATTATTTTTGAGGTATTTTTGAACATGGATAAAACAAAGTACGAATCCTTAATCCTTAATCCTTGTTATTTTGTTTCACCGGATTCATTTCTTTAAAAAAATATTTTTCATCCTCATTATTAAATGATGATATTATTGAATATCTTTGGCACGTAGTGCAAAGATGAATGATTTCTGAAGAATATATTTGGTAGTAGTGCAAAGATGAGCAGTGTTTAAATGAATACATGACCAATCGATGAATATCTTTTTGCTGTAGTGCAAAGATGAATATTTGATTCGGATGTATATTGATTGATGTTACGGGGATAAAAGATAGACGATGAACTTTTAAATTCATACATAGAAGATAGTAGTTTGCATTCTCTACTTAACTCTTCTAATGAATTATTATTTCATTGCGAATATTGATTTAAAATTTGTTGTCTATTGTGATTCTATTAGATTTTTTCTGTTGAAGACTAACTGTAAATTTGTTGTATATTATCTTAGTCATAATATTCTTTCTTGAGCTAGTTGAGCTCACCTTTTCCTTTTTGTTCCATTTTTCTTCTCGGGAGGCTAGAATATAGCGAGTATGAGTTAGAGGTATGGAATGAAGGTTTTAGAAAGGATTGTTTAGTAGTCCTCACCATTTTGTAAAATAATGTATCAATAAATGTGATGAGAATTTATTTGAGTATAGATATTGTCTAGAAGATAATATTTGTATTTAAACTCACAGCTTTCTTTGTTGTAATAATAAAGTTGTAGTTATTTACATTCCATGTATTGACAACTCGAGAATGGGTGATGTATACCTATTTTGGGGGCGTCACCAGTTGGTATCGAGCTTAGGATATGATCTGGCGGAGATCGGGAATAGAACTAGGAGGAGAGACGAGTAAATCCTTCGCTAGTGTGTCCTACCTAAGCTTATTTGTTAGTTAGTCAAGATATAGGGATATTATGTGATATATTGATTTCCTTAATTAACCCTTGTTTTATTACAAGATTTTGAGAATGTCGTTGAGAATATTAACAATGGAAATGAGACCGTGGAGACGCTTTTGTACTCACCAACGAGGAGAACGTGCAACAGTGGCAATGTTCCTCCCGTGAACAAAACCATTGAGCGGATGATGAGCGAGGGGATGTTTAGAAGTTTTTGCGATTCATACAAAATCGCAGACGAGGAGACTCGTGTTCAAAATCTGAGGAAATGATAGCAATTCACGGGTTGTCACATCCAAGCGATTCAAAGAGTTGGGACCACCGAATTTAAGGGAAAGCGGATCCGATCATGCGCGGAAACATGGGTCAAAAAAATTACCAAGATATTCGATGTCTTGGGATGCACGGAGAACGAAGGTTCCATTTGCCACCTTTATGTTCCGTGGCGAGGCGGACTCATCGGTGGGAATGTCATGAAGCGTACCCATCCAAATACTCTTCGGCATGTCTTGGGAGACTTTTGAGAGCTATTTAATGACAAATACTTTCACGAAAGTGTTCAATCATAATGAAGGAAGTGGAGTTCATCGATTGGAACAAAACAACATGACGGTGTATCGAGACGAGGCAAAGTTTGCGAGTTATCCGTGTTGCACCTCATTTGGTGGAGAATGAGGAACGATGACGCGGATGTTTCTTAGAGGTTTGAAACCCAAGACATCGTCGGTATCTCATTTCTCATAAATTTTCTCTTTATTCGAGATGTTGTAAATAGGCTCAATTATTAGAGCAAGATAACGAGTACGGTCAACCGAGGGACCACAACTAGGATCGTACGAGAGATAGCGGTCAATGAATAATGATAACCGGGGGAGAAAAAAGCGAGACGGACAAAAATGGTTACCACTGGTGGTAATCATGGTCGTGAAAATGTAAGAAGCGAAATCGAGGAGATTTTAAAAGAGGAGATTTAACAACGACCGTGTGAAGACAGCGGTCTTGGTGAAGAATCGGTTCTAAGGGAGGAGAACGACCACCGGTCATATGCTTATAAATCACGGGAAAGAGGGACATATCGATTCAAACCTGCCCCACAACAGCAGATTCAAGGTATGCTATAATTGTGGAAAGGAAGGACATATCGCTCGAGATTGTGCAGTAGCGAAACCTAGTTCACGTAGGCGGTGACTCAAAGATCATCCCGAAAAAGTCAAAGTCAACGATTAGGGAAGAGCGTTTGTATTTGGTCATAATCGAGAACCCAAACGAGGTTATCACGGGTAAGCTATTTATAAATTCTTGCGAAGTTTATACCTTACTTGATCTGGGTGCTACCCATTCATTTATCTCTCCCCGCATGTGCTCAACGTTTAAACTTGACTCAGGAGAAATTAGACTTTGACCTATCTGTGGAAACTCCGTTAGAGAAACTTTCATCACATCCATCGTTTATAAATCTTGTTTGATTCAAGTTGGCACCATCACCTTTTACCGTTGACCTTATCTCTTTAAAGATACTTGCTTTTGATGTGATTTTAGGATTGATTGGTTAACTACTCATCATGCCAAAATTGATTGTTTTTGTAAGGTTGTTAGTTTTCATATTCCTAACCAACCCGTTATGCGAATTCAAGCAACTAAACCATTAAAATCAATCATCGCTCATATTTAATCATAAAGCTATTCGTTTATTAAAAAAGCGGATGTCAAGCTTTCTTAGCCCATGTTATGGATTTGAATAAAGACACGTCAAATTTGAATAATATTCTGTTGTTATTGACTTTCCCGGACGTATTTCAAGAACTTCCTTCTACCCCGAACGTGAAGTTGAATTCTTTATTGATCTTGAACACGCACAAAGCCCATTTCTAAAACCCCATATCGAATGGCTCCTATTGAACTTCGGAGTTAAAGGTCCAACTACGAGGAATTGTTGGACATCGGTTTCATCTGGCCCTAGTACATCTCCTTGGGTGCTCTGTTTTATTTGTAAAGAAGAAAGACGGGAGTATGCGACTTTGTATTGACTATCGGGAATTGAACCATGTCACCATCAAGAATAGGTATCCTCTACCTCGTATTGATGACTTGTTTGACCCGATTCTAGGGCACAATTCTTTTCAAAAATCGATCTTCGCTTACGGATATCATCGACTAAAGATTAGAATGAGGATATTCCAAAGATCCGCCTTGAAACTCGATATGGGCATTATGAATTTTTAGTCATGTCTTTGGACTAACTAATGCTCTGCGGCTTTCATGGATATGATGAACCGAATATTCAAGGAATATTTGGATCGGTTTGTTATTGTCTTTATTGATGACATCCTTATATATTCCAAAAGTCGTGAAGATCATGAGCACCATTTGAAGTTGGTACTCCAAAGGCTTCGTTGAAAACAAACTATATGTAAGACCCCGACTTTTATAAATAAAGATGAATTTTTCTATAAATATTATTTTTGAATATTATGGAATAAATTTGATATAATGTTATAGTTGTGGGTAATATTTATAAATTTTGCAAAGTATCGCAAGTGGTTATATTATATTCGTTTGGTGGGGAATATTCTTTTTTGTTAGGGAATATTCGTCTGATGGCTCAATCATTGGTGGACCCCACAACATTATTGTCGGATTGAAAAACGACAAAAATATTTTATAAAAATAACTACGGAGGTGTTACTGCTTAAAGCTGTTGAACTACCCGGTAAAAAAATACGATGTCTGGCGTGGTTGCATAGTAGCACACGGTATTGATTATTGATGCTTACGTGAGAAGTCACTCAAATATACTTCAATTATTGCTTTCACGATAATTCTTTGCATCATATCTCTTATATTATTGATTCAATTATTGTCACAAAGATCATCTCAGATAATATGTTATAGTATTAAATCAATAATTGAGACGACAAGTTATAAATGATTAATAATTATTGAAAGATTAAATATGTGTTATGATTTGTGGTAAGTTTGATTATTTTATGGGGGCTCGTATGTCATCATCTAAGAGTCTCTTCATCAATAGTATTTACCTTCGTCAATAGTAATTACCCTTGTGAATAGTATTTACCTTCGTCGATAGTAATTACCCTTGTGAATAGTATTTACCTTCGCCAATAGTAATTACCTTGTGAATAGTATTTACCTTCAATCGATAGTAATTATCCTTGTGAATAGTATTTACCTTCGTCGATAGTAATTACCCTTGTGAATAGTATTTACCTTCGTCAATAGTATTTACCTTCGTTAATAGTAATTACCTTTACTGCAGACGTCGAACCACTTGTCATTTCACATTACAAAGGCGTCAAACCAATGTCAAGCCACTTGCCTTTTCACCACTAGGTGCTAAGCTAGAAATCTTCTATAAATAGAGGCCTGGGGCTTCATTATTTTTCACGAATTCATTCAAGCTATAGAGAGAAAAGTATAGAGAGAATAAGAGAGAAAGAAGAAGAGTATTTTGTTACTACTTTCTTTGCGATATTCAATCTCCTACCAAATGTAAGGGGTGTTATTCTTTCTTATTCATGAAGAGAAGCTGTTGTTATTCCATTGCTTATTATTCGCTTGGAATAACTTTGTATAAGTGGTTTACCCTATACTTGGTGACATTCTTCTATTATTACATTTGGAACATCACATGCGTGTGTTTTACACGGACTGGTTCCGTCTTTATCATTCTGCTTGGAACATCCACATGCATGTGTTTTACAGGACTGACCGGTTCCGTTCTTTATTATTACATTGGAACATCACATACGTGTGTTTTACAGGACTGGTTCCGCTCTTTATTATTACATTGGAATATCCTATACATGTGTTTTTACAGGATCTGGTTCCATCTTTATTATTACATTGGAACATCCTGTCGGCGTGAATTTCACGACACAGTTCCGTTATTTATTATTACATTGGAATAACTCATGCATGCGGCCTATCGCATGCATGGTGATTTCTTTTGTTATTCCATTCTTTATTATACCCAAATGGTTAAAACTTTGACTTCTATACTCCATGAAATTAGTAGAATATCCTGGTAGTAGTGCGTGGGGGTGATTCGATGATGTGGAATATTTATTAAAGTCGAGTCTCAAATATATACAATGATGAAAAACCTTTTAAAACCTAAAAGATAGTAGACTTTATTTTCTACTTGACTCTTTTAATGGATTGCATATTCATTTGCAGATTAAAGCGGTTGTCTATTGTATTTTATCGGTTTAACATTATTGAAGACTATTGATAATTTATTACGCATTATCTTAGTCATAATATTTCTTCTTGGGCTAGTTGAGCTCACCCTTTCTTTCCTTTATTCTCTTGAGAAATGATAATATAAATGGGGACGAGTCGGAAAAAGCAGTGATGGTCACGAAGATAGTATTAGTAGTCCTCACTATTACGTAAAATAGTGTGATAATAATCAGAATGAGGACTTTTTGTTTGAGTTTGTATAATATCTAGTAGAGCGATATTTGTATTTAAACTCACGCTTTATGTCGTATTGTACACCATGCAGGTTATGTTAATAAGTTGTATTTAAATTACGTACCATGTAAGTGGCGACTCAAGATGGGTGATGTATACCTAATTTTGGGGCGTCACGGTTGATATCGAGCTTAGGGATGTGATCCTGGCTAAGATGTGAGAATAGTACTAGGAGGAGAGAGCGGGAATACCTTGGCTAGTATGACCTACCTAAGTTTATGTGCTATTTTATTGGTTGGTCAAGATAAGGATAATTTGTTACATGTCAATTAACCTTTTGTTTTGTGGCGATGTCTCGAAAATGACATCGAGAATGTTGAGAATAGCAATGGAGCCATGAGCGATCGTTGATTCACCACATATCGATAATCAAGATAATGTGCATCGAGAAGGCGACAATCCTCATGCAAACAACAACACCGACCAAATGACAAATGATCAAATGTTCGAGGCTTTATGCAATTTATCTGACAATGATGAGAGCGACTCTGTCCAAAACGTGAGGTGGAAACACGGAAAACTCTCGGTGGTCACCGCTTAAACAATTTAAGGAGCTGGGACCACCGGAGTTTAAGGGAGAGCCAAAACCACTTCTGGCGGAAGCATGGATAAAGCAGATTACCAAGATATTTGATGTCTTGGGATGCTCCGAGGAGCAAAAGGTTCCCTTTGCCGCCTTTATATTGCGCGGAGAGGCGGATTACTGGTGGGAATCGGTAAAACGTACTCAACCAGCTGTACTGAAGATATCTTGGGAGAAGTTCCAGGAGCTGTTCAACGACAAATACTTTCCTGAAAGTATTCGCCACATGAAGGAGGTGGAGTTTATCAAGTTGGAACAAAACAATATGGCCAGTGTCGCATGATCGAGAGCAAAATTTGCGAGTTATCACGGTTTGCGTCCCACTTGGTGGATAATGAAGAGAGAATGGCGCGAATGTTTTAAGAGGTTTGAAGCGGGAGATACGTCGACATCTTATTTCTCATAAAGCGTGTTTGTATTCGGATGTTGTAAATAGGGCTCGATTAGTGGAAGCGCGATAATGAGTCAACGCAACTAAAAGAAGCGGTAAGCAAAATTATAATACCAAATGAGAATAGTCATCGGCGGTGACAACAAGCGTGGAGGGAATCAATGAGCGAGATATGGTAACCACTTCGGTGGTAATCGGGGCAAAACAATAAGAATGGACATTTCAAGAAAAGGAGATTCAACAATGATGGAAAGGCGTCGACTGAAGACCTATTGTTGTTAAGGAGAAAGACCACCTATCATATGCTTCAAATGCGGAGGAGAGGGACACATCGATCAAAACTGCGTCATGCCGTCCAAAGCATGTTATAATTGTGGAAGAGAAGGTCACTTAGCTCGATTTTGTCGTTTCTGAAAGACAAATTCAATTAGGATGGAGGCACCAAAGGCCATCCCGAGAAAATTCAAAACCCAGTGGTCTGAGGAGAGCATTTGTTGTGACCTCCCAAAGAGCAAGGAATCCGAATGAGGTCATCACGGGTAAGCTTATCATAAACTCTAATGAAGTCTATACTTTATTTGATCTGGGTTTCTACCCATTCTTTTATTTCTCTACTTGCGCTCATCGATTAAATTTGACTCTGGGAGAAATTAGACTTTGACTTATCTCGTGGAAACTCAGTTGGGAGAAACCTTCATTACATCCACTGTTTATAAGTCTTGTTTGGTTCAAATCGGTACCCTCACATTACATGTCGATCTTATTTCATTAAAAATACTTGCATTTGACGTGATTCTAGGGATTGATTGGTTAACTACTTATCATGCAAAAATTGATTGTTTTCGTAAGGTTGTTAGCTTTCATATTCCTAATCAACCTATTATGCGAATTCAAACGACCAAACCATTAAAATCAATCACGGTCAATCTCAAGCCGTAAAGCTATTAGTTTATTGAAAAGCGGATGTCAAGCTTTCTTAGCTCATGTCACTGATTTAAATAAAAAAAATGGGTTTTAAGCGATATTCCTATTGTTAATAAATTTCTGACGTATTCCCGAAGAACTTCTGGCCTACCCCGAGCGTGAAATTGAATTTTGTATCGACCTTGAACCCGGTACAAAACCTATTTCCAAAGCCCCATATCGAATGGCTCTATTGAACTTCAAGAGTTAAAGACCCAATGCAGGAATTGTTAGACATTGGCTTTATTAAGTCTAGTAGCTTCTCCTTGGGGTGCTCTGTACTATTAAGTGAAGAAGAAAAAGATGGGAGTATCGACTTTGTATTGATTATCGGGAGTTGAATCACGTCACCATCAAAAATAGGTATCCATTGCCACGTATTGATGACTGTTTGACCCGATTGCAAGGAGCAAATTCTTTTCAAAGATTGATCTTCGTTAGGATATCACCAATTGAAGATTAGAAACCGTGACATTCCAAAGACGGCTTTAACTTCGATGCGGGCATTATGAATTCCTAGTCGTATCCTTTGGATTGACTAATGCTCCTGTTGCGCCTTCATGGATATGATGAACCGAGTATTCAAGGAATATTTAGATCACTTTGTGGTCGCGTCTTTATTGATGACATCCTTATTTATTCCAAAAGCCGTGAAGATCATGAGCAACACTTGAGGCTGACACTCCAAAAGCTTCGTGAATATAAGCTTTATGCCAAGTTGAAGAAATGCGAGTTCTGGCTTGAAGAAGTAGCATTCCTTGGGCACGTGGTATCAAGTCATGGCATATCTGTTGACCCAGCAAAGATTGAAGCTATTCAAAGTGGGAACAACCTAAATCGATGGCCAAAGTCGTAGCTTTCTCGGTTTAGGCGGTTATTATCGGAGATTCGTGGAAGGATTTTCTCGAATCGCTATTCCATTGATTCGGTGACTCGAAAAGATACAAAGTTCGGTTGGAGGCGAAGAATGTGAGAAGAGTTTTCAAGAACTCGAGAGGAGACTTATTTATTTTTGTTACGACAATACCATATACGGCTCGGAGGGATTTGTCATCTACTGATGATGCTTGAGCAAAGGGTTGGGATGTGTTCTTATGCACATGGAAAAGTTATAGCCTATGCCTCGCGACAACTCAAAGAATATGAGAGGAATTATCCTACTCATGATCTAGAGTTAGCGGTTTGTTTTCTTTACACTTAAAATGTGGAGGCATTACTTGTATGGGGAGAAAGTGGAGATCTTTACTGGATCATAAAAGCCTCAAATATTTCTTCACTCAAAAGGAACTCGACATGCGACAACGACGTTGGCTTGAAGCTGTTGAAAGATTATGATCATACCATCCAATACCATCCTGGAAAAGCAAGCGTGGTAGGCGGCGCATTGAGTAGGAAATCATATGCAAGTACAAGTGCGATATTGTCAACGCAAGGCCCATTTTGTGTGACTTGCAAAGGATGGAAATAGAATTAAAGACTCGAGGGACGCGTGTGATGACAAATAGTATCTGAGTAGAACCGAGGCTTTAATTGATAAAGTTAAAATTGCAAGCTACTGGACACGGAGGCGATCATTATGAGGAAGAAAGTGCAAGAAGGTGCTATATCTAGGAAGCAAGAATCGATGAAGAAGGAATACTTGAGTCAACTCCGGACTTTGTGTTCTAACGACCACGATTTAAAGTATAATATCATGATGGAGGCGCCTGACACACCATTTGCAATCCATCTGGGAGTACCAAAATGTATCATGATATTAAATCGTACATTTTGGTGGAGCAATATGAAGAGAGAGATAGCCACATTTATCTCAAGGTGTCTAACTTGTCAACGAGTTAAAGCGGAGCATCAAGTACCAAAAGGTCCATTGCAACCACTTGAAATTCCAGAATGGAAGTGGGAGCACATTACCATGGATTTAGTTACTGGTCTTCCTAAGGTTTCTCAAGGCATTGATGCGATTTGGGTCATTGTTGATAGATTGACCAAGTCTGCTCATTTCTTACTGATACGAGAAACTTATACACTTGAACGTCTTACTCGTATGTACATAAACGAGATTGTAAGACCGCATGGTATCTGCAGGTATCCATAGTTTACGATCGAGACCCAAGATTCACTTCACGATTTTGGGTTAGTTTGCAAAAAGCTATGGGCACGGACTTACGATTTAGCTTCGGCATATCATCCTCGAGGACAGACGGACGGTCGGAGGGACTATTCAAACTCTTGAAGATCTATTAAGACTCTGTGTCCTTGATTTCAAGGGAGTTGGGACAAGTTCTTACCATTGGTGGAGTTTTCCTACAACAACAGGTTATCAAGCAAGTATTGGCATGGCTCCATTCAAGCATTGTATGGAAGAAAGTGTAGTTCTCGGTTATCTTTGGGATGAGGTGGGTGAAACAACGTTGTTGGGGCCGGAGTTGATACGTGTGACTACGGAAAAGATTCAAATGATCCGACAACGTATAAAAACCTCACAAAATCGACAAAAAGAGTTATCTTGATCTTCATCGAAAGGGCGTGGAATTCGATATAGGAGATCGTGTGTTGTTAAGAGTTGCTCCATGGAAAGGAGTTACAAGATTTGGAAGGAGAGAAAACTTAATCCTCGATTCATCGGTCCATTTTAATCCTCGATCGGTAGGAATCGTGGCCTATAGACTAAAACTTTACTGCCAAATATGTCTCGTGTTCATAACGTTTTTCACATATCTATGTTACGTAAATATGTGAAAGACCCGAACCATATTATTGAGTTAGAAGCCGGACGAAATAGCGGAAGATTTGGCGTATGAAGAGGTTCTGTTCAAATTTTGGATAAGAAAGAACATATTCTACGCTCGAGGGTTATACCTCAAGTCAAAGTTTTATGGAGGAACCACGATGTTGAGGAAATGACTTGGGAGTTAGAATCAAAATGAAATCAAGGTATCCTTACCTCTTGACATACCAGTATCGTACCTAATTTGAGGGCGAAATTTCATAAGAAGGGAGGTTGTAAGACCCCACTTTTATAAATAAAGATGAATTTTTCTATAAATATTATTTTTGAATATTATGGAATAAATTTGATATAATGTTATAGTTGTGGGTAATATTTATAAATTTTGCAAAGTATGCAAGTGGTTATATTATATTCGTTTGGTGGGGAATATTCTTTTGTTAGGGAATATTAGATACATGGCTCAATCATTGGTGGACCCCACAACATTATTGTCGGATTGAGAAAAAGCGACAAAAATATTTTATAAAAATAACGGTGGAGGTGTTACTGTTAAAAGCTGTTGAACTACCGATTGGTAAAAATGCGATGTCTGGCGTTGGTTGCATAGTAGCACACGGTATTGATTATTGATGCTTACGTGAGAAGTCACTTCGGCTATGCTCAATTATTACTCACGATAATTCTTTGCATCATATCTCTTATATTATTGATTCAATTATTGTCACGAGTATCATCTGTATAATATGTTATAGTATTAAATCAATAATTGAGGCGACAAGTTATAAATGATTAATAATTATTGAAAGATTAAATATGTGTTATGATTTGTGGTAAGTTTGATTATTTTATGGGGGGCTCATATGTCATCATCTAAGAGTCTCTTCATCAATAGTATTTACCTTCAATCGATAGTAATTACCCTTGTGAATAGTATTTACCTTCGTCGATAGTAATTACCCTTGTGAATAGTATTTACCTTAAATCGATAGTAATTACCCTTGTGAATAGTATTTACCTTCATTCGATAGTAATTATCCTTGTGAATAGTATTTACCTTAAATCGATAGTAATTACCCTTGTGAATAGTATTTACCTTAAATCGATAGTATTTACCTTCGTTAATAGTAATTACCTTTACAGGACGTCGAACCACTTGTCATTTCACATTCACAAAGCGCCAAACCAATTAAATCGAAGCCACTTGCCTTTTCACACGGCGGTGCTAAGCTAGAAATCTTCTATAAATAGAGGCCTAGGGCTTCATTATTTTCACGAATTCATTCAAGCTATAGAGAGAAAAGTATAGAGAGAATAAGAGAGAAAGAAGAAGAGTATTTTGTTACTACTGCCTGCTGCTGCGATATTCAATCTCCTACCAAATGTAAGGGGTGTTATTCTTTCTTATTCATGAAGAGAACTGCTGTTGTTATTCCATTGCTTATTATTACATTGGAATAACTTTGTATAAGTGGTTTACCCTATACTTGGTGACATTCTTCTATTATTACATTTGGAACATCACATGCATGTGTTTACACCAGACTGGTTAAAATCTTTATCATTCTGTTGGAACATCACATGCATGTGTTTTTTACCGGACTGGTTAAAATCTTTATTATTCTCATTGGAACATCACATGCATGTGTTTTACAGGACTGGTTAAAATCTTTATTATTCTCGCTTGGAATATCCTATCACGTGTGTTTTACCGGATGCGGTTCCATCTTTATTATTACATTGGAACATCACATGGCGGTTGTGAATTTCACTGACTGGTTAATTATTTATTATTACATTTGGAATAACTTTTTATGCATGCGGTCTATCGCATGCATGGTGATTTCTTTTGTTATTCCATTCTTTATTATACCCGAGTTGGTTAAAACTTTGACTTACATACTCCATGAAATTAGTAGAATATCCTTGGCCGTAGATGTGCGGGGTGATTCGATGATGTGGAATATTTATTAAAGTTTGAGTCTCAAATATAACGATGATGAAAAACCTTTTAAACCTAAAGATAGTAGACTTTATTTTCTACTGACTCTTTTAATGGATTGCATATTCATTGCAGATTAAAGCTGGTTGTCTATTGTATTTTATCGGTTTAACATTATTGAAGACTATTGATAATTTATTACGCATTATCTTAGTCATAATATTTCTTCTTGGGCTAGTTGAGCTCACCCTTTCTTTCACTTGTTCTCTTCTTGAAATGATAATATAAATTGGGACGAAGAGTCGGAAAACGAGTGATGGTCACGAAGATAGTATTAGTAGTCCTCACTATACAGCAAAAATAGTGTGATAATAAGCTGTAATGAGGACTTTTTGTTTGAGTTTGTATAATATCTAGTAGACGATATTTGTATTTAAACTCACGATTTATGTCGTATTGTTACACAGCGCTTATGTTAATAAGTTGTATTTAAATTACATACCATGTAAAGTGGCGACTCAAGATGGGTGATGTATACCTAATTTTGGGGGCGTCACACTATATATAAATTGAAGAAATGCGAGTTACGACTTGAGGAAGTAGCATTCCTTGGGCATGTGTCGAAACATGGAGTATCCGTGGACCCGTGAAGATTGAATCAATACAAAGTTGGAGAACAACCAAAGTCGGTGGCCAAGTATCACGTAGCTTTTGGGCTTAATTGGTTATTATCGGAGATTCAGGAAGGGTTTTCTCGAATCGCTACTCCATTAACTCATTAACTTTCGGAAGGATACAAAATTAGTTTGGAGCGAAGAATGCGAAAAGTTTCCAAGAGCTTAAGAGGAGACTTATTTGGCGGCTGCTTCTAACAATACCATCTGGTTCGGATGGATTTGTTATCTGACAATGATGCTTCGGGCAAAGGGTTAGGATGTGTTCTCATGCAACGTGGAAAGTCATAGCCTATGCCTCGCGACAACTTAAAAAGAGTATGAGAGGAATTATCCTACTCATGATCTAGAGTTAGCGGCCCGATCGTTTTAGCTAAAGATATGGAGGCACTATCTATATGGGAGAAAGTGGAGATATATTCGGACCATAAAAGCCTTAAATATTTCTTCACTCAAAAAGAACTCAACATCGCGGCGTGACGTTGGCTCGAACTATTGAAAGACTACGACCACACTATTCAATACCATCCTGAAAAGCGAGCGTGGTAGTAATGACGCGTTGAGTAGAAGATCTTATCTGAAGAGCAGGTGCGATGATGTCAAGTATCTGCGTAGAGAGCCAACTTTAATAGAAAAAGTTAAGGTTGCTCAAGCCACCAGGCGCGAGACTTATCGCGTGAAAAAGAAAAAGTACAAGAAGAAGCTATTAGGGCGAGAATTGATGAAGAAGGAGTACTTGAGTCCACTCTAGACTTTGTGTTCCTAACGACTACGATTTGAAGTACAAGATTATGATGGAGGCACACAATACACCATTTGCAATCCATCCTGGAAGTACTAAAATGTATCGTGATCTTGATATACATTTTGGTGGAACAATATGAAGAGAGAGATTGCAAAGTTTATCTCAATGTGTTTAACTTGTCAACGTGTAAAGCGGAGCATCTAGTACCTAAGGTCCGTTGCAACCACTTGAGATTCGGAATGGAAGTGGGAACACATTACCATGGATTTCGTTCTGGTCTTCCTACGATTTCTCAAGGCATCAATGCTATTTGGGTTATTGTTGATAGATTAACCAAGTCTGCTCATTTCTTGCCAATCACGGAAGACTTATTCCTTGAGCGTCTTGCTAGTATATGCGTGAATGAGATTGTGAGGTTGCATGGCATGCTGTATCCATAGTTTTGGATCGTGACCCAAGATTCACTTCAAGATTTTGGGTTAGCTTGCAAAAAGCTATGGGCGCAGTTTGCGATTTAGTTCGACATACCATCCCCAAGCGGACCGACAATCGAGAGGACTATTCAAACTCTTGAAGATCTATTAAGACTCGTGTCCTAGACTTCAAGGCGGTTGGGATAAGTATTTACCATTGGTGGAATTCTCCTACAACAACAGATTATCGAGCAAGTATAGGTGTGGCTCCATTCAAGCATTATATGGGCGAAAATGTCGTTCTCCAATATGTTGGGATGAGGTGGGTGAACCAACATTGTTGGGACCCGATTTAAATACGATATGACTCTAGAAAAGATTCAAATGATTCGACAACGTATATACAAGCGGCACAAGATCGACAAAAGAGTTATGCGGATCTTCATCGAAAGGGCGTGGAATTTAGTGTAGGAGATCATGTATTGTTGCGAGTTGCTCCATGGAAAGGAGTTACAAGATTTGGGAAGAGAGAAAGCTCAATCCACGATTTATTGGTCCATTTCAAATTACGGATCGAGTAGGAAATGTAGCCTATAGACTCGCGTTACCTCAAGAGTATGTCTCGTGTTCATAATGTATTTCACATATCTGTATTAAATATGTGAAAGACCCAACCACGTTATAGAGTTAGAACCGGACGAAATAGCCAAGAAGACTTAACGTGTGAGGAGGTACATGTCAAGATCTTGGATAGGAAGGAGCATGTCCTACGCATGAAAGGTCATACCACAAGTGAAAGTTTTGTGGAGGAATCATGCTATAGAGGAAATGACACAGGAATTGGAAAGCGGAAATGAAAGCGAGGTATCCTCACCTTTTGAAACACACGGTATATACGTCAATTTCGAGGATGAAATTTCATAAGGAGGGAGGTTTTAAGACCCCAACTTATTATTAATGAAATTTAATTTTCTCTATTTATTATTTTGAAATAGTAAGGGTTGATTTGATTAATGTGGATAGTTAGGGTAAAAATATGCAAATATTTCAAAATAAGCAAGTGGTTATAAAATATTCATTGTTGTTTGAGAATATTCGTTTGGTCGTGGAATATTAAATCTTTGTGAGAATATTAAATGCGACGGTAGCGACCATGTGTGGGCCCCATAACTAAAGCGATTGGATGAAGAAAACGACAAATATAAGTTGTTTAAAAATAACGGCGTAGTTATTACAGAATTAACACTATTGGAATACCGGTGGTTAAAAACACACGATGTCTGGCGTTGTTGCCGCGATAGCACTTGGTCTTGCACCAATTATTGAAGGCACTACTCAATAATGGTTACGAATTAATCGCTCAAAGATTATTTCATTGAGTTAATAATTGTTGCGTTGATATTTTATATTCTTTGTTGTTTGATAATTGTCATTACAAAGATTTTTCATTATCGAAGCAATAATTCATATTATCTGAATAATATTATTAGATAACATTATTGGCAATGTCTAGAAAGTTCTGCAATAAGGAGAGGTTTGGTCACCTAATTGCGCCGATGAAGAAGAAATTCTTATTGAAAAAGCCCTCTTTCTAGAAGGCTGCTTTAGTTATCGATATTGTGATTCTCGTAATATTATTTGTGAATAATTAATTATTGATTCATATGATGAGAAAAATATTAATTTTATGTGGATATAGATGGAAAATTTTATTGTGACAATTGTTGAAAATTGAAATTTTATCTTTTACGATAAAATAATTCATTTAAATATATTATTATATTTTAATAATATAATAATGGTGATATTTTTACAACGAATGTGGGATATATGAGTATCTGAGGAGGAAGAGTATTTTTGTTGCAATAAATGTTTAAAACATGTTAAACATGTCGGTGGACCCCATTTATTATTTGAAATTTGATTATAGCACAGAAAATCGACCGTTTGTGGATTTCGGTCAATTTCCATTTGGAATTTGGAAAAACTTTCTTCTAAAAGTTGTAGAAATTGAATTTCCTATAAAAACACGCGAGATTCAAATTTTCTAATAAAAGGGCTATTTATTATAAATTATTGAAGTTACGATGCTCCAAATAATTAATTTTGAAGTTTTAAATATTTTTTTTACAAAAACGTTTTTTGCATGTGTGAGGCATGTGTTCAATTGCTGAAATTCAGATTCAAAGGTGTATGTGAAGATTTTATATATATATTAATATTTTATTAAATTTTCTACTTTGGTGTTTACTAAGTATTTTCCTATAAATAGGGTCTTGGGTTAGAATTGAAAATCACACCGAAATCAAGTTTTCTCTCTATATTATCGAGCGTATTCTTGTGAGTATTTTGAGTATACTTTGAGTATTGCTATATCGATGCAAGTCCAAGTCATAGCCTTATATCCTGTGTTTCATTAGAAATCTTGATCTTTTCGAGGTAAGGGATGTTATTTTCTTCTCAAATGATATTATTTCTTGATATCATTATCTTTGAAATATTAGTTGGAACTTTTATCAAATTTGGAACTTTTTCATGTCGGGGTTACTATTCATGAATTACTATTCACGAGTTACTATTCATTCTTACTATTCACGAAGTTACTATTCACGAGTTACTATTCACGAGTACTTATTCATGAAGCGTGAAGATGTTTTTTGTGGAATTTCTATCTTTTGGTGTCGGAGTTACTTATTCACGTATACTGGCACTATTCACGATATCTGACTATTCATCGAAAAATAAAATTTCTTCTTTTAGTCCAAAATTTCTATTACGGATACTAGCTTTGATTGTATCCATGTTTTGATCATTCTTGAATTTTACACCACTATGATTATTTTTGAGGTATTTTTGAACATGGATAAAACAAAAGTACGAATCCTTAATCCTTAATCCTTGTCATTTTGTTTCACTTTGGATTCGTTTCTTTAAAAAAAATATTTTCATCATCCTCAGGTCTTAAATGATGATATTATTGAATATCTTTGGCTCAGTAGTGCAAAGATGAATGATTTCTGAAGAATATCTTTGGTCGTAGTGCAAAGATGAACAGTGTTTTAAATGAACATGACCAATCGATGAATATCTTTGGCTCAGAGTGCAAAGATGAATATTTGATTCGGATGTATATTGATTGATGTTACAGGATAAAAGATGGGCGATGAACTTTTAAATTCATACATAGAAGATAGTAGTTTGCATTCTCTACTTAACTCTTCTAATGAATTATTATTTCACTGCTATGAATATTGATTTAAAATTTGTTGTCTATTGTATTCTATTAGATTTTTCCTGTTGAAGACTAACGGTAATTTGTTGTATATTATCTTAGTCATAATATTCTTTCTTGAGCTAGTTGAGCTCACCCTTTTCCTTTTTGTTCCATTTTTTTTCTCGGGAGGCGAGAATATAATGAAAATGCAGTCGGGAATATGGAATGAAGGTTTTAGAAAGGATTGTTTAGTAGTCCTCACCATTTTTGTAAAATAATGTATCAATAAATGTGATGAGGATTTATTTGAGTATAGATATTGTCTAGAAGATAATATTTGTATTTAAACTCACAGTTTTACTGTTGTAATAATAAAGTTGTAGTTGTTTCTGTACCATGTATTGACAACTCAGAATGGGTGATGTATACCTATTTTGGGGGCGTCACATCGCTAATTTGCTTAACATGTTGAAAAATGTTAAGAGTCACTTTCCAACCAAAAAGGACCATGTCTTACTGGTTGGGGCCAAAGGATCTTCTGAAAAGAAGAAAGATTCAAAGAAGGTAAATAGAAAGGCAAAAACAAAGGATAATAAGAACAAAACTGATACGGATAGCAAAGGAGTTTGCTTCCACTGCAATAAGCCTGGACACTGGAAAGAAACTACGAGAAGCATCTTGCAGAGCTAACTAGAAGAAGCTTAGTGAAATTTCGGTTACAAATACAATTTTGTTCATGATTTAAAATATATTTTTCTTTAATTTATGCTTTTACTTGGGAATTGGATACCGACTTTGATTATCATAAATATAGATTTATGAAGAGACCAATCAGAAGTAGAAAGCTAAACAAATATAAGTAATCATATGTCTGGTAAATAAAGCAAAGGTTGTTGCATTAGCCTTAGGAACTTATAGTTTAGCAATGCCTACGGGCAAATCTATTAAGTCGATAAGTTGTTATTGTATTCCAGTTCTTGTTAGAAATATTATTTCCATTTTATTGTTGGACAATGAAATATTTGGTATTATATTTAAGAACAATTGTTGTTATATTTATAATAATAATGTTTCATTATAGAATGAAATATTACTTAATGGATTTTGTGTACTTAACTTACGTAAATATATTTTGCAAATTGAACAAACTAGTATAAGAAAAGGAGATGATTATTCAAAGAGTTGAATATGTGTATTTATTAAAATATATGTATGAATTATTTGAAAGGTTCAAAGAATTCATAAGTGAAACAAATTGGAAAATTATTAAGATTATTTGATTAGATCAAGGAATAAATACTTGTGCAATAAGTTTCTAGATCATCTCAAATGGTTTTCTCACAATGGACACCTCTGGATATGCAATAATTGATTGCTAAATCTGAAAGGAAAAATTGTACCTTGTTGGACATGGTGTTGTCCATAATGATTTTACCAATATTTCAGTATCCTTCTAGGTTCATACCCTAGAAATGGCTGCAAATCTATGAAAAGGTAACCTCAAAATCTGGCCCAAAGACTCCATAAAAGTTATGGACAAGGAGGATTCCTAATCCTAAGTATGTGAAGATAAGGGGTTGTCCAAGTGTAGATTTGTGGGACATACTAAAGTAAGTTTAGGGTATATGTTCTATAATCCTACTTAGCAAAAAGGTGTTTGTTGCGAAACACGCTGCCTTCTAAGATAAAGGTGTTTATCATTGAAGGGGCTAGTGGGAGGATAATACATCTTGAAGAGTTCAAGAACCACAAAATACTATAAGTCAAATAAGAGGAACCTGTAGATAGACCTATTGTATCATAACCGAATCTTAAATCTTGAATAATACCAAATATACCTTTGAGGTATGGATTCATCATAGATGATGATGATGAGGTACAAATCATAGAAGATGATGATCCAGAGTTATATACGATGAGGTAAGAGTTTTAGTGTGTACAAAAGGGTCAGTGGGAGCACCGTGACATTCCTAATATTATATGTTGATATACTATGTATAAGGAATAACATACCAATGCTACAATCAGTAAAGATAAAGTTGTCTAAACATTCCTCCATGAATGATTTGGGAAGAGTATCGTAATTGGGGATGCAAATATATATATATATATATATATATATAGAGAGAGAGAGAGAGAGAGAGATTTAAGAGGATGCTCGACTTAACCCAAGGAACGTATATTCATTTGATGCTAAAGTCATTTAACATGACAAACTCTATGGGATGTCTCATGTTGATGAGCCCTGGAGTGTATCTCTCTTAATAGTCCCCATAGACTCCTAAAAGAGATATCGCATGAGTAACTATCATGTATGCAATGAAATATACGAGACCTGATGTTGATCAGTCATATTCTGGAGAAGTTCACTAAGAGTCAGTGAAAAAAATCTTAAAGTACTTAACCAGCACTAAGGATGTGATCATATTCATGGTGGGTCTAAATTAAAACTCGAGGGCTTAACAGACTCAAGTTTTTCAGACAGACCAAGACGACAAAAAATCCACTTTAAGGTAAAGCGTTACCTTGAACGGTGGTGCAGTGAATTTGAAAGGTTTCAAACAGCAAAAAGTTGATAGTTTAGTGATAAAGACAAAGTATATAACTATAAATGAAGCTACAAGTTGATTATTTGGATAAAAAGTTCATTACAGAATTAGGAATAGTTCCTAAGTCTCATCTTGGATCTAAACATGTGTTGTGACACTTTCACTTGATTATAGGAATCATTGAAAGATGGGAAATCACTATAGAGATAGTGGACTTTCAAGAACAACATTACATATCCATTAACTAAAACTTATCCAACAGTAGGATAATCGTCACTTAGAGAAGAAGGGTATGAGATACCATGACGATTGGCTTTAGTGCAAGTGGGAGATTGAAAGTAGTATGCACACAAGTCAATCATGTTTGATGATAAAGCATATACTTTGTAACAATCTTATTCATTTATTAATAAAAGTATTAATTTATTAAAGGCTTTTAATTATCTACATGATCTTTGTTTTATAATATGTGATAAACCCATAGTTTTAAGCAATGCTTTTAGAATAATGATGATGATCATTCTAATGAGATCTAAATTCTTAGAAAGTTTAAAACTAAAATAGTTCCCAATCATTGGATTCGTAAATTGGGGATTAGTGAATCCGGATAGATTGGTACATACGTTGCTTGCTCATTAGATGAGGATGATTGATCTCATGATCATTTGTGTGGAGACACTAAAGCAAGTATGTAGGTGCTTATTAGAGAATAAGTTCACTGAACGCGGCTCGCTAAGGAATACCTAATAGAGTTTTACTTGCATGTCAATAGGAATTCCTGTAGTGATAGTACTATAAGTGATCCTTAGACTTGAGATCATCATAGTATCTTGTGTATGATGAGTTATACTTTGACTTATTCCTTAAGACCCTTAGGGTATATCAAAGGGTATGCTTGGTTATAATAAGTTGTACATGGAGTTAATGTATGATCAATAAAGAATCTACCGCTTCAAGTAAAACAAGAGAAATATCCTATGTGATTCAATAAATGACATCCCAGTAGTCCTTGGCCAAGGCAGAATGAAATTAGAAAGGAGTTTCTAATTTTCATTATTTGAGTTAATGCGTTTAAGAGTCGAAATACATATAATTAAATAAAATAAGACTTGATTGAGAAATTCCATGTCTTATATTTAATTGGGACATTATATGGTGGAAGGATTGAATTGTCACGGTAACTATTTATTCAAAGGTTCTTTTATGATTAATGTTGAAATCTATATTATGTGGAAAGTCGTTGATCGCTAGGGAGGCTTATCCCTATTATAGAATAAATATTATTTATTTAAATAAATTAATATTTTAATTTATTTATTTAAATAAGATTAGAATTGTTCTAATTGATTTATTCACAACCGGTTTAATAATATGGAGAACCTAAAGGGTCACACCATAAAAAGAAAGAATAATTATTTAAGAAGTTAATGGCATAATCGTAATAATAAGTTAAGTATATTTAATTTAATCTATGGTGATAGAATAAATTAAATAGCTTAATATTATTATTTAATATTTTAGAAATATTAAATATAAATTAATAAGAAGAGTCTTATTATTATTATTACTTATTATTATTATTTAATTCCTAAAAAGTTTGAGAATTAATTAATAAAATTACTCTCGTATATCTAATTAGATTAGGAGGCTAATTAATTAAAAGAGTTTAATTAATTATCTCTAATAAGATTAGGGAGCTTAATTAATTAAAGGAGTTTAATTAATTAATAAAACCTAATTGCATAATTTTTAAGGAGGGTTTCCTACATCTATAAATAAGAGGAGTCTTATTATGGGTGTAGAGCAGTTGTTGACTTTTTTACAACATACGTGATTCCAATTGTTGGAGAGTACGCTGCTTTTCTATGAGAAATAGAAAAATAGGGTTTTGCCAAACACCCATCTTCTTGAATCTTTATTCTTTCTTGGTGGATCACCTCTAGAGGCCAAACACTTGGGTGGTTAACGTTGATCAAATGAAGGAACCAAACCCGGTGGATTCAAGTTGAACGCGAAAAGGATTGGAGGTGAACTTGTACCTGAGGAAGCTCGAATCTTCAAGGGTATGATTCTTGTTCTTCATATCTTTTCTATGAGACCCCAGATTTTATGAATAAAGATTTAATTTTCTCGAAATAATTTTTTTAAATATTATGGTGTGGATTTGATATAATGTTATAGTTGTGGGTAATATTTATAAATTTTGCAAAGTACACAAGTTGTTATATAATATTTGATTGGTCTGGGAATATTCTTTTTGTGGGGAATATCCAAATGCAATTAGTACAATCATTAGTGGACCCCATAACTTGATTATTGTCCGGATTGAGAAAATGACAAAAATACTTTATGAAAATAACTATGGAAGTTTTACTGTTAATCTATTGAAACACCCGGTGTTAAAAGTGCGAATGTCTGGCGTGGTTGCATAGTAGCACACCAGTATTGATTATTGATGCTTCGTGAGAAGTCACTCGGTTATACTCAATTATTGCTTTCTGATGAATTCTTTGCATCATATCTCTCATATTATTGATTCAGTTATTATTACGATTA
Organism: Panax quinquefolius; assembly: GCA_020205615.1. NCBI lineage: Eukaryota > Viridiplantae > Streptophyta > Magnoliopsida > Apiales > Araliaceae > Panax > Panax quinquefolius. Next base: position 28,586,319 of record CM035170.1, read on the forward strand.
TTATCTGCATAATATTTATTATTATTATTAAATCAATAATTGAGATAATGACAAAGTTATTCATATTATTATTTGCAATATTGATAATGTCTAGAAGTTACATCGAAAGAGAGGTTTGGTCACCTAATTGTGCGCTAATAAGGAGAAATCCTTATCGGAAAGCCCCCTCTTTCCTGGGAACGAACTGGTTGTTAAATATTGTGAGTTATAATATTAATAATGAATAAGTTATGTTGATTAAAGATGAAAATGATTGTTCCATTGTATTGGGATTATTAGTGTTAGTGGAAATTGACATTTATTTTGATTATAATTGATGTCTGGAGGTTATATTGTTCACTCGGGTATTCGGAGCACTTTTTGTGTCGGAGTACTATTCATGAGTTACTATTCATGAGTTATTATTCACGGGGTACTATTGATTCACATTCATTTACTATTAGGGGAGTTGGTGCAAGATTGATAATACTTACAGGACTAAATTAAAAATGAAAGAAAAGTTGGAGGTATTGTACTGTAATTTTTCGAGCCCCAAAACGTGCAATTATCAAAACTATATTTTCCTACAAATAGAAGCTCATTCTTCCTTCATTTCTCACCAATTCACTAAATCTATAGAGCAATTATTATAGAGAGAAAGAAGAAAAATATTCTGCTACTTCACTACTTCTATATATCCAGTTTCTTCTAAGGTAATGGATATTATTTGTTGTACTCGTTAGGGGTATTATTTCTTTTGTATTCATGAAGAGAACTTCTGTTATTCCATTCTTTATTATTATATTGGAATAACTCATACTCATGCAAAGTAACGCATACATGGTGAAATTCTTCTAATATTTCATTCTTTATTATTACATTGGAATATCCTCGTCATGCATGCGTTCTACTACGGGACTGGTTTCCGCTTTATTATTCTGTTGGAATATCACATGCATGCGTTCTACACCGGGACACAGTTATGTTTTTATTATTCCGTTGGAATATCCTCATCTACATGCGTTTTCTGTGGGACACATTTAAATCTTTATTATTACATTGGAATATCCTCATCATGTATGTGTTTCTGTGCGGACTGATTACATTATTTATTATTCTCTTGGAATAACCTTCATATGCGGTCTATCGCATGCATGGTGATTTCTTTTGTTATTCCATTCTTTATTATACTCAGTTGGTTAAAGTTTTGACTTCTATAATCCATGAAATTAGTGGAATATCCTTGATATTTGCGCTTCATCCAGTATCTTTTCATGGAAATATTCTTCTGAGCATTCTTAAATTTTACTCCACAAAGAAATATCATGTTGACAATTTGGACGTTATTGGTTCCTGGACAAATTAATTCTTGAACTTGTTTTATTGAATTCTTATATCATTGTCATCGCCCTCAAGTTTATATTTTGTTGAAAGTCATCTGTGGCCTGTAGTGCATTGATGGACTTGGTATGATTATGACCAGGGATTATTCGGTGTAATCATGACCGTAATGTTACAAATGATGTGGTAAAAGTCCTCATTGGCCCGTAGTGCATTGATGGACAGTTTTTGGTATGATTATGGCTATGGATTCTCTTCGGCCAAGGGTGCAAAGATGAATTGTTTTATGGCATGATCAGGACCGTTGATGAAAGCACGATTATCTTTGGCCTGTAGTGCATAGATGGACTTGGTATGATTATGACCAGGGATTATTCGGTATAATCATGACCGTAATGTTACAAATGATTTGGTAAAAGTCCTCTTCGGCCCGTAGTGCATTAATGGACAGTTGTTGGCATGATCATGACCATTAATGAATACACGAATGTCCTTGGCTCGTAGTGCATGGATAATTTGTGGTCGTGATACTAAAGAATATCCTTGGCCATAGTGCAGGGGTGATTCGATGATGTGGATTATTTATTAAGCTGAGTCCCAGCGATAAAAGTGATGAAAAACCTTTTAAATCATAGAAGATAGTAGATTTTATTCTCTACTTGACTCTTCTAATGGATTGTTTATTCCGCTGCAGTTTTTGATCAAAAACTTGTTGTCTATTGTATTCTATCAGTTGTTATACTATTGAAGGCTAAGGATAATTTATTCTATATTATCTTAGTCATAATATTTATTACTGGGCTAGTTGAGCTCACCCTTTCTTTCACTGTTCTCTTCAGGATATGAGAACGTAGTTGGGACTAGTCAGGGAACAGAGTGATGGTCCTAGATGTTTGCATTAGTAGTCCTCACTATTCTGTGAAATAGTGTGATAATAATAGTAATGAGGACTCCTTTTGAGTTTGTATACTCTCTAGTAAACAATATTTGTATTCAAACTCACAGCTCATGTTGTATATTTAAGATTGTATTTGTATTCTGTACCATGTATTTGGCGACTCAGAATAGGTGATGTATTCCTGTTTTGGGGGCGTCACAGTTGGTATCAAAGCTTAGGGATATGATCCCTGGCTAAGATGTGAGAATAGAACTAGGAGGGGAGAGACGGGGAATTTATTCGCTAGTATGACCTACCTAAGTTTATTTGATATTTAATTGGTCGGTCAGAGTATAGAGATAATATGTGATATGTTAATTAACCCTTATTTTATGGCAGTATTTGAAAATGACATCCGAGAATGTTGAGAATAGCAATAGAGCACAGGAGACCGTTGAGTATCCACATATCAATAATCAGGACAATGTGCAACAGGATGACGATAATCCTCCTGTAAATAACCACACTGGCCAAATGACGAACGACGGTACGTTTAAGAGCTTTTTAGAATTCATGCAATAACAGACGAGAGAGACTCCTGTTCATAATGCAGGAGGAAATAATGGCAACCCACGGTTGGTCACCGCTAAGCAGTTCAAGGAGCTGGGACCACCGGAGTTTTTGGGAAAGCCAGAACCACTTAAGGCGGAGACATGGTTAAAGCAGATCACCAAGATATTTGATGTCTTGGGATGCTCAGAGGAGCAAAAGGTTCCCTTTGCCACCTTAATGTTGCGTGAAAGGCAGATTCTTGGTGGGAATCAGAAAATGCACCCAAACCGGCCTTTTCAAGATGTCTTGGGAGAAGTTCCAAGAGTACATTCAATGATAAGTACTTTCCCAAAAGTATTCGTCACATGAAGGAGGTGGAGTTCATCAAGCTGGAGCAAAATAATATGACCGTGTCGCAGTACGAGGCTAAGTTTGTCGAGTTGTCTCAGTTTGCATCCCATTTGGTCGATAATGAGGAGCGAATGACGCGAATGTTTTTAAGAGGTTTGAAACCCAATATACGCCAATACCTCATTTCTCACAAACTTTGTTTATATTCAGATGTTGTGAATAGGGCTCAGTTATTGGAACGCGATAATGAGTCAGCACAGCCAAAATGCAACGACCAACAACACGATAATAATCGTACCAGTGGCAACGACCATCGGGACAATGATAACCATTGTGGGGGAAATTATCATGCAAAGAATGGTAACCACTTTGATGGTAATCATGGCTAAGATAATAGAAGTGGAAATTTTAAGAAGAGAAGGTTCAATAATGATGGAAAGACAGCAGCACCAGCACCCGTTTCAAAGGAAGAAGAACGACCACCGGTCGTATGTTTCTAATGCGGACAGGAGGGACACATCCGTCCAAACTGTACGTGTAAGACCCCAACTTATTATAAATAAAATCAAATTTCCTCTAATTATATTTGTGAATAATAAGGTATTAATTTGATATAATTCTCTGGTTATGGGTGAAATGTGCAAATTTTGCAAAATATGCAAGTGGTTATAAAATAATCATTGTTGTCGGGGAATATTCGTTTGGTCGTGGAATATTCTTGTTGTCGGGAATATTAAATGCGACGTCACGCCATCATTTATGGGCCCCATAATGTAATAACTGTCGGATGATGAAGAAAACGACAAGTTTAAGTTTTTTTATAAATAACGGTGTAGTTGTTACCGTTAACACTGTTGGAATACCCGGTGGTTAAAATACAGTAATACGCGTGGATGCACAGTATTGATGAATTATTGATCCTTACATAAGAAGGCACTACTCAATAATTGTTACAGTAGTTACTGTTCAATATTTTATTTTATTGATTCAATAATTGTTGCGTTGATATTTTATATTATTGTTGTTTCAATAATTGTCACTGCACAGTATTTCCCATTATCAGATCAATAATTCATATTATTTGAATAATATTATTAGATAGCATTATTGGCAATGTCTAGAAAGTTCTGTCAAGGAGAGGTTTGGTCACCTAATTGGGCGCCAATAAGGAGAAATTCTTATTGGAAAGCCCCTTTTCCGGGACTACTGGTTGTCATAAATGTGATTCTCAGAATATTATTTATGAATAATTAATTATTGATTCATATGATAAGAAAATATTTATTTTATGTGGATATAAATGTTGGATATATTTATTGTGGTTAAAAATGAAGGAGTTAATGTTGAGGTGTTTTATCGAGATTTTTGTTGAATGAAGGTATTAAAAATTAAACCAAAGGTTTTTTTAGATATATTGTGTGAGTTATAATTTTTAATCCGAATGATTGGATCGTTGTAATTTTTGGATATGTTATACATATATAAGTTGAGTATATGTCCACAAATTTTGAACCGTTAAAATGAACGATGATTTGTTATGAATTTTAAGAGGTTGATTCGAAATTAGGTTTATAAATGATTTTGGTAGAAAATTCTAGAATTGAGTGGGCCCCACTTGTGGTTGGTGAAAGAAATGTGCTGAATTTATTTCAAATGTGGTGGGTGGGAATAGTAGCGAGTAAAAGCCATCGGGTTTGCAGTCAAGTCTGCTAACATTTTCCTATAAATAGAGGGCTAAGTTAGAATTGAAAATCACACCAGAAACAAGTTTTCTCTCTCTCTCTCTAGATTATTGAGTGTATTTTGTGAGTATTTAGATACTTTGTGAGTTTCTATTCATCAGTGCAAGTTTTCTTCAGCCTTATACCGATATTCCGATCAGAAGTACTGATATTTTGAGGTAAGGGATGTTATTTTCTTCATATATGATATTATTTCTTCAATATCATTATGCCGAAGTATTGATCTGAATTTTTATCAAATTTGGAACTTTTTGTGTCGGGGTTACTATTCACGTATACGACACTATTCACGAATACGGACACTATTCACCAAAAAATAAAATTTTCTTCTTTTTGTCCAAGATGTCTATTATGGTTACTATCTTTGATTGTATCCATGTTTTGATCTTTATTTTTGAATTCTGCTTCAAAATTGGTATTTATGAAGTATTATTGATCTTGGATAAACTGTTATACGAATCCTACTATTTGTCCTTCCGTTTCAATCGGATCCGCTTTTCTTTAAAATATTTTTCATCATCCTCACCCTAAATGATGATATTACTAAATATCTTCTTGATTCAGTAGTGCAAAGATAAATGATTAATCGATGAATATCTTTGGCCGTAGTGCAAAGATGAACAGTGTTGAGATGAACATGACTAAACTGGTGATACAAATGAATATCTTTGGCTCAGAGTGCAAAGATGAATATTTGATTAAAGATGTATATTAATTGTTGTTACAGGATAAAATATTGATGATGGACTTTTAAATCTTAGAAGATAGTAGAACTCATTCTCTACTTGACTCTTCTAATGGATTGTTGTTTCATTGCAGCTTGTTGATCTAAAACTTGTTGGCTATTATATTTTATCGATTTTTTCCTGTTAAAGACTAACGATAATTTGTTGTATATTATCTTAGTCATAATATTCTTTATCGGGTTAGTTGAGCTCACCTTTTTCCTTTTTGTTCCATTTTTCTCGTGAGGTGAGAACATAAGTGAACTAGTCGGGTACTGAGTGATGGTTCTAGAAAATGTTTTAATAAATTCCTCACTATTTCTATAAAAATAGTGTTTGAATAATTATAACGAGGACTTATGTGAGTGTGGATATTGTCTAGAAGACAATATTTGTATTTAAACTCACAAAGATGTGTTGTCGTATTATTTTGCACGACAATTGTATTATTGAAGTTGTAGTTTGCTTTCTCGTACCATGTATTTGGCGACTCGTAATGGGTGTTGTATACCTATTTTGGGGGCGCCACAATTGGTATCAAAGCTTAGGATATGGTCTCTGGCGGAGATCGGGAATAGAACTAGGAGGGAGAGATGAGTAAATCCTTCGCTAGTGTGTCTTATCTAAGCTTATTTGTTGGTCACCATAATATAGGGATATTATGTGATATGTTAATTTGTTTAATTAACCCTTGTTTTATGGCAAAGATTTAAGAATGGCCACCGAGAACGTTAACAATGGAGGTATATGAGACTGTGGAACAACCTTTACTTACAAACCGTAGAGAACGTGCAACAGAAGACAATATTCCTCTTGTAAACAACACTTCTACCGAGCAAACGATGAATGATGAAATGTTTAGCTTTTTGCGCTTTCATGGAAAACCGCATTTAGGGAGACTCGTGTACAAAAAATACGGTGGAAATGATAGCAATGCGCGGCTTGTCACAAATGCAAGCGCTTTCAAGAGAGTAGGACCACGAAATTTAAGGGAAAGCCGGATCCGATCATGGCGCGAAACGTGGCTCAAGCAAATTACCAAGATATTCGATGTCTTGGGATGCACGGAGGAATGAAGGTTCCATTCGCCACCTTTATGTTCTCATGGAGAGGCGTGACTACTCGGTGAGAGTCTCAGAAGCGTACTCCACCACCACACTCAAAGCATGTCTTGGGAAACGTTTTAGAAACTATTCAATGACAAGTACTTTCTTGAAAGTATTCATCATATGAAGGAGGTGGAGTTTATCAGACTGGAACAAAACAACATGACGGTGTCCCAGTACGAGGCGAAGTTTGCAGAGTTATCCAGGTTTGAACCTCATTTGGTCGAAAATGAGGAACGAATGACGAGGATGTTTCTGAGAGGTCTAAAGCCCGAGATTCGGCAATATCTTATATCTCATAAATTTTCTTTATATTAAGATGTTGTAACCAGGGCTCAATTATTAGAGCGAGATAATGAGTATGTTTAACCGAGGGACCACAACCGTGTCATACCTGGATGCAATCATCGAGCTGATGATAACTAACGAGGAGGGAAAAATACGAACAAAGGCGGTAACCACTCGGGTGGTTATTGTGGCCATGATAATAGGAGAGGTGAGTCAAGTGGAAATTTCAGAAAGAGGAGATTCAACAATGACGGGAAGACATCAACAAAGCAAAGACCAAAGCACCAACAACAAATTCTAGGGGAGGAGAACAACCGCCAGCTAGATGTTACAAATGCGGAAAGAGGGACATATCATTGGCTCGCCCACAACAATCCAAGGTATGTTACAACTGTGGAAAGGAAGGCCACATAGCTCGGGATTGTTACAGAAAAAAACCAAGTTCAACGGGATGGTGACTCCAAGGGCTGTCCCAGATAAGTCGAAATCAGCGGTTCCTGGAAGAGCATTTGTCGTGACTGGCCAAAACGCGAGGAACCCGAACGAGGTGATTACGGGTAAGCTAATCTTAAACTCTTGCGAAGTTTATACCTTACTAGATACCTTGTTTACCCATTCTTTTATCTCTCCTTCTTGTGCTCAACGTTTAAACTTGACTCCGGAGAAATTGGACTTTGACTTATCTGTTGAAACTCCGTTGGGTGAAACCTTCGTTACATCTACAGTTTATAAATCTTGCATGATCCAAGTTGGCACTATCACATTACCTGTTGATCAAATATCTTTAAAGATACTTGCTTTTGATGTGATTTTAGGAATTGATTGGTTAACCACTCATCATGCCAAAATTGATTGTTTTTGTAAGGTTGTTAGTTTTCATATTCCTAACCAACTCATTATACGAATTCAAACAACTAAACCACTAAAATCACTCACTATCATATCAAGCCATAAAGCTATTTGTTTATTAAAAAACGGATGTCAAGCTTTCTTAGCCCATGTTATGGATTTGAACAAAGACAAGTCAGATTTGAATAATATTTCTGTTGTTAGAGAATTTTTTGATGTTTTTCCTGAAGAACTTCCCGGTCTACCCCCAGAACGTGATGTTGAATTCTTTATTAACCTTGAGCCGGGAACAAAACCCATTTCTAAAACCCCATATCGAATGGCTCCTATTGAACTTCAGGAGTTAAAAGTCCAACTATAGGAATTGTTAGACATAGGTTGCATTCATCCTAGTACATCTCCTTGGGGTGCTCCTGTTTTATTCGTAAAGAAGAAAGACGGGAGTATGCTACTTTGTATTGACTACCGAGAATTAAACCATGTTACCATCAAGAATAGGTATCCGCTACCTCGCATTGATGACCTGTTTGACTAGTTGCAAGGAGTACAATTCTTTTCAAAGATCGATCTTCGTTCTGGATATCATCAGCTGAAGATTAAAACTAAGGATATTCCAAAGACTGCCTTCATAACTCGGTATGGGCATTATGAATTCTTAGTCATGTCTTTTGGATTGACTAATGCTCCTGCTGCTTTCATGGATATGATGAACCGTGTATTCAAGGAATATTTGGATCAGTTTGTTGTTGTCTTTATTGATGACATCCTCATCTATTCCAAAAGCCGTGAAGATCATGAGCACCATTTGAAGCTGATACTTGAAAGGCTTTGTGAAAACAAACTTTATGCCAAGCTGAAGAAATGCGAGTTCTGGCTTGAGGAAGTAGCATTCCTTGGGCACGTGGTGTCAAAACATGGAGTATCTGTCGACCCGGCGAAGATTGAAGCAGTACAAAGTTGGGAGCAACCAAAGTCGGTGACCGAAGTGCGTAGCTTTCTGGGCTTAGCTGGTTATTATCGGAGATTCGTGGAAGGATTTTCTCGAATCGCTACTCCATTAACTCAGTTGACTCGGAAAGATACAAAATTTTTATGGAGCGAGGAATGCGAGAAGAGTTTCCAAGAGCTCAAGAGGAGACTCATTTCGGCACCTGTTCTGGCAATACCATCTGGTACGGATGGATTTGTTATATACAGCGATGCTTCAAGCAAAGGGTTAGGATGCGTTCTCATGCAACATGGGAAAGTCATAGCCTATGCCTCACGACAACTCAAAGAATATGAGAGGAATTATCCTACTCATGATCTAGAGTTGGCAGCAGTCGTATTCGCGTTGAAAATTTGGAGACACTACTTGTATGGGGAGAAAGTGGAGATTTATACGGACCATAAAAGCCTCAAATATTTCTTCACCCAAAAAGAACTCAACATGCGGCAATGACGTTGCCTTGAACTATTGAAATATTACGATCACACTATTCAATATCATCATGGAAAAGCGAACGTAGTAGCTGACGCATTGAGTAGAAGATCATATGCGAGTACGAGTGCGATATTGTTAATGCAAAGGTCCATTCTGTATGACTTGTAAAGGATGGAGGTAGAATTAAAGACTCCAGGGACCCACATGATGATGGCGAATATACGAGTAGAACCGACTTTAATCGATAAAGTTAAAGTCGCTTTCAAGCTACTACGGACTGGAGCCGATACGTATAAAGAAGAAAGTGCAAGAAGGAGCTATTCCGGTTTAGAATCGATGAAGAAGGAATACTTAGATTCAACTCCAGACTTTGTGTTCCTAACGATTCTGACTTGAAGCATAGAATCATGATGGAGGCACACAACACCCCATTTGCAATCCATCCTGGGAGTACCAAAATGTATCATGATATTCGACATACATTTTGGTGGAACAATATGAAGAGAGAGATCGCGGAGTTTATCTCGAGGTGTTTAACTTGTCAACATGTAAAGGCAGAGCATCAAGTGCCAAAGGGTCCATTATAACCACTTGAGATTCCGAAATGGAAGTGGGAACACATTACTATGGATTTCGTTATAGGTCTTCCCAAAGTTTCTCAAGGCATAGATGCGATTTAGGTTATTGTTGATAGATTAACCAAGTCTGCCCATTTCTTACCGATACGTGAGACTTATTCCCTTGAAAGTCTTGCTCGCATGTACGTGAATGAGATTATGAGATTGCATGGCATGCCAGTATCCATAGTTTTGGATCGTGACCCAAGATTCACTTCACAATTTTGGGTTAGCTTACAGAAAGCTATGGGCACGGATTTACGATTCAGTTCGGCATACCATCCTCAAACGGACGGACAATTAGAGAGGACTATTCAAACCCTTGAAGATCTATTAAGACTTTGTGTCCTAGATTATAAAGGAAGTTGGGATAAGTACTTGCCACTGGTGGAATTCTCCTACAACAACAGTTATCAAGCAAGTATAGGCATGGCTCCATTTGAGGCGTTGTATGGACGAAAGTGTCGTTCTCCAGTATGCTGGGACGAGGTGGGAGAAGCAACGTTGTTGGGACCAGAATTAGTACGCATGACTACAGAAAAGATCCAAATGATTCGACAATGTATACAAACGGCACAAGATCGACAAAAGAGTTATGCGGATCTTCATCGAAAAGACGTGGAATTTAATATTGGGGATCATGTATTGTTACGTGTTGCACCATGGAAGGGAGTTACAAGATTTGGGAAGAGAGGAAAGCTCAATCCACGATTTGTTGGTCCATTTGAGATTCTTGACCGAATAGGAAATGTGGCCTATAGACTCGCATTACCTTTAAGTATGTCTCGTGTTCATAATATTTTTCACATATCCATGCTTCGTAAATATGTGAAAGACCCAAACCATATTATTACGTTAGAACCAGACGAGATAGCCGAAGATTTAACGTACGAAGAAGTACCTGTTAAGATCTTGGATAGGAAAGAGCATGTCCTACGCACCAAGGTTATACCACAAGTTAAGGTTTTATGGAGAAACCATGCTATTGAAGAAATGACCTGGGAGTTGGAATCAGAAATAAAAGCGAGGTATCCTCACCTTTTCGAAACACCAGGTACGTATGTCAATTTCGAGGACGAAATTTAATAAGGAGGGGAGGTTGTAAGACCCCAACTTATTATAAATAAAATCGAATTTTCTCTAATTATATTTGTGAATAATAAGGTATTAATTTGATATAATTCTTTGGTTATGGGTGAAATGTGCAAATTTTGCAAAATATGCAAGTGGTTATAAAATAATCATTGTTGTTTGGGGAATATTCGTTTGGTCGTGGAATATTCTTGTTGTTTGGGAATATTCGTATGATGACCAGTGCGGTCATTTATTGGGGCCCCATAATGAATAATCGCTTCGGATGAAGAAAATGACAAGTTTGAGTTTTTTATAAATAACGGCAGTAGTTGTTACCAAGTAACACTGTTGGAATACCCGGTGGTTAAAATACGATGAATACGCTGTGGATGCAGCGGTATTGATGAATTATTGATCCTTACGTAAGAAGGCACTACTCAATAATTGTTACGTGAGTTACTCTCAATATTTTATTTTATTGATTCAATAATTGTTGCGTTGATATTTTATATTATTGTTGTTTCAATAATTATCAACGCACAAGATTTCCCATTATCGGATCAATAATTCATATTATTTGAATAATATTATTAGATAGCATTATTGGCAATGTTTAAAAAGTTCAGTCAAGGAGAGGTTTGGTCACCTAATTGCGCGCCAATAAGGAGAAATTCTTATTGAAAGCCCCTTTTCCTGAAACGGCCGGTTTGTCATAAATGTGATTCTCAGAATATTATTTGTGAATAATTAATTATTGATTCATATGATAAGAAAATATTTATTTTATGTGGATATAAATGTTGGATATATTTATTGTGGTTAAAAATGAAGGAGTTAATGTTGAGGTGTTTTATCATTTTTTGTTTGAATGAAGGTATTAAAAATAAAACCAAAGTGTTTTTGAGATATATTGTGTGAGTTATAATTTTTAATCCGATAGTTGGATCGTTGTAATTTTTGGATATATTATACATATATAAGTTGAGTATATGTCCATAAATTTTGAACCGCTAAAATGAACGTGATATGATTTGTTATGAATTTTAAGAGGTGACTGATTCAGAAATTAGGTTTATAAATGATTTTGGTAGAAAATTCTAGAATTGAGTGGGCCCCACTTGTGGTTGGTGAAGAAATGTGCTGAATTTATTTCAAATGTGGTGGGTGAGAATAGTAGCAGGTAAAGCCATCAGGTTGTAGGTCAAGTCTGCTAACATTTTCCTATAAATAGAGGGCTAAGTTAGAATTGAAAATCACACCAGAAACAAGTTTTCTCTTTTTCTCTCTAGATTATTGAGTGTATTTTGTGAGTATTTAGATACTTTGTGAGTTTCTATTCATCAGTGCAAGTTTCCTTCAGCCTTATACCGATATTCCGATCAGAAGTACTGATATTTTGAGGTAAGGGATGTTATTTTCTTCATATATGATATTATTTCTTCAATATCATTATGTCGAAGTATTGATCTGAACTTTTATCAAATTTGGAACTTTTTGTGTCGGGGTTACTATTCACGTATACGACACTATTCATGTATACGGCACTATTCACGAATACGACACTCTTCACCGAAAAATGAAATTTTCTTCTTTTTGTCCAAGATGTCTATTATGGTTACTATCTTTGATTGTATCCATGTTTTGATCTTTATTTTTGAATTCTACTTCAAAATTGGTATTTATGAAGTATTATTGATCTTGGATAAACTGTTATACGAATCCCTACTATTTGTCCTTCCGTTTCACTGGATCCGTTTTCTTTAAAATATTTTTCATCATCCTCAGTCCTAAATGATGATATTACTAAATATCTTTGGCCTGTAGTGCAAAGATAAATGATTAACTGATGAACATCTTTGGCCCGTAGTGCAAAGATGAACAGGTGTTGAGATGAACATGACCAACTGGTGATACAAATGAATATCTTTGGCCTGTAGTGCAAAGATGAATATTTGATTAAAGATGTATATTAATTGTTGTTACAGGGATAAAATAATGATGATGGACTTTTAAATCTTAGAAGATAGTAGAACTCATTCTCTACTTGACTCTTCTAATGGATTGTTGTTTCCGCTGCAGTTGTTGATCTAAAACTTGTTGGCTATTATATTTTATCAGATTTTTCCCTGTTGAAGACTAACGATAATTTGTTGTATATTATCTTAGTCATAATATTCTTTACTGGTCTAGTTGAGCTCACCCTTTTCCTTTTTGTTCCATTTTTCTCAGGAGGTGAAAACATAGCAGGAACTAGTCGGGGTACGGAGTGATGGTTCTAGAAAAATGGTTTAGCAGTCCTCACTATTTCTGTAAAATAGTGTTTGAATAATTGTAACGAGGACTTATTTGAGTGTGGATATTGTCTAGAAGACAATATTTGTATTTAAACTCACAGTATGTGTTGTCGTATTTTGCACGGAAATTGTATTATTGAAGTTATAGTTTGCTTTCTTTACCATGTATTTGACGACTCAGAATGGGTGTTGTATACCTATTTTGGGGGCGTCACAGTTGGTATCAATGCTTAGGGATATGGTCTTTGGCGGAGATCGGGGAATAGAACTAGGAGGGGAGAGATGAGTAAATCCTTCGCTAGTGTGTCTTATATAAGCTTATTTGTTGGTCAGTCATAATATAGGGATATTATGTGATACGTTAATTTGTTTAATTATCCCTTGTTTTACGGTAGTATTTAAGAATGGCCGCTGAGAACGTTAACAATGGAGTGTATAAGACTGTGGAACAACCTTTAGTTACAAACCAGGAGAACGTGCAACAGGAAGGCAATATTCCTCCTGTAAACAACACTACCGAGAAAACGATGAATGATGGAATGTTTAGGAGCTTTTTGCAGTTCATGCAAAACCAGACGAGGGAGACTCGTGCACAAAATACGGGTGGAAATGATAGCGAAGGCGCGACTTGTCACAAACCAAGCGCTTCAAGGAATTGGGACCACCAGAATTTAAGGGAAAGCCGGATCCGATCATGGTGGAAACGTGGGTTAAGCAAATTAATAAGATATTCGATGTCTTGGGATGCACGGAGGAACAGAAGGTTCCATTCGCCACCTTTATGTTCCAGCGGTGAGGCGGACTCTTCGGGTGGGAGTCTCATGAGGCGTACCACCGCACTTCGATATTCGTCATATGAAGGAGGTGGAGTTTATCAGACTGGAACAAAACAACATGACGGTGTCCCAGTACGAGGCAAAGTTTGCAGAGTTATCCAGGTTTGCACCTCATTTGGTCGAAAATGAGGAACGAATAACAAGGATGTTTCTGAGATGTCTAAAGCCCGAGATTCGGCAATATCTTATATCTCATAATTTTTCTTTATATTCAGATGTTGTAACCAGGGCTCAATTATTGTACTGTAATTTTTTGAGCCCCAAAACGTGCAATAGAGTAATTATTATAGAGAGAAATTATAGAGAGAAAAAAGAAAAGTATTCTGCTACTTCACTACTTCTATATCCAGTTTCTTCTAAGGTAAGGGATATTATTTATTGTACTCGTAAGGGGTATTATTTCTTTTGTATTCATGAAGAGAACTTCTGTTATTCCATTCTTTATTATTATGTTGGAATAACCTGTATATGCAAAGTACTGCATACATGGTGAATTTCTTCTAATATTTCATTCTTTATTATTCTGTTGGAATATCTTGTCTGTGCGTTCTACGCCGGACCTGGTTCCATCTTTATTATTCATTTGAATATCCTCGTGCATGCGTTCTACGCCGGGACTGGTTTCATCTTTATTATTACATTAGAATATCCTCATGCATGCGTTTTACGCCGGACTGATTTCGCCTTTATTATTACATTTGGAATATCCTCGCATGCGTGCGCTTTCTGGCATGGACTGATTCCGTTATTTATTATTCTCGCTGGAATAACTCGCCTGTCTGCGATCTATCGCATGCATGGTGATTTCTTTTGTTATTCCATTCTTTATTATACTCGGTTGGTTAAAGTTTTGACTTCTATAATCCATGAAATTAGTGGAATATCCTTGATATTTGCGCTTCATCCAAAGATCTTTTCATGGAAATATTCTTCTGAGCATTCTTAAATTTTACTCCACAAAGAAATATCATGTTGACAATTTGGACGTTATTGGTTCCTGGACAAATTAATTCTTGAACTTGTTTTATTGAATTCTTATATCATTGTCATCATCCTCATGTTTATATTTTGTTGAAAGTCATATGTGGCCTGTAGTGCATAGATGGACTTGGTATGATTATGACCAGGGATTATTCGGTGTAATCATGACCATAATATTACAAATGATGTGGTAAAAGTCCTCATTGGCCCGTAGTGCATTGATGAACAATTTTTGGTATGATTATGGCTATGGATTCTCTTCGGCCAAGGGTGCAAAGATGAATTGTTTTATGGCATGATCAGGACCGTTGATGAAAGCACGATTATCTTTGGCCCATAGTGCATGGATAATTCGTGGTCGTGATACTAAAAATATCCTTGGCCTGTAGTGCAGGGATGAGTTAATGATGTAGATTATTTATTAAGCTGAGTCTCAGCGATAAAGTTGGTGAAAAACTTTTTAAATCATAGAAGATAGTAGATTTTATATTTTACTTTACTCTTCTAATGGATTGTTTATTCCGCTACAGTTTTTGATCTAAAACTTGTTGTTTATTATATTCTCTATAAGTTGTTATACTGTTGAAGGCTAATGATAATTTATTCTGCATTATCTTAGTCATAATATTTCTTACTGGGCTAGTTGTGCTCACTGTGACGCCCCCAAAATAGATATACACAACACCCATTCTGAGTCGCCAAATACATGGTACAAGAAGCAAACTACAACTTTATTATTACAACAGTAAAACTGTGAGTTTAAATACAGATATTATCTTCTAGACAATATCTATACTCAAATAAATCCTCATCACATTTATTGATACATTATTTTACAAAAATGGTGAGGACTACTAAACAATCCTTTCTAAAACCTTCATTCCATACCCCGACTAGTACTCGCTACATTCTCGCCTCCTGAGAAGAAAAATGGAACAACAAAGAAAAGGGTGAGCTCAACTAGCCCAGTAAAGAATATTATGACTAAGATAATATACAACAAATTATCGTTAGTCTTCAACAGGGAAAAATCTGATAGAATACAATAGACAACAAGTTTCAGATCAATATTCGCAATGAAATAATAATTCATAGAAGAGTTACGTAGAGAATGAAATCTACTATAATCTATGAATTTAATAGTCCATCATCAATATTTTATCCTCAGAACATCAATCAATATGCATCCGGAATCAAATATTCATCTTTCCACTACAGTGCAAAGATATTCATCACCGTCATGTTCATTTAAACACTGCTCATCTTTGCACTACAGTGCCAAAGATATTAATCAATCGGTCATGTTCATCTCAACACTGCTCATCTTTGCACTACTGTGCCAAAGATATTCTTCAAATCATTCATCTTTGCACTACAGCCAAAGATATTCAATAATATAATCATTTAAGACCGAGGATGATGAAAATATTTTTTTAAGAAACGAATCCAATTGAAACAAAATGACAAGGATTAAGGATTAAGGATTCGTACTTGGTTTTATCCACGTCAAAAATACCTCAAAAATAATCATAGTGGTGTAAAATTCAAGAATGATCAAAACATGGATACAATCGAGTTAGTATCCATAATAGATGTTTTAGACGAAAAGAAGAAATTTTATTTTTCTATTGAATAGTACCGATATCGTGAATAGTGCCAGATATCGTGAATAAGTCTTAAATACCGAATAGTAACTCAGACACCAAAAGATAGAAATTCCACAAAAACATCTTCACGCTTCATGAATAGTACTCATGAATAGAACTCGTGAATAGTAACTCATGAATAGTAACTCGTGAATAGTAACTCATGAATAGTAACCCCGACATGAAAAAGTTCCAAATTTGATAAAACTTCAGATCAACATTTCAAAGATAATGATATTGAAGAAATAATATCATTACTGAAAAATAATATCCCTTACCTCGAAAGATCGGTGATTTAAATTAAACAGGATATAGGCTATGACTTGACTTGCACCAGATAGCAATACTCAAAGTATACTCAAAATACTCACAAGAATACGCCGATAATATAGAGAGAGAAAAACTTCGCTTTAAATTGTGATTTTCAATTCTAATCTAAGCACCCTATTTATAGAAATTGCTTAGAACACCAAAGCGTAAAATTTAATAAAATAATAATATAATTAAACAAATTCAAGCCCACCTTAGACCAACTGAATTCAGCACATTTATATCACATGTGGGATTGCAAAAAACGTTTTTCTTAAATAAAACAATTAAAACTTCCAAAAATCAATTATTTCGGAGCTTCTGAACTTCAATAATTCATAATAAATAGCCTTTCATCAGAAAATTCGAATCTCGCGAGTTTTTATAGGAAATTCAATTCTCTACAACTTTGCTGAAGAAAGTTTTTCCAAATTCCAAACAAAAATCGACCAAAATCCACAAACGGGCGATTTTATTGTGCTATAATCAAATTTCACTAATAAATGGGGTCCAATTTACATGTTTAACATGTTTTAAACATTTATTGCAACAAAAATACTCTTCCTCCTCGATACTCATATATCCCACATTCGTTGTAAAAATATCACCGTTAATATATTATTAAAATAATATATTTAAATAAATTATTTTATCGTAAAAAGATAAAATATTAATTTTCAACAATTGTCATTTTAAAAATTTTCTCCATCTATATCCACATAAAATCAATATTTTCCTCATCATATAAATCAATAATTAATTATTCACAAATAATATTACGTAATCACAATATTGACAACCGTGCGGTTCCTGGAAAGAGGGGCTTCCAATAAGAATTTCTTCTTCATCAAGCCTTGATTAGGTGACCAAACCTCTCATTAGACGTAACTTTCTAGACATTGCCAATAATGTTATCTAATAATATTATTCAGATAATATGAATTATTGCTTCGATAATGAAAGATACCGTGTAATGACAATTATTGAAACAACAAAGAATATAAAATATCAACGCAAAGAATTATTAACTCAATAAAATATTTGAGCGAAGAATTATCAGTAACCATTATTGAGTAGTGCCTTCTTACGTAAGAATCAATAATTGGTGCAATACCGTGCTACTCGCTCAACAACAATGCGTATTAGTGTGTTTTAACCAACGGGTATTCCAACAAGATAATAGCAGTAATAACTACGCTGTTATTTAAAAACAACTTATATTTGTCGCTTTCTTCATCCAATCGCTTTTTCGTTTATAGGGCCCACACATGATCATGGCTTGCGTCAGTCGAATTTAATATTCCCGACCGCATTTAATATTCCACGACCAAACGAATATTCCCTAACAACAATGAATATTTTATAACCACTTGCTTATTTTGAAATATTTGCATATTTAACCCTTAACTATCCACATTAATCAAATCAACCCTTACTATTTCAAAATAATAAATAAAGGAAATTCCTTTTATTTAAAAAATTTCGGTCTTACAACCTCCCCTCCTTATGAAATTTCGTCCTCGAAATTGACGTACGTACTGGTGTGTTTCAAAAGGTGAGGATACCTCGCTTTCATTTCCGCTTTCCAATTCCTGTGTCATTTCCTCTATAGCATGATTCCTCCACAAAACTTTAACTTGTGGTATAACCTTTGCTTGGCGTAGGACATGCTCCTTCCTATCCAAAATCTTGACAGTACCTCCTCATACGTTAAGTCTTCTACTATCTCGTCCTGTTCTAACTTCTATAACGTGGTTCGGGTCTTTCACATATTTACGGCACCGATATGTGAAACACATTATGAACACGAGACATACTTTGAGGTAACGCAAGTCTATAGCTACATTTCCTACTCTCGGTCAAGAATTTGAAATGGACCAATAAATCATGAATTGAGCTTTCCTCTCTTCCCAAATCTTGTAACACCCTTCCATGGAGCAACTCATGACAATACATGATCCCCTACATTAAATTCCACGTCCTTTCAATGAAGATCCGCATAACTCTTTTGTCGATCTTGTGCCGTTTGTATACGTTGTCGAATCATTAGTCATACGTACTAACTCGGGTCCCAACAATGTTGCTTCACCCACCTCATCGACATTTTCGTCCATATAATGCTTCGAATGGAACCATGCCTATATTTGTTTAATAACTATTGTTGTATGAGAATTCCACCAATGGCAAGTACTTATCCCAACTTCCTTTGAAATCTAGGACACAGAGTTTTAATATATCTTCAAGAGTTTGAGTAGTCCTTTCTGATTGCCCATCCGTTTGAGGATGGTATGCCAAATTAAATCGTAAATTCGTGCCCATAGCTTTTTGCAAGCTAACCCAAAATCATGAAGTGAATCTCGGGTCACGATCTAAAACTATGGATACTTGGCATGCCATGCATCTCATAATCTCATTTACGTACATACGAGAAAAGACGTTCAAGGAATAAGTCTCTCGATTCGGTAGAAAAATGAGCGGAGACTTGGTTAATCTATCAACAATAACCCAAATAGCATTGATGCCTTGAGAAACCGTAGGAAGACCCAGAATGAAATCCATAGTAATGTGTTCCCACTTCCATTCCTAATCTCAAGTGGTTGCAACGGACCCTTAGGTACAAGATGCTCCGCCTTTACACGTTAAGCAAGTTAAACACATCGAGATAAACTTTGCAATCTCTCTCTTCATATTGTTCCACCAAAATGTATGTCGAAGATCACGATACATTTTAGTACTTCAAGGATGGATTGCAAATGGCGTATTGTGTGCCTCCATCATAATCTTGTACTTCAAATCAGAGTCGTTAAGAACACAAAGTCTAGAGTGGACTCAAGTATTCCTTCTTCATCAATTCTCGCTCGAATAGCTCCTTCTTGTACTTTCTTCTTCATACGCATCACTCTCGGCCTGGTGGCTTGAGCAATCTTAACTTTTCTATTAAAGTTGGCTCTATGTGTATACTTGACATCATCGCACTCGCTCGTTCATATGATCTTCTACTCATCGCGTCGGCTACCACGTTCGCTTTTCCGTGATGGCATGACCGTAACATGTCTTTGAAATGAGTCTCCTCTTGAGTTCTTCAAGCTCTTCCCACATTCCTTGCTCCATTCGAATTTTGTATCTCTACGAGTCACCATGCGTTAATGGAATAGCGATTCGAGAATATCCTTCAACGAATCTCCGATAATAACCAACTAAGCCTAGAAAGCTACGTGTTTCGATTCTCGACTTAGGTTGCTCTCAACCGTGACTCATATCCCAATCTTGGATAAAGACGTCACAATGACACCTATCGCTTTACTATCGCATTTAATATGACGTCCCTACAGAGAGTTCGGCTTAGGTGAATTCCACAAAGGAAGTCACAAGATAAAGGCTCGGTACCAAATTTATAGTTGAATTTTTAACTCCCGAAGTTCAATAGGAGCCGCTTCGATATGAGATTTTAGAAATGAGTTTTGTCTGGGGTTCAAAGTCGATACAAAATTTAATATCGAAGCTTTGGGAGTAAGCGAAGAAATTCTTCAGAAATACGTCAGAAAAATCAATAACAACAGAATATTATTCAAATCGGCGTGTCTTTATTCAAATCCATAACATGGACTAAGAAAACTTGACATCCGTAATAAACGAATGACTTCATGGCTTGATATGAAAATGTTTGATTACAATGGTTTGATTGCTTGAATTGAATAACAAAGTTGCTTAGAATATGAAAACTAACAACCTTACGAAAAGCAATCAATTTGGCATGATGAGTAGTTAACCTTAAAATCACATCAAAAGCAAATATCTCTATAGAAATAAGGTTAACGAGTAATGTGATAGTGCCAACTTGAATCAAGCAAGATTTTTAAACAACGGATGTAATGAAAGTTTCTCCTAATGGAGTCTCCACAGATAGGTCAAAGTTTAATTTCTCCGTAGTCAAGTTCAAACGTTGAGCGCAAGTAAAAGAGATAAAAAAGAATGGGTAGAACCAATATCTAGTAAGGTATATACTTCAAGAAGAATTTATAATTAACTAACCTGCTAACTTCGTTCGGGTTCCTCGCATTTTCGACCATCCACAACAAACGCTCTTCCCTAATCGTTGACTTTGACTTTTCCGGGACACGATCTTTTGAGTCACCGTCTCATTGAACTAGGTTTCGCTCATCGTATAATCTCGAGCGATATGTCCTTCCTTTCCACAATTATAGCATACCTTGAATCTGTTGTGGGCGCTTGACTGATATGTCCCTCTTTTCCGTGATTTGTAGCATATATGACCGTGGTCGTTCTCCTCCCTTAAAACTAGTTGCTATCTTTGGCGACGCCTCTTCACATGGTCGTTGTTGAATCTCCTCTTTTAAAATCTCCTCCCACTCGCTTTCTTCTTCTATTTTTTCATGGCCACGATTACCACCAGAGTGGTTACTGCCTTTGTCTCAGATTCTTCTTTCTCCGCCGGTTATCGTTATTATGATGATCGCTATCTTCTAGATGATCCTCGGTTATGGTCCCTCGGTTGAACGTACTCGTTATCTCGCTCTAACAACCGAGCCTATTGACAACATCTGAATAGAGAGAAAATTTATGAAAATGAGATATCTTGGCGTATGTCGGGTTTCAAACCTCTCGAAACATCCGCGTCATACGTTCCTCATTCTCCACCAAATGAGGTGCAAACTCGATAACTCCGCCGAACTTCGCCTCGTCTTTGGGACACCGCCATGTTATTCTCGCTTCTAGTCTAATAAACTCCACTTCCTTCATATAACGAATACTTTCGGGAAGTACTTGTCATTGAATGCTTCTCAAACGTCTCCCACGACATCTTTGAAGTGCAATTGGATGGAGTACGCTTCACGATTCCCACCGATGTCTGCCTCGCCATTTAACATAAAGGTGGCGAATGGAACTTTCTCTTCTCCAAATGCATCCCAAGACATCAATATCTTGGTAATTTGTTTGACCCACGTCTTCGCCTTTAATCGGATCCGCTTTCCCTGCACTCGTGGTCCCAACTCTTTGAATCGCTTGTCATGACCACCCATGAATTGCTATCATTTCTCCTCAGTATTTTGAACACGAGTCTCCCTCGTCTGATTTTGCATGAACTACAAAAAGCTTCTAAACATCCCCTCGTTCATCATCTGCTCAGTGGTGTTGTTCACAGGAGGAACATTACCACGACATTACACGTTCTCTTCTCCTCGTTGGTAAATACAGGCATCTCCACGGTCTCATTTACTCCATTCATTAATATTCTCAATCGACATTCTCAAATCATCATAAAATAAGGGTTAATTAAGGAAATCAATATATCACATAATATCCCTATATATCTTGACCAACTAACAAATAAGCTTAGGTAGGACACACTAGCGAAGGATTTACTTCGTCTCTCTCCTCCTAGTTTTATTCCCCGATCTCCGCCAGAGATCATATCCCTAAGCTCGATACCAACCGTGACGCCCCCAAAATAGGTATACACAACACCCATTCTTGAGTCGCCAAATACATGGTACAAGAAGCAAACTACAACTTTATTATTACAACAGTAAAACTGTGAGTTTAAATACAGATATTATCTTCTAGACAATATCTATACTCAAATAAATCCTCATCACATTTATTGATACATTATTTTACAAAATGGTGAGGACTACTAAACAATCCTTTCTAAAACCTTCATTCCATACCCAACTAAGTACTCGCTACATTCTCGCCTCCCGAGAAGAAAAATGGAACAACAAAGAAAAGGGTGAGCTCAACTAGCCCAAGAAGAATATTATGACTAAGATAATATACAACAAATTATCGTTAGTCTTCAACAGAGGAAAAATCTGATAGAATACAATAGACAACAAGTTTCGGATCAATATTCGCAATGGAAATAATAATTCATAGAAGAGTTACGTAGAGAATGAAATCTACTATAATCTATGAATTTAATAAATCCATCATCAATATTTTATCCTCGTAACATCAATCAATATGCATCCGGAATCAAATATTCATCTTTGCACTACAGCCAAAGATATTCATCGATTGGTCATGTTCATTTAAACACTGCTCATCTTTGCACTTTCTGAAGCCAAAGATATTAATCAATCGGTCGTGTTCATCTCAACACTGCTCATCTTTACACTCTGAAGCCAAAGATATTCTTCAGAATCATTCATCTTTTTGCACTACAGGCCAAAGATATTCAATAATATCATCATTTAAGACCGAGGATGATGAAAATATTTTTTTAAGAAACGAATCCAAAGTGAAACAAAATGACAAGGATTAAGGATTAAGGATTCGTACTTGGTTTTATCCACGTCCAAAAATACCTCAAAAATAATCATAGTGGTGTAAAATTCAAGAATGATCAAAACATGGATACAATCGAGTTAGTATCCATAATAGATATTTTGACGAAAAGAAGAAATTTTATTTTTTCAATTGAATAGTACAAGTATACGTGAATAGTGAATAATAGTCAGTGTATCATGAATAGTAACTCAGACACCAAAAGATAGAAATTCCACAAAAACATCTTCACGCTTACATGAATAGTACTACGTGAATAGTAACTCGTGAATAGTAACTCATGAATAGTAACTCGTGAATAGTAACTCATGAATAGTAACCCCGACATAAAAAAGTTCCAAATTTGATAAAAACTTCGGATCAACATTTCAAAGATAAATGATATTGAAGAAATAATATCATTACTGAAAAATAATATCCCTTACCTCGAAAGATCAAGACTTCTAAATTTAAACACCTGGATATAGGCTATGACTTGGACTTGCACCAGATAGCAATACTCAAAGTATACTCAAAATACTCACAAGAATACGCTCGATAATATAGAGAGAAAACTTGAGCTTAAATTGTGATTTTCAATTCTAACCTAAGCACCCTATTTATAGGAAATTGCTAGAACACCAAAGCAGGAAAATTTAATAAAATAATAATATAATTAAACAAATTCAAGCCCACCTTAGACCAACTGAATTCAGCACATTTATATCACATGTGGGATTGCAAAAAACGTTTTTCTTAAATAAAACAATTAAAACTTCCAAAAATCAATTATTTCAGAGCTTCGGAACTTCAATAATTCATAATAAATAGCTCTTTCATCAGAAAATTCAAATTTCATGAGTTTTTATAGGAAATTCAATTCTCTACAACTTTACAGAAGAAAGTTTTTCCAAATTCCAAAAAGAAATCAACCGAAATCCACAAACGAAGCGATTTTACAAAAGTTATAATCAAATTTCAAATCGATAAATAAATGGGGTCCACCGACATGTTTAACATGTTTTAAACATTTATTGCAACAAAATACTCTTCCTCCTCGTATACTCATATATCCCACATTCGTTGTAAAAATATCACCGTTAATATATTATTAAAATAATATATTTAAATGAATTATTTTATCGTAAAAAGATAAAATATTAATTTTCAACAATTGTCATTTTAAAAATTTTCTCCATCTATATCCACATAAAATCAATATTTTCCTCATCATATAAATCAATAATTAATTATTCACAAATAATATTACGTAATCACAATATTGACAACCGTGCGCTTCCGGAAAGAGGGGCTTTCCAATAAGAATTTCTTCATCTTGCGCCAAGAATTAGGTGACCAAACCTCTCCTTAGACAGAACTTTCTAGACATTGCCAATAATGTTATCTAATAATATTATTCGGATAATATGAATTATTGCTTCGATAATGAAAGATACTTTGTGTAATGACAATTATCAAACAACAATGATATAAAATATCAACGCAAATTATTAACTCAATAAAATATTGAAAATGAATTCTCGTAACCATTATGAGTAGTGCCTTCTACGTAAGAATCAATAATTGGTGAAATACCGGTAGCTACTTTGTTCAACAACGTGTATTAGTGTGTTTTAACCACCGGGTATTCCAACAAGATAATATAGAATAACTACTACCATTATTTTAAAAACAACTTATATTTGTCGTTTTCTTCATCCAATCGCTTTCCTGTTATGGGGCCCTGACATACATGATCAAGCAACTTATCGACGAATATTCCCGAAAAATATTCCACGACCAAACGAATATTCCCAAACAACAATGAATATTTTATAACCACTTGCTTATTTTGAAATATTTGCATATTTAACCCTTAACTATCCACATTAATCAAATCAACCCTTACTATTTCAAAATAATAAATAAAGGAAATTCCTTTTTATTTAAAAATTTGAAGGTCTTACACTCACCCTTTCTTTCACCGTTCTTTTCGTGATATGAGAACAAAGTGCTAGTCGAGAACAGAGTGATGGTCTAGATGTTTGCATTAGTAGTCCTCACTATTACGTAAAATAGTGTGATAATAATAGTAATGAGGACTCCTTTTGAGTTTGTATACTCTCTAGTAAACAATATTTGTATTCAAACTCACAATTTCATGTTGTATATTTAAGATTGTATTTGTATTACGTACCATGTATTTGGCGACTCAGAATAGGTGATGTATTCCTGTTTTGGGGGCGTCACATGTTCGTTTAATTAATAATTGTGCATAAAGGATGATCCGGGTATATGGTTTGTAAAATTTTAAAAACTCTATTTTATCACGTTTCCACTTTATTTGTGCTAGTTGATTGCGTTCATGAATATTACAAACCTAACAGATGGTCCGTCCCGAAGGAAGTGATCCACTCAAGAAGACGATGGTCCATCCTGAAGGATGTTGTCCGTTCGGGAGAACGATGGTCTGTCCCGAAGGAAGTAATCCATTCGGGAGGACGATGGTCCGTCCCGAAGGAAGTGATCCGTTTTGGAAAATGTTAGTCCACCCCGAAAGATGTTATTCGTTTGTTAGTTCGTTGGAGCTCATACCAGGCTTGTATATCTTGTGTAGACACTCAAAATTTTCTTTGCCTGTTACTAACAATGCAAGAGGGTAAAAGCGTCTTTTTCACACTCTAGAGATAACCCTGGAGGACCACAACATCAATTTTAACCCCGAAGATAGCCACGGGAGATCCAATTTCCAACCCCAGAGATAACCCCGGGAAAACAGTTTCCAACCCCGGAAATAACCCCGGGAAAATCAGTTTCAACCCCGGAGATAGCCCCGGGGGATCAAGATCAAAGCCTGGAGGTAGCCTCAGGAGGTCAAGCCAACCTCAGAGATAACCCTGAGGATAGTCAAAGTCAACAACAAGCCAACCTCAGAGATAACCCTTAGAAAAGACTACTACAACTGTGCAAAAATCGGAGATAACCCCGGGAGGGGCAAAATGGTCATTTTGCCAACTCAACTTCACTTCAAATCAAATACACTCATGTTAACTCAAAAAGCATCAATATAAAGTCCCACAAGAACCATATCTTAACTTCCGAGCGCAAACTACGCAAAACGGCTCAACGGACTGCCTAACAGAAACCTGGGAATGCCATTTCGGTCATGGACCCATCTTCCTAGAATCAAAAAAGGTCAAATAATATATCATTGTGTAGCTCTCGGAAAGAGCTTTCCAGAATGGTATGGAACTCTTCCATCGGACTCCCGGATTGAAAGTTATGAGCAACCGAGCGAACATCGCGTACGTACTTCGACACGGCGGGACCCATACTGCCCGGGGCACCCCGGGCAGCCACAGGTACACCTGGTACTATGTGCCGCAGGTAGACCTACGGCTCCCCCCTCTATAAATATGGGGCTTGGGGTGCCCATTTTTCCAAGAGAAAAGACGGAAACCTCCCCTTGACAATTAAGCTCACTTTTCGCCCATACAATGTATTTTCCCACTTTTAAACACCTGTGAGCTCATATATAGCCTCTTTTGTACCCATAAAAGCCAATCTTTACCCACTCTAAAGATATGGAAGCCTTCTTTATCAGTTAGCTGTAAGCCTTCTCACACACTTTAGAGTCTTTCTCTTCATCTTTGCACACACCCTTCTACACGTTGAGAGTTGTGTTGCTTGCTTTTGCCCGGACTTCGATCCGTGGTTTCATTTCAGCTGTATATATATATATATATATATATATATATATATATATATATATTGACTAACATTATCGAGTTATGCCTCGATTGAGCCTGAACTTGATGCGGAGGCGTTTAATGCTTTAATATATATATATATATATATATATATATATATATATATATATATATATATATATATATACTTATATATTCAATGTGCCTGGACTTTGTTCGATGAGCCTGACTTCATGCATATATATATATATATATATATATATATATATATATATATATATATATAAATCAACTGTGTGTGTGGGACTTTGTTCGATGAGCACAGATTTTATATCCCGATGCGTTTATTCGCTTATATATATATATATATATATTATATATATGAATGTGGTCGAACTCGCTCGATGAGCACAGATTTTACATCCTGCATTTATTGCTTTTATATATATATATATTGTCCCACAGAGTTTACTTAGTGGTGGTTGATCGCTTTCTGACTTTCTTTACATTTCATCCACACTTAGAGTTTACTTCGTGGTAGTTGGCCAGTATTCTGACTTTATTTACATTTTGTCCCGCTTGAGTTTCCTCCGTGGCGGTTGATCATATTCTGACTTTACTTACATTTCGTCCCTTTGGAGTTTCCTCCGTGGTGGTTGATAACTTTAATGACTTTATTTACATTTTGATCCCCATGGAGGTGCTTTGTGGTTGGTGATCTTGTATCATATATATATATATATATATATATATATATATATATATATATATATTTACCGCTTTTATATATATACCTGCTTACTGCTTTCATACAAACTGCAGTATTCTGTGAGCCTAGGAATCGTGTGGTCATAGATTCATCCCATTGGATCTAGATTCGGTTCCCGTGATGGACATTTTTCAGCTGTAAGCAACTTGTAAATTATTTTGCGGTTTCTGAATTTCCTCAGATGGTTTCCATACCCACGAGGAAGTCGACATTATTTTTGTATATTATTTTCGTACGGATGCCTCACATTCGTCAAATAAAATCAATTCAGTCACCCACTTAATAAAAATGGGAGTGTAAAAGGTCTCAATTCCTATTAAGTCTCCGGACCCAAATGAATCTCGGTTTCACCGACCTGTTTAGAAGTGTCACATCACTGGGTCAATGTGCAAACCTTTTCTCGGTTGTGTTGGTACAACCATTTAAAAAACTGAACTGGCGACTCTTAACAGTCCATCGTCGACATTATACATGTCGGATCTTTTTCACTTGTTTTTTTCAAACAAATCTCACCTAAAATGAGAACACCAAAGAACAAGTAACGGAAAGGGACATCCAAAAAATCCCGATGTCGATAGGTGGCGACTCTGCTGGGGACTCCAGTAAGAGGACTTAAGCAGCTATTACAATCTTTTCAAAACTGTTATCAGCTTGCGTGTTGATGTTGCATTTACATTTGATGAATGTGTACGAATGCATTTCCTTATTGCACTTAGTGCTTCGCACCATAACTGCTTGTGATATTAGTGCTTCGCACAATAAACTGCTTGTGATATTAGTGCTTCGCACATGTCATCATTTTATTCGGTGAGACGCGATGTATGTGAATGTATGTTGTGTGGTCCCTCCACCAGGAGGCTATCCCGTTGGTGTTTGATTACTGGACTCGTGAGAAGCCTGATTCTCCGAGGCTCAGGAAAGGTACCACCCAAATTTGCTCCAGTTGAAAGACCGAATTAACTTCCCGTCTAGTAGATTGCGATGATTTGGGAACCTTCAAGCCAAAAAGCCGCGAGAGTAACCTAAGATAGGTCAGCCTCTGATAAACCCAAAACGGAGGAAAGTCTCTTCATGCTCTCATTTCAAAATACTTGTACTTACATTCCATATCTATCTCCATGTAATGAGAAATATGAAGAAATGTGTACACATACATATTAACATGCTACAAACAGCTGACATCCGTTTTGCAGGATAAAATTCTTAAAATGGACATATCACATAGCATGTTAATTTACATTCCCTAAGGACTAAACTATGCAAGTCTTTCGCAGGGAAGCAATCGGTCCTGTTACCCGTTTAAAGTCCAAGAAGGAACTGATCCCACCGTTAGGCATGGCTACACCAGGCCAGCCTGATCCTACTCCTGTTTCCCGAGAAGAGTTTGAAGGATTAAGGAATCAAATAGCAGAATTGGTTGTCTTTCTAAAAGAACAAAGTAAAAATACGAAGGGCTAGACAATGCCTACTCAACCAGAGTCCTTCACACTAGGGGGCAGTCAGGGCATTGGTAAAAAGATGGAAACCCAGATACCTAAACCTCATTCCAATAAAGAAATCACAAATCTCAGGGATGATCGAGAAACTGGGGATATAAGAAAGAAAGTCCAACAAATGGAGGATACCATCCGGTCAATTAAAGGGACTGGAAATTATGGGAGTGTCACTATTGAGATCTCTCAGATATTCCTGGGGCTCAATATCCTACAAAATTCAAAGTCCCGAGTTTGAAAAAGTACAATGGGGCAAAGCGATCCCTATACGCACCTAAAAAGTGTACATTGGCAACCGGGGTCTTATCTTGAAAATGAAAGCCTCGAGAATGCAACTTTTTCAAAAGAGTCTCACTTTGGAGAAGCTAAAGCCCAGGTATGCCCGACTTTGACAATGCCAAAAATCCACAACCGGGAAGAATTGGCCCACACCTTTCTAAATCAAGATAGGTTTTCAGTCACAAATATCACCAGATCGATATCAAGTGACTAAAGTAAAAAAGCAAAGTACTGAATCTTTCCGAGAATATGCCCAAAGGTGGAGACATCTAGCAGCATAAGTCATTCCATCAATGACAAAAACTGAGATGGTAATGACATTTATTGATATCCAAGAGGCTCTTTACTATGAGAGGATCCTAGCAGTATATAGGAAAGCCATTTGCGGAAATGATCAAACACGGCGAAATGGAAGAGATGGGCCTAAAAAGCGCAAAAAGATTAAAGACTTCACTTTGCCTTGGAAGCGATCAAACATATCTGATGGCAAGTATGCGAGTGATCCCAAGGGTACCCAATAAAGGCAATAAAGATGTATCCTTGTTATGCGAGGGGACAAGCTAGAGACCAAACTACGGTCCCCTATTTGGAAAATGCAAGACAATCTGCCATCTCAACAACAGGCCACATTCAACGAATGCCAGGATAGAAAAAGAAAATTCTAAAGATCAGAAAATTGGGTGTTCACTGCACTAGGCGATTCCCTTGAAAATGTATTAGCGATATTAATGGATCATAAGAAAATTACCGAACTAGCTCCACCTCTGGAACCAGGGAGCAAAAGATACAATCCAAGCCAGAGATGTGCTTACCACTCAGGGTCTCCAGGACACGATACACAGGATTGTTGGTCCTTAAAACATAAGATTCAAAATCTGATCAAAAGTGGCAGTATTGTGGTCGAACAACCTGACCAACAAAATATCAACACCAACCTTCCGTTACGACATGATACGGAAGAAGTAAACATGATCGGGTCAGGAAGCGCTGAAATGTATCCAATTCGTAAGTACATACGAAGGATGGAGGAATACCCCCAAAAGCACATAACAAATGTCCTAGAGTGGGAAAACTCGGAGGAGGGTATGCCAGTAATGCAAAAATTGGATGCGATCCAGAATCAAGTAAACCTGCTGGCTAAGCTGATAGTGCACCAACATCAGGAAACAAGGTAATTTTTCACTCAACTATCAGAAAACCAAGAGAAAAATGACTCCACGATGAGCCAGCTAAATGAAGATGATCAAAGCAGGCTGAAAGCACAAGAAAATGGGTATGATAAAATTGCTAGAAGATCTCGCTAGCGGAAGAATCGATTGAGGGAATGCGAATTCTCAAAGATAAAAGATCAAACAACCTCTAAAAGAGTCCGAAAATTCACCCCTATGAGCAAATCCAATGAAAAAATGCTACATTTTCTGATAAGCGAAGGAATGATTACTGGGTTGCTGCCTCCTATAAATCCCAAGATAAAGAGTTATGATTCCACCAAGATATGTCTCTACCATTCTAACTCACTTGGACATACGACTGAAGAATGCTGGTCTTTGCGACATAAAATCCACGATCTCATTGAAAATGGAGAGCTGGAGATAGAACTTCCCATGACCAAAAAAGGCGAAAAAGAAATAAAAAGCTTAAGATGTCCATTCGAGACAGGCAGTTCAAATGAGGTGAAGGCTATGAGCGACAATTCTTCCAGAACACAAGGTGGACTGATCCTAATGCAAGAAATGATAGAAGAGACAAAGGCATCCCCAAAGGAGATTCCCCCGCCAACATCAAACGTCATATGGTTCCAAGATATCAACCACGTTCCTGATCTTATCACATTGGATGATGTGGAGGAAATACTAATCTTTTCCAAGGAAGAAAAAACCAAAAAGGAAAGTTCTTTGCAAGAAATGCAACAACAGTTTGAGGGAGATTTCATGGTTGAATCCTTTGAAACCCATGAAGAAGGCGAAGGAATAGATGAAGAAAAAGGTGGTGAGATTGTAGGGGAATCCAACCCATTAAAGAATCCAGAGTTCATCCCTTTTTGCAATGTGTCTATTTCAAGTGTCCCTGGGGAATGTACTGAATCAGGAAGCGATCAAGTTATAGCCATAAGCGAAGACATTTAGAATCAAGGGGTAACCTCTATCACGATCCCTAAAGGCAACATAACCACTGACAACTTGACTATCAGGTCTCAACTAGCCGAGAAGATGTAGATCCAGGGGATGAAGTTGCGAGTTCCAGAAAATGTTGGAACGGTATCACTTTCTTCGTAGTATGCCTTTTATTTTCCATGCATATAAATAAATAAAAAAAGAAAAAAACATCTCTACACTCTTCTCACCACATACCCCTTTGAACCTTTTCAAACCAAGGCCTGAACTACGAAAGACCTGATCTCCTCTTCAATAGGAGTACGTAGGCAGCCATCAATGGTGCGGTCAAACCAAATAAAAACCCAAACAAACACTTCTCAAACACTTACTAAAAGTAGTATGCACACAAGCCAATCATGTTTGATGATAAAGCATATACTTTATAACAATCTTATTCATTTATTAATAAAAAGTATTTATTTATTAAAGGCTTTTAATTATCTACATGATGCTGTTTTATAATATGTGATAAACCCATAGTTTTAAGCAATGCTTTTAGAATAATGATGATGATCATTCTAATGAGATCTAAATACTTAGAAAGCTTAAAACTAAAATAGTTCCCAATCATTGGATTACTAAATTGGGGATTAGTGAATCTGGATAGATTGGTACATATGTTGCTTGCTCTTTGGATGAGGATGATTGATCTCATGATCATTTGTGTGGAGACACTGAAGCAAGGATGTAGGTGCTTATTAGAGAATAAGTTCATTTGAACGCGTGGCTCGCTAAGGAATACCTAATGGAGTTTTACTTGCTGTCGATAGGAATTCTGTAGTGATAGTAGTAGTCAAGTGATCCTTGGACTTGAGATCATCATAGTATCTTGTGTATGATGAGTTATACTTTGACTTATTCCTTAAGACCCTTAGGGTATATCAAAGGGTATGCTTGGGTATAACAAGTTGTATATGGAGATAATATATGATCAATAAAGAATCTACCACTTCTAATAAAAGAAGAGAAATATCCTATGTGATTCGATAAATGACAACCCAAAGAGTCATTGGCCAAGCGCGAATGAAATTAGAAAGGAGTTTTAATTTGCATTATTTGAGTTGTGCATTTAAGGATCGAAATACATATAATTAAATAAAATAAGACTTAACAGTAATTCCATGTCTTATATTTAATTGGGACATTTTATGGTGGAAAGATTGAATTGTACGATAACTATTTACTCAAAGGTTCTTTTATGATTAATGTTGAAATCTATATTATCTGGAAAGTCGTTGATCGCTAGGGAGGCTTATCCTATTGTAGAATAAATATTATTTATTTAAATAAATTAATTGTTTAATTTATTTATTTAAATAAGATTAAATTGTTCTAATTGATTTATTCACAACCGGTTTAATATGGAGAACCTAAAGGGTCACACCATAAAAGGAA
Organism: Panax quinquefolius; assembly: GCA_020205615.1. Taxonomy (NCBI): domain Eukaryota; kingdom Viridiplantae; phylum Streptophyta; class Magnoliopsida; order Apiales; family Araliaceae; genus Panax; species Panax quinquefolius. The sequence goes on from CM035170.1 coordinate 28,619,399, forward strand.
GAATAATTATTTAAGAAGTTAATGGCATAATCGTAATAATATGTTATGTATATTTAATTTAATCTATGGTGATAGAATAAATTAAATAGCTTAATATTATTATTTAATATTTTAGAAATATTAAATATAAATTAATAAGAGGAGTCTTATTAATATTATTACAATTATTATTATTTTAATTTCTAAAGAGTTTAGGAATTAATTTAATATAAGTACTCTCATTTATTCCTAATAGGATTAGGAGGAAAAATTAATTAAAGGAGTTTAATTAATTATCCCTAATAAGATTAGGGATCCCATTTAATTAAAAGAGTTTAATTAAATAATACCTTATTTTAATAGGGTTACTTGATACCTTTATAAGAAGAGTCTTATATCAGATATCGATATACGACATAATTCGAATTTGTTGGAGAGTACGTTCTTTTCTATAGAGATAGAAAACTAGGGTTTTAGCCAAATACCCATCTTCTTGAATTCCTTTTCTTCCTTGGTGGATCACCTCTAGAGGCCAAACACTTGGGTGGCTAACGTTGATCAAAGGAAGGAACCAAACCTGGTGGATTCAAGTTAAACGCGAAAAGGATTGGCGGTGAACTTGTACCTGAGAAAGCTCGGATCTTCAGGGGTATGTTTGTTCTTCATATCTTTTCGTTTAATTAATAATTTTGAATAAAGGGTGATCCGGGTATATGGTTTGTAAAAATTTTAAACTCTGATTTTTACACGTTTCCGCTAATTTTGTGCAATTTGATTGCGTTCATAAATATTACAAATCTAACAGTGGCATCAGAGCCAAACCTTTATGCGAATTATTAATTGTTTTAATTTGATATGTATATTGATATGTGTTTAGAACAATTTAATTGGGCATAATTTTATTGTATAAAATTAAAAAAAAAATCGTGAAACCAATTTTGAAAAACAGTTTTTTTTATTTGACTGAATTCGCGAATTTTTTTTTTTTCAAAAGGATAACACAATCACGGAATCACGGAATAACTTAAAATGGCCATTTTGATAAGGACTTGGTCCACGCAATCACGGAATCTGTATTCCCCTTGAACCGCGAATCACAACAAGGCAGGAAAAGTTGTGAGTAATAAGTAATCAATTATGATATTGAAATAATAAAGGTTGCGGGATGGTTTTTCAAAAGTAATCTTATGATTACTTATATATTATATATATAATATATATTTCCGTTTCAAATATATATATTATATATAATATATATTCTTAATAATTTTATTATTAAAATAAAAATTTTATTTTAATATTAAAATAAAAGTTTATTTTATATTAAAATATAAAGTTTATTTTAATTTTAAAATTAAATTTCATGCTAACTAATTAGAGTTGGAATTGGATTCCATAATAACTAATTGGAGTTGAAATTGGATTATATGTTTCCTTAAATAAAGGAGTTTATTTAGATAGGAAAGAGAATCCTAATTTCCTTAAATAAAGGAGTTTATTTAGATATGAAATATGATTTCATATTATTCAAAATAAAGTTGTTTATTTGTGAATAGGAAAGAAAATCCGTGTTTCCTTTAATAAAGTTTTTTTTTACATGGAATTGGATTCCATAATTAATTAAAATAAAAGAGTTTATTTTGATTAAAGATTTTGATTAAAATAAAATAGTTTATTTTATTCAAAATTGGATAAATTAAAATAAAATAGTTTTATTTTGATTTAAATTTGGATTAAAATAAAGGAGTTTATTTTGATTCAAAACTAGATTTTATACTAACAAAATTTTGCCCATTAAATGATATCAATATATATATATATATATATATAAATATTTATTATTCATGAGATGAATGTTATTTATTGATGCGTATGATGATGTGTATGATAATAAATGGGATTGATTATGGACTATTGACCAATGCGATTGAATTTTATTTTAGTTGGATGCTTGAATGTATGAGTTTTATTAAATGGGGTCTGCGTGCATTCGCCTTCTCTAATTTTTCTTAATGTAAATTCTATCTCTCTCCTATGTACTTCCCTTTGATCACGATCATCAGGTTTCTATTTATTTTAAATAATTTTGTAATAGGAATAATTAGAATTATTTTGAAGAATTGGAGATTAAAGGCAAGGAGGCGCTTGAAGACTGTGTTTGTAATGGAGCCCAAGTTTAAATGTAATAGTTATATTTAAATATTATTTCTTGCACCCTAGGGTTTGACCTTTTGGTTCACTTGGTGGCTCTAGTGAACCAAACTAGAATAAAAGTCCATAATCAATCCTGTATAATATAGTATTCTATATGTGCATGCTTATACTATATATATATTATATATTATGCAAACATGCTTCTCATGTTAATTAATATGACGCGTATTTTATATATATATATATATATGCATGCTTGTAAAACAAGATGAGACAAATTAATAACAAACCCTCAATTTTTATATTAAGTCCTAAGCGTTCAAAGATATTTGGAATATCGAACGTCGCCTTCTCTAGCATGATAAAATTAATAGAGTATTAAATATTTAATATGAGTTTGTTGTGTCACCACAAGGCAAGTATTAAGTATTTAAGATGTTAATTTATCACATTTGATACTTATAAAGAAAATTGAACAATATTGTTTTGTTGTGTCACCACAAGGATGATATTTTTCTTTTTGAATATATGGAGTGCTAGGTCGGACTTAACTTGGATAATTTTGATTCTGATGTGCCACCACTTGATCAAAATAAATCTAAGAGGCAAAAAGAAAAGGAGTTGCATAGTTGATGTAATTGACAAAAGTTGTCTACCTATTTATTTATATATAGTTTGTTGTGTCACCACAAGGCTATATACATTTGAAATGGGATCCTTAATCTCACTAGCAAATCTTTAATTAGATTTTTGCTTAACTATATAAGTGAGGTAATATAGTTTGAAGAAAATAGTGGGAGATACCAATTTAAAACAAGACCTAATTTATTTTGGTAATTAATAAAAGAATGTATGTTAAAATGTTGTTAATTACAAATTCATTTACGAAATTTTACAATGTCTAAAATTACTATCAACTGCGAAGCATATTAGATGCTAAATTAACGAGACCAATTAAGCGAATTTGGTTAAGGAATTGAGAATAGTTCTCATAGTGAAAAAGCTATCTTATGTCTTATGTCGCCTATCCCTACAATGGTTGCGAATAATACCTCGAGGAAGAGATTGCTACTTTTAGAAAGTGTCAAGATGATGCACAGTTGGCTCAATGCATCATGCTCGCATCCATGAGTAACGAGCTTGGTGTCGGCGTGAAATTATGGATGCTCTACTATATTCCCGCACATCAAGTAATTGATGGTGAGGAAAGTGGGGCCGATAGATATCGAGATATCTAAGGAGCTCTTCCGATCTTGAATGGCCAATGGCACTATAAATGCAGAACAAAAAGTTCTTAACATAATCAATTTGATTTATCAATTAGGACAAGTGGTTTTGTCATGGATGGAGAGTTGAGCCAAGATTTGATCTTGCACTCACTCCCTACTCCTTTCACAATTGTTGTGAATTTTCATATGAACAAGCTAGATATCGCCCTCGGTGATTTGCTTAACATATTGAAAAATGTTGAGAGTCACTTTCCAACCAAGAAAGATCAAGTCTTCTTGGTAGGGTCCAAAGGATCTTTTAAAAGAAGAACGATTCAAAGAAGGTAAATAGAAAGGCATAAACAAAGGATAATAAGAACAAAACCGAGATATGGATAGCAAAGGAGCTTGCTTCCACCGCAATAAGCTTTGACCTTTGGAAAGAAATCTGCGAGAAGTATCTTGCAGAGGCTAACCAAAGAAGCTTAGTGAAGTTTAGGTTATAAATACAAATTTGTTCATGATTTAAAATAAAATTTTATTTAAGTCAAGGTTCTACTTGGGTATTGGATACCGACTTTGGTTATCATAAATATAGATTTATGAAGGGACCAAGCGAAGTAGAAATCTAAACAAATATAAGTAATCCTATAATGCGGAAATGTAGCAAAGGTTGCCATATTAGCCATAGAAACTTATAGTTTAGCAATGCTACTAAGGCAAATCTATTAAGTCAATAAGTTGTTATTGTATTCCGGTTCTTGTTAAAAATATTATTTCCATTTTATTGTTGGACAATGAAATCTTTGGATTATAATTTAGAACAATTGTTGTTCTATTTATAATAATAATGTTTAAGTATAGAACCGAAAGATTACTTAATGGATTTTGTATACTTGACTTACGTGAAAAATTATTTTGTAAATTGAACAAACTAGTATAAGAAAAGGAGATGATCATTCAAAGAGTTGAATGTATGTATTTGTTGAAATACAAGTGTGAATTATTTGAAAGGTTCAAAGAATTCAGAAGTGAAACAAATTGGCAAAGTATTAAGATTCTTTGATAATATCAAGGAATAAATACTTGTGCAATAAGTTTCAAGATCATCTCAAATGGTTTTTCTCATAATGGACACCTCATGATACGTAATAATTTATTGATGTATCTAAAAGGAAAAATCATACCTTGTTGAACATGGTACGGTCCAAAATGATTTTACCGACATTCCAGTATCCTTCTGGGATAACGTCCTAGAAATGGCTGCATATCTACGAAAAGGTAACCTCAAAATCCAGCCCCATTACTCCATAAAAGTTATGGACATGGAGGATTCCTAATCTTAAGTATGTTAAGATAAGTGGTTATCCAACTTATGTGAAAAGGTTTCAAATGATAAGCTTGGGACAAGATTTGACAAGTGTCGATTTATGGGACATCCTAAAGTAAGTTTAGGGTATATGTTCTATAATCCTGCTTAGCAAAAGGTGTTTATTGCGAAACACGCTTCCTTCTAAGATAAAGGTGTTTATCATTGATGGGGCTAGTGGGAGGATAATAGATCTTGAAGAATTCAAGAACCACAAAACACTATAAGTCAAATAAGAGGAACACAGTAGATAGACCTATTGTACCACAACCAGAATCGTAAATCAAAATAATCTTGAAGATACCTAGGAGGTATGGATTCATCATGGATGATGATGATGAGGTACACATCATAGAAGATGATGATCCGAGTTACATCTGATGAGGTAAAGAGTTACGAGTGTAATGTGAAAAGGTTCAGATGGGCGTCGTGAAATTTCTAGTATTATATGATGATATACTACGGATGAGGAATTACATACCAATGCTACAATCAGTAAAGATAAAGTTGTCTAAACATTCCTCCATGAATGGTTTGGGAAGAGTATCTTAATTGGGGATAAAATCTATATAGATGGATACAAGAAGATGCTCGACTTAACCCAAAGAATGTATATTCATTTGATGCTAAAGTTGTTTAGCATGGCAAACTCCAAGAGATGTCTCATGTCGATGAGCTATGGAGTGTATCTCTCTTAATAGTCCCCACAGACTCACGAAAAGAGAGTCGCATGAGTGACAATCATGTATCTGCAATGAAATGTCTGAGACACGATGTTGATCGATCATATTATGGAGAAGTTCACTATGAGTCGGTGAAAAACATCTTAAAGTGCTTAACCGCAGCACTAAGGATGTGATCATATTCATGGTGGGTCTAAATTAAAACTAGAGGGCTTAACAGACTCAAGTTTTTCGAGACGCACCAAGATGATGAAAAAATTCACTTTAAGGTAAAGCGTTATCTTGAGCAATTAGTGCGATGAAATTGAAAGGTTCCAAATAGTAAAGAGTTCTTTGGTTTAGTGATAAAGACAAATTATATAGCTATAAATGATCTTGCAAGTTGATTGTTTGGATTAAAGTTCATTCTGAAACTAGGAATAGTTCCTAAGTCTCATCTTGGATTTAAACATGTGTTGTGGCACTTTCATTTGATTATTAGAATCATTGAAAGATGGGAAATCACTATAGAGATAGTGGACTCTCATGAACAACATTACATATCCATTAACTAAAGCTTATCCAACAACAGGATAATCGTCACTTAGAGAAGAAGAGTATGAAATACCATGGCGATTGGCTTTAGTGCAAGTGGAAGATTGAAAGTAGTATGCACACAAGCCAATCATGTTTGATGATAAAGCATATACTTTGTAATAATATTATTTATTTATTAATAAAAAGTATTTATTTATTAAAGGCTTTTAATTATCTACATGATGTTGTTTTATAATATGTGATAAACCCATAGTTTTAAGCAATGCTTTTAGAATAATGATGATGATCATTCTAATGAGATCTAAATTCTTAGAAAGCTTAAAACTAAAATAGTTCCCAATCATTGGATTACTAAATTGGGGATTAGTGAATCTGGATAGATTGGTACATACGTTGCTAGCTCATTGGATGAGGATAATTGATCTCATGATCATTTGTGTGGAGACACTAAAACAAGTATGTAGGTGTTTATTAGAGAATAAGTTCAACGAGCGTTGGCTCGCTAAGGAATACCTAATGGAGTTTTACTTGCACTGTCGATAGGAATTCTGTAGTGATAGTAGTACAAGTGATCCTTGGACTTGAGATCATCATAGTATCTTGTGTATGATGAGTTATACTTTGACTTATTCCTTAAGACCCTTAGGGTATATCAAAGGGTATGCTTGGGTATAACAAGTTGTACATGGAGATAATATATGATCAATAAAGAATCTACCACTTCTAATAAAAGAAGAGAAATATCCTATGTGATTCGATAAATGACAACCCAGTAGTCATTGGCCAAGGCAGAATGAAATTAGAAAGGAGTTTCTAATTTGCATTATTTGGAGTTGTGCATTTAAGGATCGAAATACATATAATTAAATAAAATAAGACTTGACAGTAATTCCATGTCTTATATTTAATTGGGACATTGTATGGTGGAAAGATTGAATTATACGGTAACTATTTACTCAAAGGTTCTTTTATGATTAATGTTGAAATCTATATTATCTGGAAAGTCGTTGATCGCTTGGGGAGGCTTATCCCTATTGTAGAATAAATATTATTTATTTAAATAAATTAATTGTTTAATTTATTTATTTAAATAAGATTAGAATTGTTCTAATTGATTTATTCACAACCGGTTTAATATGGAGAACCTAAAGGGTCACACCATAAAAGGAAGAATAATTATTTAAGAAGTTAATGGCATAATCGTAATAATATGTTATGTATATTTAATTTAATCTATTGTGATAGAATAAATTAAATAGCTTAATATTTATTATTTAATATTTTAGAAATATTAAGTATAAATTAATAAGAGGAGTCTTATTAATATTATTACAATTATTATTATTTTAATTTCTAAAAGAGTTTAGGAATTAATTTAATATAAGTACTCTCATTTATTCCTAATAGGATTAGGAGGAAAATTAATTAAAGGAGTTTAATTAATTATCCCTAATAAGATTAGGGAGCCCATTTAATTAAAGAGTTTAATTAAATAATACCTTATTTTAATAGGGTTACTTGATATCTTTATAAGAAGAGTCTTATATCGGATATCGATATACGACATAATTCTAATTTGTTGGAAATCGTTCTTTTCTATAGAGATAGAAAACTAGGGTTTGAGCCAAATACCCATCTTCTTGAATTCCTTTTTTCCTTGGTGGATCACCTCTGTAGAGGCCAAACACTTGGGTGGCTAACGTTGATCAAAGGAAGGAACCAAACCGGTGGATTCAAGTTAAGCGAAAAAGGATTGGAGGTGAACTTGTACACGAGGAAGCTTTCGGATCTTCAAGGGTATGTTTGTTCTTCATATCTTTTCGTTTAATTAATAATTGTGCATAAAGGGTGATCCGGGTATATGGTTTGTAAAAATTTTAAACTCTGATTTTTACACGTTTCCGCTAATTTTGTGCAATTTGATTGCGTTCATAAATATTACAAACCTAACACTTACACCCCAGATGATGATTGCCCAGACGTAATGGTCATCATTCGGGAGAAGGAGGTTGATGATAGCCCCTCCATCACTGCAGTCCATCAAGACTTTGCCCTCGACAATTGAAGCAGCACTCCTTGCATTTGCCGATGAGGGTAAAAAGGGAAGAAACTCTCTCTACCTTGTAGATAGCAATAACTGCTTACTTTTTCAGTATAGTATTAGCAGTTACTTTTGTCATTACAGGCTAACACTTTGTGTGATTGAACAGTGTAATATACTAAGTGAAAGCATATTTTGTTTCAGGACTTTGAATTTAGATTTGCCGGTACTTGCTGATGAGGTGCCTATTCTCCACAAGGACTGTAACTTTGATGTAAAGTTGGACTCAGACTTGATGGAAATACAAGAGGACTATGAGATACCTCAGGGGATCAAAGAATGGGTCAAAGACAAACCCAAGCAAAGTCTTGATCAAACCACCTCTTTCAAACCTCGGAACCTTAGAAAACCCCAAACAAATCCAAATTGGTACAAACCTCACTCAAAACCAAAGGAATGACATGGTTACTCTATAAACCCTATTCCAGGATGTGTTTGCATGGTCTCACGAAGACATGGTCGGTTTATACATGGACATTATCATTCATCGCCTTCCCATCAAAGGGGGATTCAAGCCACTCAGGCAGAAGCTCAGGCGATTAAAACCTGAGTGGAAGTTAAAAGTTAAAGAAGAAATTGTGAAACAATTTCAAGCCCATCATCATCATGGTGTCAACATAACTTTGAATGGCTATCCAACATAGTCCCGTCTTTAGAAAAAACCGGAAGGAGAGTGCGAGTTTGTATGGATTACGATTTGAATAAAGCTTCCCTCAAAGATAGCTTTCACGTGTCGTTCATCCACATACTCATTGACAATCTGACTCGATAAGACATGTGCTCCTTTCTTTGATTGCTCACGGGTACCATCAAATCATGGTTCTTTGAAGATGATCATGAGAAAACTTCATTCATCATCCTTGGGGATCCCTTTGCTTTCTGAGACGATTGTCATTCGGCCTCATCAAGGTAGGAGCTACCTATCGATGAGCCATATGGCTCTTTTCCATGATCTAATAGATAAAAAATAAAAAATAATAAAAAATAAATAAAAATAAAAATAAAAATAAAAGAAAAAGAAAAAAAAGAGAATAAAAAGAGAAGAAAAAGAAAAAAATCTCTTCGACGGGTTCTACAGTTGCTGCCTTACCATCGGCAAGTTCTATAGATGGCTTTGGAGTTTGAAGAAAAATCTTTCCTCCACATTCCTCAGAATAGGAATGATTTTGCGGATGCTCTAGCAACCTGGGCCTCCTTGATCAACATACATGACAAGGAAGACATGTCAACCCTCACGTTTGCCCAACAAAAGGCTCCAGCCTATGGGAATTACATTGGAGAAGTATCGAATGTGCTACCTCCCATCGAACACCGTTGATATCAATATATCAATGAGCACTCACAAGATAGATCTACACCCGTTGAGGCAAGCCCGACTAGGAAAAGGTGGATCCATCGACTTCCTATGAAATTCTACCTGAGCGGAGATGCACTCTACAAAAAAGATGCAAGACTAGGTCTCCTCAGATGTCTGGACCAAGACCAAGCTCATAGACTCATGGATGAGATCCATGGTCTAGTATGTGGCCCAGACATGAGCGGCCCTCTACTTGTAAAGAAGATCCTACAACAGAGAAGTCCAACTACGGCACTTCAAAACAACATGACTTGGTTTTGAAGAAGATCATTGACAACCAAGCTCAGTCTAAAGGAAAATTTGCTCCAAACTGGGAAGGCCCATTTATTGTCAAGGAGGTATTGACAGGAGGCGCTTTCAGATTACAGGAAATGGACGGCGATGAATTTCCGTAACTCATCAATTCAGACACCGTGAAACGGTACTATGTCTAAGGTTACCATAACGCGAACATCCTTGTTTTGGATCATCAGATCACTAGTCATTCTGGTTCTTTAATCCTTTATCACATACAACTCCTTTCCACGCTTTGCCCCTCAGGGAAACATCCTTTCAAGCCATCAGCCTGGCTTCACTACGATCATACCACTTAGGTCATCCCACCGCGAATTGAACCTCTTACGTTTGCAGTTTGGCTACCCATACATGGGATCAAACTTTTCACACCTCCAGTTTATCCTCAACCTAGGATCGAACTTTCTCTTCCCCACAGTCTGACCTGTTTATGGGATCACGTTTTTAACTCGCCCTACAGGGCGAACTACGTCGACCTGATCTCCCCAATACACAGGAGTACGTAGGCAGCCATGTTATATGGTCCGGTGTCACCACAGAAAAAACAAACTCACTCTTATCTATAGCCACATACAGAAACAAGTCCCAAGACACCAAAGATGGTAGGAAATACACACAGATCAACGATCCATTCTGAAAATCCTGAGACATCACACTGTCCATCTATCAAAGAGGAGTTCAGAATACATCCAGATCACAAAGTCCTGGAGAAACAAGCAAATATCAAGCAAATAACAAGGCACAACTAAAAGGGAAGTGAATCAACATATATTTCCCTGCCACATATAATGTTGTTTGATATATACAATGTGTACTGTACATGACAAAATGGCTAAGCTAGTCTGTGCAGGAAAATACCAAGCCCATCTACAAATCAGTGTATATGCGGGCTATCAAGTCCAACATGGATTCCCTCTCAGAAGAAGGAGGTAACGATGTGATCTCCTGCCCAAGGGTTTCGACATGAGCCAACAGATCCACCACTAACTACATGCGATATCTCGGGTAGATATAAATATCATCCGCTTCAACAACAAATGATATCCCTATGAGTCAGAGCATCATATCTCTAACAAAGCGACATCTCTATCGGAAAGAGCTTTCAACATCAAAGCCCACATCCACTACCTGTTCACCAGATGGTACAGAAGTAAAAGCCTCTTGCGATCTCGGCGTCTTATCAGCTCATTTATCAAAACAACTATCCTAGACAACAAGCAAGGCTGGGGCAATTTCAAAATTTGTGACAATCGGATATTGGATCCCTTACAACAAGATTAGGGTAATCTCAGAAGCAGCAACAACTCAACACTGGGGCATTTATCAACCAAACTAAAGTGGAAAATGCACCAGTTAGCGCCATCAGCATGGTCTATCATCATCTCAATGGCGATTCAGATATTATTCACTCGCGATGAATCCCCGACAACAACATGCGAAAAGACTTGGGCATTTTCCATTTCCCGGAAAGGGAAGGAGGTATAGCGAGATAAATCCTCATCATCAAATGTGTCAATCAGTGTCAAGTCCTCATCAATTGAGGCCTTTACAGTGAAGTTCCAATTTGGCCAACAAAAGAATGAGTTGCACACGCCAGGGATTTCAGCGGCATTCAAGTCATCAGTTCAGCCAGGTTGCGAATCAAAACGCTCAAGGAAATGGGGCACCTGCCCCCAACAGCGAAAGGAAATTCCAAATCACCTCAAAAAGCATGAGCGTAACATCAGGCGAAATCTAGTGAAGTAATCTGTGGAATATTACTTCAGCGAAGGTATCAGAAGATCTGGTATTCTAAACCATTGGCATCCAGAGTAACATCAAGACAGATTCAAATGATAAAAGCCTCGTATCGGCCGCTCGAGTGGGAATCAAAAAATTACGGCGATCGGCGATGATAAAACTGCAGATTAAACTACCAGCGAATACATCGGGAGGGTCTGGTGATTTTAGAACACCATCCCCATCAGAGATATGGAAAGCATCTCCACTTATCTTCATCAAACAATCATCAGCGATTAAATGCCAAACCATTGGAGTTAACACCAGCATAGTGCCTTCTGTGTGCTACTATGTAACCACGCGTATTACTGTATTTTAACCACTGGGTAATTCAACAGTGTTAACGGTAACAACTACGACGTTATTTTTAAAAACTCAAACTTGTCATTTTCTTCATCCAACCGTTTTCTATTATGGGGCCCACAAATGGCTGCGCCATCCTACGAATATTCCCCGATAATAAGAATATTCCACAACCAAACGAATATTCTTCGACAACAATGAATATTTTATAACTACTTGCTTATTTTGCAAAATTTGCACATTTCACCCATAACCAAAGCATTATATCAAATTAATACCTTATTATTCAAAATAATAATTAGAGGAAATTCAATTTTATTTATAAAAAGTTGGTGTCCTACAACCTCCCCTCCTTATAAAATTTCATCATCGAAATTGACGTACGTACCTGGTGTTTTGAAAATGTGAGGATACTTCGTTTTCATTTCCGATTCCAACTCCAAGGTCATTTCCTCAATAGCTTGGTTCCTCCACAAAACTTTAACTTGTTGTGACGCCCCCAAAATAGGTATACAACACCCATTCTGAGTTGCCAAATACATGGTACATAAAGCAAACTACAACTTCAATAATACAATTATCGTGCAAAATACGACAACACATACTGTGAGTTTAAATACAAATATTGTCTCCTAGACAATATCCACACTCAAATAAGTCCTCATTACAATTATTCAAACACTATTTTGCAGAATAGTGAGGACTGCTAAAACATCTTTCTAGAACCATCACTCCATACCCCGATTAGATCCTGCTATGTTCTCACCTCCTGAGAAGAAAAATGGAATAAAAAGGAAAAGAGTGAGCTCAACTAGCCCAGTAAAGAATATTATGACTAAGATAATATACAACCAATTATCATTAGTTTTTAACAGAAAAAAATCTGATAAAATATAATAGACAACAAGTTTCGGAAACAGCAATCCATTAGAAGAGTCAAGTAGAGAAAGAATTCCACTATCTTCTAAGATTTAAAAGTCCATCATCAATATTTTATCCCTGTAACAACAATCAATATATATCTTTAATCAAATATTCATCTTTGCATTTCAGGCCAAAGATATTCATTTGTATCACCACTTGGTCATGTTCATCTCAACACCTGTTCATCTTTGCACTACGGGCAAAAGATATTCATCAATTAATCATTCATCCTTGCACTACAGGCCAAAGATATTCAGTAATATCATCATTTAGGACTGAGGATGATGAAAAATATTTTAAAGAAAATGAATCCAATGAAGCAAAAGAACAAATATTAAGGATTCGTATAACAGTTTATCCAAGATTAATAATACTCTATAATAATTAATTTTGAAGCCGAATTCAAAAATAAAGACCAAAACATGGATACAATCAAATATAGTAACCATAATAGACATCTTGGACAAAAAGAAGAAAATTTCATTTTTTGGTGAATAGTCAATATTAAGTGAATAGTCTTGATATCGTGAATAGTAACCCCGACACAAAAAGTTCCAAATTTGATAAAAACGTTCACCAATATTTCAGCATAATGATATTGAAGAAAATAATATCATTTAAGAAGAAAATAACATCCCTTACCTCAAAATAAAGCTACTTTTGATCGGAATATCGGATAGAAAGCCGAAGGAAACTTGTACCAAACAGCAACTCTCAAAGTATATAAATAATCACTAAAATACGCTCGACAATATAGAGAGAAAGAAAACTTGTTTCTGGTGTGATTTTCAATTCTAACTTAGCCCTCTATTTATAGGAAAATATTAGAACGCCATAGGAGACTAAAATAATAAAATATATTATTATTAATTACAATTCCTACGCATGCTTTGAATTTTTGGGCAGCCATGCTGGAAGAATTCAGCAGCCCATGTGTGTATTCCACCAACCAAAAGTGGGTCCCCCCATAAATTTAATAAAAATCATTTTATTTTTCCAAAACTTCAACAATTCATAGAAAATAGCCCGTTTATCAGAAAAATACAAATTTTATATCCATTCTGCCTGAAATTGAATTCTCTACAACTTTGTAGCTTTGAGTTTTTCCAAATTCAAAATATATAATATCCGAAAATCCACAAACGGATGATTTTAATACCTCTGCAAACAAAATCTTGATAAAACACCTCAAAGATTAACTCTTTCATTTTATCCACATAAAAATAAATTTATCCATCATTTATATCCACATAAATAAATATTTCCTTATCATATGAATCAATAATTAATTATTCACAAATAATATTACGAATCACATTTATGACAACCAGGTAGTTCCTCAGAAAGAGGGGCTTTCCAATAAAATTTCTCCTTCTTGGCGCATGAATTAGGTGACCAAACCTCTCCTTGACAAAACTTTCTAGACATTGCCAATAATGCTATCTAATAATATTATTCAAATAATATGAATTATTGATCTGATAATGGGAAATATTGTGCAGTGATAATTATTGAAACAACAATAATATAAAATATCAACACAACAATTATTGAATCAATAAAATAAAATATTGAATAGTAATTACTGTAATAATTATTGAGTAGTGCCTTCTTACGTAAGGATCAATAATTCATCAATCTTGCATCCACGCGTATTATTCGTATTTTAACCACCGGGTATTCCAACGATTAATTAGCAGTAACAACTACTGCCAATTATTTATAAAAACTCAAACTTGTCGTTTTCTTCATCCGATAGTTATTCTGTTATGGGGCCCACTAATGACTGTATCGTCATACGAATATTCCCCGACAACAAGAATATTCCACGACCAAACGAATATTCCCCGATAACAATGATTATTTTATCACCACTTGCTTATTTTGCAAAATTTGCACATTTCACCCATAACCAAAATATTATATCATTTTAACACCTTATTATTCACAATAATAAATAGAGGAAATTCGATTTTATTTATAATAAGTTGGGGTCTTACACTTGTGGTATAACCTTTGTGCGTAGGACATGCTCCTTCCTATCCAAGATCTTGACAGGTACCTCCTCGTACGTTAAATCTTCGGCTATCTCATCTGATTCTAACTCAATAATGTGGTTTGGGTCTTTCATATATTTACGAAACACATATATGTGAAAAACATTATGAACACGAGACATGCTTGGAGGTAATGCGAGTCTATAAGCCACATTTCCTACTCGGTCAAGAATCTCAAATGAACCAACAAATAGTAGATTGAGCTTTCCTCTCTTCCCGAATCTTGTAACTCTCTTCCATGGAGCAATACGTAACAATACATGATCCCCAATATTAAATTCTACGTCCTTTCGATGAAGATCCGAATAACTATTTTGTCGATCTTGTGTCGTTTGTATACGTTGTCGGATCATTTGGATCTTCTCTGTAGTCATTCGTACCAACTCTGGTCCCAACAACGCTGCTTCTCTCACCTCATCCCAACATACTAGAGAGTGAAACTTTTGTCCATACAACACTTCGAATGGAGCCATGCCTATACTTGCATGATAACTGTTGTTGTGGGAGAATTCCACCAATGGTAGGTACTTATCCCAACTCTGTAACAATCCAGAATTTTATTTATAATTTCAAATATTTATTGAATTAAATAAATATTTTTAATTGATTTGTTTTTTGTTTAGTAGATATTTGATGGATTATTTATTAGTAAGTAAATAATCCACGAGTTATAGAAATTAACTTAATTAAGATAAAAGAGTGATGAATTAAATTTATGAGATAATACTCTAATTTAACTCAATAACTAAATTAGAGAGTTATTAAGGATTATATGATTTGTTATAATGTTATTTAATTTGATTTTTGTAATTAAAGTGATGTGTTAATTTAATAAATAAAATTATAATTATAATTATAATAAAAATTATAATTTTATTGTATTGGTTTATGTGGTAAATGGATTTAATAAATTGTTATTAGATTTAATTTAATTTGAATATGAGAATTTATTTGAATAAAGTGTGACAATAAATATGACTTGTGAAAATAAATTAAAACAGTTTTAATTTGGTTTTATCAAACAAAGCCTTAGAGCTTTTAAAATTCTAATTTTAATCTTATTTTGCAAAACAAGGCTTAAGGAATGATTCAGTCATTATTTTAATAGGTTTTGCCAAACAAGGCCAGGCTTTTAAGTTTAAAATAAAAAATAACTGATAGGTATTTAGTAGCCTTATTATTATACGTCAGTTTATTTTTTTTATGTTAGCGTCTGTTTTAGTTTTACGTTGGCTTAAGCCTAAGAAAGAACAGAAGAAAGAAAGAAGAGAGATGAGAGAAGAAAGAAGAGAGGAAGAGAAGAAGTTCTCTGTAAATTGAGAGAAGGAATTTGTGAGGGTTATGGAAAGAAGAAACAAGAAGATTGTTCAAAATTTTATAGCTAATCAAAGGTAATAATCTAACTTTGAGTTTTTTGTATTATACTTCATGAGTTTTCTTTGAAAAGTTGGATTTCTATGGTTAGATTGTTAAGAGATTGATGATATATGTTAATTAGTATGTGTAATTTGTTATACGTAATTTATAACAGGTTTTCATGTAATCAAATTCGTGGAAACAAGTGTTAGATGAAGAAATTTGGTTTATGGCTTAGTATATGTATTTTGGTCTATTTTAAGGCTTAAATTGATGGTTAGATCATGTATATATTCTGAAATTGATAATAGATGTGATTAGTACGTCGAAAAATGAAAAGAACGCAAGTTGAATGAATCAAAATGGTTAAAAAACAAATTCATGGTGTTCGATTTCGCTAAATGTGTTAAAACATGGAAATACAGTATGAACATATGTTTTTATTTTTTTTATGTTAGCGTCTGTTTTAGTTTTACGTTGGCTTAAGCCTAAGAAAGAACATAAGGAAGACAGAAGAGAGAAGAAAGAAGAGAGGAAGATAAGAAATTCTCTGTAAATTGAGAGAAGGAATTTGTGAGGGTTATGGAAGGAAGAAACATGAAGATTGTTCAAAATTTTATAGCTAATCAAATGTAATAATCTAACTTTGAGTTTTTAGTATTATACTTCATGAGTTTTCTTTGAAAAGTTGGATTTCTATGGTTAGATTGTTAAGAGATTGATCATATATGTTAATTAGTATGTATAATTTGTTATCGTAATCTATAACGAGTTTTCATGTAATCAAATTAAATGAAAACAAGTGTTAGATGAAGAAATTTGGTTTATGGCTTAATATATGTATTTTGGTCTATTTTAAGGCTTAAATTGATGGTTAGATCATGTATATAATCTGAAATTGATAATAGATGTGATTAGTACGTTGAAAAATGAAAAGAATGCAAGTTGAATGAATCAAAATGGTTAAGAAACAAATTCGTGGTGTTCGATTTCGCTTAATGTGTTAAAACATGAAAATAAAGTATGAACATGTGTTTTGGGTGAAATTTTAGGTTGGTTAATGTTTTTATAAATTATTAGAATTCTAGTATGTTGTAGTTCTATGAATTATGAATCCATAGAATCGAAAACGGACTAATTTGGAAGTGTATAACTCAAGTTATACAGATTAGTAGGAGAAAAATGGTCAAAAATGGCGAAGAACGGTAGCTTCAGGTCCCGTTTCTGCTAACGGGTGTAGCTGCGCTGTGCCCTAAGTCATTTGGGGCGCAGCTGCTCTATAGGGCACAACGGCAATATGCCCAAGGCTTAATTAGGCGTAGCTGCGCCCAAAGTATGTCAGGTGTGACTGCTTAGACCTGTTTTAGTAAAATAGACATAATATTTTCATACGAACTCTGATTGATGTGATTGAAGATGATCCGGAATGAGGACGAATAGACCTACAACTTTTATTCTTTAAGGGTTTCAATTTGAGGCTGGGAACAGTAGTCAAAATGGTCATCTTTGTGACTAATGCGTATTCGGAGGAAATCGGAGGGTGTCGGACATGCACATACACAAGTATAGTGATGTCGACGATAATAGATATTGTTCTAAGTTATAGAACATGAATATTATGAAGTACAATGATGCTTAACATTAATAAATGATATATTAGATAAGTTGAATACGCATACTAAGCACAC
This sequence comes from Panax quinquefolius, assembly GCA_020205615.1. NCBI lineage: Eukaryota > Viridiplantae > Streptophyta > Magnoliopsida > Apiales > Araliaceae > Panax > Panax quinquefolius. The sequence goes on from CM035170.1 coordinate 28,637,188, forward strand.
AAGAGAGACAAATTGGGCGTGCGACGAATAAACGTCGAAACGCCGTGATAAGTGATAATGAACGTAAAAAGTGTTTTAAATCAAATGAAATGAATATTATAAGATATTGAATAGTATTAATATAAAACTAATAAGTAGTCCTAGCAAGACTTAAACACTTGAATGAATTTCGAATATGAAATACAGTGAGATATAAGTTAAAAGTTAACACAATCAAATTGAACATTGTGTATCTATGATAGGAAGGGTTATGAGACGTAGAGTAAAGTTTACATTACAACTACTATGCATTACTATGTGACTAATAGTTAATGTGAATGATTATATAATTGTGTAGGGCACGTGAAGTGCAGATAGCTGTAAGCTGTTAAACTGTTATTGGTAAGCAACAATCAAGGCAAGTCTTTCAGTTCCTATTTGTTATGTGAATTTGATTGTTTTAAATCTTTATTGAAAAGAGCATGATGTGTTATATATATGTTGAATGTATGAAATGTTAAAGTCAACTTAAGACTACGTTGATTGAGTAAAGCATGTTGATTAAGTACGAAACTCAATTTTTATACTTTTTGTATGAACTGTAACATGTATGTTATTTTAGTCCAATGTTTATGAGTTATATGTTGAGCATGTTATTATATGCTACGTGATGCATGAAAACTGTTAGATTTTGCTAGGCTGTCGAGCTCAACCTTGCAAATAACCACTTTTGCAGGTTCAAGATTCAAGGTAAAGTATGTGTTACTGTTACTTGAAAGACATGAATCAAATGTGATACTTGAAGATTTATACACTTTGGTTGTGTTATTATTATTTGAACTATGTTTAAGGTTCCGAATAATGTATTAATGTTGAATTGTAATATCGTTTTGCGATGTAAACTATTGTAGTATTAAAATGATTATGAGATATTTAGATGTAAAGGTTTAAGGTTTTGGGAATGAGAACAGTTTGTAATGGAAAATTTTAATTATTCCGCAAATTTCAATGGTTGTATTATGGTTTAATGATGTAAAAATTAGAGGTTGAATGTATTATTAATGACCAAAGTTGAGAATTAAATTGTATAAAATGTGGGGGCGTTAAAGTTGGTATCAAAGCCGTAGGTTATAAACCTTAGGTAGGAGTACCGTAGGCTATAACCTTAGAGAAGGAAGATGAAGATAATGAAAGAATAAGCTCAGATATAGTTTGTATAATAAGAAGTAATTTAAGAAATTTATAAGAAGGGATTAAAACATGTGTGAAAGGATTCAAAGAAGAATCTCGCAAAGTTATAAGAAATATGAATGTGGGGTTACCCAACTCCAATAATAAGAATGTAAGGTGATAATAAATAGACAATGTCTATAAGAAGAGAGTGATAAAGAAGTTAAGAATAAAAAAATTATATTTAAGTATGGTATAATTGTACTCTTTAATAGTTGATGTGTGGTATCTGGGCTAAATGATTCCTTCATATAGCGGAGGTACATACGAACTAGCAACTCGGAACCTAGTTTGTTGGTTGTTTGTGGGAAACCACTCAGCGTACCATATTAAAACTATTAGAGCCTCGATGTGTACCAAGTATAGAAAGTGGATACGTATGATGAAAATGTGGAACTCGAATGAAATGTGGAGCAATATAAATGAAGTTAGATATTCTTAAAGGAAGAATTGTTATATAAACAAGAAAATTCAAAGAAGAATTTTGAGGTGATATAAAGATAAGAAATGGGAGTTACCTAACTCCAATAGCCAAGATAATGAATAATGATGAATAGACAAAGTCTGTAAGATTAAAAGCATAAATCAAATCATAAATCATGAAAAAAAAGAGGATCACAAAACAAAATGACCACGAGTTATGAAAAGAATTTTAAGCGAGATGGTTATAGAATAAGATCATGACGTGATCTGTTTAAGTTATAAGAGAAAGATGATTTGTAATGTTTGAATAATTATAGCTTTATGCTATGAATTAATGTACTACGATATTGTACGAGATAAACTCACGAGGAGTTATAGATAATGTGATACGAGGAATTTGTATCGAGCAAAGAGCAAGTTATAAGTAAGATAGAGTTAGGTGTGATTTCAATTGAGGACTCATGTGATGGCTGAGTTGTACAAACCTTTGTATGAGCGAGGGTTTTGTGCTTGCACTCAGTTTATCACATTGATAATAATTGGAATGTTGGTGTCACGCTATCAATATATATGTGGCGAAAAGGTGATTCTTTTCTCATGTGTATATTTGATAGTTAGAAACTATTAAGATTAGTCAGATATTATTAAGATTAGGTGCGGTTCTTAAAACTGATGCATATGGTAAGTTCATGACTCACAATAATATGGTATGTTTTGAACCCCTCACCGAATGGACGCCTATGGTCTGATTAGGATAAGTTCTTAAACTCATATTATTGTGGCAAGTTCCTGAACTTTCAATATGCGGTAACCTTGATGAATTATTGGGTAGAAAAAGGTTATAGTATAGAGAGCATTGATGAAGTTGAAGATTGATAGAATGGTTAAGCATTGAAGTAATGGAGTAATGATTGTAATTGATGGATACTTGGATATTCTAAATCTACTAGCTATACTAGACTTTCAAAATTTATTGACTTCGTGCTGATGTTTGCACTTTTATTTTCTTGAAAAACATTGGATCAAATGATGAAACCACTGAGTTTTAAAAACAATACCGTTATTCGTATGTCTATGCTAATTGCTTCGGCTAGACAAAAATGATTTGAAATATATCAAAATGTATTTTTATATCATCAATGTATTATGGAACCTGGTGCAGAGATCATAAAAATGATGGAGTCATCAATGCAGTATTACTTAGTGTTGGATGTGATCTAAGGATCGTCAGCCCACTATGGTATGATGTATTATGATAAAATCACCAAATGACGGAATCCTCAAATGGACTGTAAATACAGTGCGGTATCATAACGTCGTAAAAAGATTTTGAGATTTCTTTAAGATATGAGAATATATATATATATATATATATATATATATGTATATTTTGATTGATGTCCGAATTATTGTAAAAAGTCTATGCTATTTGATTAAGCTAGACGATTATTGAAAGATGTTCATGAAATTCAAGCGTTTCTTGAAAAGTTATGCCAATCCAAATTGTTTTGGTTCGGATTCAGATGTTGAAAAGCTGAGATGAACAACCCTTTTATAGGGGATTACATGGAGGCATTTAGATGTTTGTACACAATACATTGTACGAAGGGCTGATCACCCTAAGTACGAGGAGTCCCTATAGTCTTATGACTGTTAAAGTTTAAGTTGAAAGATTACTTATAACTATGGACATACACATATCGTTTAAATGTTTGTGCATAATACATCGTATGAAGGGCTAAACACCCTAAGTACAGGAGTCCCTATAGTCTAATGACTGTTAAAGTTTAAGTTGAAAGAGTACTTATAACTGTAGCATCCCCAAATCCGGGTACTTTTTACCACGAATCTGGTATACTAATTCTATACTTATTGCGGAAGATATAAACATAAATTGTTTATACATTAAACTTTTACACATCATTCCCAAGGTCTACAACCTTAACTTAATACATACATTCAATATCTTAAATGTTTACAATACTATTTATGTCAGAAGATTTAATAAATCTAACTGCACCATAATTTAATCTTGCACTTTTGCCTTTACTTCTGTCTTTACTCGAGCTTTCCTCTAAATCTGAAAATTTTATCATGATATAGCAAGGGTGAGCAACAAATTTGCCCAGGAAGCATAATTTTATTTGAGGATATATCATGATTGAAAGAATTGAATAATAAGCTAGCTAACTTTCAACAATATAAACATTGTGAAAGAGCATGAACAAATTTTCTTAGTTGAACGACCAAGTCAATAAAAATGAATGGTCCATAATGAACATGAATAGATTAACTGAACCAAATGGTAATGAAGGTGATCAGCCTTTCATTCCTGATTAACATTTACAACATGCACAACGTGCGAATCAATAATCAATATAGACGTGAATAATCAACAATAACTATTCACTAACATGCTTTGAACATACAACTCAAGTTTGAGTTAGAGAAACTTGCCTGAACCGCTGATTACCGCTAAGCAATATAATGTAATCTCTTATGAAAGACCTATCAATTATAAGATTGATCTTTTAATTAGCATAACATACCTGTTAGCTCATAATACTATTACTTTATACATAGATTATCTAACACTTAATCAAATATTAGATAACACCTTACAACATTAGTATTATTATCATCATTTGATAATTCTTTAATCACTATATCATATACATTATGATTTAACACTTTAATAAGTTAAATACCAAACCAGCAACCTAGATTTCAAATCCAGCAAGCTGGATTCCAAATCCATTAACCTAGATGGTAAATCCCCTAAACCCAATTGCAATCCAGCAAACTGGATTCCATATCCAGCAACTAGATTGCAATCCAGCAAGCTAGATCAAACAAATTTTCAATTTAGTAAACTTCTTTTTAATCCAGCAAGTTAGATTCATCAGATTTTCCAATCCAGCAAGCTGGATTCCATATCCTTTTTATGAAAATACTAAAACAACTTATTATTTTTCTATCCTTTGATCAAACACATATACATAAATTTCATACACAAAAAGTATTTTTCCAAAATTTTCCAACTTCCTTTGGTATTTTTCAAAAATCACTTTTAGTTAATTCCTTAAGAAATTAGCCCCATCACGCTTAACTCCATAAATTCCTATCTTTTGATAAAATCTTATACGTGTTAACGTGACACTCCAGTTTAAATTTCGTGGCCATCGGAGTTATAGAACTCCAGTTATAGCCATTTTCGTCAGAAAATCACAGAAATTGAAATGGTCATAACTTGGTCATTATAAGTCAGAATGAGCTCATTTTTGGACAGGAGGTACTTCATACCATATATTTTCATATCCCAAAAGGCCGGAATTTTTCTCACAATTTAAATTGCTGAAACAGCCCCTGGAAAATTCTTCACAGCATCTATTTGGCGTTTTACAGTTTTGGAGTCCTTTGGTAAAACTTAAATAAAATGAGATCTATAACTCCAATTAATGATCCGTCAATTTTTTTGGATTCGTATCTTTCCGATATACAATTTTCATCTATCACAAACCATATTTGGACATGTTAAGCTCCCGGAATTTAGCTTGGAAGTGGCTGATAAAAACTGTTGTTCTAACAGTTTTCTTAGCTTTGAGTAGTTTGGGATAACTTCCATAACTTGCTCATTTTTCAACCTAATTGAGTGATTCCAAAGGGATTTTATCCTTAATACATAGATCTAGCATCCCAAAAAGAAAAATCACAAATATCCATCATAGATTCAAAAAATCAAAAGCTAGATCACACTTTCAAGTTTAAGCTTTCCGAATAATTCTATTTTTCTATTCTTTTTTATTCCAACCAAATCAACACCCAATATGGGTAGATCTATACATAAAACACTCTAAATCATATAGATCTAAGATTTTTGAGTTTTGAAACCTTAAATCTTTATTCCATTAAAATAACTTAAATAAAAGGATAACTTAGGTTTGGTTTTATACCTTTGATTTCATGACATATCTTTTTCTTCCAAACTATGTGATGGATCTTGGATGGCATGGAAGATCAAAATCTCCCTTCCTCTACCTCTTGTGGCTACCGAACTCTTAGGATCTCTCTCTCTCTCTCTCTCCCTAGTTTTGTTTTTGATAGCTAATAAGAAGTAATGGGATGAGAGAAAAATGAAATTGTTTTTGTGATTTAGTAAAAATAAATATGTAGATATATTTGTATATCTCATATTAATCTCCCAACAACTCCCTCTTGCTTTCTCTTTCTTCGTCATTATAAGGTTGCTTGTAACTTTGGTTAAGAATGTTGGTTAAATAAAGGAGTGACACATGGAAGAGTTGGTCACCCACTAAAGTAAATCATCATCACATTCATCTCCCCTTCTCTCCTCTCTTGTATGGGCTGGCCATGTGGCATTATTATCCTTAAAAATTGATTTCTTTTTAATTCTTATTTAGCATATTAAATGACCAATATGCCCCTCCTTAATTGTGCCAACAATTGGGCTATCCAATAATTCATCTAGGCTTTCAAATTAACAATGTTTGGGCTACAACAAATAACATCTTCCAACACTTCTTATTTTACCATTCCCTAATTACTTAATTATGGTTTTCATTTCCTCAATTATAACATAAATCCTTACTCATGTACATTTATTTCCTTAACCCAATTAGATTTGCTATAATTAGGTTATAAAATTAATTAGTTGAGATATAAAATTAAATCTCTTAGAATTAGTATATGTATTTATATACTAATATTATCCCATATTATAACCTCTTAGGTTATTTAGTTATCACACCTAATACATATATATTAGGTTACATAACTTAATTCTTAATTCACTTACTCACATATTCATACAAAATAATTTAAAAAATTGAGACATGGTCCACAATTCTTAGATTAGGTCACTAGTATATAATTAAAATACTAGAACTACATACACATAATCTTATGAACTCATACACTAAACATATACCTCATTATCAGACTATCACTTATAGTCTATCAAATCATTCAAGTTCTTCTCCAAAAATTTTGAAATCCTTAAAATTCCTTTACAAAAACGTCAAATACATACACTTATTTTATGTCTAGGTTTATTATTTAACCTTTATTTAATCTTTTAAGATTTTATAAAATTGTCCAAATTTTCGGGTTGTCACATTCACCCCTTCTTCTAAAAATTTCGTCCTCGAAATTACACTCCACTAATCACCACTCCTTTTATTCAGCAAAACTAGGTTTTCAAATTAACCTTTACGTATTTTCAAGCTCAATTTAATGAGTATCTCTTGCTTACTACTATGAGAAGCTCTACTACTAACACATTCTTCCATGTCTTCAGTCTAAGGAGTTAAAACTTTTCAAATCATGCTGAGGGGTCATATAGACCATGAACACGTAGTTTTAACGATATTTATATCGCAAAACAGTAAATTACTAGGTATGTTTACAATCACAAAGAAGGTAAACTACCGTTGCTAGTACTTTAGGTGATTAGCCTATCGTACGCGTACGTCATGCATAACGTATTAATCATGTTTAGCGAATATTTACGCTACTAGAATGAATTATTTTATCCAAATAACATAGTTCACCTCAGTCTTATCATAGGATTTCGTACCAAAACAATTTGGTTCGGGATAACTTCTCAAAAATACTTTGAATTTTTCATAAACATTTGTCTAGCTGAACCAAATAGCTTAGACTCATATCAAATAATTTGAATTTCAATCGAAACATTGTTAGCCACATTCAGTTGGTAATCATTTAACTTTAAAATTCCTAAAATCATTTTATGACGTCATGATACCGCATCGCATGTATTTACAAATTCGCTTGAGGATTTTGTCATTTTGTGACTTTGTCATATACTACATCATTCCATAGTGGGTGATGATCCTTAGATCACATACCACACTAAGTAATCTGCATTGATAACTCCATCATTTTTATCATTCTCGCATCGTGTTCCATGATACATTGATGATATAAAAAAATACATTTTGATAATTCAAATCATTTTTGTCTAAATTAATCAATTAGCATAGACTATTCTTTAAACCGTTCAAAAATAATTGCAATTCAGTTTTATCATCTCAACAGGTAACGATTTGTCGGTGGCTCGAAGTCCACTCATACACAATGGTCACCAGGAGTTGAGAATAAAATTCATTTTCCAAAAAGCACCTAGTGCGTTTTTAGCTTGATGTCAAAAACTTCGAAGTCTAGCATAGCTAGAAGATTTGGAATACCTATGCTTCCACCATCAACTTCACTTTCTCTACTGATCCATTGCTTAATAAATCTATCTATTTCTATCATCATCAATTCTCCATTCACACATAACTATACCCAGTTCGTCAAACTTACCATACATTATGAGTTCAGGAACTTTCCACAATCATATGAGTTTAAGAACATGTCCTAGCCAGACCTTTGGCGTCCATTCGCTGAGGGGTTCATAAACATTTCATATAATTATGAGTCACGAACGTACCATAAGTATGAGTTTTAAGAACTCGTACTTAATCTTATATTCTCTATATATACCCTACCTATCTGTTATACACCTGAGAAAAGAATAACCTTCTCAACAGATATATAGCAAATAGCGCGACACAGACATTTCAATGATTATCAGTACCAGAAACTAAGTGGTTGTCAAACCAAACTTGGCCACTAATCCACATAGGAAGCTAAGCGGACAATTCCCCGCCCATATAAAGAATTGGTCAACCTAACCACTATATCGACCAGGAAGCTAAGTGATTCTAAAACCAAGTACAAATTCCCTACCATACAAAGAATCATACAACTCAAATTACCGATATGAGTCCTCAATTGAAATCCCATATAATCCTAGTTCCATACTTTCTCCATACTGAATTTCATTTAATCCATATTTACAATTCATAACTCTTTCATGAGTTTTCATAGTACAATTTCATAAAGACAACCGTCGTCATAAACAATTCTCATTATAAAGTTTTCAATCATTTGATTGATCCTTCTCCTGCTATGACCTTATCAGATCACGTTGTGATCTCATATTATAACCGTATTATGATCGTTTTATTTTACGATCTTCCTTTCCTTTAATCATATAATGTTACGATTTTATACTTTTCATCTTATAGACATAGTCTATTTATTTTCACTTTTCGTTTTTATTACTGGAGTCAGGTAACTCCAGATTCTTATCTTTATATCTCTTGAAGATTCTTCTTTGAATCTTATTTATCTTTCTCTTTACTTAAATGATGAATTTCCTAAATTCATCTATTATCACTTAAACTCGATCTGAGTTTATTCATTATCATCATCTCCGCGGTTATAGCCTAAGGTACCCCTACCTAAGGTTTATAACCTACAGCTCTGATACCACCTGTAGCATCCCCAAATTCGGGTACTTTTTACCACGAATCTGGTATACTAATTCTATACTTATTGCGGAAGATATAAACATAAATTATTTATACATTAAACTTTTACACATCATTCCCAAGGTCTACAACCTTAACTTAATACATACATTCAATATCTTAAATGTTTACAATACTATTTACGTCAGAAGATTTAATAAATCTAATCGCACTATAATTTAATCTTGCACTTTGCCTTTACTTACATCTTTACTCGAGCTTTCCTCTAAATCAAAAATTTTATCATGATATAGCAAGGGTGAGCAACAAATTTGCCCAAAGAAGCATAAGTTTATTTGAGGATATATCATGATTGAAAGAATTGAACAATAAGCTAACTAACTTTCAACAATATAAACATTGTGAAAGAGCATGAACAAATTTTCTTAGCTGAACGACCAAGTCAATAAAAATGAATGGTCCATAATGAACATGAACAGATTAACTGAACCAAATGGTAATGAAGGTGATCAGCCTTTCATTCCTGATTAACATTTACAACATGCACAACGTGCGAATCAATAATCAATATAGACATGAATAATCAACAACAACTATTCACTAACATGCTTTTGAACACAACTCAAGTTTGAGTTAGAGAAACTTACTGAATCACTGATTCTTTGCTAAGCAATATAATGTAATCTCTTATGAAAGACCTATCAATTATAAGATTGATCTTTTAATTAGCATAACATACCTGTTAGCTCATAATACTATTACTTTATACGTAGATTATCTAACACTTAATCAAATATTAGATAACACCTTACAACATTAGTATTATTATCATCATTTGATAATTCTTTAATCACTATATCATATACATTATGATTTAGCACTTTAATAAGTCAAATACCAAACCAACAACCTAGATTTCAAATCCAACAAGCTAGATTCCAAATCCATTAACCTAGATGGTCAATCCCCTAAACCCAGTTGCAATCCAGCAAACTGGATTCCATATCCAGCAACTAGATTGCAATCCAGCAAGCTAGATCAAACAAATTTTCAATTCAAGAAACTTATTCAATCCAAAGAAGTTTGATTCATCAGATTTTCCAATCCAGCAAGCTGGATTCCATATCCTTTTTACGAAAATACTAAAACAACTTATTATTTTTCTATCCTTTGATCAAACACATATACATAAATTTCATACACAAAAAGTATTTTTCCAAAATTTTCCAACTTCCTTTGGTATTTTTCAAAAATCACTTTTAGTTAATTCCTTAAGAAATTAGCCCCATCACGCTTAACTCCAGAAATTCCCATCTTTTGACACAATCTTATACGTGTTAACGTGACACTCCAGTTTAAATTTCGTGGCCATTGGAGTTATAGAACTCCAGTTATAGCTGTTTTCGTCGGAAAATCACAGAAATTGAAATGGTCATAACTTGGTCATTAGAAGTCGGAATGAGCTCATTTTTGGACAGAAGGTACTTAATACCATATATTTTCATGTCCTAAAAGGCCGGAATTTTTCTCACAATTTAAATTGCCGAAAAAGCACCTGGAAAATTCTTCGCAGCAGCTATTTGGCGTTTTTACAGTTTTGGAGTCCTTTGATAAAACTTAAATAAAATGAGATCTATAACTCCAATTAATGATCCGTCAATTTTGTTGGATTCGTATCTTTCCGATATACAATTTTCATCTATCACAATCCATATTTGGACATGTTAAGCTTCCAGAATTTAGCTCGGAAGTGGCTGGTAAAAACTGTTGTTCTAACAGTTTTCTTAGCTTTGAGTAGTTTGGGATAACTTCCATAACTTGCTCATTTTTCAACCTAATTGAGTGATTCCAAAGGGATTTTATCCTTAATACATAGATCTAGCATCCCAAAAAGATAAATCACAAATATCCATCATAGATTTCAAAAAATCAAAAGCTAGATCACACTTTCAAGTTTAAGCTTTCCGAATAATTCTATTTTTCTATTCTTTTTTATTCCAACCAAATCAACACCCAATATGGGTAGATCTATACATAAAACACTCTAAATCATATAGATCTAAGATTTTTGAGTTTTGAAACCTTAAATCTTTATTCCATTAAAATAACTTAAATAAAAGGATAACTTAGGTTTGGTTTTATACCTTTGATTTCATGACATATCTTTTTCTTCCAAACTATGTGATGGATCTTGGATGGCATGGAAGATCAAAATCTCCCTTCCTCTACCTCTTGTGGCTGCCGAACTCTTAGGCTCTCTCTCTCTCTCTCTCCCTAGTTTTGTTTTTGATAGCTAATAAGAAGTAATAGGATGAGAGAGAAATGAAATTGTTTTGTGATTTAGTAAAAATAAATATGTAGATATATTTGTATATCTCATATTAATCTCCCAACAACTCCCTCTTGCTTTCTCTTTCTTCGTCATTATAAGGTTGCTTGTAACTTTGGTTAAGAATGTTGGTTAAATAAAGGAGTGACACATGGAAGAGTTGGTCACCCACTAAAGTAAATCATCATCACATTCATCTCCCCTTCTCTCCTCTCTTGTATGGGCTGGCCATGTGGCATTATTATCCTTAAAAATTGATTTCTTTTTAATTCTTATTTAGCATATTAAATGACCAATATGCCCCTCCTTAATTGGGCCAACAATTGGGCTATCCAATAATTCATCTAGGCTTTCAAATTAACAATGTTTGGGCTACAACAAATAACATCTTCCAACACTTCTTATTTTACCATTCCCTAATTACTTAATTAGGGTTTTCATTTCCTCAATTATAACATAAATCCTTACTCATGTACATTTATTTCCTTAACCCAATTAGACTTGCTATAATTAGGTTATAAAATTAATTAGTTGAGATATAAAAATTAAATCTCTTAGAATTAGTATATGTATTTATATACTAATATTCTCCAATATTATAACCTCTTAGGTTATTTAGTTATCACACCTAATACATATATATTAGGTTACATAACTTAATTCTTAATTCACTTACTCACATATTCATACAAAATAATTTAATAAATTGAGACATGGTCCACAATTCTTAGACTAGGTCACTAGTATATAATTAAAATACTAGAACTACATACACATAATCTTATGAACTCATACACTAAACATATACCTCATTATCAGACTATCACTTATAGTCTATCAAATCATTCAAGTTCTTCTCCAAAAATTTTGAAATCCTTAAAATTTCTTTACAAAAACGTCAAATACATACACTTATTTTATGTCTAGGTTTATTATTTAACCTTTATTTAATCTTTTAAGATTTTATAAAATTGTCCAAATTTTCGGGTTGTCACAATAACCGTGGACGAAGTTCAAGGTTTTATGACCCTCATCATGATTTGGAATCTTTTAAATTCTTGTTATTCATATCGCTTCCCAATTATTGAGCAATTATGGAAGATTCTTGTTATTCTAAAAGGTAAATGTGGTAAGGATGATATTCCTTAGAAAGAAGTAAGTCGTAGAATGCGATACTGAATGATGAATGTATTGAATAAGTGAGAAAAGAAATTTTTAAATGAGGAGGAGATGAGTTATCAAAAAATAATGTAAAACTTTTAATAGAAAAGTTTAATAATTGTAGAAAGATCGTTGTGGAAAGAAGTGGTTATAGAATCCAATGAATGAATAAAGTATTAACATAAAATCTATTTTGATAGATTGAATGAATTAAGATTAAAAAATAAAATTTTGAGGACGAAATTCTTAGAAGAATGGGTGAATGTAATATCCCGAGTGTTTATGATAACGATCCTTAGAAAAGGAAATGAATTGGTTAAAGAATATATAATACTCAAAAATATAATTGAGTTCAAGGAAAAGTTATGAAATAAAACTTACAATAATTTATTATGAAGAATGGTGGGAGTATGAAATATAAAACCTATATTAAGGTAATGTGTTGAAGTTATTCAACGAAGAGATTTGATAAAAAAAACATAGGAAGGTAGGGTTTTGCTGATTCTGAGGACGGAATCCTTATAAGGTGAGAAGAATGTAACAATCCAGAATTTTATTTATAATTTCAAATATTTATTGAATTAAATAAATATTTTTAATTGATGTATTTGTTGTTTAGTAGATATTTGATGGATTATTTATTAGTAAGTAAATAATTCATGAGTTATAAAATTAACTTTATTAAGATAAAAAGTGATGAATTAAATTTATGAGATAATACTCTAATTTAACTCGAAATAACTAAATTAGAGCCTTATTATTATTATATATTTTTTTTTAAACTTAAAAGCCAAAAGGCCTTTTTTGTAAAAAAGTGATGTGTAAATAATAAATAATCATTCCTTGCCTCGTATACAAAATAAGATTAAAATTATAATTTCAAAAGTATTAAGGCTTTATTTGGTAAAACTAAATTAAAACTAATTTATTTTCATAGATTTATTTATTTGAATCACACTTTATTTAAATAAATTCTATATTCAAATTAAATTAAATCTAATAACAACTTATTAAATCAATTTACTACATAAACTAATACAATAAAATTATAATTTTCATTATAATTATAATTTTATTTATTAAATTAACACATCACTTTAATTACAAAAAGTCATTATTAAATAATATTATAACAAACCATATAATCCTTAATAACTCTCTCATTTTGTTATAAAAATAAATTAGAGTATTATCTCATAAATTTAATTCATCACTCTTTTTATCTTAATTAAGTTAATTTCTATAACTCATGAATTAATTAATTACTAATAAAATAATCCATCAAATATCTACTAAACAACAAACACATCAATTAAAAATATTTATTTAATTCAATAAATATTTGAAATTATAAATAAAATTCTGGATTGTTACAAACTCCATTTGAAATCTAGGACACAGAGTCTTAATAGATCTTCAAGAGTTTGAATAGTCCTTTTTGATTGCCCGTCTGTTTGAGGATGGTATCTGCCGAATCAATCATAACCCGCGCCCATAGCTTTCTCGCAAAACTAACCCAAAATCGTGAAGTGAATATTGGGTCACGATCCAAACTATGGATACTTAAGATGCCATGCAATCTTACAATCTCATTCACGTACATACGAGCAAGACGTTCAAGGGAATAAATCTCCCGTATCGGCAAGAAATGAGCAGACTTGGTTAATTTATCAACAATAACCCAAATTGCATCTTTGCCTTGAGAAACATTGGGAAGAGCCGTAACGAAATCCATGGTAATGTAAGACCCCAACTTTTTAATAAAGATGATTTTTCTATAAATATTATTTTTGAATATTATGGGATGAATTTGATATAATATTATAGTTGTGGGAAATATTTATAAATTTTGCAAAGTACGAAAGTTGCTATATAATATTCGATTTGTAAGACCCCGAAATTTTTTTTAAATAAAAAGGAATTTTCTTTATTTATTATTTTGAAATAGTAAGGGTTGATTTGATTAATGTGGATAGTTAAGGGTTAAATATGCAAATATTTCAAAATAAGCAAGTGGTTATAAAATATTCATTGTTATCGGGGAATATTCGTTTGGTCATGGAATATTCAATCGCTTGTGGGGAATATTCGTATTTACGGCAGCGACCATGTGTGAGCCCCATAACTTAAAGCGATTGGATGAAGAAAACGACAAATATAAGTTATTTTTAAATAACAGTAGTTGTTATTCTAAGATTATCTTGTTGGAATACCGGTGGTTAAAACACACTAATACGCGTTGTTGAACAAGAAGACACGGTATTGCACCAATTATTGATTCTTACTTAAGAAGGCACTACTCAATAATGGTTACGATAATTATTGCTTGAAGATTTTATTGAGTTAATAATTGTCAAGCGTTGATATTTTATATTCTTTATTGTTTCAATAATTGTCATTACACGAAGATCTTTCATTATCGAAGCAATAATTCATATTATCCTAATAATATTATTAGATAACATTATTGGCAATGTCTAGAAAGTTCTGCCTAAGGAGAGGTTTGGTCACCTAATTATTGCATGATGAAGAAGAAATTCTTATTGGAAAGCCTCCTCTTTCACTGAACCGCCTGGTTGTCAATATTGTGATTCTCAGTAATATTATTTGTGAATAATTAATTATTGATTTATATGATGAGGAAAATATTGATTTTATGTGGATATAGATGGAGAAAATTTTTAAAATGACAATTGTTGAAAATTAATATTTTATCTTTTTCGATAAAATAATTCATTTAAATATATTATTTTAATAATATATTAACGGTGATATTTTTACAACGAATGTGGGATATATGAGTATACGAGGAGGAAGAGTATTTTGTTTGCAATAAATGTTTAAAACATGTTAAACATGCTCGGTGGACCCCATTTATTGACCGAAATTTGATTATAACTGTAAAATTGCCCGTTTGTGGATTTCGGTCCAATTTCGATTGGAATTTGGAAAAACTTTCTTCTGCAAAGTTGTAGAGAATTGAATTTCCTATAAAAACTCACGAGATTCGAATTTTCTGATGAAAGGGCTATTTATTATGAACTATTGAAGTTCAAGCTCAAATAATTGATTTTTGGAAGTTTAAAATATTTAAAATTAGAAAACGTTTTTCTTATTTTTTCTAGAAGGTGGCATGTGTTTGATGGCTGAAATCAGATTCTAGACATGTGTGTAGAAAATAATATAATTATATTATTAATTTATTAAATTTTCTGCTTTGTGTTCTAAGCAATTTCTATAAATAGGTGCTTAGGTTAGAATTGAAAATCACACCAGAAACTGAAGTTTTCTCTCTCTCTATATTATCGAGCGTATTCTTGTGAGTATTTTGAGTATACTTTGAGTATTGCTATACGGTGCAAGTCCAAGTCATAGCTTATATCCTGTTTCAAATTAAAGTAATGCGATCTTTCGAGGTAAGGGATATTATTTTTTTCAGTAATGATATTATTTCTTCAATATCATTATCTTTGAAATGTTGATCCAAGTTTTTATCAAATTTGGAACTTTTTCATGCTCTGGGTTACTATTCATGGGTTACTATTCATGAGTTACTATTCACGAAGTTACTATTCATGAGTTACTATTCATTCGAAGTTACTATTCACGAGTACTATTCATGAAGCGTGAAGATGTTTTTGTGGAATTCTATCTTTTGGTGTTGAGTTACTATTCACGTGCTATTTACGGCTATTCACGATACTGACACTATTCACGATACTTGGTACTTATTCAATTTAAAAATAAAATTTTTTCTTTTCATCTAAAACATCTATTCCGGATACTAACTCGATTGTATCCATGTTTTGATCATTCTTGAATTTTACACCACTATGATTATTTTTGAGGTATTTTTGGTGGATAAAACCAAGTACTGAATCCTTAATCCTTAATCCTTGTCATTTTGTTTCACCGGATTCGTTTCTTAAAAAATATTTTCATCATCCTCGATCTTAAATGATGATATTATTGAATATCTTTGGCTGTAGGTGCAGATGAATGATTTCTGAAGAATATCTTTGGCTCAGTAGTGCGAAGATGAATGGTGTTGAGATGAACATGACCGATTGATTAATATCTTTGGCCCAGAGTGCAAAGATGAACAGTGTTTAAATGAACATGACCAATGATGATGAATATCTTTGGCACAGAGTGCAAAGATGAATATTTGATTCGGATGCATATTGATTGATGTTACAGGATAAAATATTGATGATGGATCGTTTAAATTCATAGATTATAGTAGATTTCATTCTCTACGTAACTCTTCTATGAATTATTATTTCCGCTGCGAATATTGATCTGAAACTTGTTGTCTATTGTATTCTATCAGATTTTTCCCTGTGAAGACTAACGATAATTTGTTGTATATTATCTTAGTCATAATATTCTTTACTGGGCTAGTTGAGCTCACCCTTTTCCTTGTTGTTCCATTTTTCTTCTCAGGAGGCGAGAATGTAACGAGTACTAGTCGGGGGTATGGAATGAAGGTTACAGAGAGTTGTTTAGTAGTCCTCACCATTTTTGTAAAATAATGAATCAATAATTATGATGGGGATTTATTTGCGTGTGGATATTGTCTAGAAGACAATATTATATTTAAACTCACAGTATATATTGTCGTATTTCACACGACATTTGTATTATTGAAGTTGTAGTTTGCTTCTTGTACCATGTATTTGGCGACTCAGAATGGGTGTTGTGTATACCTATTTTGGGGGCGTCACACGATTGGTCGGGGAATATTCGTTTTAACAGGGAATATTAGTACAACGGCATAATCATTGGTGGACCCCACAATGGAATTATTGTCGGATTTAGAAAATGACAAAAATACTTTATGAAAATAATTCAGGAAGTTTTTACATCATTAACTCGTTGAAACACCCTGTTAAAAGTATGAATGTCTGGCGTGGTTACATAGTAGCTACACCAGTATTGATTATTGATGCTTACGTAAGAAGTCACTCAGTTTTGTTCAATTATTGCTACAGTATTTGCTGCATAGTATCTCACGTTGTTTGATTCAATTATTATCAATATTTTATATATTATTAAATCAATAATTGAGACGACAAAGTTATTAATATTATTATTTGCAATATTAACGATGTCTAGAATTTCTGCCAAGGATAGGTTTAGTCACCTAATTGCGCGCCAATGAAATCCTTATTGGAAAGCCCCCTCTTTCCTGGGAACGACCTAGTCGATTAATATTGCGAATTATAATAATGATGATAAATGTTGTTAAAAATATTGAGAGGGTTTTTATGACGTAGTTGTTATAAATTTGCCTATTATTTGGATTCCTACTTACCCAATTTTCAAAATAATCGGTAGAAAGTTATTCAGTATATTATAGGTGGGACCACATGTGGGGCCCACATGTGGGAAGAAAATTGAAGGTGGGAGAAATGTGTTATACGGTGGGATAAAAATAAAGGAAGAAAAGGGGGTGGGGAATAGATGACTTGTAAGGAAGGGAATTTATATATATGTGATGTGTGTGTATATATAATATGATGTGTGTGTGAGTGGAAAGTGATGGGTGTAGAGTGAAAGTGATGTATGTGTGTTTGATGAAAATGGGGTAGGGGAAGGAGAAGTAGGAAAGAAGAAATGTGTGTGTGTGTGTGTGAATTAAAAAAGGGGGAGGGGTAGGATGCCTTGGGAAAAAGGGTGTATATATTTATATAATATATATATAACATGTCTGTGTTGGATGTATATATATATATATAATATTGAGTGAGTGGTATAATATGGGGATGTTTGTATGAATTTAGTAATGTGTGAGTGTATGAAAGTGATGGGTATAAGTGGGTTGCATTGAAAAATTAGTCCGTGTTTCTTCTTAATACATCCGTGAATCCCAAATTAATTCGCCTTTAAAAACTCACTGTTGCGTCTGTGATTTTCTTAACAGTACCCCTTCAATTCTCTTATAAATAGAAGTTCATTCCTTCATTATTTCTTACGAATTCACAAAAACTCTAGAGAGAGAAATTATAGAGAAACTATAGAAAAGTATTCTGCTACTTCCCTACTCTTATATCCAGATTCTTTTACGGTAAGGGGTATTATTTCTTTTGTATTCATGAAGAGAACTTCTGTTATTCTATTATTTATTATTCTGTTGGAATAACTCAGTATACTGCCAGTTACCCTATACTTGGTGAAATTCTTACATTATTCCATTATTTATTATTACATTGGAATATCCTCATGCATGCATTTTACGCGGACTGATTCCGCCTTTATTATTCTGTTGGAATATCCTCATCATGCGCTTTTACTGTGGACCGATTCCGCTTTTATTATTCTTGCTGAATATCCTCGTCTGCATGCATTTTACTGTTGGACCCTTTCCTTAACTATTATTCTGTTGGAATAACCTGTATGTGCGGTCTATTGCATTCCTGGTGATTTCTTTTGTTATTCCATTCCTTATTATACTCAGTTGGTTAAAGTTTTTACTTCTATACTCCATGAAATTAGTGGAATATCCTTGATATTTGCGCTTCATCCAAAGATCTTTTCATGAAAATATTCTTCCGAGCATTCTTGAATTTTACTCTACAAAGCGATGATCATGTTGACAATTTGGATGTTATTGGTTCCTGGATAAATTAATTCTTGAACTTATTTTATTGAATTCTTATATCATTGTCATCATCCTCATGTTTATATTTTGTTGAAAGTCATCTGTGGCCTATAGTGCATAGATGGACTTGGTATGATTATGACCAGGGATTATTCGGTGTAATCATGACCGTAATGTTACAAATGATGTGGAAAAAGTCCTCATTGGCCCGTAGTGCATTGATGGATGGTTGTTGGCATGATCATGACCATTAAATGAATACACAAATATTCTTGGCCCGTAGTGCATGGATAATTGTGGTCGTGATACTAAAGAATATCCTTGGCCGTAGTGCAGGGGTGATTCGATGATGTGGATTATTTATTAAGCTGAGTCTCAGTGATAAAAGTCATGAAAAACCTTTTAAATCATAGAAGATAGTAGATTTTATTCTCTACTTGACTCTTCTAATGGATTGCTTGTTTCCGCTGCAGTTAAACTTGATGTTTGTTATATTGTATCAATTTAACACTATTGAAGACTAAGGATAATTTATTCTGCTTTATCTTAGTCATAATATTTCTTACTGGGCTAGTTGAGCTCACCCTTTCTTTCACTGTTCTCTTTAGGAAATGAGAACGTAGCTGGGATGAGTCAAGGAACGGAGTGATGGTCCGGATGATAGTATTAGATAGTAGTCCTCACTATTCTGTTAAACAGTGTGAAAATAAATATAATGAGGACTTATTCTGAGAGTGGATATTGTCTAGAAGACAGTATTTGTATTAAAACTCACAGCTCTCTTGTTGTATATTAAAGATTATATTTGAATTTTGTACCATGTATTTGACGACTCAAGATGGGTGATGTATACCTAGTTTGGGGGCGTCACAGGTAATGTGTTCCCACTTCCATTTCGGAATCTCAAGTGGTTGCAATGGACCCTTTGGCACTTGATGCTACGCCTTTACAAGTTGACAAGTTAAACACCTTGAGATAAACTCCGCGATCTCTCTCTTCATATTGTTCCACCAAAATGTATGTCGAATATCATGATACATTTTGGTACTCCTAGGATGGATTGCAAACGGTGTGTTATGTGCCTCCATCATGATTCTATGCTTCAAGTCAGACTCCTTAGGAACACAAAGTCTGGAGTTGACTCAAAGTATTCCTTCTTCATCGATTCTTACTTATGAAATAACACCTTCTTGCACTTTCTTCTTCATACGCATCAACTCCAGGTATGTAGCTTGATCAACTTTAACTTTATCAATTAAAGTCGGTACTACTCGTATATTTGATATCACCACGTGAGTACTTGGAGCCTTTAACTCTATCTTTATCCTTTGCAAGTCATACTGTTAGTTTCCAGTAGGCACAATAGATCTAGAAGGGGGGGGGTTGAATAGATCCTTTTTATTTCAAATACTTTTCTCTTTTATTTTGTATTGCTATTACATTAGCAGATGACAAACATAAGAATCTTTTTAAGCACATCGGAATAAGTAAAAGATCCCCTTCATTGATATATTCATAATCAAACATACATTGTTCGTAGAGTTAGTTTGGTTGTAAGCAGTTAAAACATACATAGCAGTTATAGTACATAATGTAAATGACATAATGTAAAAGACACAAGGGGTTTTAAGTGGTTCAGAGACTCATGCTCCTAATCCACTCTTCTTCTTTCAACTAGCAGGATTTCCACTAAGGAAGGGCAGCACCCAGAATCACTAAGATTCCTTCAAGGCCAGCAATTCCTTGGGACTTGATTCACTAAGAACTCTTCAAAGCAATGACCTTGGGACTCCTCTGGTTGCTTAGGAACTCTTCAAGCCCAAAGCGGCTTGAACTTCATTTAGTCCTTCTGACAAGGACTCTCGTGCCCCAGCTTCGAGTTGTTTGTTTGTTTGTTTGTTGGAGTTGGTCCGAGCTGCTAAGATATCTTCATGCTCTGAACATCTTCTCAGATTTAGCGACTTGGCGTGATCATCCTTGAAGTGCAGTTGAGTGTTGCATGATGCTCAGCTTCTTCAGTTACTCAACCACTTTAGATGATCCCTTGATGACTGACTGCTTTGAAGATCTTTCCTCTGGATATATGATGGCTGCACATGATAGGTTTCTAAGATGACTATAAGTTCTTCTGCTAGGTACTTAGAAACTTTCTCATGCTTGCCACCATGATGACGTTTGCGATCTCCCTTCTTGATACATGATGTCTTCTTATGATGGACTTGCTAAGATGACTGTGAGCTCTTCTCTATTGTTCTTAGAGTCTTCCCATGATAGACACAAAGATGACATGATTCACTTCTTTCTCTCGGCAGTTCAGAACACTCTTCTTGTAGTAGAACTCTCACTTCTACTTCTTTCTTTGCATGTATCTGAGTGTTCTTGGTGGATCATAGAGTGAGCCTTTGGACTCACTATTTCACATGGTTTAGACCATTCCACCGTTACTCTAAACTCGGCAACTCCAGCAACCTTCGATCTTTGAAGCTCTTCCTGATTTATACTCCTTCCCAATCCTTCTGTTGAAAAGTAGCCGTTGAAGGCTATTCAAATATCTTCACAGATCTCGAGTTGACAGAGGTAGACTGCTGATGTGACATGTCATACTTTATCTGACATTGCAGTCTACTGTCTCACCTACCCCATCAAAGTTGTCACTTTAATGTCTTGGGCAGGTCGAAGACTTTATTTCCTCCTTCTGATTTCTCGATCAGAGGTTGTCCTTTTACATCGATGCTCTCAATAAGCTCTTGTCCGAATATTATCCTTCGGATTGAACCGTTGCCAATGCTTCAGTCTTCAGCTATTCGAACTCTACGATTCTGATGCATGTCTTCGAGGACCTGATCGTAGTGTCTAATTTGAGTGTTGCTCATTGACTGGAAGAGTTAACACTACGATCTTGAAGATTGTTGATTGGATATCCAATGTAAAACACCTCTTCCTTCTATTGTGTAATGCTTCAACACTTCTATTTACTTCGACTGTTCTCAAAGACTGATGGCCTAACTGCTTGCTCTGGTCCCCTCTGAATAGTAAGACACTTCAGATTTGTGGCGCGTCCAGCTCTCTTTCTCATTGTGATCTCCCATTCACTTATCATTAATGGACTGACCCTACGCTTAATCACTTTAGCCTTGTTCTTCAGAGACTAACCACTATCTCGGTTCACTTTCCATCAGTTCTTTCTTTGTTTGGCAAACACTACGAACTTGGTTGCTTCCAAGATCGTTGTCTTCTGTTCACTTGACAGCTATTGCACTTGCTGACTTTCCTTAGTCAGTTACTGAAGTCTTCTTATGATCATCTTGTGGAAGACTTCATCTCGAATGGCTTCATAACTCAATCTTGATGCTGATTGGGTTGGTGCTTAGATCTTCTGTTAGCTTGCATGCCATTCGTTGAGTGCTCTCTTATTCCCTTCAGGTGAGATGTATCTTTTGCAGTGCCAACTAGAGGCTTTATTCCTTTGGATATTCAGGGAGTGATCATTAGTTGAGAATCGTATTTGCTCTACGATTCTGTATTGGCATTGTGAGCACATTCTGTTGAGGTCGTAGTTCTGCACTCTACGATTCAGCTTCGGCTGTGCAGACACTACGACTTTGGGATCAGATCTTGACACTCTACGATTTCTATCTTTGTACTCGATGTCTTCATCTGATATTACTCGACTACGATCTCTGTATGTTATCAATAGACTCTACGACTCAGAGTGTAGTCTAAGATCCTTGACTTGGCTTCCGGCATCGATGAGACTCTCACGACTCGAGTGTGTCTCCACGTTTCTCGACTTAACTTCTAAGCAGATGTTCCGGTCGGCCAGTGGCGTGTTGTCTCTACAATTCTAAACATGACTTCCTCAGTAAATTTCGGTCCTGAGGAAGTTCTACTCGACACACTATGATCCTTCCTCGTCTCTCCTAGCACTCTACGAACTCGGAGATCTACTATCTTGCAGACTACGATTCTGCCTCGACAGCTCTCGAGTTCTCCTTAACTCTCCTGGCAGACTACGATTTCAGGTGCAGTGCTCGACGATCAGACATGCCTATCTATTACATCACAAGATCATCCTAACATGCTTGATCTTTCTATATTTATAGTCCTTGTACATCATTTCTTTTTAAGGACTTTATAAAGTTGTTTTGCTTATGTCGGATCAACCTAACATACTTGATCAATTAATTTTAAGTCCTTGTACACATGTTTCTATTTTCTATCAAAGGACTTTACATCTTTCCTTAATGCAAGCATACTTGCATATTCATTCATATATATCATAATCAAATCATATGTAAATAGGAATATCATTCATATGTTTATTCCTGACAATCTCCCCCTATTTGATTATGACAAAAATAATAAGTGCATATGCATGATATGAATGAATCTTATATATAGTGAGCAGCTGTATTTCTAAAACAGATAATCATGAATGTCATTTATAAAGATATGGAAAATTATACATTAAGACACTTTACATCCTGGATCTAGAACATACCTAACTAGTTAGAGATGTACCTCTTTGGCTCCATTATGTTTCCAGGATGTCTGTTGATCAGCTATTCATCTGTTTGTTCTTCTTGCTCTTGCTCCCCCTGGGAGGATGACCTTCATTCTTTGCTTAGCTCCCCATCAGCATTTTTCTGAACATGCTCCCCCTCAGACTCTACGATCATGTGATCATCATCTTTTGGCTCCCCCTCAGATGATGACTCTGCCTCTTTCTCTGCTGTCAGCTTCTTTGACTTCTTCTCTACTATCCTTCTGTTCTTCTTTCTCTTCTTTAAGTGCCTCTTGCTCTGCCTCTTTCTATGCCTCTTTTTCTCCCCCTTTTTAACATTAATCATTTGGGAGAGCTGCTCCATGTTGGACATAAACTGCTCCATCACGTAGGAGGAGTTGACAACTTCAAACTTGAGTTCCTGTTGGCCTAGCTCAGGTTGCACTGAAAAAGACTGCTTTAGGTCGTCAATCTTGTCAGAGAGGGCTTGGATCTGCTCTTTATTGGCCTTCTGAACTTGTAGAGCTTCTTCCTTTTGATCTTGTATGGCCTTCTGATAGATGTTATCTCTCTCTTGGAGTTTGAGAGATACATCAGCCATAATAGCTTGAAGTTTGTTCTGAGATGAAATATATGCTGCTATTGTCAACTTCTGTGACTCTTCATTGATCTGAGATATCTTCTCAATCAGCATATTTGAATTCTTCATTAGTTCCTGCTCCACAAGATTTTGATCATCTAGTTGTGCAGCTTCAGGTTGAGCATCAGATTGAACTCTATGATTTTCATTCTTGGACAGATTTTTGAAAGCTTGGAGAATCTGAATAATCGTTGAGTTCCAATTGCTGGTTGAGGATGAGGGAATGTCAGATAGCAGTGTTTGGGCTGTTAAAAGCTTCTGATTTTGAATTTGAACAGTCTCAGCAGTAGAGTGACCAAACTCTACGATCATGTTTCTGCTTCCTTGAGAGTCCACTCTACGATCGTAGGGAATGTAGTGATTGCTAGACTGTCGATAGACATTGAAATGGGGCAGGTTTGTGATCATTTTGGTTGCAAACTTCTTCACCCTTGGGAAGTTCTGGGCCACCATCTCCATGCTTGGAAACTGCTTGTAACACCAACTGAAGTAGCTTCCATCTCTTTCAGTGTGGGTCTTTAGCCATGACATCCATTGGAAGAACCATCTCATCAGCAAGTCGTCAGGATTGTAGAGAATGATCGAGCAGTCTAGCTCTATGTTGTTCCAGTTTTTAGCTATGTCAAATGTCGTCATTCTTACTACCTTGAGCTGCTCATCTCCATAGTTCACCCATCTTTCTAGTGGGGCTTCTGGTAGTTCATTTGAGATTTCCACCACTATTCTTCTGTTAAATCTTGCAAGAGAGAACTGGATAATCTTCTTGTTCTTCTGATTCCTGTGGTGCAGAACCAGAATCTTTTTCCATCTCTTCTCTTTCGGAACCTGAACCAATCTCATCATTTCCATTAATGAATCCTTCTTGCTGTATTTTATTTCCAGAACCTTCTTCAGCAAGATCCTCCTCTGATTTATCTTCTTCATTGCTGGTTCCATTTTCAGCACTTTCATCCTTTGATACAAACTCGTCATCACTCAGTTCAATGATAGCGTTGGAGTGATCACTTTTCTTCTTGGAAGCAAATTGAACAAGTAGTCTGTAGCTCTTCCTTCTCCTTGGAGGTTCAGCTATGGGAGAGTCAGACTCTTCTTCCTCTTCAGACTCTGACTCCTCTGGTTCAACAGACAAACTTCCTTGGGGTTCAGCATTGGCAGGGGTAGACCCTTCTTCTCTGGACTCATCACCTTTTGAGCCATCATTGGGACTTTCAGGATTGGAGGGGACATGTCCTTCTTCTCTTGAAACAACATTATTTGACCCATCATCTTGGCTTGTTGGGGCATCTTAAATCTCTTTTTCATCATCAGAGTGAATGCTCTGAGGATTAGCCACAGGGCTTGAGCATTCATCTTCATCGCCAGATCTTTGAATTTTCATTCATTAATCCAAATTCACCTTCACTCTTTGGATTTGGTCCGCGAGGACTCAAATTTGACATCTGCTCTCTTTTCTTCTCGCTACTCTATGTCCTTCTTCTTTCATTAGATGTACTTTGTTTTAAGTCGAGGCCGGGTTTGTTTTCCACCTTAGCTTTCTTCCTGAATGGGCCATGAAGTAACTTGTTACTTCTTCTTTTTGTTGTTTCAGCAGTTATGACTTTTTCTTCTTTATCTTTGTCCTTGGAGGAGAGACTCCTTGGTGGGGCCTTGGTTTTCTTCACACCTCTGGATTTCTTTTTGGCTGGTGTGATTGTTGTTGGTACAGGATCATCAGATTCAGAGCTTTCTGCCTCTTCTGTCTTCCTCTTCTTTGCAGAGGCCCTGCTGCTACTCCCAGTGGTCAGCCGTCGGTTCTCCTTGGGGTTCTTCTTCCAATTCACAAATAATTGTTGAGACATCACTTTGTGGACATTCAAAGGCTCTCCCTCATCATCCTTGATCTTCCCTCCTAGCTTCTTCTTCATCACAATACTCACCAGTCTACCATGAAACACCATAGTCAGGGGTTTTTTGGTGGACTTCTTCAGCTCAACTTTTTCTACCCACTTGGAGATTTGATCGAACAAGATAGCTCCAAAGTTGATTTGTTTCTTCAGAACTATTGCTGACATTATCTTCAACCGTGGTCAAGATCGTGTCATGTGCAATGTCCTTGCACAGTATATATTTTCCAACTATTTCAGCAAGGAACTCGTACTCTTCAGGAAACTCGTTCTTCTTCATGTCTTTTAGACCAGGGTTTCTTTGGTACCCCATGATCTCCTTTGCTTGTTCCATATTGACATCATCAAGGCTCTTTAGTCCTTGGTTTGGAAAACCTAGGCATTGATTGAGGTCAGAAGATTTTAGCTTTAGATACTGACCTTTGACCTTGGTAGAAAGGGTTCCGGAGTTTACGGAGGCGTTTGAGTAGAACTCTTTAACCAGGTCAACGTATACTCGAGTGCTAGTCTCAAGGCATTCTAAGAATCCAGCTTTGTTCACAAGTTCGAGAATGTCTCTGAACTTCTTTTCGGATTTCTCAAACGACTTGGTTCTGAGCTGAATGCCAGTGATAACTCGCCAGTTTTCCATTTGAGCAGTTCGAAGAATGTGGGTATTTGATTTAGAGAGGTTTATGAGAGATGGCTGATTGTGATTTGATAAAGCTCTGGAGTGTTAATCTGTTCTGGCTCTTGAGAGGATTTTAGGGTTTGGAAATGGGAGGGAGAAAGGTTCAATAGCTTCTGATAACTGTCTGCAGATTTGAAATTATCTTTATGATAGTTCCTTCTAACTCTGCATAACCAGTGATGTGTCAACTGACCATTAGTTGCACGATGCCCAGTAATGAGTTGTAACTCCCCATAACTTTTTAGTTAGATATTTCCTTTTAGAAGAGTAGACGTTTAAACGACGTGGCTTTGACCGTTGACCTTTTGATTCATAGAGTAGCATGGTAAGGCAGCTATGAACTCTACGATTTCCTTTGTTGACTCAACGATCAACTTTTGAGAGATGTTGCAGTGGATGGCTTTGACTTCTATCCTCATTCTGATGCAGCATAGTTTGATCACTGATATATTCGAACTTATCTCCTCATTTTGAATGGTTGAGAAATTGTCTCATTTTCCAAGCTCCTTATGAACTGGAGTACCCTTTGGTAGGACTACGATCGTCGAGTTGTCTTCTACGATCGCTGAGGTTGCACTGCGATGGTGGAGTTCTCTTCAACCTTGACTCTACGATCGTTGACTGACTTAGTCCTTGAGATGAATTTGATCAATCAATTCTACTGGGTTAAGGTAGCCCAGGAAGGGCCAACCTCTTATACTGAGCTAAGGGCCAGGTTTGTCCCTGAGGCACTTTCCAGATGAAATACTTTAGAAGTGATTTACAATGATATCTTATTTGACCTTTTCTGGTGGGGAGGTCCTCTACCAACTTTGGACAATTGCATTTGCTGTAATCGTGGTGTCCTCCTGCTTCTATACTGCGATCAGATGTTTGATCATAGGTACTCCACGATTTTAAGTTGGGTGGCTGAAAGGTTATCAGTAGTACGTTTTGAGACGTTCCTACTGACTATGGTTCTTCATTTAGGTTCATCAGCCACAAAGTTTTGGGACTCTGTAGCTGGTACATTTTTTCATAGTATAACTCAGTGCTGTTGTTTCTCAACAGATCGCTGCTCCCATGGTTGATGTTGTCTTTCCAAATAGATGTGATTCCTTTTACTTTAGGTTCATTTAAAGGCAGCCTCACATATCTCCTTCTGACTGGAATCACAATTATCACTTAGATCTCCTTGTATCGTGGACATGGATATTTTCAAGACTGATCACTCTACGATCTTTTGACAGCACTACAAACGTAGTCTTCTTTGTCAGTCTTGTGAGTGTGAAGTTCTGCTCCCGTAATGAGTTCCTCTTGACTTAAGCTCAATGATCCTCTGTTATGAGCTCCCTTGAGCATTCTTCTCATATAGCATGCCTTTCTTGATTTGAGCATATAGGACCCTCTTCTTCTTTGGTTGCATGGCTTGCTCCCATATATAGATTTGCAGCC
This sequence comes from Panax quinquefolius, assembly GCA_020205615.1. NCBI lineage: Eukaryota > Viridiplantae > Streptophyta > Magnoliopsida > Apiales > Araliaceae > Panax > Panax quinquefolius. The sequence goes on from CM035170.1 coordinate 28,665,403, forward strand.
ATGTGAGCTTTACTCAGGTTAGCTCAATGGGTCTTCAAGGACAGGCTTGGACTTATAGAAATTTTATCAGAATCACTTTTGAAAGCGATCCTTAGCCTTTTCTTTGGTTGAGTCTTCTTGATCAAGTCTCCCGCTTGAAAGATTCCTTAGTGTGGTTAGATGGACTGTGTACTGCAGTTTTAAATATATTTCTATTTTTGGTACCCATAATTAAATGGGTCCTGCTAGGTTAGTTTTCTAAACCCATGCTCCTCTTATATTTGGATAATCATCACATTTATCACCAACAACTATTCATGCATAAAACTAGTTTTAGATAACACATTTTGATATGCATGAAGGTGAGTGTGTATAAGGTTTGACATTTAATAACACACTCTTTATCTATGATGGTTTCATCATTTGCTGGGTTATGTTCACAATGTTTAATTGTTCACAGAGTGAGAATCAACTCTACGATTTAGGAGTATCTAGTTGATTCATGGAGGTAATCAGTTTCTACATATCATCAAGATACTCTTTTAGAACTTATCATACTCGGTGTGTTATCAAACACTTAGAGCTAGGATTTGCATACATACTAACCCACCAGCAAGGATTACTTCACATAGAATTAATTTGGCCTGTGATGCTCTTATGACCCATTTCAAGTATCCTTCAAGGTGTCATCTTCAACCTAAAACTTGGATGGAGTGAAAGTTTATAGACATTTGAGTTTCCATCCTCAGGGTACTTTCTCTCTTCACCTTTTTAGGTAGATTACGACTTCTTGACAGAATACTGTTATGGTTCATAAGAAGGTGCATTAATGATGTACACATGTATAATAGTGAGGAACCGTAACTTTTTACTATTAGTCTCTTAACAGTCATTTATCTTGGATATACTGATTTTAGGCATTGATGTGCATAGCTTCACATTTGCTCCTGACAATTTGTTGGCCTTTAATCAATCAGTCGTAATTAACACTACAAGAAAAGGGTCTATCAGCGATCGCGCATTAGCGACCGCATTTGGTCGCAGATGGATATTAGCGACTGAGTGCAGTCGCTGATAGTCGTCACGCATAAAATCCAGTCGCTGGGATGCACATCAGCGACCACTATAAGCGACCGGTATATCTGCGACCGCTAATAGCGACTGAATTTGTCATTTCGGTCGCTAAGCTAAGTCAGCATAACTCAGGGCCAAAGGCTGACATGGTCCACATGTCCGCGACTGCTATCAGCGACCGTAGGGCGGTCGCTGATACCCTCAAATGCTTAACAGTCTCTAAAAGATATCAGCGACCACATGCGGTCGCTGATTCTAAAAAATTGAAAAATAGCTTTTTGCTATTTTGCATAATTCCCAAAAAACTGTACCTGTTTTGTACCTGCTATATCCCAACACACATACACAACAATATAAACAATGTGCACAACAATATAAACATCCATCGTCCACCAAACTAGCTAGCTAGTATATAAACTATATATATAAACCTTTAAAAATCGCTATAAATTGAATAAATAACCACAAATCTAATGTTTAAGTAACGTACAGACATCCAAAGAATGAATATACAAGTACAAGCTTATACTATAACTACAAAACTGATCTAAAGCAGGTACGTCAAGCATCATCGCCTGCTTGATCACCACCAGTAATTAATAAAATAATAAAACAAGTTACAAATATAAGAACTATGTTGATCTTGATATATATTACGATAATATATACAACAAATTGATTTTATACCTCGTCGCCATCCCCATGTTGTCCTCGCTGTCATTGCCGCTCGCTTACGGTAACTCCTCAGGATCAAGAGCCCCCATATGCCCGCCCAGTATCTTCAAAAGATTTCGATCTCGACATATAGCTCTCACACAATCGGTAGGAGTATGAAAATGTAGATGACTTGATCGATGATGTGAAGATCGAGTAGCAGTCGCTTAAGCCATCAAGGATGGGCGTCGTCAATGTCCTCGACCTTTAATGTAGTTCTTCTTCACAATGTACGCCTCTCCCACGCTCTTGATCAATAGTGGACGTGGAGTGCCTTCAGGATAACGCTCATTCAATAAATGCTTATAAGTATCCTGTCATCATGTTAACAATTAAATAGTTAAAAATAAATTCTGTAAGCATTGATAAACAAGATCATGTTGTTAAAACTTATTACCGCTATCTGGATAGCATTAGGCAGACCATCACGGGTAGCCACGTACACATCCAGCCAATGGATAGGTGTACCTTGAGACTGAGACTACTATACAAAAAATAGCACAATATTACTAAGTAAAAATGTGATATATTTTCTAGAATTCATGATTGTAAACATATTAAAACTTGTAAATACGCACCTCGCGGATATGTCGCAAGTGTGAAATATCGCCACCAGTATGTCCCTTTCGCCTTTTCGCCATCGGGTACACCCGAGGATCTATTGGTGGAGGTATTCTTTCGTTTTTCACCCAGCTCTCAGCTCTCCATTGGGCATACATCTCAGCCCATATGGACTGAGTGCACCACCAGGGGCTATGCTCATGCATATAATCCTCTCCCTGGCCTGGACGGTCTATCTCGACATTATGAAGGGCTTTTTGTCTTTCTTTGTTCAAATTGTCTTTGGTGCGGACCACGCACTTCTACCAGAATAATGTCTGTATCACTGAAGCCTGCACGTCCTCCCATCTATACTGTTTCTGCAAATAAAACAACAATAATAACATTACTAAACAATTATCCTTTGAATATTATATTATCTCATATAATTTAAAAAACATATCTCAAATTCAAATTTCAAACAACATCTTTTGTGGGCGATAGGTGTCTTCGCCACGTAATCACAGTGTGTGTAGCCAATTACATAAAACAAACACACCGTGATATGCACTTGACAATCTTATTATCTGAAAAATCACTATAATATACAACAATTTACATCAGTGATAAGTAGATATATTAAAGCAATTTACATCTAAGTTATAATACTTATGAACATTTTTCAAACTTATACTTATAATACTTAAAAAAAAATCGCCAGAGTCTCCCCTACAATATAGACTAGCCACATGCACGACGGCATGCATATATATAGACATTTCTAGGCACCCAAGACACAAACCAAGAGAAATATACAAATTCCCAATACAATAAGCATATTAACATCAATTAACATATTAACATCAATTTACATCAACAATAAGTAGATATATTAAAGTAATTTACATCTAAGTTCTATATATCTTGTATAAATTGAATCTTAAATGCTTATATATAAATGATATATACGGGACGTACGTGCACCTTGTCATCTATTCATTTTCCTTATAAAACAACATACAATCGTTGGGACATGCATCGATCTTTCGGTATCCAAGACCCAACTTCTTCACCATTTTCTTACAAAATTAATAGTTACCAAGCAATTTCTCATCGTCAAGCAACATACTCTTAATGGCCTTCAAGAGAGACTCAAAACACTCATGGCTCATGTTGTGATCAGCCTTGATGTTAAGTAATGTCGCCATCGCAGCATAATGTAGTGTGTTTGGTGCAACCATGCCACAAAACGGCTCGCTACCCCCTCGTCTAACAACTTAAAGAAGTCTTTGGCATCGTAATTCATAGGTTGCTCTTCTTTTGCTCCCAATCAAAATCTTTGTGAGACCCTGATTTTATCAATAAAGATTTAAATTTTGTCAAAATAATTTTTTATATTATGGTGTGAATTTGAGATAATATTATAGTTGTGGGTAGTATTTATAAATTTTGCAAAGTATGCAAGTGGTTATATTATATTCGATTGGTCTGGAATATTCGGTTTAGCGTGGAATATTCGTATAACTACTCATCATCATTGGTGGACCCTAATAATGTAATTATTGTTTGATCGAGAAAACGACAAAAATATTTTATTAAAATAACGGCGGAAGTTTTACCGTTGATATTGTTGAACTACTCTAGTAGTAAAAGTACAAAGAATACGTGTGGTTGTATAAGAAGCACACCTGTATTGATTATTGATGCCTATGTGAGAAGTCACTCGGTTTGATTCCATTATTGTCGATTAATAATATGAATTATTATAGCGATAATGACGCTTTTGTTTTATTCAGATTATTAACGTAATAAAATGTAAACATCTTTTTATATAAAATAGAATACTTTATTAAAGTTATTCTATAAATAGAATATATTATATTTTATTATGCATAGTGTTGCATAGTAGTATTTTGCATAGTGTTTTTGCATAGTATTGCGTATAAAGTTTGCATAGTAAAAATATTTTTATATAAATAGAATATATTATATTTTATTTAAAAGATTTTTCTTTAAATATGGACCGTCGATTAAAGTAAATCAATCTGGACCGCTTCATGGATTAGTTACTATGCATTCCATTTTCCTATAAATAGAGCTCATTCCTTCATTATTTTCTTACGAATTCATTGAAACTCTAGAGAGAGAAATTATAGAGAGAAGCTATATAGAGAAAATTATAGAAAGAAGAAGAGTATTCTCGCTACTTCACTATTTCTATATTCATTTTTTTACTAGTAGTGGGTGTTATTCTTTCTTCTTGAAGAGAACTTCATTATTTCATTCACTATTATTCTGTTGAATAACCTCGTAAAAGTGGCATACCCTATACATAACCTCAGATAATGCTGCATACCCTATACTTGGTGAAATCCTTATGTTATTCCATCGCTTATTATTCTCATTGAATAACTTTTGTACGCTGCCGTTTACCCTATACTTGGTGACATTCTTCTATTATTCTCGTTGGAACATCCTCGCTGTGTTTTTACACCGGACTGGTTCCGCTCTTTATTATTATTCTCATTGGAACATCCTGCATGTGTTTTTTACACCGGACTTCGGTTCCGCCTTTTATTATTCTGCTGGAACATCCTGCTCATGTGTTTTACACCTGACCGGTTCCGCCTTTTTATCATTCTGCGTGGAATATCCTATCTCGTGTGTTTTACACCGGATCCGGTTCCATCTTTATTATTCTCGTTGAACATCCTGCTTGCGTGAATTTCACCCGACCGTTCCGTTATTATTATTATTCATTGAATAACTCGCCTTGCGCAAGCACCGCATGCACGGTGATTTCTTTTGTTATTCCATTCTTTATTATACCCATTGGTTAAAACTTTGACTTCTATACTCCATGAAATTAGTAGAATATCCTTGATATTTGCGCTTCATCCAAAGATCTTTTCATGGAAATATTCTTCCGATCATTCTTGAATTTTACTCTCGTAAACAAGATCATGTTGACAATCTGGACGTTAATAATTCATGGATTAAATAATTCTTGAACTTGTTTTATTGAATTACTATGTCATTGTCATCATCCTCATGTTATATTATGTTATCTTTGGTTTACGTGCATAGATGAACTCAGTATGATTATGACCAGGATCATTAAGATAATCATGACTTGATATAAATGATGTGACAAAAGTCCTCGCTGTCTGTAATGCAAAGTTGATGGATAGTTTTTGGTATGATTATGACCAGGGTGATTCTAAGATAGTCATGACCATTGATAATTTGATGAAAATCCTTGACCGTGGTACAGGGATGATTAGATGTGGTGGTTTATTTATTGTCGAGTCTCAAATGATAAAAATTGATGAAAACTTTTTAAACCTAAAAGATAGTAGATTTTATTCTCTACTTGACTCTTTTAATGGATTGCTTATTCCGGCCGCAGCTTAAACCGTTGTCTATTATATTTTATCGCTTTAACACCGTTTGAAGGCTAATGATAATTTATTCTGCATTATCTTAGTCATAATATTTCTTCTTTGGGCTAGTTGAGCTCACCTTTTCTTTCACCGTTTCTTCTCTTGAAATGAGAACATAGCCGGGACGAAGTCGTGGAACGGAGTAATGGTCCGTAGGATAGCATTAGTAGTCCTCACTATTCGTGAAATAGTGTGATAATAGTTGTAATAAGGACTCCTTTTGAGTTTGTATAATATCTAGTAGACAATATTTGTATTCAAACTCACACGCTTTATGTCGATTGTACACTACGCTAGCTATATTAGTAAGTTGTATTTGAATTTATGTACCATGTAAGTGGCGACCCAAGATGGGTGACGATACCTAATTTTGGGGGCGCCACAATTGGTATCGAGCTTAGGATATGATCCCGGCCGAGATGTGAGATAAGAACTAGGAGGGAGAGACGGGAATTCCTTCGCTAGTATGACCTACCTAAGATTATTTGTTATTTAATTGGTCGATCGTAGTATAGGGATAATATTTGATATATTAGTTAACCCTTTTGCTTCACAATTCCTTTCGTGTAATAAGAGTGTAGCTAAGTCGAGCTGGGGTAATAGTGGAATAGAAATCGGTGGTCATCATTTAATAGTTATATTTGGTGAATCAACTAGGGTGAGTCGAACCCAACGTTGAAAGAGTGTTTTGCCACTATCATACAAGATGTCTAATGACATACAACCTCGTGTCATCATAAGATGTGGATGTGCTCATCCACTTTCTCGAGTATATTTACGAGCACTACCTATATGATCTTGGTGTTTGTTTGAAGTATAATTCTCAATTTGAGACAAAGGAGATAGTGATAAATCAAGAGAAGACTCACCATCGGGAAGAATATGATAGTAATCTTCTCATTTTTCTTTGGGGTCTATTAGGTAAACCAAGGATAATTCAGGGCCATATGATATCTATTATAACCTGAAGCATGGCCTCCCATGTACGAAGGTTTCCTTGAGCACTTCCCAAAGATTCTAATTTCTAAAACAGCTTTTGATTATACATTTATGTAAGGTGTCATTGTGACGTATATCCAAAGTTGGGATGAAAGTCACAATTGGTATCAATGTAACGTATCATCCAAGTCTTGGATAAGAGTAGCGCTTTTGAATGATATTTCTATCATTAATAAATTTCTTGACGATTCTTGAAGATTTCCTAGCCTACTTAGAGCGTGAAATCGAATTTTGTATCAATTCCCAATACAAAAACCCATTTCTTAAACCCTCAAATATTTCTTCAACTAAAAGGATCTGTTTACGAGGATTATGATGAAAGTCATAATAAAAGCATTGGACTAATGAAAATCATGGGTATATGAAGTATTAGTAAGTTTTATGATGAGTTATGTTGGTTGGTATGTGAAAACATGAAAGTTTCTTAGAAATCACAATGAGTTGAAAATCGATTTTGGTGAAAACGTAATATGAAATTCAATTGACCATATCTCCTATTATATTTTGAATTTTTGAGTATGGTCAAGTTCTAGAGTTAGATCTATGAGTTACCTAACTAATCCAAGTGGAATTACTGGAAAATGTGTTGTAGATTTTTGTGTGGACTGATTTTAGCAAATGAGACCAAAGCTGTAAATTTCGAAAATGCTACTGCCCAGAAACTTTAAAGGACTGTTTTGGCCACTTAAATTATGAGAAAAATTCTGGCCTTTTGGGACATGAAATTATATGGTATAAAGTACCTCCTGTCCAAAAATGAGCTCATTCTGACTTAAAATGAGCAAGTTATGACTATTTTAATATTTAGGTTTTTCCGACAAAAATGCTATAACCCAGTTCTATAACTCCGATGACCATGAAATTTAAACCGAAGCTCACGTTAACATGTGTAAGGTCCTGCCAAGATTTGGGAATTTTGGAGTTAAACTTGAGGTAGCTAATTTCTTAAGAAATTAAGTGGAAATTGATTTTTAAAAAATAGTAAATGAATTTTAAAAATTCTGAGAAAAATATATTTTCATTATGGGACTATATTATGCTAAATCCCAGAAAAGAAATATTTTTGGGGCTGATTTGGTATTTTTCATGAAAATAGTTTAGTTACGAACATATGAGTTAAATATGTTATGTGTGAAGTAACAAAGTTGAAAATAGGATTTTATGGCTAGAGAATCCTATATAGAGTATATGCATATTTTTGAGGGATTTGATAATTGGTAATGATATCTTATGAGTATGGCATTTTTGAATGATTAAATGCATTATATGGTAAAGCGTAAACAATTAAGATAAATTGTTTATAAATTTAAGAAGTGATTAAAATATTGGTATAATATTAATGATATTAGATTATTAGATTATTAAGTGATTGATAACATGGGGATATTCTTGAATCTCGGATAAATTATATTATAAATGTTTAATATTTATCCTTTATCTTATTTGATTGATTCTTTATATCATTATCCTCATGTTTATATTTTTTTAAAGTCATCTCGTGGCTTACGTATAGATGGAATTGGTATGATTATGACTGTGGATTGTTCTTGGTATAATCATAACCAGTAATTGAAAACACAATTATCTTTGGTCGTAGTGCATGGATAATTTGTGGTCGTGATACTAATGAATATCCTCGGCCTCAGTAGTGCGTGGATGATTCGATGATGTGGATTAATTATTGAAATTTGAGTCTCGTGAATGAAATATTAATTCATGGATGTGTTCAAAGTCATCTCATGGCTTACGTGCATAGATGGACTTGGTATGATTATGACCAGGATCATTCGGTATAATCATAATCAGAATTGAAAACACAATTATCTTTAATAGTGCATGGATAATTTGTGGTCGTGATACTAATGAATACACGATTATCTTTGGTCGTAGTGTATGGATAATTTGTGGTCGTGATACTAATGAATATCCTTAGCACAGAAGTGCGTGGGATGATTCGACGATGTGGATTAATTATTGAAATGAGTCTCAAGAATGAAATATTAATTCATGGATGTGTTCAAAGTCATCTCATGGCTTACGTGCATAGATGGACTTGGTATGATTATGACCAGGATCATTCGGTATAATCATAACCAGTAATTGAAAACACAATTATCTTTAGCCGTAGTGCATGGATAATTTGTGGTCGTGATACTAATGAATACACGATTATCTTTGGTAGTAGTGCATGGATAATTTGTGGTCGTGATACTAATGAATATCCTCGGCCCGTAGTGCGGTGGATGATTCGATGATATGGATTAATTATTGAAATGAGTCTCAAAGAATGAAATATTAATTCATTGATGTGGTAAAAGTCATCTTTGGTCAGTAGTGCATTGATAGACTTGGTATGATTATGACCACGGATTATTCGGTATAATCATGATCAGATTGAAAACATGAATATCCTTAGCCAAGAAAGGATATGGATAATTCATGGTTGTGATATTATTGTCGAGTCTCAAATTATTGGTTTTACGTTTGTATATCTTTAGCTCAGTGTAGTGCAAAGATGAATTGTTAATGAATAGCTTTGGCATTTCAAAGATGAATTTAATATTTTTAAACGATAAAGGTATTCTAGGTATCCTCACTTCTTTATCATACCAGTATCGCACTTCTAATTTCGAGGGCTTAAATTCCATAAGGAGGGAGATTGTGAGACCCTTTGATTTTATCAATAAAGATTTAAATTTTGTCAAAATAATTTTTTTATATTATGGTGTGAATTTGAGATAATATTATAGTTGTGGGTAGTATTTATAAATTTTGCAAAGTATGCAAGTGGTTATATTATATTCGATTGGTCGGGAATATTCGGTTTAGCGGGGGAATATTCGCATAACTACTCAATCATTGGTGGACCCCACAATGTAATTATTATTTGGATTGAGAAAACGACAAAAATATTTTATTAAAATAACTACGGAAGTTTTACCGCTTGATACCGTTGAACTACTCAGTAGTAAAAAAATACAATGAATACGTGTGGTTGCATAGTAGCATTACCTGTATTGATTATTGATGCCTATGTGAGAAGTCACTCACTTTGATTCCATTATTGTTTATTTAATAATATGAATTATTATAATGATAATGACGTTTTGTTTATTCGTATTATTAACGTAATAAAATGTAAACATCTTTTATATAAAATAGAATACTTTATTAAAGTTATTCTATAAATAGAATATATTATATTTTATTATGCATAGTGTTGCATAGTATTTTTATAATAGTGTTTTGCATAGTATTGCATAGTGTTTGCATAGTAAAATGTTTTTATATAAATAGAATATATTATATTTTATTTAAAAGATTTTTCTTTAAATATGGACCGCCGATTAAAGTAAATCAATCCTGACCGCTCATGGATTAGTTACTATGCATTCCATTTTCCTATAAATAAAGCTCATTCCTTCATTATTTTCTTACGAATTCATTGAAACTCTAGAGAGAAATTATAGAGAGAAGTTTGAGAGAAATTATAGAAAGAAGAAGAGTATTCGCTACTTCACTATTTCTATATTCAGCCTTTTTTACTAGTAAGGGTGTTATTCTTTCTTCTTGAAGAGAACTTCATTATTTCATTCACTATTATTCTCATTGAATAACTTTGTAAAAGTGGCATACCCTATACATAACTCCGTATACGCAGATACCCTATACTTGGTGAAATCCTTATGTTATTCCATTGCTTATTATTCTCATTGGAATAACTCAGATACGCCGGTTTACCCTATACTTGGTGACATTCTTCTATTATTCTGCTGAACATCCTGCTCGCATGTGTTTTACACGGACACGGGTTCCGCTTTTTATTATTCCGCATTGGAACATCCTCGTCATGCGTGTTTTACACCTAACCGGGTTCCGCTCTTTATCATTCTGCTTGAATATCCTCCGTGTGTGTTTTACAATTTGGATCCGGTTCCGTCTTTATTATTCTGTTGGAACATCCCGCTTGCAGAATTTCACCCCGACCGGTTCCGTATTATTATTCTGTTGAATAACCTCGCTCTGCGCAAGTACCGCATGCGTGGTGATTTCTTTTGTTATTCCATTCTTTATTATACCCAAGTTGGTTAAAACTTTGACTTCTATACTCCATGAAATTAGTAGAATATCCTTGATATTTGCGTTTCATCCAAAGATCTTTTCATGGAAATATTCTTCCGATCATTCTTGAATTTTACTCTACTGAAACAAAGATCATGTTGATAATCTGGACGTTAATAATTCATGGATTAAATAATTCTTGAACTTGTTTTATTGAATTACTATGTCATTGTCATCATCCTCATGTTATATTATGTTATCTTTGGTTTACGTGCATAGATGAACTCAAAGATGATTATGACCGTGGATCATTCGGTATAATCACGACTTGATATAAATGATGTGACAAAAGTCCTCAAAGGCACAGAATGCGTTGATGGATAGTTTTTGGTATGATTATGACCAGGGGTGATTCTAGATAGTCATGACCATTGATAATTTGATGAAAATCCTTGGCCGTGGTACAGGGATGATTAGGCGTGGTGGTTTATTTATTAAATTTGAGTCTCAAATGATAAAATTGATGAAAACTTTTAAAACCTAAAAGATAGTAGATTTTATTCTCTACTTGACTCTTTTAATGGATTGCTTATTCACCGCAGCTTAAACCGGTTGTCTATTATATTTTATCGGTTTAACATCTGTTGAAGGCTAATGATAATTTATTCGCATTATCTTAGTCATAATATTTCTTCTTTGGGCTAGTTGAGCTCACCCTTTCTTTCACTTGTTCTCTTCAGAAAATGAGAACATATTTGACGACAGTCGTGGAACGGAGTAATGGTCCGGGAGAGGATAGCATTAGTAGTCCTCACTATTCTCGTGAAATAGTGTGATAATAGTTGTAATAAGGACTCCTTTTGAGTTTGTATAATATCTAGTAGACAATATTTGTATTCAAACTCACAGTTTATGTCGTATTGCATACCAGCGCTTATATTAGTAAGTTGTATTTGAATTTATGTACCATGTAAGTGGCGACCCAAGATGGGTGACGTATACCTAATTTTGGGGGCGTCACAATCTTGCCCTGCAATATCATGAACCATTTCATTCATACGATGAGTACTACTGCCCGAATTGTGTACTTCTGTTATGCCACCACCTCTTCTCTGCCCATGTGCCCACCAGCATTCTTCGTAATTTTTCATTAACCCAGAAACCAGTAAATGATAGTTTACTATGTCTCTGTCCATATAATTTATATTCTTACACTTTAAACATGGACATCGTATCTACGACTTACCATTCATACATTCCGGGTGACTATACACATAATCCAAAAACACTTGGCAACCAACTCTAAATTCAGATGTAGCACCTATCTGGGCACTTGACTTTCGTCGTGCCATCCAACTACGTTCTGAATAGAGGTCCATGATTCCGCGGTACCTACTACAGACAACATTATAAATGTTAACATATGACTTGAGCATATATACTTGTAACCATATGAGTTGAGCATACTTGTAAGCATGCATATGATTAACATTTAAGCATACTTGTAAGCATATGACTTGAGCATACTTGTAACCATATGACTTGAGCATACTTGTAAGCATATGAGAAACTTTAAATATTATTAAATTTAGTATGAGAAACTAAGTAAATTCTACTTAGTTTAATAGTTATATTATATCATGTTATTTTATTTTAATTTGTTTTCAAATTGTTTTTATTGTTTATCGTAAGTGAATACGTAAGGCGTTTCATTCATGCTAGCTTTATATCAGAGTTAAAGTATCTCATTTGTACAAGGCTTCACGCCAAGAATTGAAGACTACCACCATCTAAGGCTTCACTGTGACACCCCCAAATTTGGGTTACCTGACCCCTGAGTTTGGTGTTCACGATCCACAATATAAATAACATTTAACTACCCATTTATTTATAAATAGGAACATACACTTCATTAAATGATATAGTTAATACATTACCCCAGGTTCTCTAACCTTACCCTTACAAACATACCCTTTAGTTATACAAAAAGGATTCACAAATACAACATAATAATAATGTTATTCATAACTAATTAATCACTATGTCTTTGTCTTTTTTCTTCACAGCACCTCCTGCCAATTCGTCCCTAGCTGAAAAGTTTTATTTAGAAAGGGTGAGCAACAAATTTTCCCCGCAAGTTAAGATATACAATGAATGTATAAGTATCAGAATAATAGACTATCTATTATGATAGAATGACACCAAAGTTCGGGGAACTTTGAAATGGCTGAACAAATCATTAATTAATAACAAGTCTTCTCGTATTCTAGGCAACACAATAATTTTATAATGAAAGAGTACAAGGCTTTCAAAGTTTCTACGATATTCTATTGAATAAACAAGAACTAATTCTACGCAATAACAAAGTGGAATATTTTCCAGATTTATGCTGAGTGATCTCACCAGATCTTAGATCTTATTTTCTCGGGTATCTATCAAAGATTTACTTTGATACATACGCAGGCATATCAGATAACCATAAAGATTAAATCATATCCCTCTATAAGTATAACAAATGATCAGCTTTATTATACCCTATATTATGCATAATACTTAACAGTGCGCAATGGCTTGAATATACGACCTAAAATGTTCCCTTTATAAAAAAGTTTATTCTTCTCAGTTTCAGAATCAAGATTTTGATTTAACAACGAAACGCAATGATTTCAATTTCTATTTACTTATCGATCTAGCCGAAATAATTGGCATCGATCTAGCAATAACAATTGAATTCTCTTTTCGAATTTATCAAGTTCTAACAAATGTTGCTCAGCCGTAATAATTAGCTAAGACATTTCTCAATATAATTTGACAATAAATGAAATTATCTATCTTTATCAATTCTATCTTCTACGAATATGAATATCCAACAACAAAGTTATTCTACAAATGTATATTCTCCTAATCAAGAATTCAATTTGAATTATTAATCATGCACTAACTACGAATAATCAACAATAAATTCCCTGGACATGGTATAATTTGCAATAATTAACCATTATAATAATTGAATGAATATAACTCAAGGCTGAGTTAGGAAACTTACCTTCCGGGTTGATTACAACTACACAATATAATTAACTGCGTTCGTAAGACCTATAATCAATAATATCGGTCTCACAATTAGCATAATATTTCATAACACGTAATACTGTAATTTACAGTCAAACTTCTCCTAGGCACATTACCACATAGCCACATTAGTGTTTATAACCTATATAAACACTTATCAAGTCTAACTAGTTTAGTCTGGTTGGACTTCGGTCCATTCTCGGTGTCCTGGTTACCTTACCTGACAATTAACACAGTTATTGTCAATTAAACTCAGTTTCTAAGCTTTAATATTAATTTAGATACGTCAAATATCGTTTGTAACATTTCCCGGAAGCTTTAGATAATTTATAAACAATTATTATAATTTATAATAATTTTTCAAACACTTAAATCATTTTTAAATGATTTAATTATTAAATAATCTTATCATCATTAATATTTAATAATATAAAAATATTAATGTCATACTTGTCAAAATATTAAAGTTATTATTAATAACTTAAAATATTTTTAAATCATTAATATTATACTTAAATGATTTTTGAAATAATTAAAATCATTTTTAAACCATCACCATTAATATCTAAATATTAATGAAATTATTATCAAAATATTAAAAGTCTCTAATTATAACTTAAAATATTTTAAATCATTTTCTTATTATTAAATGATTTTTAAATTCATAAAACCATTTTTAATTCATTTATTTAATATAATAATTAAATAAATCTAATATCATTAATATTAATTTATTAATGAGAATTCTCCAAAAATATTGAAAATAATATTTCATAATTCAAAATATTTTCTAACACTTTATTCTTATTTAAAATGATTTTTAAATCAATAAAATCATTTTTATCTTATTTATTTAATTTAATAATTAAATAAATCTAATATCATGAATATTAAATTATTAATGAAAATTCTCTAAAAATATTAAAAGTTACATTTTATAACTCAAAATATTTTTAAATACATTATTCTTATTTGAAATAATTTTTCATAATATTAAATCATTTTCTCTAATTTATTTAATACACTAATTAATTAAATTAAATACCTTTAATATTTAAATAATTATAAATATTAAAAATATTCCAATTGGTCAAAATTATTTTTCATAATTTAAAATAATTTTTAAAACTATTTTTAATAATTTTTATAATTTATTTTCTATTTTTAATCATTTTCCTAAATTAGAAAATAAAATTAAATAAAACCGTCATTATAGGCCTTTAGCGACACATTCTCATAACCTTAGGTGTTCTTGGCTCAAGAACAACGACAAAGTCGATGTTCAAGGTCCTTACTTTGACCAGATTAAAATCTCGGTTTAAAATCATTTACGGGTAATTTATAATCATGATCTTGAAGTCGATATCTGATGAATACAATTATCAATTCTTATCTTGATCAAACAACAACACAACAAGTCGATCTATGCCTTTAAATTCATTGTCGAGACGGTTTACGGATTACCCGAAACCCAGTGATCTGAGTGACCATTTTCCAATTAACTTTTCTATACGATCCGCTTCATAATTCATGTATGCGTTTATGGTTCATATCTATAGTCAACATGTTAAGGAACAAGTATAAATCACCGATCGGTTGAAAAACGAAAATAACCGGATACAATCCGTCAACCATGGTCGAAGTCATGTTCATACACTTTTTGGAATTTCGGAAAAAGTGATTCGTGATCGAGATGGGCTATTTTGACCACCAATTAAATCAAATCCATTTGATGTTTATGGAATATAAAGGCATTTACTTGGAGTACATATTACAAAGGCTACAACATGCATACAAAAATATCCACAATCAACTTAAACATCGATGATCTTAAGCCAAAAAAAATTGTCAGACGCCGGTTTTAGAATTCTCGTTACCCATAATTCTTACGGTCAACGTCGGTCAACGTGTTTTGCAATTAATAAAATGAAATCTAGACATTCAATCACTGTGATTCCACTTCCAGATTGAAGACAACGTTACAAGCTACCAATAACAATATTAAAACAACACATATCATATACGAGCAAGGATCTGTGGCGACTGACATTACTTGTCAGACCACATTTCAAACTCAAGAACAGTTTTGAAAAACTTCAATTTTTACCAACTTTGATGTTATGGATCTATGGTAGATCATCATAGATCATCATATAACATCCTCTAACACTGATTTAAACACTTAAACAGAAAATTTTTCTTAGCAATAAAGATCAAAAATCAATTTTGGTTTATACCTTCCAGCTTTCCAATCCTTGATCTATACTCTCCAATCTGATTTTGGTGATCTAAGGAATGTATTTAGGACTGATCTATTTGTATAATTCGGAGCTTCTAGTGAGAGAGGGAGTTGGTGAAAGCAAAAGAGAAAAATTGCAAAGTTTATGAACTTTCTCTTTCTTAATCTATATATATTATGATATATAGCCTTAGATCTGATGTTGCTGGCAATGCTAGACTGATTTGCTAAGATATTTGAGTCACAATGTCAAGACATTAGGTTACCAACTAAAGTTTTAGCAAAAATTACAAGTTATGTAATTAAAAATCCAAAAAGGGCACTTTTGTCATTTGCAATTTAAATTTAATGGCAAGATGGTCAAATGTCCAAACCCTTAGGGTTTAACCCTTAGGTTTTACAAACCCCAAATTCTAGAATTTTCTAATTAGGGTTTAAAAAATAAAATAAAAATTTCTAAAATAAAAATTAGGGTTTTAAATAGAAATTAATATTCTAAAGTATAATTAGGGTTTACTAATTTTATTAACATTTACTAATCATATTAGGCTTACTAATTAGGATTAGGGTTTCCTAATTCGGGTTTTAAATTAGAAAAATTAAAATTTCTAAATTATAATTAGGGTTTCCTAATTAAATTAGGGTTTCCTAATCAATTTAATATTTACTAAACACATTAAGCTCACTAATTAGGATTAGGGTTTCTATCTGCGCGTTAGGGTTTCAAAATTTGAGATTAGGGTTTCTAATCCCTTATTAGGGTTTACTAATTTTAAACCTTATCCGATCAATCATTGATCAAAAATTCTATACCGTACAAAACACATACATATTTATATAATTATTTTAATTATATTTTCTATCTAATCCCTATCCGTAACTAGGGTTACGGTTTCTATTCTCCGTTAAGCACAACTCTACTCAAATATCTTAGTTAATACACAAATTAACTCATTCTCTAAACTCGTATCAAAGTTACACAACGCAATATTGATAATTAATATTAATATTAATTAAAAAAAAATTATTCGTAAAATTCGGATTATTCGAAATCCCGAGTTATCACATTCACGCCAAGAATTGAAGAGTCCATTTAAGGCCTCGGCTAACATGTTTTAAGATTATACCCCTCACGGTCCCTTTCTATAATCTTTTATGTTTTGGGATAGTCAAAACGTGGTTGAGCAATTTATAGCTTCTATAACATTTTTGTAGCTTTATTCTTGTATACATAAGTGTTAAATATCCTTGTTTTTCTGTTATAGCCAAAACAATCTCTTTATTGACCAAGTGTGTCTAGTTACCTTCTCTATTGCACTAACAGTTCCCTATCACTGCCTATTTTGGCTTAACAGCCCCCCAATAGCTTACTATGCTGACAACCAAGCTTGGCTTGGCCCCGTGAGGCTCGGCTAAGCTTGGTGTGGCCTCATGTGGCCTCGCGGCTCCAAGTCCAACCCATCAGCTCCAACAGTCCCTTAATAGGCTCTAGTGGATCACTAATATATTTATATCCAATTGATAACCAATAATGGGCATAGCTTTCCTAGTACCAAAAGCTATTATATATTTTAAACCTAAAACTGTTTACAATAAAAGAGGTAAAAAAATTTCAACTACAAACTTATACTGATAATACTTAAGAAAATTTCGCCAGAGTCTCCCCTACAATATGGACTAGCCACATGCACGACTGCATGTATATATGGACATTTCTAGGCACCCAAGACACAAACCAATAGAAATATACAAATTCCCAATACAATAAGACCAAAACAATAACGATTGAAGTGCAATGTTCATTATAATGATAAGTAGTCGATTAGGAGAATTACTATCAAGTTTTAATGCATTACAATGAGGGTTAAAGATGCAAGTTCATGTGCAGCCACATAATTATCTATATTATAGACAAACACGAACGAAAAGGGGAAATTGTTTAAACAAAGAACCAACAACAATTTTTGAAAAGAAAACAATGCTGCTTAGTAGCTCAATCAACCTAACAATATCCAAAGAAAATATTCAGAATATTCATGGACTTTATATGATTATGTCACATGCAAGAACATTTCTATGCAAGAACAATGGTAAGCAAGCAATAATAATCAAATTCTATTTGTGTGGAGTAATTGTGATACTAAAAACAAATTACAACAAAAACCTAAACGAATTACCCAATACCCAGATTAGGGTTACCAGATTTGATGACAAAATCCTATTTTAAAATAAAAACAAATTACCCAATTCGATAGGTGACTAAACGAATTACCCAATACACGGTGTATTCATGCACACAATCACCAAATCTAAAGAATTCACATACAATTTCAAACACGAATCAAGAAATTACAATGAATGAAGATAAATACCTGTTTAATTAGAAGATTCAATCAAACTCGTTTGAAAACAGTCTATCTCCTTAGGTAGGTGGTAGGTGGCCGGTGGCAGGTGGTAGGTGGTAGGTGGTGGCGGCGACGACCGAACTCCTCTTCCTCTCCCCCCCTTTCTCCCTCTTCTCTCTATTTCGAAGCTCCCACTTTTTTTTCCTTCTCTGTTCTGTGTCGAACGAAAGCCTGATACTGATTTCATTTAGGTTGATCAGCGACCGCTATCTGCGACCAAATACGGTCGTTGATTTTTAATGACATGGACTTATCAGCGACCGCATGCGGTCGCTGAATATAAGTGGTCGCAAAAAACCTACGCGCCAACATTTCTAGCCAAATTTTGGGTGGAAAATTTGTTCTAGCGACCGATCAGCTACCGCGTGCGGACGCTGATCTAACTTAGCGACCGGATTATATATTAGTCACTGAAGTCGGTCGCTATTAGGAATATCAGCAACCGTATATGCGGTCGTTGATAGAATTGGTTGCTGATAGACCTTTTTCTTGTAGTGCTTGCAAATACAGGCTAGGAGAATCTCAGCATCTTTAGTTCTTTGACATCTTTTAGTTCACAAAGTTTGCACCTAGCTGCTGGTTGGCCAGACACACATTAGAGAGCATCTTCTTTCTTCTTTGGATAAGTATTTCTTAGCACGTATGGCCTTTTCATCTTTCAGGCTAGAGGATGCTTGACTCTTTGTCGTTGATGTCTCTTGAGCTTTCTCGTCTGGTCTTCAGACTACAAGATTAACTGCAGGCAGGGATTGGTCTTGTTGATGTAGGAGTCGAGAACATGGACCAATCTGAGCAGCTTCAGGTGTATATACACATTTAACCTATACACAATATTTCCAATGCGTGAGCTCATCTGCATATAACAAGTTACTTACTATAAAACTAAGTTTAGAACAATGTTTATGCTTGGGATCAGACTCAAAGCGATTAGCTTTTGAATATAGCATGAGAACATGCTCTGATACCAATTGTTAGTTCCCAATAGGCACAATAGATCTAGAAGAGGGGGGGTTGAATAGATCCTTTTTATTTCAAATACTTAACTCTTTTATTTTGTATTGTTATTACATTAGCAGATGACAAACATAAGAATCTTTTCAAGCACAACGAAATAAGTAAAAGATCCCCTTCATTGATATATTTATAATCAAACATACATTGTTCGTAGAGCTAGTTTGGTTGTAAGCAGTTAAAACATACATAGCAGTTAAAGCAGTTAAAGTACATAATGTAAAAGACACAAGGGGTTTTAAGTGGTTCAGAGACTCATGCTCCTAATCCACTCTTCTGCTTTCAACTAGCAGGATTTCAACTAAGGAAGGCGGCAGACTCGAATCACTAAGATTCCTTCAGGCCGCCGACCTTGGGACTTTAGTTCACTAAGATCTCTTCAGGCCGCCACTTGGGACTCCTCTAGTTCCTTAGGAACTCTTCAAGCCCAGCAGGCTTGGAACTTCATTTAGTCCCTCCGGACAAGGACCCCTCAGGCCCTGGCTTATGAGTTATTTGTTTGTTTGTTTATTGGAGTTGGTGTGCTGAGCTGCTAAGATGTCTTCATGCTCTGAACATTTTCTGTACTTAGCAGCTTGGTGTGATCATCCTTGAAGTACATTTGAGTGTTGCATGATGCTCAAATTCTTCAGTTACTCAACCACTTCGGATGATCCCTTGATGACTGCCTTGAAGATCTTTCCTCTTGATACATGATGGTTGCACATGATAGGTTTCTATGATGACTGTAAGTTCTTCTGCTAGGTACTTAGAAACTTTCTCATGATTGCCACCATAATGACTGTGATGCCCCCAAAATAGGTATACATCACCTATTCTGAGTCGTCAAATATATGGAACAGAATACAAATACAACTTAATTATACAACTGTCGTGTAAAGTACAACAAAACATAAGCTGTGAGTTTTAATACAAATATTAACGTCTGCACAATATTCAAACTCAAATTCAATATTATTACATTTATTTTCCACTATTTCAATTGAATAGTGAGGACTACTAATGCTATCATCCGGTCCGTCACTTACCCAGCTTCCCCGACTAGTCTCTCGCTACGTTCTCATTTCACAAGAGAACAATAAAAGTAAAAGGTGAGCTCAACTAGTCCAAAGATAAAATATTATGACTAAGATAATGCATAATATATTATCGTTAGCCTTCAACAAAGATGTTAAACCGATACAATATAACAACCATTAAGTTTAAGCTGCAAATGAAACAAGCAATCCATTAAAAGAGTCAAGTAGAGAATAAAATCTACTATCTTTTATGATTTAAAAGGGTTTTCATCACTTTTATCTCTGGGACTCAGCTTAATAAATAATCCACATCATCGAATCACCCCTGCACTACGGCCAAGAATATTCTTTAGTATCACGACCATAATTATCCATACACTACGGGCCAAGAATATTTGTGTATTCAATAATTGTCATGATCATGCCAACAACTGTCCATCAATGCACTACGGGCCAATGAGGACTTTTACCACATCATTTGTAACATTACGGTCATGATTACACCGAATAATCCCTGGTGATAATCATACCAAGTCCATCTATGCACTATAGGCCACAGATGACTTTCAACAAAATATAAACATGAGGATGATGACAATGATATAAGAATTCAATAAAATAAGTTCAAGAATTATTTTATCCAGGAACTAATAACGTCCAAATTGTCAACATGATACTGCTTTGTAGAGTAAAATTCAAGAATGTTTAGAAGAATATTTCCATGAAAAGATACTGGATGGAGCGCAAATATCAAGGATATTCCACTAATTTCATGGAGTATAGAAGTCAAAACTTTAACCAACTTAGTATAATAAGGAATGGAATAACAAAAGAAATCACCAGGCATGCGATAGACCGCACAGGTAGGTTATTCCAACAGAATAATAAATAACGGAATAAGGTCCTGCGTAAAACGCACATACGTGAGATATTCAATGAGAATAATAAAGATTTTAATCGAGTTAAGCGTAGAACGCATGCATGTGATATTCCAACAAAAATAATAAAGAGCGGAACTAGGTCCTTAAGTAGAACGCAATGCAGAACATGATGTTCCAACAGAATGATAAAGAATTGAACAACAAAAGAATTTCACCAAGTATAGGGTAGCCCGCGTATACAAGTTATTCCAACAGAATAATAAAGAATGGAATAATAGAATTTCTCTTCATAGATAAGAAAGAAATAATACTCCCTACCTTAGAAAAACTGGATACTGGAATAGTGAGGTAGCAGACTTCTCTTCTCCTTTCTATAATTTCTCTCTATAATAATCGCTCTAAAGCTTTTGTGAATTGGTGAGAAATGAAGGAAGAATGAGCTTCTATTTATAGAAAAATATAGTTTCAATAATTGCACGTTTTGGGGCTCAAAAATTACAATCTGATACCTCCAGTTTTTTTCATTTTTAATTTAGTCCCGCAAGTATTATCAATCTTACACCAACTCCCTAATAGTAAATAATGTGAATCAATAGTTCAATTATGTGAATCAATAGTATAATCATGTGAAAATATACAATTACAGATATAGTACCTCCATCTATACCTCTATTTTTAACTTAGTCATGCAAGTATTATCAATCTTGCACCAACTCCCCTAATAGTAAATAATGTGATTCAATAGTACACATATGTGAACAAATAGTTATATAAGCATGTGAATTAGTAGCAATTAATTGCTCATTTATCCGATAAATTACCCGATTTATCAATATAACCCCTAGATATCAATTATCATCGGAATAAATGTCGATTTTCACTAACACAAACAATTCCAACATAATGAAACTATTTTTATCAAAAATATAAATTTTGAAATTTTAAAGTTTGACTTTTCTCGAAAAAGTCAACTGTTGACTTTTTGACCAAATAGTGAATCCCGGAAAATTTTGTGTTTATAGACTATTTTTACTAATTTCGTCGTTCCGGACTCAAATATCACGTTCGCGTCTCCAAATTCAACTTCGAAAAACATTCATCATTAATATTATAACTCACAATATTTATCAACCAGGTCGTTCCCAGGAAAGAGGGGGGCTTTCTAATAAGGATTTCTCCCTATTGGCGCGCAATTAGGTGACCAAACCTCTCCTTGACAGAACTTCTAGACATTGTAAATATTGAAATTTATAATATGAATAACTTTGTCATCTCAAGTATTGATTTAATAAAAAACATTTTATGCAGATGATACTGTGACAATAATTGAATCAATAATATGATAGATATGATGCAGCAATTACTATAGCAATAATTGAGTATAACTAAGTGACTTCTTATGTAAGCATCAATAATCAATACCGTGTGCTACTATGCAACCACGCATATTATCGTATTTTTTTACTCTAAGGGTAGTTCAACAATTAACGGTAAAACTTCCGCCGTTATTTTCATAAAGTATTTTTGTCATTTTCTCAATCCCACAATAATTCCGTTGTGGGGGTCCACCAATGATTGTGCCGATATACGAATATTCCCTGTTAAAATGAATATTCCCCGACCAATCGAATATTATATAACAACTTGCGTACTTTACAAAATTTATAAATATTACCCACAACTATAACATTATATCAAATCCACACCATATATTTCGAGAAAATTTAATCTTTATTCAAAAAGTTGGGGTCTTACAATGACGTTTGTGATCTCCCTTCTTGACACTTGATGTCTTCTCATGATGGATTTGCTAAGATGACTGTGAGCTCTTCTCTATTGTACTTAGAGTCTTCCCATGATGGACACTAAGATGACATGATGCACTTCTTTCGCTCGGCAGTTTAGAACACTCTTCTTGTAGTAGAACTCTTACTTCTACATAGTAAAACTCTCACTTCTACTTCTTCCTTTGCATGTATCTGAGTGTTCTTGGTGGATCGTAGAGTGAGCCTTCAGACTCACTATTTCACATGGTTTAGACCAGTCCACCGTTACTCCAAACTTGGAAACTATAGCAACCTTCGATCTTTGAAGCTCTTCCTGATTTATACTCCTTCCCAATCCTTCCGTTGGAAAGTAGCCGTTGAAGGCTATTCAAATATCTTCACAGATCTCGAGTTGACAGAGGTAGATAGCTGATGTGACATGTCATACTTTATTTGACATTGCAGCCTACTGTTTCACCTACCCCATCAGAGTTGTCACTTTAATGTCTTGGGCAGGTCGAAGACTTTATTTTGTCCTTCTGATTTCTCGATCAGAGGTTGTCCTTTTGCATCGATGCTCTCAATAAGCTCTTGTCAGATTGAACCATTGTTAATGCTTCAGTCTTCAGCTATTCGAACTCTACGATTCTGATGCATGTCTTCGAGGATCTGATCGTAGTATCTTGTTTGAGTGTTGCTCATTTACTGGTAGAGTTAACACTACAATCTTGAAGAGTGTTGATTGGATCTCCAATGTAGAACACCTCTTCCTTCTATTTTGTAGTGCTTCAACACATCTGTTTGCTTCGACTGTTCTCAGAGACTGATGGACTAACTCCTTGCTATGGTCCCCTCTGAATAGCAAGACACTTCAGATTTGTGGCGCGTCTAGCTCACTTTCTCCTTGTGATCTCCCCTTCACTTATCATTAATGGACTGACCCTACGCTTAATCACTTTAGCCTTGTTCTTCAGAGACTAACCACTATCTCGGCTCACTTTCCATTAGTTCTTTCTTTGTTTGGCAAACACTACGATCTCGGTTGCTTCCAAGATTGTTATCTTCTGTTGACTTGACAACTACTGCACTTGTTGACTTTTCTAAGTCAGTTAAAGAAGTCTTCTTATGATCATCTTGTGGAAAACTTCATCTCGAATGGCTTCACAACTCAATCTTGATGCTGATTGGGTTGGTGCTTAGATCTTCTATTAGCTTGCATGCCATTCGTTGAGTGTTCTCTGGTTCCCTTCAGGTGAGATATATCTTTCCAGTGCCAACCAGAGGCTTTATGCCTTTGGATATTCTGGGAGTGCTCATTAGTTGAGAATCATATTTGCTCTACGATTCTGCCTTGTCATTGTGAGCACATTCTGTTGAGGTCGTAGTTCTACACTCTACGATTCAGCTTCAGCTGTGCAGACACTACGACTTCGGGATCATATCTCGACACTCTATGATTTTTGTCTTTGTGCTCGATGTCTTCATCTAATATTGCTCGACTACGATTGCTACATGTTTTCAATAGACTCTACGACTCAGAGTGTAGTCTACTATCCTTGACTTGGCTTCGACATCAGTAGACTCTACGACTCCAAGTGTAGTCTAAGTTTTTGACTTGGCTTCGGCGGATGTTCGATCGACTCGTAGGCAGGCTGTCTCTACGATTCTGAACATGGCTTCCTAAGCAGACTTCGATCCTGAGGAAGTTCTACTCGACACACTACGATCCTTCGTCGTCTCTCCTGGTAGTCTATGAACACCGAGATCTACTATCTTGTAGACTACGATTCCGCCTCGACAGCTCTCGAGTTCTCCTTAACTCTCCCGGCAGACTACGATTTCTGGTGCAGTTCTCGACGATCAGACATGCCCATCTATTACATTACAAGATCAACCTAACATGCTTTATCTTTCTATATTTATTGTCCTTGTACATCATTTCTTTTTAAGGACTTTACAAAGTTGTTTTGCTTATATAGGATCAACCTAACATACTTGATCAATTCATTCTAAGTCCTTGTACACATGTTTCTATTTTCTATCAAAGGACTTTATAGCTTTTCTTAATGCACGCATACTTACATATTCATTCATATATATCAAAATCAAATCATATATAAATAGGAATATCATTCATATGTTTATTCCTGACACATACAAAATGGGCCTTTGCGTTAACAACATCGCACTCGTACCCACATATGATCTTCTACACAATGCGTCAGCTACTACATTCACTTTTCCAGGATGGTATTGGATGGTATGATCGTAATCTTTCAACAGCTCGAGCCAATGTCGTTGCCGCATGTTGAGTTCCTTTTGGGTGAAGAAATATTTGAGGCTTTTATGATCTGTATAGATCTCCACTTTCTCCCCATACAGGTAATGTCTGCAGATCTTCAACGCGAAAACAACTGCTGCCAACTCCAGATCATGAGTAGGATAATTCCTCTCATATCTTTGAGTTGTCACGAGGCATAGGCTATAACTTTCCCATGTTGCATGAGAACACATCCTAACCCTTTGCCTGAAGCATCGCTGTAGATAACAAATCCATCCGAACCAGATGGTATTGTCAGAACAGGTGCCAAAATGAGTCTCCTCTCAAGTTCTTGGAAACTCTTCTCGCATTCCTCGCTCCATACAAATTTTGTATCTTTCCGAGTCAGCTGAGTTAGCTGAGTAGCAATTTGAGAAAACCCTTCCACGAATATCTGATAATAACCAGCTAAGCCCATAAAGCTACGTACTTCGGTCACCGACTTCGGTTGCTCCCAACTTTGTATTGCTTCAATCTTCACTGGGTCAACAGATACTCCATGTTTTGACACCACGTGCCCAAGGAATGCTACTTCGTCAAGCCAGAACTCACATTTCTTCAGCTTGGCATATAGCTTATTTTCATGAAGCCTTTGAAGTACCATCTTCAAATGGCGCTCATGATCTTAATGGCTTTTGGAATAGATGATGATGTCATCAATAAAGACAACAACGAACTGATCCAAATATTCCTTGAACACATGGTTCATCATATCCATGAAAGCAGCAGGAGCATTAGTCAATCCAAAAGATATGACTAAGAATTTATAATGCCCATACCGAGTTCTGAAGGCAGTCTTCGGAATATCCTCAGTTTTAATCTTTAACTGATGATATCCAGAACAAAGATAGATTTTTGAGAAGAATTGTGCTCCTTACAACTGGTCGAACAGGTCATCAATGCGAGCATGGTTCAATTCCCGGTAGTTAATACAAAGTCGCATACTGCCGTCTTTCTTCTTTACGAATAAAACAGGGGCACCCCAAGGAGATGTGGTAGGATGAATGAAACTGATGTCTAACAACTCCTGTAGTTTAACCTTTAACTCCTGAATTTCAATAGGAGCCATTCGATATGGGGTTTTAGAAATTAGTTTTGTACTAGGCTCAAGGTCAATAAAGAATTCAACTTCGCGTTCTGGGGGTAGACTGAGAAGTTCTTCAAGAAATACGTCAGGAAATTCATTAACAAAAGAAATATTATTCAAATTTGACGTATGTTTGTTCAAGTCCATGTCATGGGCTAAGAAAGCCTGACATCCATTTTTCAATAAACAAATGGCTTTATGGCTTGATATGACAGTTATTGACTTTAGTGGTTTGGTTGCTTGAATTCGCATAACAGGTTGGTTAGGAATATGAAAACTAACAACCTTAAGAAAACAATCAATTTTGGCATGATAAGTGGTTAACCAATCAATCCCTAAAATCACATCAAATGCAAGTATTTTCAAAGAAATAAGATCGACAAGTAATGTGATGGTCCCAACTTGAATCAAGCAAGATTTATAAACTGTGGATGTAACGAAAGTTTCTCCTAACAGAGTTTTAACAGATAAGTCAAAGTCTAATTTCTCCGGAGTCAAATTCAAACGTTGAGCTCAAGAAGGAGAGATAAAAGAATGGGTAGAACCGGTATCTAATAAGGTATAAACTTAGTAAGAATTTATGATTAGCTTACCCGTGATCACCTCGTTCGGGTTCCTTGCATTTTGGGCAGTCACGACAAATGCTCTTTCTGGAACCACCGACTTTGACTTGTCCGGGACAACCTTTGGAGTCACCATCCCCGTTGGACTTGGTTTTGCTACAAGACAATCTCTAGCTATATGACTTTCCTTTCCATAGTTATAGCACACCTTCGATTGTTATGGGCAGTTTCGGCTGATGTGTCCCTCTTTCCCGCATTTATAACATACGACCGGTGGTTGTTTTCCTCCCCTAGAAATAGTTGATGTTGGTGCTGACGTCTTCACGTTATCATTATTGTACCTTCTCTTTTTGAAATCTCCCCCCGACTCGCTTCTTCTACTATCATGGCCACGATTACCACTAGAGTGGTAACCACTTTTGTCCGGATGTTTTCTTCCCCGCTGGTTGTCATTGCTCCGATGACTGCTGCCACCAATATGACCCTGGTTGTGGTACCTCGGTTGAACATACTCATTATCTTGCTCTAATAATTGAGCCCTGTTCACAACATCTGAATATAGAGAAAATTTGTGAGAGATAAGGTATTGACGAATTTTGGGTTTCAGACCTCTCAGAAACATCCGCGTCATACGTTCCTCATTCTCTACCAAATGAGGTGTAAACCTGGATAACTCTGCTAACTTAGCCTCGTACTGGGACACAGTCATGTTGTTATGTTCCAGCCTAATAAACTCTACCTCCTTCATATGACGAAAACTTTTAGGAAAGTACTTGTCATTGAACAGTTTCTGAAATGCTTCCCAAGACATATTGAGTGCGGCAGGCTGGGTACGCTTCATAAATTCCCACCAGTAATATGCCTCACCGCGGAATATAAAGGTGGCGAATGGAACCTTCTGTTCCTCTGTGCATCCCAAGACATCAAATATCTTGGTAATTTGCTTAACCCACGTTTCTGCCTTGATCGGATCTGGTTTTCCCAAAAATTCTAGTGGTCCCAACTCTTTGAACTGCTTGGCTGTGACAAGTCGCGCATTGCTATCATTTCCACCCGTATTTTGTACACGAGTCTCCCTTGTCTGATTTTTCATGAACTGCAAAAAGTTTCTAAACATCCCATCATTCATCGTTTATTTGGTAGTGTTATTTACAGGAGGAATATTGCCTTCCTGTTGCACGTTCCCTTGGTTGGTGATTAAATGTGTCTCCACGGTCTCATTCACTCCATTGTAAACATTTTAAGCTGTCATTCTCAAATACTGTCATAAAACAAGGGTTAATTAAAGAAATTGACATACCACATATTATCCCTATATTCTGACCGACCAATTAAATACCAAATAAGCTTAGGTAGGACACATTAGCGAAGGATTTACTCGTCTCTCCACTCCTAGTTCTATTCCCCAATCTCTGCCAGAGACCATATATTCCTAAGCTCTGATACCAACTGTGACGTCCCCAAAATAGGTATACATCACCCATTTTGAGTCACCAAATACATGGTATAGAAAATAACTACAACTTCATTATTACAATTGTCGTACAAAATACGACAACACATATACTGTGAGTTTAAATACAAATATTGTCTAATAGACAGTATTCAAACTCAAAAGGAGTCCTCATTATAATTATTATCACACTATTTTACAAAATAGTGAGGACTGCTAAAAAAACTGTCTGGACCCATCACTCCACACCCCGACTAGTTCCCGCTATATTCTCGTCTCCTAAGAAGAAAAATGGAACAAAAAGGAAAAGGGTGAGCTCAACTAGACCAGTAAAGAATACTATGACTAAGATAATGAACAACAAATTATCGTTAGCCTTCAATAAATCAGATAAAATATAATGGACACTAAGTTTTAGATCAATATTCGCAACAAAAATAATAATTCATTAGAAGAGTTAAGTAGAGAATGAAATCTACTATCTTTTATGATTTAAAAGTCCATCATCAATATTTTATCCCTGTAACATCAAACAATATACATCTTGAACAAAATTCATCTTTGCACTACGAGCCAAAGATATTGATTTGTATCACCAGTTGTCATGTTCATCTCAACACCTGTCCATCTTTGCACTACGGGCCAAAGATATTCATCAGGTAATCTTTCATCTTTGCACTACAGGCCATAGATATTCATCAAGTATCACCATTTAAGACTAAGGATGATGAAAAATATCTTAAAGAAACTAATCCAATGAGATAAAAGGACAAAGATTAGAGATTCGTACTTTAAATAATCCAAGTTGAAAAATACTCCATAATAAACCATAGTAGAGTAAATTTCATTTTTCTATGATCAAAACATGGATACAATCAAAGATAGTAACCATAATAGACAACTTAGACAAAGAAGATAAAATTTCATTTTTCTATGAATAGTGCCGTATTTGTGAATAGTGCCGTATACGTGAATAGTGATGTATACATGAATAGTAACCCCGACACGAAAAGGTAAAAATTCCACAAGAAAAATCATAATTCGTGAATAGTGTCGTATTCGTGAATAGTGTCGTATACGTGAATAGTAATCTCAACATGAAAAATTTCATAATAAAATTCATACTAATATTTCGGCATAATGATATTGAAAGAAAAACATCATTTACGAAGAAAATAACATCCCTTACCTCAAAAGAATAGTACTTCTGCCTGAAACATTGGATATAACGCTGAAAGAAACTTGCACTGAATAACAACTCTCAAAGTGTCTAAATACTCACAAAATACGCTCGATAATATAGAGAGATAAAACTTATAATTCTGGTGTGATTTTCAATTCTAACTAACCATCCTATTTATAAGAAAATTCCAGAACGCCAAAGCAGACTAAATTAATAAAATATTAATATTCTTTAAAAATTTCCTACGCACACCTTCTTGACCAAATTATTAGACACCACTAGTAGGGCCCACCAAAATTCAGCATTTTTCACACCAATCAAAAGTGGGGCCCACCATGTTTTTAATAAAAATATTTATTTCCGAAACATCAATAATTTATAATAAATAGCCCTTTTATCATAAAAATACGAATTTTATGTCCATTCCATAGGAGATTTAATTCTCTACATCTTTGTAGAAGAAAGTTTTTCTAAATTCCAATCAGAAAATATCCGAAATCCACATACGGATTATTTTTAATACCTCCATTCCAACAAAATACTGATAAAACACCTCAACATTAATTCTTTTATTTTTATCCACATAAAATAAATATTTTCTTATCATATAAATTAATAATTAATTATTCACAAATAATATTACAAAATCACAATATGACAACCATGTCATTCTCAGGAAAGAGGGGGTTTCCGATAAGGATTTCTCCTTACTGGCGCGCAATTAGATGACTAAACCCCTTTTCTAGACAGAACTTCCTTAGACATTACCAATAATGCTATCTAATAATATTATTCAAATAATATGAATTGTTGATCTGATAATGAGAAATAATGTGTAGTGACAATTATTGAAATAACAATAATATAAAATATCAACGTAACAATTATTGGATCAAAAAAATAGAATATTAAACCGTAATTACTGTAAGAATTATTGAGTAGTGCCTTCTTATATAAGAATCAATAATCCAAAAATATTGTGCAATACCGGTGTGTTTCTTTATAAACCACGCCAGACATCGTATTTTAACCAATTTGTATATTTCAAAGAAGTGTGTTAATCGGTAATAATTACGTCGTTATTTATAAAAACTCAAACTTGTCGTTTTCTTCATCCGGCCATTTTCTGTAATGGGGCCCACAAATGGCTGCACCATCGTACGAATATTGGCCGACAGCAAGAATATTCCACGACCAAACGAATATTCTTCGATAACAATGAATATTTTATAACCACTTGCTTATTTTGCAGAATTTTCACATTTCACCCATAACCAAAGTATTATATCAAATTAAAACCTTATTATTCAAAATAATAATTAGAGGAAATTCAATTTTATTTAAAAAATTGAGGTCTTACAATATATAGTTTAAATCGAATTTCAGAATATGAATGACTATTCATACGAATGTAAATATTTGCTCAATATAGACATGATTGATGATAACAATTCAAATTTTTGCAATAAGAGATAAGGTTTAGATTCTTGCATTCAATATAAGAATGAAGTTAGGGAACATGCCTTTAGCGTAGTTTACCAATATCTAGCTTATCAACACTTTGAATTCCTATTGTATCGTAGTTATGTACATATACGTATTCGTTAGTTATTCAAACTCTATATATAATCCAACAATCTCATACATGTTCGATCATGTAGAGTTCTATCTTAGTTGCACAATCAGACCACACAGTAGCATCTTCTCAAACCACATCGTCACCTTTGACTTTGTTTTCAAAAACTAGTTTATAACTCATTTATAATCTTCAAGATTTTGTGATTCTATATAACCATCACACCAATAAAAAGTTAAAACATGATTATAATTGTATATTATAACTTAGAGTAGTATCATACACTTGCTAAAAGGTTCATATTACAAATAAAATGGTCAGAATGAACACGCTTACTGTAGCCATGTAAATTACCGAGGTTAGGCTTGGGAGCGGTATGCATTGCTACGCCCCTAACCAGACCAAAGTTAAGTTTTGATTTCTTAGTTTTAATTTACCTTTTAGCATGCATGGGTGTTAACACAAAAAATACACAGCTTAAGAGGTCTTGGCCTCTCTTAGTGTTATTTTAAGTTCACATTTACACATTATGATACTAATTGGAGTTTTAATGAAATTAAGGCAAACTAAGTTCACAAAATAAAATAGCTAACCATATTGACCCTTTAACCATGTAAGGATGTTATACAATCTTTAATACGCATGCCCACATGTATTCACTTCATTTACGCATAGTCCATATAGTTCATCACTTGAAAATGTGTTTAAACGCATGCTTGATTAACTTATATTGTGTCTAACAAAGTTACTATTAATATAGGTCATGTTTAGGAGCATAAAGAGTACTAGCATGCCATTCTATATATTCAGAATATAACTTCATAAGTTTCATAAACTTATTTTGCAAAATGTTCGAGTTTGGCTTTGAAAGTCATTTTAAACAAAGCTTAAAGTAATTTAGTATCTGCAAGGCGACTTTGAATCACATCTCATGTTCATGTATATACATAACCTGGCCATATACATGTTACGAAGTCAGAACTCACACACACAAGTTTCATCAAAGTTTGTTTTCTAAAATCCTAGAACGTATACTAAAGCAAGCTAGAGCACCCATGCTATGCAAAGGAACCTAAGATTATAAGTCAGGCCTATTTTCATGCATGTTTAAGTCATACTAACATGTTAAAACTATCAGATTATAGCAGAAGTTAGAATTCTTTTCTGGTGCACAACACAGCTGAGCCATTTTGAACGACAGATCACAGGGTGCAGTTGCGCCCTTCTTGGGAAGAACTAGGAAAGGCTCGGCTCCTACAGAACTCAAAACCAAACACGAATTTCTTCACTTTAACATGCTTAAAATCAGTCACATTGGTTCCATACATGCATATAAACTCAATTAACACATTGGCTTCAAATTACAAACTAATTCATATGTAATTCATGGAAACTCTAGAATTTGCCAACTTGAAATTATGAATCTAGAACATGGATATTACCTTCTTAGAGCTTGTAAAAGCTAATTCTAGCTTCCTAACTTCTGATTGCTCCTCAACTCAATAACTCACACTCTAATTTAGATTCATAGAGAATTTCTAGAAACTTATCTGAGAAGAGAAAAGCCTCCATTTATAGGGAAGCTTTTGACCAAAATTGGGCTTTGCTCAATGAATTAAACTAAGAGGAAGAAGAAAGGATCATTGGGTAAGCAAGATTTGGTGGAATAGTTTTTACTATTCCATCCTCAGCCATCCTCCTAGCCATTATTTCCCACTAATCTAGCCTTTTTGATTTCCAACAGTGAAGGGATAGGCTCTTGATATAACACGGTTGGAGAAATAGAATAAGACACTGATTTTGAAACAAATCTATTAATCAGTAGAATAGTTTTAGCATACTCAAGTTTATTTCCTCTTTGGCTTATAAGTTTACATTTGATGACTAAATGTTATTTCTTAGGTTTTAGTTATGGTTACATACACATAATCATATAGTCCATGTACATTGTGTTAGTCCAAATAATATTTACATTAGGTTAGAATATAATTTAGTTGGGTACCAACAACCCATTATTCTTCATAAAACTTTATTATCCCATTTATACATAAATATCAAAATTAATATTAAATATCAAGCATTTATTTAATTAAATTTATTTCCTTTCATACATTTAAAATACACCTTTTATTAGCCTACCATGAATTATAATATCACACAAGGTTTATTTATACAATTT
The DNA here is from genome assembly GCA_020205615.1 of Panax quinquefolius. Classification (NCBI taxonomy): domain Eukaryota; kingdom Viridiplantae; phylum Streptophyta; class Magnoliopsida; order Apiales; family Araliaceae; genus Panax; species Panax quinquefolius. Next base: position 28,698,968 of record CM035170.1, read on the forward strand.
CAGTAAAATTACATAAGTTAAGATTTTTATTATATAGTCTCATGGAATAATATTCTTTGTCAGGAATAAGCATGTGAATGCTATTCCTATTTACATATGATTTGAGTATGATATATATGAATGAATATGCAAGTATGCTTGCATTAAGAAAAGCTGTAAAGTCCTTTGATAGATAATAGAAACATGTGTACAAGGACTTAGAATGAATTGATCAAGTATATTAGGTTGATCCTACATAAGAAAAACAACTTTGTAAAGTCCTTAAAAAGAAATGATGTACAAGGACTATAAACATAGAAAGATCAAGCATGTTAGGTTGATCTTATGATGTAATAGATAAGCTTGTCTGATCGTCGAGCACTGCACCAGAAATCGTAGTCTGCCGGGAGAGTCGAGGAAACTCGAGAGCTATCAAGGCAGAATCGTAGTCTGCAAGATAGTAGTCTTGGAGTTCGTAGACTGCCTGGAGAGACGAGGAGAGGATCGTAGTGTGTCGAGGGGAACTTCCTCAGGACCGTAGTCTGCTGAGGAAGTCATGTTCAGAATCTCAGAGACAGCCGGCCTACGAGCCGACTAAGTATCTGCTAAATCCAAGTCAAGAATCGTAGACTACACTCAGAGTCGTAGAGTCTACTAATCATACCAAGGGCAGAGATCGTAGTCGAGCAAGATCAGATGAAGACATCGAGCACAAAGATAGAAATCATAGAGTGTCAAGATTTGATCTTGGAGTCGTAGTGTTTACACAGCCGAAGCTGAATCGTAGAGTGCAGAACTACGAACTCAACTGTTGTGATCACAATGCATAGATAGAATCGTAGAGCAAATACGATTCTCAACGAATGAGCACTCCCAGAATATCCAAAGGAATGAAGCCTTTGGTTAGCACTGCAAAGATACATCCCATCTAAAGGAAACCAGAGATCACTCAATGAATGGCTTGCAAGCTAACAGAAGATCTAAGCACCAACCCAATCAGCATCAAGATTGAGTTGTGAAGCCATTCGAGATGAAGTCTTCCACAAGGAGATCAGAATAAGACTTGATGGCGGTAAGGAAAAGTCAAGAAATCGATGAGTATCAGTGAGCGAAGACAACGATCTTGGAAGCAACTAGGATCGTAGTGTTTTCCAAACAAAGAAAGAACTGATGAAGTGCATACAGAGATACTGGATAGCTTCTGAAGAACAAGGCTAAAGTGATTAAGCATTGGGTCAGTCCATTGATGATAAGTGAATGGGAGATCACAAGGAGAAAGCGAGCTGGACACGCCACAAATCTGAAGTGTCTTGCTATTCAGAAGGGGCCAGAACAAAGAAGTCAAGTCATCAATACTTGAGAACTGTTGAGGCAAACAGAAGTATTGAAGCACTGCACAAAACAAGGAAGAAGTATTCTACATTAAAGATCCAATCAACACTCTTCCAGATCGTAGTGTTGTCTCTACCAGTCAACATGACATTACGATCAGGTCCTTAAAGATATGCATCAGAATTGTAGAGTTCGAATAGCTGAAGACTGAAGCATTGGCAATGGTTTAATCTGAAGGGTAATATTCGGACAAGTGCTTATTGAGAGCATCGATTCGAAAGGACAACCTCTGATCGAGAAATCAGAAGGAGGAAATAAAGTCTTTAACCTAACCAAGACATTAAAGTGACATCCCTGATGGGTAGGTGAAACAATAGACTGCAGTGTTAGAGAAAGTATGACTTGCCACATCAGTAGTCTACCTCAGTCAACTCGAGATTTGTGAAGATATTTGAATTGCCTTAAATGGCTACTTTCCAACAGAAGGATTGGGAAGGAGTATAAATGAGGAAGAGCTTCAAAGATCTAGGGTTGCTGGAGTTGCCAAGTTTGGAGTAACGGTGGACTATTCTAAACCATGTGAGATAGTGAGTCTAAAGGCTCACTCTACGATCCAGCAAGAACACTTAGAGACAGACAAAGAAAGAAGTAGAAGTGAGAGTTCTACAATGTAGAAGTGAGAGCTCTACTACATGAAGAGTGTTCTAAACTGTCGAGAGAAAGAAGAACGTCAAGTCATCTTGATGTCCATCATGGGAAGATCTAAGTACCATAGAGAAGAGCTTACAGTCATCTTAGCAAGTCCATCATGAGAAGGCATCAAGTATCAAGAAGGGAGATCACAAACGCCATCATGGTGGAAAGCATGAGAAAGTTTTTAAATACCTAACAAAAGAGCTTACAGTCATCTTAAAAACCCATCATGTGCAGCCATCACGTATCAAGAGGAATGATCTTCAAGGCAGTTCATCAAGGGATCATCAGAGGAGGTTGAGTAATCAAGAAGTGAGCATCATGCAACATTCAACGCACTTCAAGGATGATCACGCCAAGTCTGCTAAGTGCGAGAAGATGTTCAAAGCATAAAGACATCTTAGCGACTCGGCAAAGACCAATTCAACAAACAAACAAACAACTCAACAAGAAGCCGGGCTGAGAGGGGTCCTTGTCCGAGGGACTAAATGAAGTTCCAAGCCTGTTTGGCTTGAAGAGTTCCTTGGGAACTAGAGGCGTACCAAGGCTGCGGCCTTGAAGAGTTCTTAGTGAATCAAGAAGTCCCAAGCTCTCTGGCGGCCTTGAAGGAATCTTAGTGATTCGAGTCTTGCCCTTTCCTTGGTGGAAATCACGCTAGTTGAAAGAAGAAGAAGAAGTGTGGATTAGGAGCTTGAGTCTCTGAACCACTTAAAACCCCTTGTGTCTTTTACTTTAAGTCATTTACATTATGCACATTAACCACTATAACTGCTATGTATGTTTTAACTGCTTACCATTGAACTAACTCCACGAACAATGTATGTATGCTTATGAATATATCAATTAAGAGGATCTTTTACTTATTCTGCTGTGTTTGAAAAGATTCTTATATTTGTCATATGCTAAATAATTAGCAATACAAAATAAACCAGAAAAGTATTTGAAATTAAAAAGGATCTATTCAACCCCCCCTTCTAGATCTATTGTGCCTGCCGGGAACTAACAATTGCTATCAGAGCAGGTTCTCAAACTATATTCAAAAGCTAATCGCTTTGAGTTTGATCCAAGACACAAACATTGTTCTAAACTTAGTTTAGTAGTAAGTCACTTGTTATATGCAGATGAGCTCACACGTTGGAAATATTGTGTACATATAAATGTGTATATACACTTGAAGCTGCTCAGATTGGTCCATGGTCTCGAGTATTATATCAACAAGACCAATCCTTGCCTGCAGTCAATCTTGTAGTCAGAAGACCAGACGAGATAGCCCGAGAGACATCAACAACAGAGAGTCAAGCATCCACCAGCCTAAAAGATGAAAAGGCCATACATGCTAAGAAATGTTTATCCAGAGAAGAAAGAAGATCTTCTCAAACATGTGTTTGGCCAACTAACAGCTGGGTGCAAACTTTGTGAATTGAAGGATGTCAAAGAACTAAAGATGCTGAGATTCTCCTAGCCTGGATCTTCAAGACCACGACTGATTGATTAAAGGCCAACAAGAGCAACAAGCTGTCAGGAGCAAATGTGAAGTTATGCACATCAATGCCTAAACTCAGTATATGAAAGACAAATGACTGTTAAGAAATCGACAGTAAAAAGGTACGGTTCCTCACTATTATAAATGTGTACATCATGAATGCACCTCCTTATGAACTATAAAAATATTCTGTCAAGGAGTCATAATCTACCTAAAAAGGTGAAAAGAGAAAGTACCCTGAGGTTGGAAACTCAAATGCTTATAAACTTTCTCTCCATTCAAATTTTAGGTTGAAGATGACATCTTGAAGGAAATCTGAAATGGGTCATAAGAACATCACAAGTTAAATTAATTTTATGTGAAGTAATCTTTGCTAGTGGGTTGGTATTTATGTACAAACCTATGTTCTAAGTGTTTGACAACACACAGAGAATGATCAGACAAGAGTATCTTGATGATTGATAGAAACTGATCGCCTCCATGAATCAACCAGACACATCTAAATCGTAGAGTTGATTCTCATTCTGTGAACACTTAAACCTTATGAACATAACCCTGCAAATGATGAAACCATCAAAAGAAAGAGAGTGTATTTTTAAAAATGACTAATCTTACACACACTCACCATCATGCACCTCAAAATGTGTTATCAAAAACTAGTTGCATGCATAAATATGACTGTTGGTGATAAATGTGATGATTATCCAAATATGAGGAACAAGGGTTTAGAAAACTAACCTAGCAGGACCCATTTAATTGTGGGTACCAAAAAAAATAGAAATGTATTTAACCTGCAGGTACTTGGTCTGTCTGACCACACTAAGGAATGCTAAAGCAGAAGACTTCAAACAAGAAGACTCAATCATCAAAAGGCTAAGGACTATTTAGAAATGATTCTGATAAAATTCATATATGTCCAAGCCTATCCTTGAAGACCCACTAAGCTAACCTGAATGAAGCTCACATGGCTGCTATTCTGTATATGGAAGCAGGCCATGCAACCAAAGATGAAAAGAGTCTTATATGCTCAAATCAAGCAAAGCATGCTATATGAGAAGAATCCTTAAAGAAGATCACATCAGAGGATCATCGAGCATCAGTCAAGAGGAACTCATTACAGGAGCAGAACTTCACACACAAGATTGTCAAAGAAGACTACGTTCGTAGTGCTGTCAAACGATCGTAGAGTGATCAGTCCTGAAAATATCTATGCCTACGATACAAGGAGATCTAAGTGATAATTGTGATCCAGTCAGAAGGAGATATGCGAGGCTGCCTTCAAATGAACCTAAAATAAAGGGAATCACATCTATATGGGAAGAAATCATCAACCATGGGGAGCAGTGATCTGTTGAGAAACAACAACACTGAGATATACTATGAAGCAATGTACCAGCTACAAAGTCTCAAAACTTTGTGGCTGATGAACCAAATGAAGATCTATAGTTAGTAGGATTGTCTCAAAACGTACTACTGATAACCTATCAGCCACCCAACTAAAAATCGTGAAGTGCCTACGATTAAACATCTGATCGCAGTGTAGAAGCAGGAGGACTCCACGATTACAACAAATGCAATTGTCTAAAGTTCATAGAGAACCTCCCCACTAGAAAAGGTCAAATGAGATATCATTGCAAATCACTTCTAAAGTATTTCATCTGGAAAGCGCCTCAAGGACAAACCTGACCCTTAGCTCACTCTAAAAGGTTGGCCCTTCCTGAGCTACCTTGACCCATAAGGAATGCTATGTAAATTTCATCTCAAGGACCAAGTCAGTCAACTATCGTAGAGTCAAAGTTGAAGAGAACTCCACGATCGTAGTGCAACCTCAGCGATCATAGAAGCAGACTCGACGATCACAGTCCTACCAGAGTATACTACAGTTCACGAGGAGCCTGAGAAACCGAATAATTGCTCAACCATTCAGATTATGATGAGATAAGTTTGAATATATCAGTGATCAAGCTATGTTGCATCAAGATGAGGATTAATGTCAAAACCATCCACTACAACATCTCTCAAAAGTTGATCGTTAAGTCAACAAAGGAAAACGTAGAGTCCATAGCTGCTTCACCATGCTACTTTTCGAACCAAAAAGGTCAACGGTCAATCCACGTCAACTAAACGTCTACTCTCCTAAAGGAAATATCTAACTGAAAAGTTATGGGAGGAGTCTGACTCATTCTTTGGACTTCGTGCAACCAATGGTTGGTTGACACATCATTGATTATGCAGAGTGAGAAGGAACTGTCATTAAGACAAATTCGAAATCTGCAAACAGTTATCAGAAACCATCGAACCTTTCTCCCTCCCATTTTTTAAACCCTAGAATCCTCTCAAAGCCAAAATCAATTAACCTTCCAAAGTCTTGCCCAAATCACAATCATCCATCTCTCAAAAACCCCTCTGAATCAAATACCCATATTCCTTGAACTGATCAAATGGAAAACTGGAGAGTAATCACTTGCATTTAACTCGGAACCAAGTCATTTGAAAAATCTGAAAAGAAGTTCAAAGACATTCTTGAACTTGTGAAGAAAATTGGATTCTCAGAATGTCTTGAGGCTAGCACTCGAGTATATACTGAACTAATCAAGGAATTCTATTCAAATGCATCCATAAACTATGGAACACTCTCTACCAGGATCAAAGGTCAGTCTCTAAAGTTGAAATCTTCTTACCTCAATCAATGCTTAGGCGTTCCTGACCAAGGACTGAAGAGCCTTAATGATATCGATACGGAACAAACAAAGGAGATCATGGGGTACCAAAAGAACCCTAATTTAAAGGACATGAAGAAGAAGGAGTTTCCAGAGGAATACGAGTTCCTTGCTGAAATAGTTAGAAAATGCATACTATGCAATGACACTGCACACGACACGGTGCTTGATCAACAGTTAAAGATTATGTCTGCTATAGTTTTGAAGAAACGAATTAACTTTGGAGTTATCCTGTTTGATCAAGTATCCAAATGGGTAGAAAAGGCTAAATTTAAGAAGTCTATAGAAAAACCACTTACAAAATTATTTCATGGAAGACTACTGAGCATTGTGCTGAAGAAGAAATTGGGAAACAAAATCAAGGATAATGAGGGAGAACCTCTGAATGTTCACAAAGTAATGTCTCCACAATTGTTTGTAAATTGGAAGAAAAACCCAAAGGAGAACAGAAGGCTGACAACTGGGAGCAGCAGTAAGGCCTCTGCAAAAAAGAGGAAGGCAGAAGAGGTAGAAAGCTCTGAGTCTGATGACTCTGTACCAGCAGCAACCACACCAGCCAGAAAGAAATCCAGAGGTGCAAAGAAAACCAAGGCCCCATCAAGAAGTCTCTCCTCCAAAGATAAGGATGAAGAAGAAAAAGCCCTGACTGCTGAAACCACAAAGCGAAGAAGCAACAGGTTGCTTCAAGAGCCATTAAGAAAGAGAGCTAAGGTGGAAAACAGGCTAGCCCTAGCTTCCCAAGAAAGTCCATCTAACAAAGTGGAGAACACAGAGTCCGAAGAAGCAAAGGGAACCGACGATCTCAAGATCGAGTCCCCACATACCAAATCCAGCAATAAAGGTGAAGCTGGAGTAATGGAAGAAAATGCAGCATCTGCTGATGAAGAAGAATGCTCAAGACCTATGGCTAACCCTCAGACCAGTCACTCTATCGATGAAGAAAGGATACAAGCTGACCCAACTCCATCCCTAAATGCAAGTGCTCTAACAAGTCCAGATGATGGATCAAATGATGCTGTTTCTAAAGAAGAAGAAGAAGCCCCTTCCAATCCTGAAAGCCCCCATGATGGCTCAAAAGGTGACGAGTCCAAAGGAGAAGGGTCTGCCCCTATCAGTGCTGAACCTCAAGGATGTTCGTATGATAATCCAAAGGCTTCAGAGTCTGAAGAGGAAGAAGAATATTAAACTCCTAAAGCTGAACTTCCAATAAGAAGGAAGAGCTAAGGACTGCAAGTCAAATTTGCCTCCAAAAAGAGTAGTGATCACTCCAATGTTGTCATTGAACTAAGCGATGATGAGTCTATATCAAAGGATAAAAGTGCTGAAGATGGAACCAGTAGTGAAGAAGATGAATCAGAAGAATATCTTATTGAAGAAGGTTCTAGAAATGAAATGCAGCAAGAAGGATTCACTGTTGGAAATGATCAAGATGGTTCAGGCTCTGAAAGAGATAAAATGGAGAATAATTCCAATTCTAAAAATCAGGAATCAGAGGAACCAGAATTCTATCATGTCCTCTCTCCAGCAAAATTCACCAGGAGAATAGTGGTAGAAGTTTCGAATGAATCACCAGAAACACCACAAGAAAGATGGGTGAACTATGGAGATGAACAGCTCAAGGTGGTAAGGATGACTACCTTTGATGTAGTTAAAAACTGGAACAACATGGAGCTGGACTGCAAGACCATCCTCTATAATCCTAATGATTTGCTAATAAGATGGTTCTTCCAATGGATGCCATGGCTAAAAGCCCATACTGAAAGAGATGGAATTTACTTCAGCTGGTGCTACTCTCATTTTCCAAGCATGGAGCTGGTGGCACAAAACTTCCCAAGGGTGAAGAGTTTTGCTACAATGATGATCACAAACCAGACTCACTACAAGGTCTACAGACATGCCAACAATCGCTATATCCCCGATCGTATAGTGGACTCTCAATGAAGAAGGATTATGACAAAGGAGATGATCGTAGAGTCTGTTCACTCTACTACTGATGGTGCTCAAGATCAATACCAGAAGCCTCCATCTGCTCAAGCACTATTGACAGACATTCCTTCATTCTCAACCAATGATTGGAACTCAACGATCCTTCAGATTCTCAACACCTTCGAAAATCTGTCCAAGGATGCAGATCGTAGAGTTCAATCTGATGCTCAACAGGAGACTGCCCAACCAGATGATCAAATATCTGTGGAGAAGGAGCTGATGAAAAATTCTGATGAACTAATTGAGAAGATATCTCTATTTACTGAAGAGTCAAAGAAGCTGACAACAGCAGAAGATAACTCAGTTCAAGAGAGACTCCAAGCAACGGTAGATGATGTATTTCTCAAAATCGGAGAAAGAGATCACATCTATCTAAAAGCCATGAATGATCAGAAGGCAGAGACACTGTAAGCAAAGAAGGCAAATGAAGAACAACTCCAAGTCCTCTCTAACAAGATTGACAACATGAATCAGTCTTTCTCAGTGCAACTTGAGCTAGGTCAACAGGAACTCAAGTTTGAAGTTGCTAACTCCTCCTACCTGATGGAGCAGCTTATGTCCAACATGGAGCAGCTCTCCTAAATGATTAATGACAAAAAGGGGGAGAAAAAGAGGCATAGAAAGGGGAAGAATAAGAGGCACTCTAGAAAGAGCAATGGGAGCAAAAGGAAAGAAAAGAAGAAGACAGAAGAGGCAGAGTCATCATCCGAGGGGGAGCCAAGGAATGATGAGCCAATGTATGCCAAAGCTGAGGGGGAGCAAAGCAAAGCAAGAAAGTCATCATCCCAAGGGAAACAGGATCAAGAAGGTCAAATAGATGAATAGCTGATTAATAGACATCCTGGAAACATACATGGAGCCAAAAGAGGTACATCTCTAACTAGTTAGGTATGTTCTGGATCCAGGATGTAAAATGTTAGTGTATGAAATTCCACATAATAATAAATGACATTCATGATTATCTGTTTTAGAAATACAGCTGCTCACTGTATATAAGATTCATTCATAATATGCATATGCACTTATTGTTTTTGTCATAATCAAATAAGGGGAGATTGTCAGGAATAAGCATGTGAATGTTATTCCTATTTACATATGATTTGATTATGATATATATGAATGAATATGCAAGTATGCTTGCATTAAAAAAAGTTGTAAAGTCCTTTGATAGATAATAGAAACATGTGTACAAGGACTTAGAATGAATTGATCAAGTATATTAGGTTGATCCTACATAAGCAAAACAGCTTTGTAAAGTCCTTAAAAAGAAATGATGTACAATCACTATAAACACAGAAAGATCAAGCATGTTAGGTTGATCTTATGATGTAATAGATAGGCTTGTCTGATCTTCGAGCACTGCACCAAAAATTATAGTCTGCCAGGAGAGTCGAGGAAACTCGAGAGCTATCAAGGCAGAATCGTAGTCTGTAAGATAGTAGTCTTGGAGTTCGTAGACTACCTGGAGAGATGAGGAGAGGATCGTAGTGTGTCGAGGGGAACTTCCTCAGGACCGTAGTCTGCTGAGGAAGTCATGTTCAGAATCGTAGAGACAGCCTGCCTACGAGCCGACTGAGTATTTGCTAAAGCCAAGTCAAGAATCGTAGACTACACTCAGAGTCATAGAGTCTACTGATCATACTAGAGGCAGAGATTGTAGTCGAGCAAGATCAAATGAAGACATCGAGCACAAAGACAGAAATCGTAGAGTGTCAAGATCTGATCTCGGAGTCGTAGTGTCTGCACAAAGAGGAAGTCAATCGTAGAGTGCAAAACTACGACCTCGGTAGTTGTGCTCACAATGCCAAGATAGAATCGTAGAGCAAATACGATTCTCAACGAATGAGCACTCCCAGAATATCCAAAGGAATGAAGCCTCTGGTTAGCACTGCAAAGATACATCCCATCTAAACGAAACCAGAAGGCACTCAATGAATGGCTTGCAAGCTAATAGAAGATCTAAGCACCAATCCAATCAGCATCAAGATTGAGTTGTGAAGCCATTCGAGATGAAGTCTTCCACAAGGAGATCAGAAGAAGACTTCAAAGATGGCGACTAAGGAAAATCAACAAGTGCGATGGTATCAAGCAGATAGAAGACAACGATCTTGGAAGCAACCAGGATCATAGTGTTTGCCAAACAAAGAAATAACTGATGAAGTGCATACAGATATACTGGACAACTTTTAAAGAACAAGGCTAAAGTGATTATGCATTGGGTCACTCCATTGATAATAAGTGAACGGGAGATCACAAGGAGAAAACAAGCTGGACACGCCACAAATCTGAGGTGTCTTGTTATTCAGAAGGGGCCAGAACAAAGAAGTTAAGTCATCAGTACCTGAGAACTGTTGAGGCAAACAGAAGTGTTGAAGCACTGCACAAAAGAAGGAAGAAGTGTTCTATATTGAAGATCCAATCAACACTCTTCCAGATCGTAGTGTTGTCTCTACCAGTCAACATGACACTACGATCAGATCCTTGAAGACATGCATCAGAATTGTAGAGTTCGAATAGCTGAAGACTGAAGCATTGGCAACGGTTCAATCTGAAGGGTAATATTCTGACAAGTAATTATTGAGAGCATTGATGCAAAAGGACAACCTTTGATCGAGAAATCAGAAGGAGGAAATAAAGTCTTCAACCTACCCAAGACATTAAAGTGACATCCCTGATGGGTAGGTGAAACAGTAGACTACAGTGTCAGAGAAAGTATGACTTACCACATCAGCAGTCTACCTCAGTCAACTCGAGATCTGTGAAGATATTTGAATAGCGTTCAACGGCTACGTTCCAACGGAAGGATTGGGAAGGAGTATAAATGAGGAAGAGCTTCAAAGATCTAGGGTTGCTGGAGTTGCCAAGTTTGGAGTAACGGTGGACTGTTCTAAACCATGTGAGATAGTGAGTCCGAAGGCTCACTCTACGATCTAGCAAGAACACTTACAGACAGACAAAGAAAGAAGTAAAAGTGAGAGTTCTACAATGTAGAAGTGAGAGCTCTACTACATGAAGAGTGTTCTGAACTATCGAGAGAAAGAAGAACATTAAGTCATCTTGATGTTCATCATGGGAAGACTCTATGTACCATAGAGAAGAGCTTACAGTAATCTTAACAAGTCCATCATGAGAAGGCATCAAGTATCAAGAAGGGAGATCACAAACGCCATCATGGTGGCAATCATGAGAAAGTTTTTAAGTACCTAATAGAAGAGCTTACAGTCATCTTAGAAACCGATCATGTGTAGCCATAACGTATCAAGAGGAATGATCTTCAAGGCAGTTCATCAAGGGATCATCAGAGGAGGTTGAGTAACTGAAGAAGCTGAGCATCATGCAATACTCAACTACACTTCAAGGATGATCACGCCAAGCTGCTAAGTAGAGAAGATGTTCAAAGCATAAAGACATCCTAGCAGCTCAGCACCAACTCCAAAAAATAAACAAACAACTCAACAAGAAGCCAGGGCCTGAGGGGTCCTTGTCCAGAGGGACTAAATGAAGTTTGAAGCCTGCTTGGCTTGAAGTGTTCCTTGGGAACTAGAGACGTACCAAGGCTGCTGGCCTTGAAGAGTTCTTAGTGAACTGAAGTCCCAAGGCTGCTGGCCTTGAAGGAATCTTAGTGATTCAGGGTGCTGCCCTTCCTTAGTGGAAATCCTGCTAGTTGAAAGTAGAAGAGTGGATTAGGAGCTTGAGTCTCTGAACCACTTAAAACCCCTTGTGTCTTTTACTTTAAGTTATTTACATTATGTACATTAACCACTATAAGTGCTATGTATGTTTTAACTGCTTACCATTGAACTAACTCCATGAACAATGTATGTATGATTATGAATATATCAATGAAGGGGATCTTTTACTTATTCCGCTATGCTTGAAAAGATTCTTATGTTTGTCATATGCTAAATAATTAGCAATACAAAATAAACCAGAAAAGTATTTGAAATTAAATAAAATCTATTCAACCCCCCCCCCTCCCTTCTAGATATATTGTGCCTACTAGGAACTAACATTCTTATTATAATATTATTCCTAATATCACATTTAAATTATTTCACCATACATCATAATGTCATATAAGCTTCTTTATTCAACTTAGTAAATTATATAATTCAACTTACTTATCTCACATGGTCTCATCTAATAATCATTCACAATAATGTTATGCCTTATATTATATTTAATGCGTGAAGCAAAGAAATAGTAATTTTTTCAAAACTGAGCACTAGCATAGCTTCACCGGTTTGTACTACAGAATTGGCGCAGCTGCGCTACTCCCTGGCAGTCCCAAAACCAGCTTAGCTACTGCAAAATCCAGTCCATACACAATAATCACTTAAATGAAATAATCATAATTAGTCTATCACATAGTATAATTACTCCCTTCATTATTTCAATTTATAAATTACTTATTTCATTACTTTGCCACACTAGGCACAACACATAAGCTTAAATAAGCTTCGTTACCATTTCTACAATATTGTCCAATAATCATTCAATTAAATTATCACATCTCCTACTTCAAGGATATATATATATATATATATATATATATATATATATATATATACACTCAAACTTTTATTAATTTAATTATTAATATTATTCATAAAATTCACGGATATTAGATCCTCCCCGCTTATAAAAATTATGTCCTCGAAATTGGTACAAGGTTACACAAATAGATGTGGATAGTCCATTTTCATCTTATTTTCTAATTCCCATGTAGCATCCTCGGCATTGTGGTTTTGCCAAATTACTTTTACAGAAGATATACCTTTATTCCTCAATGTTTGTTCTTTCCTATCTATTATCTGGAAGAGAATTTCTTCATATGTCAGATTCTTCTCTACTTAAATGGGCTCATAGGATATATATGATTATAGTTGGGCTGATATGGATGTAACACAAAAATATGAAACATGATGTGGATGTGTTCCAGTTCAGGTGGTAAAGCTACCTTGTACGCCACTTTGCCTACTCGCTTTAATACCTCGAATGGTTGTATGAACCTCAGACTCAATTTCCCTTTCATGTCGAATCGTATCATCCCTTTCTAGGGAGACACTTTCAAAAACACAAAATTATCTACTTCAAAGTCTCGATTTTGACGATACAAATCTGCGTATTTCTTTTAGCAATCTTGAGCTACTACCAATCGGGATCTGGTTATCACCACATCGACCGTCTGCTTAACTACTTTCGGTCCTAAAAGTCTTCATTTTTCGACTTTATCCCAACACATCGGTGTTCTGCATTTTCTTCCGTAGAGAGCTTCATACGGTGGCATACCGATGCTCGCATGATAACTATTATTATAAGCAAATTCTATAAGGGTAAGTTATCATCCCAGTTCCCTTTAAAATCATCACGTAAGCTCTAAGCATGTCTTCCAATGTTTGTATTGTTCGCTCACTCTGGCCGTCGGTCTAAAGGTGATAAGAAGTACTTAATCTCAACTGTGTCTCCATCCTCTCTTGCAAGCTTTTCCAAAAATTTGACGTGAAGCGCGGATCTCATCAGAAATAATTGATATCGACACTACATGTCGCAAAACGATTTCCTTTATGTACAATTTCGCTAACTGATTTAAATTGAATCGAATCTTTATCGGTAAAAAATGAGATGTGTTCGTCAGTCGATCCACAATAGCTCAAATGACATCATAACCTTTCTAAGTGATCGAAGTCCTACCACAAAGTCCATCGTAATGTGTTTCCATTCCCACTCTAGTATTTCCAACGGTTGAAGTAAACCAGTCGGCCTCTGATGCTCTGCTTTTATTTGTTGACAAGTAGAACATCTACTGACGTATTCTGTAACTTCATGTTTCAAGTTGGGCCACCAAAAGTAATGTCACATATCCCGGTACATTTTTGTGCTTCCTAGGTGAACTGAATATGTTGTATTGTGTGCCTCGTGCAGAATCTCCTCTCTCAATTCTGTTACAGGCGGCACCCACACTCGATCTTTGAATCTCAATATATCGTCCTTATCCATTCTGAATTTTTCTTTTTCATCTTCTGTTATTCTTTTCTTTATCTTCTCACATTCTTCATCTTTCTTTTGTGATTCCTTTATTCTATCCAGCAACGTCGGATGAGCTCCTATCACAAACAACTTCTATTCAGACTCTTAAGGTTCATTCACCTCTATTTCCAATCTCTCCATTTCTATTATTAATTCCCCTTGAGATGTTAGCACAAATAATTTATCCCCTCCTTTTCTACTCAATGCATCGGCAACTACTGTGAGACCCCAAATTTTATCAATAAAGATTTAAATTTTGTCGAAATAATTTTTAATATTATGGTGTGAATTTGAGATAATATTATAGTTGTGGGTAGTATTTATAAATTTTGCAAAGTATGCAAGTGGTTATATTATATTCGATTGGTCGGGGAATATTCGGTTTAGCGGGGAATATTCGTATAACAACTCAATCATTGGTGGACCCCTAGCGTATTATTGTCGAATTGAGAAAACGACAAAAATATTTTATTGAAATAACAATGGAAGTTTTACTGGTTGATCTTTGTTGAACTACTCTTCAGTAGTAAAAAATACAAGAATGTCGTGTGGTTGCATAGTAAGCACATGGTATTGATTATCGATGCTTATGTGAGAAGTCACTCGGTTTGATTCCATTATTGTTTATTAATAATATGAATTATTATAGCGATAATGACGTTTTGTTTTATTCAGTATTATTAACGTAATAAAACATAAACATCTTTTATATAAAAATGTAATACTTTATTAAAGTTATTCTATAAATAGAATATATTATATTTTATTATGCATAGTGTTGCATAGTGTTTTGCATAGTGTTTTGCATAGTGTTGCATATAGTGTTTGCATAGTAAAATGTTTTTATATAAATAGAATATATTATATTTTATTTAAAAGATTTTGCTTTAAATATGGACCGTCAATTTAAAGTAAATCAATCTGACCGCTCATGGATTAATTACTATGCATTCTATTTTCCTATAAATAAAGCTCATTCCTTCATTATTTTCTTAATTCAATTGAAACTCTAGAGAGAGAAATTATAGAGAGAAGCTATAGAGAAAATCTATAGAGAGAAAGAAGAAGAGTATTCTACAGTACTTCACTACTTTGATATCCAAAGTGTCTTTTTACTGGTAAGGGGTATTATTTTTTGTACAGTAATGGGTGTTATTCTTTCTTATTCATGAAGAGAACTTCATTATTCCATTCATTATTATTCATTGGAATAACTTTTGTAAAAGTGGTATACCCTATACATAACTTTGTATATGCGTGAGACCTATACTTGGTGAAATCCTTATATTATTCCATTCTTATTTATTCATTGAATAACTTTGTATACGCTGAATCCCCTATACTTGGTGATCTTCTTACATTATTCCATTCTTTATTATTCATTTGGAATATCCTCATCTGTGTGTTTTACACCTGACTGGTTCCATTGTTTATTATTCCGCATTTATTATTCATTTGAATATCCTCATGCGTGTGTTTTACACCTGGACCGGTTCCATTGTTTATTATTCAAAGATTTATTATTCTCGTTGGATTATCCTGCTTGGTGTGAATTTCACCCGACTGGTTCCGTTATTATTATTCATTGGAATAACTTTTGCTCATCTAAATCCGCATGCATGGTGATTTCTTTGTTATTCCATTCTTTATTATACCCGGATTCGTTAAAACTTTGACTTCTATACTCCATGAAATTAGTGGAATATCCTTGATATTTGCGCTTCATCCAGTATCTTTTCATGGAAATATTCTTCTGATCATTCTTGAATTTTACTCTACAAAACAGTATCATGTTGACAATTTGGACGTTAATAATTCTTGGATTAACTAATTCTTGAACTTGTTTTATTGAATTATTATGTCATTGTCATCATCCTCATGTTGTATTATGTTATCTTTGGCTTACGTGCATATAGATGAACTTAGTATGATTATGACCAGGGATCATTCGGTATAATCATGGCTTGATATAAATGATGTGACAAAAGTCCTTAGTGGCATGTAATGCAGTGATGGATAGTTTTTGGTATGATTATGACCAGGGGTGATTCGGTATAGTCATGACCATTGATAATTTGATGAAAATCCTTGGCCAAGTATGCACGGTGATGATTAGATGTGGTGGTTTATTTATTAAGCTGAGTCTCAGCGATAAAAATTGATGAAAACCTTTTAAAACCTAAAAGATAGTAGACTTTATTCTCTACTTGACTCTTTTAATGGATTGCATATTCCGCTGCAGTTAAACTGGTTGTCTATTGTATTTTATCAGTTTAACATTGTTGAAGACTATTGATAATTTATTCTGCATTATCTTAGTCATAATATTTCTTACTGGGCTAGTTGAGCTCACCCTTTCTTTCACTGTTCTCTTCAGGAAATGAGAATATAGCTGGGACGAGTCGGGGAAAAGAGTGATGGTCCTGAAGATAGCATTAGTAGTCCTCACCATTCAGTTAAATAGTGTGACAATAAATGTAATGAGGACTCCTTGAGTATGGATATTGTCTAAATGATAATATTCCTATTAGAACTCTCAGTTTATGTATTGTCGTATGTTACACGACAGATGTATAATTAAGTTTGTATTTGAATTTATGTACCATGTAAGTGGCGACCCAAGATGGGTGATGTATACCTAATTTTGGGGCGTCACAGGTTGAATATCGAGCTTAGGATATGATCCTGGCTAAGATGTGAGAATAGTACTAGGAGGGGAGAGACAGGGGAATACCTTCGCTAGTATGACCTACCTAAGTTTATTTGGTATTTGATTGGTCATTCGAGTATAGTGATAATATGTTGCATGTCAATTAACCCTTATTTTATGGCGGTGTTTGAAAATGGCATCCGAGAATGTTGAGAATAGCAATGGAGCACGTGAGACTGTTGATTCTCCACGGATCAATAATCGTGACAATGTGCAACAGGATGGCGATAATCCTCCCGTAAACAACAACACCGATCAATTGACGAACGATTTCGACGCTTAAAAGGTTTTAGAATTCATGCAACATCAAAGTAAAAGTGACTCTGTCCAAAACATAGGTGGAAACACGAAAACTCTCTCGAGCGGTCACCGCTAAACAATTCAAGGAGTCAAAACCACCGGAGTTTAAGGGAGAGCCAAAACCACTTCGCGGAAGCATGGATAAAGAAGATTACCAAGATATTTGATGTCTTGGGATGCTCAGAGGAGCAAAAGGTTCCTTTCAGCTTTTATGTTCATGCGCGAGAGGCGGACATCTTGGTGGGAATCCAGTAAACGTACTCAACTTCTTTGTCTTGAAGATATCTTGGGAGAAGTTCCAGGAGCTGTTCAACGACAAATACTTTCCTGAAAGTATTCGCCACATGAAGGAGGTGGAGTTTATCAAGTTGGAACAAAACAATATGACCGTGTCACAATACGAGGCAAAATTTGCGGAGTTATCACGGTTTGCGTCCCACTTGGTGGATAATGAAGAGAGAATGGCGCGAATGTTTTTAAGAGGTTTGAAGCCGGAGATACGTCAACATCTTATTTCTCATAAACGTATTTTTATTCGGATGTTATAAATAGGGCTCGATTAGTGGAGCGCGATAACGAGTCAACGCAACTAAAAGAGAGCGGTAAGCAAAAAATTATAATACCAATGAGTAGTCATCGAGCGGTGACAACAAGCGTGGAAGGAATCAACAGGCGGATATGGTAACCACTTGGTGGTAATCAGGGCCAAAATAATAAGAATGGACATTTCAAGAAAAGGAGATTCAACAATGATGGAAAGACGTCAGCACCAGCACCTGTTGTTAAGGAAGGAGAAGGACCACCTATTATATGCTTCAAATGCGGAGGAGAGGGACACATCAGTCCGAACTGCACCATGCCGTCCAAAGCATGTTATAATTGTGGAAGAGAAGGTCACTTAGCTCGATTTTGTCGTTTACCGAAGACAAATTCAACTAGGATGGAGGCACCAAAGGCTGTCCCAGACAAACCAAAGCCGGTAGTTTAAGAGAGAGCATTTTTTTTCTCGTGACGAGGAACCTGAATAAAATTATCACGGGTAAGTTAATCATAAGCTCTTGCGAAGTCTATACCGTGTTAGATACCAGTTCTACCCACTCTTTTATTTCACCTAGTTGTGTTCAACGTTTGAATTTGACTCCGAAGAAGTTAAACTTTGACTTATTGGTTGAAACTTCGTTAGTAGGAGCCTTCGTTACCGCTACTATTTTTAAATCTTGTTTAATTCAAATAAACATTTTTATGTTACCTGTCGATCTTATCTTTTTGAAAATATTTGCCTTTGATGTGATTTTCTAATCAATTGGTTAGCTACTCATCATGCTTTTCGTAAGGTTGTTAGCTTTTATATTTATAACAACCCTGTTACACGAATTCAAAGTAACCAAACCCTAAAGTTAATCATTGTCATATCAAGCCATAAGTAAAGAGCCCCGAACCTTTCAATGTTGACTTCCTTGTGTGGAATGCACCGAAGCCAGACTTTCTATAGGCAACATCGTGAATGAAGATGGCAAGTTTATAGGTATCATTGTGAGGTGCTATCTAGGTTAAGGGATAGAAGTCACAGTTGGTATCAATGTGACGTACTATCCAAGTCTTGGATGAGAGTCACAGTTTTGAATGATATTTCTATTATTAATAAATTTTCTGGCGTATTCTTGAAGACTTCTTAGCCTACTTAGAGCGTGAAATCGAATTTTGTATTGACCCCAGTACAAAAACCTATTTCTTAAACCCTCAAATATTTCTTCAACTAAAAGGATCTGTTTACGTGGATTATGATGAAAGTCATAATAAAAGCATTGGACTAATGAAAATCATGGGTATACGTGGTATTAGTAAGTGTTATAATGAGTTATGTTGGTTAGTATGTGAAAACATGAAAGTTTCTTAGAAATCACAAAGAGTTGAAAATCAGATTTTGGTGAAAAACGTAACATGAAATTCAATTGACCATATCTCCTATTATATTTTGAATTTTTGAATGTGGTCAAGTCCTAGAGTTAGATCTATGAGTTACCTAACTAATCCAAGTGGAATTACTGGAAAAGGTGTTGTAGATTTTTGTGTGGACTGATTTTAGCAAAGGAGTGCAAAGCTACAAAAAGCCAAAAAAAAGTCTTTGCCATGATTTTAGAGGGGCTGTTTCGGCCACTTAAATTATGAGAAAAATTCTGGCCTTTTGGGACATGAAATTATATGGTATAAAGTACCTCCTGTCCAAAAATGAGCTCATTCTGACTTAAAATGAGCAAGTTATGACTATTTCAATATTTAGGTTTTTCCGATTTAAAACGCTATAACCGAGTTTCTATAACTCAGATGACCATGAAATTTAAACCGGAGGCTCACGTTAACATGTGTAAGGTCCTGCCAAGATTTGGGAATTTTTGGAGTTAAACTTGAGGTAGCTAATTTCTTAAGGAATTAATTAGAAATTGATTTTTGAAAAATAGTAAATGAATTTTAAAAATTCGAGAAAATATATTTTCATTATGGGACTATATTATGCTAAATCCCGTAAACGAAATATTTTTTGGACCGATTTGGTATTTTTCATGAAAATAGTTTAGTTACAAACATATGAGTTAAATATGTTATATGAAGTAACAAAGTTGAAAATAGGATTTTATGGCTAGAGGATCCTATATAGAGTATATGCATATTTTTTTGATGAGGATTTGATAATTGGTGATGATATCTTATGAGTATGGCATTTTGAATGATTAAATGCATTATATGGTAAAGCGTAAACAATTGAGATAAATTGTTTATAAATTTAAGAAGTGATTAAAATATTATTGTAATATTAATGATATTAGATTATGAGATTATTAAGTGATTGATAACATGGGAATATTCTTGAATCATGGATAAATTATATTATAAATGTTTAATATTTATCCTTTATCTCATTTGATTGATTCTTTATATCATTATCCTCATGTTTATATTATGTTGAAAGTCATCTCGGCCTATAGTGCATAGATGGACTTGGTATGATTATGACCAGAGTGGATTGTTAGGGTATAATCATAACCGTAATTAAAAACAACGATTATCTCTTTAGTAGTAGTACATGGATAATTTGTGGTCGTGATACTAATGAATACACGATTATCTTTGGCCGTAGTGCATGGATAATTCGTGGTCGTGATACTAATGAATACACGATTATCTTTGGCCGTAGTGCATGGATAATTTGTGGTCGTGATGTGAGACCCCAGATTTTATCAATAAAGATTTAAATTTTGTCGAAATAATTTTTTTATATTATGGTGTGAATTTAAGATAATATTATATTTGTGGGTAGTATTTATAAATTTTGCAAAGTATGCAAGTGGTTATATTATATTCGATTGGTGGGGAATATTCGGTTTAGCAGGGAATATTAGTACAACTACTCAATCATTGGTGGACCCATAATGTAATTATTATCGGATTGAGAAAACGACAAAAATATTTTATTAAAATAACGGCGGAAGTTTTACTGGTTGATCTTCGCTGAACTACTCTAGTAGTAAAAGTACAAATGTACGTGGTTGCATAGTAGCACACGGTATTGATTATTGATGCCTATGTGAGAAGTCACCGGTTTGATTCCATTATTTTCAATTAATAATATGAATTATTATAATGATAATGACATTTTGTTTTATTCAGTATTATTAACGTAATAAAATGAAACATCTTTTATATAAAATAGAATACTTTATTAAAGTTATTCTATAAATAGAATATATTATATTTTATTATGCAAAGTGTTGCATTGTATTTTGCATAGTATTTTGCATAGTATTGCATAGTGTTTGCATAGTAAAATGTTTTTATATAAATAGAATATATTATATTTTATTTAAAAGATTTTCTTTAAATATGGACCGCCGATTAAAAGTAAATCAATCTGGACCGTTCATGGATTAGTTACTATGCATTCCATTTTCCTATAAATAGAAGCTCATTCCTTCATTATTTTCTTACGAATTCATTGAAACTCTAGAGAGAGAAATTATAGAGAGAAGCTATAGAGAGAAAATTATAGAAAGAAGAAGAGTATTCTGCTACTTCACTACTTCTATATTCAGTTCTTTTACGGTAAGGGGTATTATTTGTTGTACCCGTAAGGGGTGTTATTCTTTCTTATTCATGAAGAGAACTTCTGTTATTCCATTCATTATTATTCTGTTGGAATAACCTGTAAAAGTGGCATACCCTATACATAACCTGTATACGCGGCATACCCTATACTTGGTGAAATCCTTATATTATTCCATTCTTATTTATTCTGTTGGAATAACCTGTATACGCGGAATCCCCTATACTTGGTGATCTTCTTCTGTTATTCCATTCTTTATTATTCTGTTGGAATATCCTGTCTGTGTGTTTTACACCGGACCTGGTTCCATTGTTTATTATTCCACATTTATTATTACATTGAATATCACATGCTCGTGTGTTTTTACACCTACACAGGTTCCATTGTTTATTATTCAAATTTTTATTATTCTGTTGGATCATCCTCGCTTGCAGTGAAATTCACCGACTGGTTCCGTTATTATTATTCTATTGGAATAACTCGCTCTACATCTGCACCGCATGCACGGTGATTTCTTTTGTTATTCCATTCTTTATTATACCCAATTGGTTAAAACTTTGACTTCTATACTCCATGAAATTAGTAGAATATCTTTGATATTTGCGTTTCATCCAATATCTTTTCATGGAAATATTCTTCTGATTATTCTTGAATTTTACTATACAAAACAGTATCATGTTGACAATTTGGACGTTAATAATTCTTGGATTAACTAATTCTTGAACTTGTTTTATTGAATTATTATGTCATTGTCATCATCCTCATGTTATATTATGTTATCTTTGCTTACGCATAGCATAGATGAACTTAGTATGATTATGACCGGGATCATTCGGATAATCACGGCTTGATATAAATGATGTGACAAAAGTCCTCGATGGCACGTAATGCGGTGATGGATAGTTTTGGTATGATTATGACCGGGGTGATTCTTAAGATAGTCATGACCATTGATAATTTGATGAAAATCCTTGACCGTGGTGATACGTGGATGATTAGATATTGTGGTTTATTCATTAAACCGAGTCTTAGTGATAAAAAATTGATGAAAACCTTTTAAATCATAAAAGATAGTAGACTTTATTTTCTACTTGACTCTTTTAATGGATTGCATATTCATTGCAGCTTAAACCGGTTGTCTATTGTATTTTATCGGTTTAACATTGTTGAAGGCTAATGATAATTTATTCGCATTATCTTAGTCATAATATTTCTTCTTTGGGCTAGTTGAGCTCACCCTTTCTTTCACCGTTCTCTTCGAAAATGAGAATATAAATGGGATGAGTCTGGGAACGGAGTAATGGTCCGAGGATAGCATTAGTAGTCCTCACTATTCTGCGTGAAATAGTGTGATAATAGTTGTAATGAGGACTCCTTTTGAGTTTGTATAATATCTAGTAGACAATATTTGTATTCAAACTCACGGTTTATGTAGTATTGTACCACGGCGCTTATATTAGTTAAGTTTGTATTTGAATTTATGTACCATGTAAGTGGCGACCCAAGATGGGTGACGATACCTAATTTTGGGGGTGTCACAGTTGGTATCGTCGAGCCATAAGTGTGAAGAGCCCCAGCCTCTCGGGTGACTTCACTTCTGTTGATGGGGAATGCACCGCCGGACTTTCCGTAGGGACGCCGCGTCTTCGGTGGCAAAGATGATAGGTACCAATGTGAGGTCTTTGACACAAGTTGGTGTCTAGAGTCACAGTTGGTATCAAAGCTTAGGGATATGATCCCTGGCTAAGATGTGAGAAAAGTACTAGGAGGGGAGACGGGAAATTCCTTCGCTAGTATGACCTACCTAAGTTTATGTGCTATTTTATTGGTCGGTCAGAATATAAAGATAATTTGTTACATGTTAATTAACCCTTATGTTGTGGCAGTGTTTGGAAATGGCAGCTGAAAATATTCACAATGGAGTGAATGTGACCGTTGTGACACCTTTAATCACTAATCGAGTTAATGCGATGGTCGACGAGGAACAAATTAGAGATATCCACGTAGTGAATGAAGAACTAATTGTTGCACCCTTTTGCTTGTTGCAGGTAGCAAAATGAGAGAGTGAGGAAGAAGAGGAAGAAGAGGAACCCGAGGAGAATTGGTTAGAAGAAATTTATTATCAAAACTTAGAATTACAAAATCGTGTTCGTGAGCTAGAAGAACGAGGTTGAAGAACTAAGAACTATTCGTGGAACAAAGGGATACAACAATTCAAAATTGGGTTACCCGATATGTGATGCTCGAACAAAATCACGCTTTGGCGGGTGTAAGATATTAAAGTTGGAATCGAGAATTTAAAATTAAAGATCATTTAAAAGAAGAAACAATCGAACGAAGGAGAATAAAGCGATGCATGGGTAAAAGTCACTGTACGCGTTGATAGTGTAGAAAAAAGACGTCCGATCCAATAAAGCCAAAATAGATGAAATGGACTTTGCTTTTTGGAAAGAATTGGGAGAACCCAACATCGAATTCTAATTACCACATGCATAGCGGTCAACCCGAATTCGATATGGATCGGAGAATAATGATTCAAATCATGGATCGAGAATGTGAAGAAGCACTTAAGGGTGGAATGTACCTATAGTAAAAAGTCAAACTCGGTAATTTAAGCGAGAGCGTTTGTCGAGAAACCCGAACGAAGTTATTACGGGTAAGTTAATTATAAATTAATGCGAAGTCTATACTTTATTCAATACAAGTTCTACCCACTCTTTTATTTCACCTAGTTGTGTTCAACGTTTAAATTTGATTCCGAAGAAGTTAAACTTTGACTTATTGGTTGAAACTTCGTTAGTAGGAACCTTCGTTACCTCCACTGTTGATTAATCTTGTTGTTTCAAATAAACACTTTCACGTTACCTGTCGATAATATCTCTTTGAAAATACTTGCCTTTGAGATAATTTTTGAAAATGATTGATTAACTACTCATTATTTTTTTGGTAAGGTTGTTAGCTTTCATATTCCTAACCAACCTATTATACGAATTCAAAGTAACCAAACCACTAAAGTCAATCATTGTCATATCAAGCCATAAATAAAGAGCCCCGATCCTTTCGTTGTTGACTTCCTTGTGTAGAATGCACCGAAGCCAGACTTTCTGTAGGCGACGTCGTGAATGAAGATGGCAAGTTTATAGGTATCATTGTGAGGTGCTATCTAGGTTAAGGGATAGAAGTCACAGTTGGTATCAATGTGACGTACTATCCAAGTCTTGGATGAGAGTCACAGTTTTGAATGATATTTCTATTATTAATAAATTTCCTGGCGTATTCTTGAAGACTTCTTAGCCTACTTAGAGCGTGAAATTCGAATTTCGTATTGACCCCCCAAAGATAAAACCCATTTCTTAAACCCTCAAATATTTCTTCAACTAAAATGAACAGTTTACGTGGTTTATAATGAAAGTCATAATAAAAGCATAGGACTGATGAAAATCATGGGTATATGAAGTATTAGTAAGTTTTATGATGAGTTATGTTGGTTAGTATGTGAAAACATGAAAGTTTCTTAGAAATCACAATGAGTTGAAAATCAGATTTTGGTGAAAAACGTAACATGAAATTCAATTGACCATATCTCCTATTATATTTTGAATTTTTGAGTGTGGTCAAGTCCTAGAGTTAGATCTATGAGTTACCTAACTAATCCAAATGGAATTACTGGAAAAGGTGTTGTAGATTTTTGTGTGAACTGATTTTAGCAAAGGAGGCCAAAGCTGTAAATTTTGAAAATGATACTGCCCAGAAACTTTAAGGGACTATTTCGGCCACTTAAATTATGAGAAAAATTCTGGGATTTTAGGACATGAAAGTATATGGTATAAAGTACCTCCTGTCCAAAAATGAGCTCATTCTGACTTAAAATGAGCAAGTTATGACTATTTCAATATTTAGGTTTTTCCGATTTAAAACGCTATAACCGGAGTTCTATAACTCCGATGATCATGAAATTTAAACTGAAGCTCACGTTAACATGTGTAAGGTCCTGCCAAGATTTGGGAATTTTGGAGTTAAACTTGAGGTAGCTAATTTCTTAAGAAATTAATTAGAAATTGATTTTTGAAAAATAGTAAATGAATTTTAAAAATTCTTGAGAAAATATATTTTCATTATAGGACTATATTATGCTAAATCCCAGAAAAGAAATATTTTTGGGACTAATTTGGTATTTTTCATGAAAATAGTTTAGTTACGAACATATGAGTTAAATATGTTATGTGAAGTAACAAAGTTGAAAATAGGATTTTATGGCTAGAGAATCCTATATAGAGTATATGCATATTTTTTTGAGGATTTGATAATTGGTGATGATATCTTATGAGTATGGCATTTTGAATGATTAAATGCATTATATGATAAAGCGTAAACAATTGAGATAAATTATTTATAAATTTAAGAAGTGATTAAAATATTGTTATAATATTAATGATATTAGATTATGAGATTATTAAGTGATTGATAACATGGGGATATTCTTGAATCTGGATAAATTATATTATAAATTTTTAATATTTATCCTTTATCTCATTTGATTGATTCTTTATATCATTATCCTCATGTTTATATTATGTTGAAAGTCATCATGGCTCATGGTGCATAGATGGACTTGGTATGATTATGACCGAGGATTGTTCGGTATAATCATAACCGTAATTGAAAACACGATTATCTTTGGTAGTAGTGCATGGATAATTTGTGGTCGTGATACTAATGAATACACGATTATCTTTGGTAGTAGTGCATGGATAATTTGTGGTCGTGATACTAATGAATACACGATTATCTTTGGCCGTAGTGCATGGATAATTTGTGGTCGTGATACTAATGAATACACGATTATCTTTGGCCGTAGTATGGATAATTTATGGTCGTGGATAATTCGTTAATTCGTCGTGATACTAATGAATACACGATTATCTTTGGTAGTAGTGCATGGATAATTCGTGGTCGTGATACTAATGAATACACGATTATCTTTGGTAGTAGTGCATGGATAATTTGTGGTCGTGATACTAATGAATACACGATTATCTTTGGTCGTAAGCATGGATAATTTGTGGTCGTGATACTAATGAATACACGATTACCTTTGGTAGTAGTGCATGGATAATTTGTGGTCGTGATACTAATGAATACACGATTATCTTTGGTCGTAATGCATGGATAATTTGTGGTCGTGATACTAATGAATACACGATTATCTTTGGTCGTAGTGCATGGATAATTTGTGGTCGTGATATTAATGAATACACGATTATCTTTGGTAGTAGTGCATGGATAATTCGTGGTCGTGATATTAATGAATATCCTCGGCACGTAGATGCGGGGATGATTCGATGATATGGATTAATTATTGAAATGAGTCTCGACAATGAAATATTAATTCATGGATGTGGGTAAAAGTCATCTTTGGTAGTAGTGTATTGATAGACTTGGTATGATTATGACCAAGGATTATTCGGTATAATCATGGTAAGTAATTGAAAACACGAATATCCTTGGCGCCAGTGGTGCATGGATAATTAAGTGGTCGTGATACTATTAAGTCGAGTCACAAAGATTATTGGTTTTACTGATTGTATATCTTTGGCTGTGTAGTGCAAAAAGATGAATTGATAATGAATATCTTTGGTAGGATTGCAAAAATGAATTTAATGTTTTCAACGATAAAGGTATTCAAGGTATCCTCATCTCTTTATCATACCAAGTACGCACTAATTTCGAGGGCGAAATTCCATAAGGAGGGAGATTGTGAGACCCAGTTTTTATCAATAAAGATTTAAATTTTGTCGAAATAATTTATTTATATTATGGTGTGAATTTAAGATAATATTATAGTTGTGGGTAGTATTTATAAATTTTGCAAAGTATGCAAGTGGTTATATTATATTCGATTGGTCAGGGAATATTAGGTTTAGCATGGAATATTCGTATAACTACTCAATCATTGGTGGACCCCATTAATGTAATTATTGTCGGATTGAGAAAACGCAAAAATATTTTTTATTAAAATAACGGCGGAAGTTTTACCGTTGATACTGTTGAACTACTCGGTAGTAAAAGTACAGTAATGTGTGTGGTTGCATAGTAGCACACGGTATTGATTATTGATGCCTATGTGAGAAGTCACTCAGTTTGATTCCATTATTGTCAATTAATAATATGAATTATTATAGCGATAATGGCGTTTTGTTTTATTCATATTATTAACGTAATAAAACATAAACATCTTTTATATAAAATAGAATACTTTATTAAAGTTATTCTATAAATAGAATATATTATATTTTATTATGCATAGTGTTGCATAGTGTTTTGCATAGTGTTTTGCATAGTATTGCATAGTGTTTGCATAGTAAAATGTTTTTATATAAATAGAATATATTATATTTTATTTAAAAGATTTTGCTTTAAATATGGACCGTCGATTAAAGTAAATCAATATGGACCGCTCATGGATTAGTTACTATGCATTCCATTTTCCTATAAATAAAGCTCATTCCTTCATTATTTTCTTACTGAATTCATTAAAAATCTAGAGAGAAAATTATAGAGAGAAGCTATAGAGAGAAAATTATAGAAAGAAGAAGAGTATTCTCGCTACTTCACTACTTCTATATTCAGTTCTTTTACGGTAAGTGGTATTATTTGTTGTACGTAAAAGGGTGTTATTCTTTCTTATTCATGAAGAGAACTTCTATTATTCCATTCATTATTATTACATTGAATAACTTTGTAAAAAGTGGCATACCCTATACATAACTTTGTATACGCATGGCATACCCTATACTTGGTGAAATCCTTATAATATTTCATTCTTATTTATTCTGTTGGAATAACTCAGATACGCTTAATCCCCTATACTTGGTGATCTTCTTCCATTATTCCATTCTTTATTATTCATTTGGAATATCCTCGTCTCATGTGTTTTACACCTAACGGTTCCATTGTTTATTATTCGCATTTATTATTACATTGGAATATCCTCATGCATGTGTTTTACAGGACCTGACCGGTTCCATTGTTTATTATTCAAATTTATTATTCATTGGATCATCCTGTGCTTGTGAATTTCACCGACCGTTCCGTTATTATTATTCTATTGAATAACTCCGCTCATGCAAGTACCGCATGCATGGTGATTTCTTTTGTTATTCCATTCTTTATTATACCCAATTGGTTAAAACTTTGACTTCTATACTCCATGAAATTAGTAGAATATCTTTGATATTTGCGTTTCATCCAAAGATATCTTTCATGGAAATATTCTTCTGATTATTCTTGAATTTTACTATACAAAACAGTATCATGTTGACAATTTGGACGTTAATAATTCTTGGATTAACTAATTCTTGAACTTGTTTTATTGAATTATTATGTCATTGTCATCATCCTCATGTTATATTATGTTATCTTTGGCTTACGTGCATAGATGAACTTAGTATGATTATGACCAGGGATCATTCGGTATAATCATGGCTTGATATAAATGATGTGACAAAAGTCCTCGATGGCTTCGTCTGCGGTGATGGATAGTTTTTGGTATGATTATGACCAGGGGTGATTCGGTATAGTCATGACCATTGATAATTTGATGAAAATCCTTGGCCGTGGTACGAGGATGATTAGATATTGTGGTTTATTCATTAAACCGAGTCTTAGTGATAAAATTGATGAAAACCTTTTAAATCATAAAAGATAGTAGACTTTATTTTCTACTTGACTCTTTTAATGGATTGCATATTCCATTGCAGCTTAAACCGGTTGTCTATTGTATTTTATCGCTTTAACATTGTTGAAGGCTAATGATAATTTATTCTCGCATTATCTTAGTCATAATATTTCTTCTTGGGCTAGTTGAGCTCACCCTTTCTTTCACCGTTCTTCGTGAAATGAAAATATAGTTTGGGACGAGTCGGGGAACGGAGTAATGGTCCGAGAGGATAGCATTAGTAGTCCTCACTATTCTGTGAAATAATGTGATAATAGTTGTAATGAGGACTCCTTTTGAGTTTATATAATATCTAGTAGACAATATTTGTATTCAAACTCACGGTTTATGTAGTATTGCTAAAGTTACGAAAGTTATATTAGTAAGTTTGTATTTGAATTTATGTACCATACTAATGAATACACGATTATCTTTAGCTGGTGGTGACCCAAGATGGGTGGATAGATATACCTAATTTACAACGATTATCTTTGGGGCGCCACACGTGATACTAATGAATACACGATTATCTTTGGTAGTAGTGCATGGATAATTTGTGGTCGTGATACTAATGAATGGATAATTTGTGGTCGTGATACTAATGAATACACGATTATCTTTGGTCGTAGTGCATGGATAATTTGTGGTCGTGATACTAATGAATATCCTTATCTTTGGCAAAGCAGGATGATTCGATGATATGAATTAATTATTGGTAGTGTAGTCTGATAATTTCAATACTAATGAATAAAATATTAATTCACGGATACTAATGAATGGTAAAAGTCATCTTATCCTTCAGTAGTGCATTGATAGACTTGGTATAATTACAGACTCGCGTGACCGGATGTGGTAATTATTTGGTATAATCATTGATAGACTTGGTAGATATGACCAAGATTATTTGAAAACACGAATATCCTTGCCGCGGTGCATGGATAATTCGTGGTCGTGATACTATTAAGTCGCGTCTCAAAATTATTGGTTTTACTAGATTTGTATATCTTTGGCACAGAGTGCAAAGTTGAATTGATATCTTTAGCCTGGGATTAAGAAGATGAATTTAATATTTTTAAACGATAAAGGTATTCAAGGTACCCTCACCTCTTTATCATATCAGTATCGCATTCTAATTTCGAGGGCTTAAATTCCATAAGGAGGGAGATTGTGAGACCCCCAAATTTTATCAATAAAGATTTAAATTTTGTCGAAATAATTTTTAATATTATGGTGTGAATTTGAGATAATATTATAGTTGTGGGTAGTATTTATAAATTTTGCAAAGTATCCAAGTGGTTTATGGTTCGATTGGGAATATTCGGGTTTAGCAGGAATATTCGCATAACTGTTCAATCATTGGTGGACCCCATAATGTAATTATTGTCGAATTGAGAAAACGACAAAAATATTTTATTGAAATAACGGCGGAAGTTTTACCGTTGATATTGTTGAACTACTCAGTAGTAAAAAATACAATGAATACGTGTGGTTGCATAGTAGCACACCTAGTATTGATTATCGATGCTTATGTGAGAAGTCACTCATTTGATTCCATTATTGTCGATTAATAATATGAATTATTATAGCGATAATGACGCTTTTGTTTTATTCAGATTATTAACGTAATAAAATGTAAACATCTTTTTATATAAAATGTATACTTTATTAAAGTTATTCTATAAATAGAATATATTATATTTTATTATGCATAGTGTTGCATAGTGTTTTGCATAGTTTTTTTTAATAGTGTTGCATAGTGTTTGCATAGTAAAATGTTTTTATATAAATAGAATATATTATATTTTATTTAAAAGATTTTGCTTTAAATATGGACCGTCGATTAAAGTAAATCAATCTAGACCGCTCATGGATTAGTTACTACGCATTCCATTTTCCTATAAATAGAAAGCTCATTCCTTCATTATTTTCTTACTTAATTCATTGAAACTCTAGAGAGAAATTATAGAGAGAAGCTATAGAGAGAAAATTATAGAAAGAAGAAGAGTATTCTGCTACTTCACTACTTCTATATTCGGTTCTTTTTTTACGGTGAGGGGTATTATTTGTTGTATCTGTAGGGGTGTTATTCTTTCTTATTCATGAAGAGAACTTCATTATTTCATTCATTATTATTCATTGGAATAACTTTGTAAAAAGTGGTATACCCTATACATAACTCAGTATATGCTAGAGACCCTATACTTGGTGAAATCCTTATGTTATTCCATTCTTATTTATTCTCATTGGAATAACTCAGATACGCTGAATCCCCTATACTTGGTGATCTTCTTCTTTTATTATTCCATTCTTTATTATTCTCGTTGGAATATCCTTCTGTGTTTTACATTACCGGTTCCATTGTTTATTATTCCGCATTTATTATTCATTTGGAATATCCTGTATCGTGTTTTACACAGGACTTCGGTTCCATTGTTTATTATTCAGCATTTATTATTCTCATTGGATCATCCTGCTTGATTGTGAATTTCACCCCACCGTTCCGTTATTATTATTCTGTTGGAATAACCTGTCTATGCGAAGTACCGCATGCATGGTGATTTCTTTTGTTATTCCATTCTTTATTATACCCAGTTGGTTAAAACTTTGACTTCTATACTCCATGAAATTAGTGGAATATCCTTGATATTTGCGCTTCATCCAGTATCTTTTCATGGAAATATTCTTCTGATCATTCTTGAATTTTACTCTACAAAACAGTATCATGTTGACAATTTGGACGTTAATAATTCCTGGATTAAATAATTTTTGAACTTGTTTTATTGAATTATTATGTCATTGTCATCATTCTCATGTTATCTTATGTTATCTTTGGCTTACGTGCATAGATGAACTTAGTATGATTATGACCAGGGATCATTCGGTATAATCATGGCTTGATATAAATGATGTGACAAAAGTCCTTAGTGGCTTGTAATGCAGTGATGGATAGTTTTTGGTATGATTATGACCAGGGGTGATTCGGTATAGTCATGACCATTGATAATTTGATGAAAATCCTTGACCTTCGTCATGTTGATGATTAGATGTGGTGGTTTATTTATTAAAATTTGAGTCTCAAATGAAAAAATTGATGAAAACCTTTTAAAACCTAAAAGATAGTAGACTTTATTCTCTACTTGACTCTTTTAATGGATTGCATTTCATCTACCGCAGCTTAAACCGGTTGTCTATTGTATTTTATCGGTTTAACATTGTTGAAGACTATTGATAATTTATTCGCATTATCTTAGTCATAATATTTCTTCTTGGGCTAGTTGAGCTCACCCTTTCTTTCACCGTTTTCTTGAGAAATGAGAATATAGTACGGGACGAGTCGGGGAAAAGAGTGATGGTCCTGAAGATAGCATTAGTAGTCCTCACCATTCTGTTAAATAGTGTGACAATAAATGTAATAAGGACTCCTTGAGTATGGATATTGTCTAAATGACAATATTCCTATTAGAACTCTCAGTTTATGTATTGTCGTATGTTACACGACAGATGTATAATTAAGTTTGTATTTGAATTTATGTACCATGTAAGTGGCGACCCAAGATGGGTGACGTATACCTAATTTTGGGGGCGTCACAACTACGTTTGCTTTTCCCGGGTGATAAAGAATTTCGCATTCATAGTCCTTGATTAATTCCAACCACCCCCTTTGTCGCATGTTGAACTTCTTCTGTGTGAAGATATATTTCAAACTCTTGTGGTGGTCCGTGTATATATAACAACCGAGAAAATCAGAATATTTATAAAATAATTTTATTTGAATAAATAATGAATAAAATTATAATATATGTTATTTATAATGAGTAAGCAAGATGAAGGTTATTCTATAACCTAAAAGTGGAATAATGTCGTAGTATTCTGGGTACGTGATAGAATTAAGGTGTTTGAATTTCCAAGACGAAAATAAAAGCTTTCCGAGAAATTCTCCAAAAAACACTATTCATCCATTTCTGCTCGGGAATTATTTTTGAACTTCCGGAAAATACGTAATGATAGAATGATAAGGAAGGATGGATTATTTAATAATAATTCAGTTATGACAAATCGCAGTTTTTCGCCTATGTACTAAGTTCGAGAATGTTAAGGAAAGTGAATATTTGAATAAATAACGATCGTATAATAAGAAAGTTATTATACAAAGTAATGAATACGAGTATGATACAACGTATTGTACAAGTATATATCAAAGATGACATAACGTATATGATGAACGTTATACAAACTAGTATACGAGGAGAATACGAGAATTATACGTTAAAAGCTTAAGCCATTTGTAAGGGACTAATAGGATTTGCTCATGTATTTGGCAAGCCCAATTAAATTATTGTTAAGGCCCAAAGATAAGTAATGCAAGCCCAATGTTAGGCTCAAAGTTAATTAAACCAAAGCCCGAACCAAGAACCGGACCCATGGATCGAACCGATGGGACACCAGGTGAGAAAATCCCATGGAGCAACCTATGTTGGCCCCCCATGGTGAGTCATGGCTGGCCAAATAAAGAGGTGGGATAACTTCTTTTGGAAGATTGGTTGAGGAGGTGGAAATGTAATGAGGTGGATGGCTTTTGACCTTTCTACCCTCACTTTGCAAGGCTTATAAATAGGAATCTTGGTTAGTCTTATGTTGGTTATTTAATTTCCACCAACACTTAGAACAAATATATTGAGAGAGAAGTGAGAACTAGTTTTGCTAATCCAAGAAGATAGAAAGCTTGAACATCAAAGGTAATGAACCTCTAACCACTAATCTTCATCTCTTCATTGGTAGTTTGATAGAGAAGTGATTATTGGTGGAGTATGTATCCTAAGGAGTAACAACGATGTCTATTAGTGGACTTAAACATTAATAAACCATGTCATAAGTGGAATCATAATCATAGATATATGAACTAATGAAGAACGCATGAGAATTATCATATGTTGTTGATGGACAACTTTAAAACCATCGTGTATAGGATTAGATGATATATACTTGATTAGGATGATAGAATAATGGAATGAATCCATTTTTGAAAGGAGTAAAAATCTCAAGTAACGAAGTTATGGCGAAATTTACGAGATTAGACGATAATCGTCGAAATCGTGAAATTCTCGAAATGAAAGTCAAAAAGCGTCGTTTAACTCGGAAACCTTAGTTATCGATGACGTATAGTAGAAATTTACATTTGAGAGTTGCGGACTCAAGAATGGTCGAATTCCGACTTAAAATGAGGAAATGAGCTATAAACGTTCACAAACATTTAACGAACGTGTAATAAGTTACTTAAACTATGAATTCGGTGTTAACAGATTCAAAAATGTAATTTATCCTAATGAAATCATAGTATACAAGATATGTGAGTTAACGACTTTTGAACGAGCCAATTCTGACTTATAACGATTAAGTTACGAGCCCGAAAAGGATTGGAATTTGAAAACTTTAAAAAAATCAAAGGCTTAGGGCGGTGGCCGACGCAGTACGCCTGTTTATAAAGTTAGCGTAATATACCATCTCCGGATCCCATAAATTGCCAAGTCATATCGCAATACGCTTATATATCTTGAGTTTAGCACCGCATGTACACAGAATCAATTCTATACACTGTTAACTCATGGCTTTCACGTATCATACTTAGAAGCTAGCTAAGCATAACACCAGATACTAAAGAAGAGCAAGAAGAATAGTAATGAATGTAAAGGAAGGGAAGTTGATTGAAGGTAATTATTACCTTAATTAACTTAAAGTAACATCATTATGGATGATTAAAACTGTACGTTTAGCAATTTAAAAGTCAACGAAAGTTTATTCGAATGTAAACACAAAGTAATACGATAAACCGTAACGAACGTTAACTAAACTAGTGAATGTTGGTTAATCAAATGAATGATTAGACTGTGAAGAAGGGAAAGATAGGTTAATGATAGTATTTGTTGATTGTTTATAACCTAATGTGGTATGTTATGTAATCATGTAGTGTAGAATCTATAAAGACACAAACGAGAAGTGAATTATTTGTAGAGGACGCTGAAGGCAAGTGTTCTAAACCCGTGTCTATGTTTCTTTTGGACAAGCTTTATGATTCATGTATTTTACGCATGAATTGATGTACCAAGAAGTCGAAGCCAATTCCTTCTGTAACGCCCCAAAATCCGGTCTATTTTCACACCCGGATTCCGTACGTTATGATTCCATCTCCTTCCAAACATACATCATTATATAGCTAAATATAACAACATACATTCTCAAATCCCAGGTTCTTATACCTCATATCCTCGTTAATTAAAAATAATGATAATTACATTATTCTTTACTTCTTACATGAGTGACTTTTATCCGCCACTAAGGATACATAACAGTTCATTAAACTAATCTATAGTTTAATTAAACTATTCTACATTACAAGTCTTCACTTGATCTTCACGCTCATTCATATACTGAATGACACTTCATCTGGATACCGATCGACTTGATCTTTATGGGATCCTTAAGTTCTATCTAACATCGTTCGCTGAAAATGTTTTTATTTAAAGCAAGTGTGAGAATTCATTTGCTCAGCAAGTCATAGCAGTTGAATAACAACTTCAAGAATTTGAACATTCTTTTAAGACTTCAATAACCGAATAAAGGTTATGAAGCATCTTAAATAATAGGAATAATCTCGATTCTTATCATTTTAAAACAATAGACACATTCACTTTGAAATACTTTCATTCTTCTACCCTTTTCATACACATCCTGTCTAGCAAGAATCATTAGCACAGACTTAACAATAACGGTTCATGTATAAATAGAACATACTCATATTGAACAGTTCAATCACAGAATATTTCATCTCATAGAAACACCGAAGTGTTCAAATTATGGCGCAAGGCCTCATACGTTCTACCACCTTGTACAAATATCGCACATTTGCACATAGACAAGACTTCTCAAGTTCAACATATGAGAATGTTGGGAGAATGCATATTATGATTTGATGTTTTAATGTATATGCTCATGATTATTTGTAAAGTTCTTCAAGTAATATATGTACAAGGACTTAGTGATAGATCAAATTTGTTAGGTTGATCTAAGCTCTTAACGTGTATCATTCTGTAATAGAATGTATAGATAGAAAGATGAAAGCTGTTAGGTTGATCTTGAGATGTAATAGATAGGCTTCGAAGAAATCGTAGTGTATATGTTAGGTTTGTAATATTCATAACGCAATCAAATTGCATAAAATTAGCGGAAGCATGGTAAAATCAGAGTTTAAAAATTTTACAAACCATATACCCGGATCATCCTTTATGCATAATTATTAATTAAACGAAAAGATAAAGAATAAATCATACCCTTGAAGATCGAGCTTCCTCAGGTACAAGTTCACCTCCAAATCCTTTCGCGTTCAATCTTGAATCCACCGGGTTTGGTTCCTTCCTTTGATCAACGTTAGCCACCCAAATGTTTGGCCTCTAGAGGTGATCCACCAAGGAAGAATAAAATTCAAGAAGATGGGTGTTATGGCTAACCCTAGTTTTCTATCTCTATAAAAAAGGCATACTCCCAACAATTGGAATTATTACGTACTTTGTTAAAGTCAACAACCCATACCACCCATAATAAGACTCCTCTTATTTATAGATGTGGGCAACCCACCTTAACAATTAAGGAATTGGGTTTTATTTAATTAATTAAATTCTTTTAATTAATTAAGCTCCCTAATCTTATTAGGGATAATTAATTAAACTCCTTTAACTAATTTTCCTTCCTAATCCAATTAGGAATAAATGAGAGTACTTATATTAAATTAATTCCTAAACTCTTTTAGAAATTAAAATAATAATAATTGTAATAATATTAATAAGACTCCTCTTATTAATTTATATTTAATATTTCTAAAATATTAAATAATAAATATTAAGCTATTTAATTTATTCTATCACCATAGATTAAATTAAATATACATAACATATTATTACGATTATGCCATTAACTTCTTAAATAATTATTCTTCCTTTTATGGTGTGACCCTTTAGGTTCTCCATATTAAACCTATTGTGAATAAATCAATTAGAATAATTCTAATCTTATTTAAATAAATAAATTAAACAATTAATTTATTTAAATAAATAATATTTATTCTACAATAGGATAAGCCTCCCTAATGATCAACGACTTTCCGGATAATATAGATTTCAACATTAATCATTAAAGAACCTTTGAGTAAATAGTTACCGTATAATTCAATCCTTCCACCATACAATGTCCCAATTAAATATAAGGCATGGAATTACTGTTCAAGTCTTATTTTATTTAATTATATGTATTTCGACTCTTAAATGCACAACTCCAAATAATGCAAATTAGAAACTCCTTTCTAATTTCATTCTCCTTGGCCAAGGACTACTGGGTTGTCATTTATCGAATCACATGGGACATTTCTCTTCTTTTATTAGAAGTGGTAGATTCTTTATCGATCATACATTATCTCCACGTATAACTTATTATACCCAAGCATACCCTTTGATATACCCTAAGGGTCTTAAGGAATAAGTCAAAGTATAACTCATCATACACAAGATACTATGATGATCTCAAGTCCAAGGATTACTTGATACTACTATCACTACAGAATTCCTATCGACAGCAAATAAAACTCCATTAGGTATTCCTTAGCGAGCCACGCTCAAAGAACTTATTCTCTAATAAGCACCTACATACTTGCTTTAGTGTCTCCACACAAATGATCATGAGATCAATCATCCTCATCCAATGAGCAAGCAACGTATGTACCAATCTATCCGGATTCACTAATCCCCAATTTAGTAATCCAATGATTGGGGAACTATTTTAGTTTTAAGCTTTTAAGAATTTAGATCTCATTAGAATGATCATCATCATTATTCTAAAAGCATTGCTTAAAACTATGGGTTTATCACATATTATAAAACAAAGATCATGTAGATAATTCAAAGCCTTTAATAAATTAATACTTTTATTAATAAATGAATAAGATTGTTACAAAGTATATGCTTTATCATCAAACATGATTGGCTTGTGTGCATACTACTTTCAATCTCCCACTTGCACTAAAGCCAATCGTCATGGTATCTTATACTCTTCTTCTTCTCTAAGTGACGATTATCCTGTCATTGCTGGATAAGCTTTAGTTAATGGATATGTAATGTTGTTCATGAGAGACCACTATCTCTATAGTGATTTCCCATCTTTCAATGATTCTAATAATCAAATGAAAGTGCCACAACACATGTTTAGATCCAAGATGAGACTTAGAACTATTCCTAATTCTCAGAATGAACTTTTAATCCAAACAATCAACTTGCGTACTTCATTTATAGCTATATACTTTGTCTTTATCACTAAACCAAAGAACTCTTTTCTTTGCTTGGAACCTTTCCAATTCATCGCACCACTACTGCTCAAGATAACGCTTTATCTTAAAGTGGATTTTCATCATCTTAGTCTGTCTGAAAACTTGAGTCCGTTAAGCCCTCTAGTTTTAATTTAGACCCACCATGAATATGATCACATCCTTAGTGCTTGCTAAGAACTTTAAGATGTTTTTCACCGACTCATAGTGAACTTCTCCGTAATATGACCGATCAACATCGTGTCTCGTATATTTCATTGCATACATGATTGTCACTCATGCGATCTCTCTTTTGGAGTCTGTGGGGACTATTAAGAGAGATACACTCCATAGCTCATCTACATGAGACATCTCTTGAGTTTGCCATGCTAAACGACTTTAGCATCAAATGAATATATAGCCTTGGGTTAAGTCGAGCATCCTTTTAAATCTATCTATATAGATTTGTATCCCCAATTAAGATACTCTTCCCAAACCATTCATGGAGGAATGTTTAGACAACTTTATCATTACTTGATTGTAGTATTAGTATGTCATTCTTTATCCGTAGTATATCAACATATAATATTAGGAATGTCACGACGCCCCAATCGACCCTTTTGTACACACTAGAACTCTTACCTTTTCGAATGTAACTCGGATCATCATCTTCTTACATGATGTGTACCTCATCATCATCATCCATGATGAATCCATACCTCCTGGTATCTTTGGTACTATTCCGCATTTACGATTCGGTTGTGGTACAATAGTTCTATCTACAGGTTCCTCTTATTTGACTTATAGTGTTTTGTGGTTCTTGAACTCTTCAAGATCTATAATCCTCACACTAGCCCCTTCAATGATAAACACTTTTATCTTAGAAGGCAGCGTGTTTCGCAACAAACACCTTTTTGCTAAGTAGAATTATAGAACATATACCCTAAACTTACTTTAGGATGTCCCACAAATCAACACTTGTCAAATCTTGTCCCAAGCTTATCCTTTGAAACCTTTTCACATAAGTTGGACAACCACTTATCTTAACATACTTAAGATTAGGAATCCTCCATGTCCATAACTATTATGGAGTCTTGGGGCTGGATTTTGAGGTTACCTTTTCAGAGATATACAGCCCATTTCTAGACATTATCCCGTAAGGATACCGAAATGCTCGGTAAAATCATTATGGACCGCACTATGTCCAACAAGGTACGATTTTTTCATTCGTATACATCAATCAATTATTAGTATCTGGAGGCGCCCCATTATGAGAAAAAACCATTTGAGATGATCTAGAAACTTATTGCACAAGTATTCCTTCCTTGATCTAATAAAAGAATCTTAATACTTTGCCAATTTGTTTCACTTTCAATTCTTTGAACCTTTCAAATAATTCACACTTGTA
This sequence comes from Panax quinquefolius, assembly GCA_020205615.1. Classification (NCBI taxonomy): domain Eukaryota; kingdom Viridiplantae; phylum Streptophyta; class Magnoliopsida; order Apiales; family Araliaceae; genus Panax; species Panax quinquefolius. The sequence goes on from CM035170.1 coordinate 28,738,768, forward strand.
TTTTAGCAAATACACACATTCAACTCTTTGAATGATCATCTCCTTTTCTTATACTAGTTTGTTCAATTTGTAAAATATATTTTCACGTAAGTCAAGTATACAAAATCCATTAAGTGATATTCCATTTCTATACAAAACATTATTATTATAAATAGAACAACAATTGTTCTTAATTATAATACCAAAGATTTCATTGTCCAACAATAAAATGGAAATAATATTTTTAACAAGAACCGGAATACAATAACAACTTATCGACTTAATAGATTTTCCAGTAGGCATTGCTAAACTATAAGTTTCTATGGCTAATGCAAAGAACCTTTGCTTCATTTTCCACATATAGAATTACTTATATTTGTTTAGCTTTCTACTCTTTTGGTCCTTCATAAATCTATATTTATGATAACCAAAGCTCGGTATCCAATACCCAAGTAGAACCTTTGACTTAAAGAAAAATTTTTTTCAATCATGAACAAAAATCGTATTATGAACCAAACTTCACTAAGCTTCTTTGTTAGCCTCTGCAAGATGCTTCTCGCATTTTCTTTCCAAAGGTCCGAGCTTATTGCAGTGGAAGCAAACTCCTTTGCTATCCAGACGCTTTTGTTCTTATTATCCTTTGTTTTGCCTTTCTATTTACCTTCTTTGAATCGCTCTTCTTTTCGTAAGATCCTTTGGCCCCTACCAAGAAGACTTGATCTTTCTTGGTTGAAAGTGACTCTCAACATTTTCAACATGTTAAGCAAATCAACAAAGTCGATATCTAGCTTGTTCATATGAAAAATTCACAACAATTGTTGTGAAAGGAGTCCGGAGTGAGTGCAAGATCAAATCTTGGCTCAACTCTCCATCCATGACAAAACCAAATTGTCCTAATTGATCAATCAAATTGATTATGTTAAGAACTTTTTGTCTGCATTTATAAAGGCTATCGGCCATTCTAGATCGGAAGAGCTCCTTAGATATCCGATATCTATCGGTCCCCATTTTCCTCACCATCAACTACTTGATGTGCGGGAATATAGTAGGAGCATCCATAGTTTCATGCCGACGGACAAGCTCAAGCACTCATGGATGCGAGCATGATGCATCGAGCCAATCAGGCATCATCTTGCCACTTTCTAAAAGTAGCAATCTCTTCCTCGAGGCATTGTTCGCAACCATTGCAGGATAGGCGATTAAGGACATAAGATAGCTTTTCACGACTATGAGAACTATTCTCAAATTCCTTAACCAATCCGTAGTAATTCTTGGTTTGATTAATTTAGCATCTAATATGCTTCGCAGTGATAGTAATTTTAGACATTGTAAAATTTCTCAGAAATGAATTTGTAATTAACAACATTTTAACATACATTCTTTTATTAATTACCAAAATAAATTAGGTCTTGTTTTAAATTGGTATCTCCCACTATTTTCTTCAAACTATATTACCCTCACTTATATAGTTCGGCAAAATCTAATTAAAGATCTGCTAGTGAGAATAAGGATCCCATTTCAAATGTATATAGCCTTGTGGTGACACAACAAACTATATATAAATAAATAGGTAGACAACTTTTGTCAATTACATCAACTATGCAACTCCTTGTATTTTGCCTCTTAGATTATTTTGATCAAGTGGTGGCACATCCGAATCAAAATTATCCAAGTTAAGTCCGACCTAGCACTCCATATATTCAAAAAGAAAAATATCATCCTTGTGGTGACACAACAAAACAATATTGTTCAATTTTCTTTATAAGCATCAAATGTGATAAATTAACATCTTAAATACTTAATACTTGCCTTGTGGTGACACAACAAACTCATATTAAATATTTAATACTCTATTAATTTTATCACGCTGAAGGCGACGCTCGATATTCCAAATATCTTTGAACGCTTAGGACTTAATATAAAAAAATTGAGGGTTTGTTATTAATTTGTCTCATCTTGTTTAGCGCAAGCATGCATATATATATATATAAAATACGCTGTCATATTAATAAAACATGCGAAGCATGTTTGCATAATATATAATATATATAATATAAGCATGCACATATAGAATACTATATTCTACCCGGATTGATTATGGACTTTTATTCTAGTTTGGTTACTAGAGAGCCACCAAGTGAACCAAAAGGTCAAACCCTAAGGGTGCAAGAATTAATATTTAAATATAACTATTACATTTAAACCCGGCTTCATTACAAACGGGTCTTCAAGCGCTCTTGTTCCTTTTTCGATCTCTAATTCTTCAAAATTAATTCTAAATATTCCTATTACAAAACTATTTTAAAATAAATAGAAACCTTGATCGCTAAATAAGGGGAAGTACATAGAGGGAGATAGAATTTACATTAAGAAAAATTAGAGAAGACGAGGCACGCAGACCCCATTTAATAAAACCCATACATTCATGCATCCAACTAAAATAAAATCCAATCACATCGTCAATAAATTCATAATCAATCCCATTTATTATCATACACATCACCATATGCATCAATAAATAACATTCATCTCATGAATAATAAACATTTAATATATATATTGATATCATTTAATGGGCAAATTTAGTTAGTATAAAATCTAATTTTGAATCAAAATAAACTCCTTTATTTTAATCCAAATTTAAATCAAAATAAAACTATTTTATTTTAATTTATCCAATTTTGAATAAAATAAACTATTTTATTTTAAACAAAATCTTTAATCAAAATAAACTCCTTTATTTTAATTAATTATGGAATCCAATTCCATGTAAAAAAATCTTTAATTAAAATAAACTCTTTTATTTTAATTAATTATGGAATCCAATTCCATGTAAAAAAAAAAATTTCAGCCTTCTATTAAAGGAAATACTTGATTATCTTTCTCCTATTCACAAATAAACTCCTTTATTTTGAATAATATGAAATCTTATTTCATATTTAAATAAACTCTTTTATTTAAGGAAATTAGGATTCTCTTTTCCTATTCACAAATAAACTCTTTTTATTTTGAATAATATGAAATCTATTTTCATATCTAAATAAACTCCTTTATTTAAGGAAAGATCAATTTCAACTCCAATTAGTTATCATGGAATCCAATTCCAACTCTAATTAGTTAGCATGAAATTCTAATTTTATAATTAAAATAAAAGGTTTTATTTTAATATTAAAATAAACCTTTATTTTAAGATTAAAATAAACCTTTTATTTTAATTATAAAATTATTAAAAATTAAAATAAAACTTTATATTTTAATATTAAAATAAACCTTTTATTTTAAAATTAAAATAAACTTTTTATTTTAATTATATAATAATATATTATATATATATATATAACTATTATATATATATATATAATAACCGTATATCATATATATATATATATGTATACTAATTTCGTTCCTTTTTTCCGTGACAAGAATTCTCCTGCCATCGCCAATCAAATACTTCATTTTTTTTTTTTTTTTTTATAATTATTCCGCTTATGCGTACATGCATAAAATACCGTGTACGTACCATGATAAACTGAACTTGCTTAAAATTTGGAAGACATAAAGACGTGGCCTTTTCGTTTATTTTCTTGAAAAAGTCATTGTTTATTGTAAGACCCCAATTTTTTTTAAATAAAAAGGAATTTCCTTTATTTATTATTTTGAAATAGTAAGGGTTGATTTGATTAATGTGGATAGTTAAGGGTTAAATACGCAAATATTTCAAAATAAGCAAGTGGTTATAAAATATTCATTTTGTTGGGAATATTCGTTTGGTCGTGGAATATTCGTCATCGTCGGGAATATTCGCATTTACGGCAAAGCCCATGTGTGGGCCCCATAACTAAAAAGCGATTGGATGAAGAAAACGACAAATATAAGTTGGTTAAAAATAACGGCGAAGTTGTTACTGTTAAGATCATTGAATATCCTGGTTGGTTAAAATACGAATACGCTGTGGTTGCACAAAGAGTTGATACGGTATTGCAGCCAAGATTGTTGAATTATTGATCCTTACGTAAGAAGGCACTACTCAATAATTTTCACAAAGAATTACCGCTCAATATTTTATTTTATTGATTCAATAATTGTCATGGTTGATATTTTATATTATTATCATTGTTCAATAATTGTCATTACACAAGATTTCCCATTATCGATCAATAATTCATATTATTTAAATAATATTATTAGATAAAGATTATTGGCAATGTCTAGAAAGTTCTCACAAGGAGAGGTTTCATCACCTAATCAAGGCTACTTTCCCAAGAAGGAGAAATCCTTATCTGAAAGCCCCTTTCCCGAACTACCGTTATTGATAATTGTGATTCTGTAATATTATTTGTGAATAATTAATTATTGATTCATATGATAAAGAAATATTTATTTTATGTGGATATAAATGATGGATTTATTTATGTGGTTATAAATGAAGAAATTATTGTTGAGGTGTTTTATCAAGATTTTACCGTATTGGAGGTATTAAAAATTAAATCGGGGTTTAAACAGATATATATGTGGGATTATAATTTTTAATCCCAATTTGATTGATTGTGGTAATTTTTGGGTATGTTATACATACATAAGTTGAGTATATGTCCACAAAATTTTTGAACCGTTAAAAATGCAAATTTTCTAATGATTTGTTATGAATTTTAAGAGGTGTCTCGATTAATAAATTAGGGTTATAATTGATTTTGGTGGAAAATTCTAGAATTGAGTGGGCCCCACTTGTGGTTGGTGAAGAAATGTGCTGAATTTTATTTCAAATGTGGTGGGTGGCAATAGTAGCGTATAAATTAATATTGTATTAAATTCAAGTCTCGCTTCATAAGCTAACATTTTCCTATAAATAGAGGGCTTAGTTTAGAATTGAAAATCACACCGTAAACAAAGTTTTCTCTTTCTCTCTATATTATCGAGTGTATTTTGTGAGTATTTTGAGTATACTTTGAGTATTGTTAGGCGATGCAAGTTCCTTCAAATATATATCCTGTTTCAACTAGAAGTAATCTTGATCTTTCGAGGTAAGGGATGTTATTTTCTTCTTAAATGATATTATTTCTTCAATATCATTATCTTTGAAATATTGATCTGAACTTTTTATCAAATTTGGAACTTTTTCATGTTGGGGTTACTATTCATGAGTTACTATTCACGAAGTTACTATTCATGAGTTACTATTCACGAAGTTACTATTCACGAGTACTATTATTCATAAGCGTGAAGATGTTTTTTGTGGAATTTCCATCTTTTGGTGTCGGAGTTACTATTCACGATACGGCACTATTCACGATATCTGACTATTCACGATATCACGGCACTATTCAATCGAAAAATAAAATTTCTTCTTTTCGTCTAAAATATCTATTCGGATACTAGCTTTGATTGTATCCATGTTTTGATCATTCTTGAATTTTACACCACTATGATTATTTTTGAGGTATTGTTGGACATGGATAAAACAAAGTACGAATCATTAATCCTTAATCCTTGTCATTTTGTTTCAATCGGATTCGCTCTTTAAAATATTTTTCATCATCCTCGCCTTAAATGATGATATTATTGAATATCTTTGCCTTTTGAAGTGCAAAGATGAATGATTTCTGAAGAATATCTTTGGCCCGTAGTGCAAAGATGAATGGTGTTTAAATGAATACGACCGATCGATGAATATCTTTGGCCTTTAGTGCAAAGATGAACAGTGTTGAGATGAATATGACCGATTGATGAATATCTTTGGCTGTAGTGCAAAGATGAATATTTGATTTGAGATGAATATTGATTGATGTTACAGGATAAAATATTGATGATGGATCGTTAAATTCATAGATTATAGTAGATTTCATTCTCTACGTAACTCTTCTATGAATTATTATTTCACCGCGAATATTGATCCGAAACTTGTTGTCTATTGTATTCTATCGATTTTTTCTCGTTGAAGACTAACGATAATTTGTTGTATATTATCTTAGCCATAGTATTCTTTATCGGGCTAGTTGAGCTCACCCTTTTCCTTGTTGTTCCATTTTTCTCTCTCAGAGGCGAGAATGTAAAGCTTAGTACTAGCCTATGGAATGGAATGAAGGTTCTAGAGAGAGTTGTTTAGTAGTCCTCACCATTTTGTAAAATAATGTATCAATAAATGTGATGGGGGATTTATTTGAGTATAGATATTGTCTAAAAGATAATATTTGTATTTAAACTCACAGCTTTACTGTTGTAATAATAAAGTTGTAGTTGTTTCGCATACCATGTATTTGGCGACTCGAAATGGGTGATGGTGTATACCTATTTTGGGGCGCGTCACAATTGGTATCGAGCTTAGGGATATGATCTCCATGAGATCGGGAATAGAACTAGGAGGGGAGAGACGAGTAAATCCTTCGCTAGTGTGTCCTACCTAAGCTTATTTGTTAGTTGGTCAAGATATATAGGGATATTATGTGATATATTGATTTCCTTAATTAACCCTTGTGTTTTATGACAAGATTTGAGAATGTCGATCGAGAATATTAACAATGGAGTAAATGAGACCGTGGAGATGCTGTCAGATCACCAACGAGGAGAACGTGCAACAGTCGGGCAATGTTCCTCCTGTGGAACAACACCATGGAGCGTATGATGAACGAGGGATGTTTAGAAGTGTTTTGCAGCTCATGCAAAATCGCATTTAGGAGACTCGTGTTCAAAATACAGGAGGAAATGATAGCAATTCAAGTTTGTCACAAACCAAGCGCTTCAAAGAATCGGGACCACCAGAATTTAAGGGAAAGCCGATCCGATCATGGCGGAAACATGGGTCAAACAAATTACCAAGATATTCGATGTTTTGGGATGCACGGAGGAACAGAAGGTTCCATTCGCCACCTTTATGTTCCGTGGTAGGCGAGGCAGACTCTCGGTGGGAGTCTGTGGAAGCGCACCCATCCAAATTGCACTCAAAGATGTCTTGGGAGACGCTTTTGAGACTATTTAATGACAAATACTTTCCCGAAAGTGTTCGTCATATGAAGGAAGTGGAGTTCATCGATTGGAACAAAACAACATGACGGTGTCTCAAAGACGAGGCAAAGTTTGCAGAGTTATCCGTGTTTGCACCTCATTTGGTGGAGGATGAGGAACGATGACGCGGATGTTTCTTAGAGGTTTGAAACCCCGGATACGCCGATTATCTCATTTCTCATAAATTTTCTCTATTCAGATGTTGTAAATGTGCTCAATTATTAGAGCGAGATAACGAGTACGGGCCAACCGAGGGACCATAACCGTGATCGTACTCGCAGATATAGCAGCCAATGTAATAATGATAACTCATGGAGAAAGAAATGACGGACAAAAATGGTAACCACTCGGTGGTAATCATGGTCATGAAAATGTAAGAAGCGAGTCGAGGAGATTTTAAAAGAGGAGATTTAACAACGACTATGTGAAGACGACAAAGTTTTGGCAAGAATCGGTTTCTAAGGAGGAGAAGAACGACCACCTGGCCATATGCTACAAAATGCGAAAAGAGGGACATATCGGTCCAAACCGCCCACAACAGCTTCAAGGTATGCTATAATTGTGGAAAGGAAGGACATATCGCCGAGATTGTACGCAGAATGAAACCTAGTTCAATGGGGACGGTGACTCAAAAGATCGTCCCCTAAAAGTCAAAGTCAACGATTCCGGAAGAAGGTTTGTTGTGACCGGTCATAATGCGAGGAACCCAAACGAGGTGATCACGGTAAGCTATTTATAAATTCTTGCGAAGTTTATACCTTACTTGATACACCGGTGCTACCCATTCATTTATCTCTCCGCATGTGCTCAACGCTTAAACTTGACTCGAGAAATTAGACTTTGACCTATCTGTGGAAACTCCGTTAGGAGAAACTTTCATCACATCCAATCGCTTATAAATCTTGTTTGATTCAAGTTGGCACCATCACCTTACCGTTGACCTTATCTCTTTAAAGATACTTGCTTTTGATGTGATTTTAGGGATTGATTGGTTAACTACTCATCATGCCAAAATTGATTGTTTTCGTAAGGTTGTTAGTTTTCATATTCCTAACCAACCTCGTTGTACTTAATTCAAGCAACTAAACCATTAAAATCAATCACTATCATATCTAATCATAAAGCTATTCGCTTATTGAAAAACGGATGTCAAGCTTTCTTAGCCCATGTTATGGATTTGAATAAAGACACGCCAAATTTGAATAATATTCCTCGTTGTTATCGACTTTCCCCGACGATTTTCAAGAACTTCCCGCCTACCCTTTAACGTGAAGTTGAATTCTTTATTGATCTTGAACCCGGTACAAAGCCAATTTCTAAAACCCCATATCGAATGGCTCCTATTGAACTTCAGAGTTAAAGGTCCAACTACGTGAATTGTTGGACATCGGTTTCATTCGTCCTAGTACATCTCCTCGGGGTGCTCCTGCTTTATTTGTAAAAAGAAAGACGGAGTATGCGACTTTGTATTGACTATCGAATTGAACCATGTCACCATCAAGAATAGGTATCCTCACCTCGTATTGATGACTTGTTTGACCAGCTTGCAAGGGGCACACAATTTTTTCAAAATCGATCTTCGCTCGGATATCATCAAATGAAAATTAGAATCGAGGATATTCCAAAGATCGCCTTCGTAACTCCTCGGTATGGGCATTATGAATTCTTAGTCATGTCTTTCTGACTAACTAATGCTCCTGCGACTTTCATGGATATGATGAACCGGTATTCAAGGAATATTTGGATCGGTTCGTTGTTGTCTTTATTGATGACATCCTTATATATTCCAAAAGTCGTGAAGATCATGAGCACCATTTGAAGTCGGTACTCAAAGGCTTCGTGAAAACCAACTATATGCCAAATTGAAGAAATGCGAGTTCGCTTGAGGAAGTAGCATTTCTTGGGCATGTGGTGTCAAAACATGGAGTATCCGTTGATCCACAAGATTGAAGCAATACAAAGTTGGGAGCAACCAAGTCGGTGGATCAAGCACGAGCTTTTTGGGCTTAGCCGGTTATTATCGGAGATTCGTGGAAGGGTTTTCTCGAATCGCTACTCCATTAACTCAAATAACTCGAAAGGATACAAAATTCGCTTTGGAGCGTGAAGAATGCGAGAAAAGTTTCCAAGAGCTTAAGAGGAGACTTATTTCTAAGACTGTTCTAACAATACCATCCGGTTCGGATGGATTTGTTATCTACAAAGTGATGCTTCGTGCAAAGGGTTAGGATGTGTTCTCATGCAACGTGGGAAAGTCATAGCTTTATGCCTCGCGACAACTTAAAGAGTATGAGAGGAATTATCCTACTCATGATCTAGAGTTAAGCAAATGCGTTTCAGCTAAAAGATATGGAGGCACTATCTATATGGGGAGAAAGTGGAGATATATTCGCACCATAAAAGCCTTAAATATTTCTTCACTCAAAAGAACTCAACACGCGGCAATGACGCTGGCTCGAGCTATTGAAAGACTACGACCACACTATTCAATACCATCCCGGTAAAGCTTAACGTGGTAGTTGACGCATTGAGTAGAAGATCATATGCGGAACGAAAAGATGATGTCAAGTATAATACGACAGAGCCAACTTTAATAGAAAAAGTTAAGGTTGCTCAAGCCACCGAATCTTGAGTCGATGCGTATGAAGAAGAAAGTACAAGAAGGAGCTATTCCTAAGCGAGAATTGATGAAGAAGGAATACTTGAGTCCACTCTAGACTTTGTGGTTCCTAACGACTGATTTGAAGTACAAGATTATGATGGAGGCACACAATACACCATTTGCAATCCATCCTCGAAGTACTAAAATGTATCGTGATCTTCGACATACATTTTGGTGGAATAATATGAAGAGAGAGATTGCAAAGTTTATCTCGATGTGTTTAACTTGCCAACGGTAAAGGCGAGCATCTAGTACCTAAGGGTCCGTTGCAACCACTTGAGATTCCTGAATGGAAGTGGGAACACATTACCATGGATTTCGTTACGGGTCTTCCTACTAAGCTTCTCAAGGCATCAATGCTATTTGGGTTATTGTTGATAGATTAACCAAGTCTCGCTTCATTTCTTGCCGATACGGAGACTTATTCACTTGAACGCCTTGCTAGTATGTACGTAAATGAGATTGTGAGGTTGCATGGCATGCCTGTATCCATAGTTTTGATCGTGACCCAAGATTCACTTCAAGATTTTGGGTTAGCTTGCAAAAAGCTATGGGCACGGATTTGCGATTTAGTTCTAAGATACCATCCCCAAACGGACGGACAATCGAGAGGACTATTCAAACTCTTGAAGATTTATTAAGACTCATGTCCTAGACTTCAAGGGCGCTTGGGATAAGTATTTACCATTGGTGGAATTCTCCTACAACAACAGCTTATCGTGCAAGTATAGGTGTGGCTCCATTCAAGCATTATATGGACGAAAAATGTCGCTTCTCCAATATGTTGGGATGAGGTGGGTGAAGCAACATTGTTGGGACCCGAGTTAGTACGTATGACTCACCGAAAAGATCCAAATAATTCAACAACGATACAAACTACTCAAGATCGACAAAAAGAGTTATGCGGATCTTCATCGAAAGGACGTGGAATTTAATGTAGGGGATCATGTATTGTTGCGAGTTGCTCCATGGAAGGGAGTTACAAGATTTGGGAAGAGAGGAAAGCTCAATCCACGATTTATCGGTCCATTTCAAATTCTCGACCGAAAGTAGGAAATGTAGCCTATAGACTTGCAAGCACCTCGAAGTATGTCTCGTGTTCATAATGTGTTTCACATATCTCAGCATTTCAGTAAATATGTGAAAGACCAACCACGCGTATTGAGTTAGAACCGGACGAGATAGCCAAGACTTAACGTGATGAGGAGGTACCTATCAAGATCTTGGATAGGAAGGAGCATGTCCTACGCCAAGAAAGGTCATACCACAAGTTAAAGTTTTGTGGAGGAATCATGCTATAGAGGAAATGACCTCGGGAATTGAAACGGAAATGAAAGCGAGGTATCCTCACCTTTTCAAAACACTGTGTACGTACGCCAATTTCGAGGACGAAATTTCATAAGAAGGGGAGGTTGTAAGACCCCAAATTTTTTTTAAATAAAAGGAATTTCCTTTATTTATTATTTTGAAATAGTAAGGGTTGATTTGATTAATGTGGATAGTTAAGGGTTAAATACGCAAATATTTCAAAATAAGCAAGTGGTTATAAAATATTCATTTTGCTTGGGAATATTCGTTTGGTCGTGGAATATTCAGATCGCTTCGGGAATATTCAGATGACGGCGCAAGAGCCCATGTGTGGGCCCCATAACGAAAAGCGATTGGATGAAGAAAACGACAAATATAAGTTGGTTAAAAATAACGGCGTAGTTGTTACCAAGTAAGATCATTGAATATCCGGTGGTTAAAATACGCAGAATACGCTGTGGTTGCACAAAGAGCACACCAGATTGCATACAAGATTGTTGAATTATTGATCCTTACGTAATAAGGCACTACTCAATAATTTTCACAAGAGTTATCGCTCAATATTTTATTTTATTGATTCAATAATTGCCGCGTTGATATTTTATATTATCATTGTTCAATAATTGTCACCGCACAAATATTTCCATTATCGATCAATAATTCATATTATTTAAATAATATTATTAGATAGCATTATTGGCAATGTCTAGAAAGTTCTCGTCAAGGAGAGGTTTCGTCACCTAATTGCGCGCCAAGAAGGAGAAATCCTTATCTGAAAGCCCCCTCTTTCCTCGAACTACTTTCATTATCATAATTGTGATTCTCAGTAATATTATTTGTGAATAATTAATTATTGATTCATATGATAAAGAAATATTTATTTTATGTGGATATAAATGATGGATTTATTTATGTGGTTATAAATGAAGAAATTATTGTTGAGGTGTTTTATCGATTATTTTACCAGATTGAGGTATTAAAAATTAAATCGGGGTTTTGAGATATATTATGGGATTATAATTTTAATCCGACCGCTGATTGTGGTAATAATTTTTGGGTATGTTATACATACATAAGTTGAGTATATGTCCACAAATTTTGAACCGTTAAAATGCACGAATGATTTGTTATGAATTTTAAGAGGTGTCTCGATTCGTAAATTAGGGTTATAATTGATTTTGGTGGAAAATTCTAGAATTGAGTGGGCCCCACTTGTGGTTGGTGAAGAAATGTGCTGAATTTTATTTCAAATGTGGTGGGTGGCAATAGTAGCGAGTAAAGCCATCGTATAGTTCAAGTCTGAAGTCTGCTTACGGGCTAACATTTTCCTATAAATAGAGGGCTAAGTTAGAATTGAAAATCACACCGTAAACAAGTTTTCTCTTCTCTCTCTATATTATCGAGTGTATTTTGTGAGTATTTTGAGTATACTTTGAGTATTGTTAGGCATTAAAGTTCCTTCTTCATATATATCCTGTTTTCAACTAGAAGTCTTGTCTTTCGAGGTAAGGGATGTTATTTTCTTCTTAAATGATATTATTTCTTCAATATCATTATGTTTGAAATATTGGTTGAACTTTTTATCAAATTTGGAACTTTTTCATGTTGGGTTTACTATTCATGAGTTACTATTCACGAAGTTACTATTCATGAGTTACTATTCACGAAGTTACTATTCACGAGTACTATTCATGAAGCGTGAAGATGTTTTTTTGTGGAATTTCCATCTTTTGGTGTCTGAGTTACTATTCACGATATCGGACTATTCACGATATCTAAGACTATTCACGATCACGAAGCACTATTCACCGAAAAATAAAATTTCTTCTTTTCGTTCAAAATATCTATTCTGGATACTAGCTTTGATTGTATCCATGTTTTGATCATTCTTGAATTTTACACCACTATGATTATTTTTGAGGTATTGTTGGACATGGATAAAACAAAGTACGAATCATTAATCCTTAATCCTTGTCATTTTGTTTCACCGGATTCGCTTCTTTAAAAATATTTTTCATCATCCTCGCCTTAAATGATGATATTATTGAATATCTTTGGCCCGTAGTGTAAAGATGAATGATTTCTGAAGAATATCTTTGGCACATAGTGCAAAGATGAGCGGTGTGTTTAAATGAACACGACCGATCGATGAATATCTTTGGCCTTTAGTGCAAAGATGAATGTGTGTTGAGATGAACATGACCGATTGATGAATATCTTTGGCTCAGAGTGCAAAGATGAATATTTGATTTGAGATGAATATTGATTGATGTTACAGGATAAAATATTGATGATGGACTGTTAAATTCATAGATTATAGTAGATTTCATTCTCTACGTAACTCTTCTATGAATTATTATTTCACGTATGAATATTGATCCAAAACTTGTTGTCTATTGTATTCTATCGATTTTTCCCTCGCTGGAGACTAACGATAATTTGTTGTATATTATCTTAGTCATAGTATTCTTCTACTCGGGCTAGTTGAGCTCACCATTTTCCTTGTTGTTCCATTTTTCTTCTCGTGGAGGCGAGAATGTAGCGAGTACTAGCCTGGGTAATGGAATGAAGGTTCTCTAGAGAGTTGTTTAGTAGTCCTCACCATTTTTGTAAAATAATGTATCAATAAATGTGATGGGGATTTATTTGAGTATAGATATTGTCTAAAAGATAATATTTGTATTTAAACTCACGCTTTTACTGTTGTAATAATAAAGTTGTAGTTGTTTCGTATCATGTATTTGGCGACTTCGTAATGGGTGTGGTGTATACCTATTTTGGGGGCGCCACAGCTTATCTTCCTTCCTTTATTTTATTTGCCGCATGTCCTGGTTCTTTATTTAATTGAAAAACGTGCCTTTTTACGATATATAATTGAATTAACCTAGGATAGCTTTTTCTCATTAATTTCCAAAAAACCTTTTAACTTTATACAATAAAATTATGCCCAATTAAATTGTTCTAAACACATATCAACATACATATCAAATCTGAACAATTAATAATTTGCATAAAGGTTTGGCTTTGATACCACTGTTAGGTTTGTAATATTCATAACGCAATCAAATTGCATAAAATTAGCTAAAGCATGGTAAAATCGAGTTTAAAAATTTTACAAACCATATACCCGGATCATCCTTTATGCATAATTATTAATTAAACGAAAAGATAAAGAATAAATCATACCCTTGAAGATCGAGCTTCCTCGTACAAGTTCACCTCCAAATCATTTCGCTCAATCTTGAATCCACCGGGTTTGGTTCCTTCCTTTGATCAACGTTAGCCACCCAAATGTTTGGCCTCTAGAGGTGATCCACCAAGGAAGAATAAAATTCAAGAAGATGGGTGTTATGGCTAACCCTAGTTTTCTATCTCTATAAAAAGGCATACTCCCAACAATTGGAATTATTACGTGCTTTTGTTAAAGTCAACAACCCATACCACCCATAATAAGACTCTCTTATTTATAGATGTGGGCAACCCACCTTAACAATTAAGGAATTGGGTTTTAATTAATTAATTAAATTCTTTAATTAATTAAGCTCCCTAATCTTATTAGGGATAATTAATTAAACTCCTTTAACTAATTTTCCTTCCTAATCCAATTAGGAATAAATGAGAGTACTTATATTAAATTAATTCCTAAACTCTTTTAGAAATTAAAATAATAATAATTGTAATAATATTAATAAGACTCCTCTTATTAATTTATATTTAATATTTCTAAAATATTAAATAATAAATATTAAGCTATTTAATTTATTCTATCACCATAGATTAAATTAAATATACATAACATATTATTACGATTATGCCATTAACTTCTTAAATAATTATTCTTCCTTTTATGGTGTGACCCTTTAGGTTCTCCATATTAAACCTAATGAATAAATCAATTAGAATAATTCTAATCTTATTTAAATAAATAAATTAAACAATTAATTTATTTAAATAAATAATATTTATTCTACAATAGGGATAAGCCTCCCTATCGATCAACGACTTTCCGTGATAATATAGATTTCAACATTAATCATTAAAGAACCTTTGAGTAAATAGTTACCGCACAATTCAATCCTTCCACCATACAATGTCCCAATTAAATATAAGATATGGAATTATCGCAAAGTCTTATTTTATTTAATTATATGTATTTTCGACTCTTAAATGCACAACTCCAAATAATGCAAATTAGAAACTCTTTCTAATTTCATTCGCCTTTCGCCAAGGACTACTGGGTTGTCATTTATCGAATCACATAGGACATTTCTCTTCTTTTATTAAGTGGTGGTAGATTCTTTATCGATCATACATTATCTCCATGTATAACTTATTATACCCAAGCATACCCTTTGATATACCCTAAGGGTCTTAAGGAATAAGTCAAAGTATAACTCATCATACACAAGATACTATGATGATCTCAAGTCCAAGGATTACTTGTACTACTATCACTACAGAATTCCTATTGACAGCAAAATAAAACTCCATTAGGTATTCCTTAGCGAGCCAATGCGTCGAAGGAACTTATTCTCTAATAAGCACCTACATACTTGCTTTAGTGTCTCCACACAAATGATCATGAGATCAATCATCCTCATCCAATGAGCAAAAACGTATGTACTCAATCTATCCGGATTCACTAATCCCCAATTTAGTAATCCAATGATTGGGAACTATTTTAGTTTTAAGCTTTCTAAGAATTTAGATCTCATTAGAATGATCATCATCATTATTCTAAAAGCATTGCTTAAAACTATGGGTTTATCACATATTATAAAACAAAGATCATGTAGATAATTCAAAGCCTTTAATAAATTAATACTTTTATTAATAAATGAATAAGATTGTTACAAAGTATATGCTTTATCATCAAACATGATTGGCTTGTGTGCATACTACTTTCAAAGATAAATCGATCAACATTGCGTAAGTCAAGGCGTAAACGTAGCTTCAAAGATCGTGAGTGTGCCCGCTTTCAAGGGCCTCTTCGAAATCGTAGAGTGGTCCCAACGTTTGCCGAGCCAAGTCAACGATCGTAGAGTCTTTGTAGGAAACGTGGAGTTTACAAGTCAACGATCGTAGTGTGCTCTCGGAAACGTAGAGTTTATAACTCAAGCAAACAAAGATCGTAGTGTGCAAATACTTAAAGAGAAATCGTAGTGCTCTCGGCTGATAGCATCAGACCAGGCACCAAGGCGACAAGTCACCACGATCTGAATCATAGAGTACCATGATCTATATCATAGAGGATCATCTGTCTTGTGTCGGAAAACGTCAAGCCTCATGATTTGTGTGGAGATAGGTTCCAACATAAGAGGAATGAATTCTAAACGCTGCAGTACTCACCAGTCCCAAAGTCATAAGAAATATCCTTAGTATGCAACAAAGAAGCATATTGAAGAAGCTAAGGAAAGTACCATTGGTAAGCGGGAAAACATCTTTTCAGGTGTTAGGTGAGAAAGTAGTCTGCAGTGTCAGTGGGCCAGAATGCAGTTCAGAAGATGTGCAGAAATATCTCCATCAAAGAACAGAAAAGTCAAACACATTTAATGCTTCAACGGATGGATCCAACGGATAGTTTTCAAGATCACATATATGCAAATCAAGCAGATGAGAGAGAAAAAAGTAAGCATTGAACAAACAACGTGAACAACTCTCAAAGCTCAACTCTACGATCTGAGAAATAGTAAAGCTTGCTCAGCTACTCAGTTCTTTCGAACAAGTGCTTAAACAACAACTGAGTAGCAACCATCAAGAACTCAACATCTACCAATCAACTGAAGAAGAGTACCAAGTCTGTTGGACATGAAGAGTTCTAAGTGAACTGTAAGAGAGCCAAGTCTGTTGGACTTGAAGAGTTCGAGAGTGAACTATGAAGTTCCTAGACTGCTGGTCTAGAAGGAATCTGTGTGATTCAAAAGTTGTAAAAGGCATCCTTAGTGGATTTCCTACTCGTTGAGTAGAAGAGTGGACTAGGAGCTTTAAGTGCTCTGAACCACTTAAAACGACTGTCTCTTTTACGTTCATACTATAACTGCTATATCTGCCATAACTTCTATAACTGCCTCACTCTCATAACTCCACTACTTTGCAAAAGAGATTAAAACAAACATAAATTTCGCTAAGTTTTAATCATCATTAACTAACAAGTTTAAAACGAAAAAGATTTTTTAAATATCTATTCAACCCCCCCCCCCCTTCTAGATAACTATTGTGCCTACTAGGAACTAACAATTGGTATCAAAGCAAGTTCTATTATACAGATCTTAAAAGCTTTAGTAGATCCAATGGCACGCGTATTTGCTGAATCTAGGACTAGAGGAGGCAAAGAAGCCACCAATGTGCAACAAGGATAAATTTGCAACCGGAAAGTCGGGATGCTGACATACATGGACTCAATAGATGAAGATCTATTTGAGACTTTTCGAATGGGCCCTATGTTCCAACAAAGCTTGCACCAACCAATCGGCGATCCAAATGCAGAATACAAATCAAGGTTAAAAAAGAGTGGATGCACAACGAGAAGAGAGTCATCCAACTTGACAAAAAGGCCAAGAACATCCTGTTCCAATCCTTAGAAGACGATCTGTTCAGAAACATTGTCAACAGCAAAACAACTAAGGAGGTTTGGGAAGCACTACTGATCATGCACGAATGAACTAAAGAAGTTAGAGAAAACAAACTATCACTCCTGACACAGCAGTATGAGATGTTTACTCATGTTCAAGGAGAAAACGTAAGTGCCACCTATGAGAGATTCAACGTTCTGCTCAACTATCTACGAGCATATGGGAAGATCTATCCTAACAAAGATTTGATCATAAAGTTCATGAGAGCCCTACCGAGCAGGTGGGATGCCAAAACCACTGCTATAAGAGAGTTAAAGAATCTTCACGAGATGACAGTTCAACAACTATATGGCAATCTCCTGACATACGAACTGGAGGTGACTCAACGAGCTGAAACCCTATCAGAAGGAAGAAGGAAGGATAAGGGTGTTGGTCTCAAGGAAACTGAAGGTGCATCAAAAGTCAACACTGAGATTGACTCTAAGTATAATGAGGACGATGATGCAGACCTTGCTATGCTAGTAAAAAGACTAAGAAGGTTCATGCGTCAAGGCAAACCCAGCAAGCCAAAGAAGGTCAGCAATTATAGCAGCCAGGAGCAAATGAATGATCTATGCTACAACTACAAGAAGCTTGGCCACTTCATTGCCAACTGCAACAAACCTCTCAGAGAAGAACTAAAGAAGAAATCACATGCAAAGAAGGAATACAAAGACAACAAAAGGCCTCAGAAGAGAGACAAAGGCCTGGTAGCTGGAGGATCGTGGAGTGATTCAGACAATGACTCCAATCCTGATTTCGGAGATGATGAAGAACCACAAATGGCTAATCTGTGCCTAATGGTCAAACATGCAAAGGACAAACAAAACTTCAACATACATGATGTAAGTCTCGATGAGGTATTTGACTTCAACTCACCTAATGTAGACATAAATGATTTAAGAACTGCACTGCATGGCATAACCACTGATCTACATCAATACATGAAGTGGTTCAGAGTTTTGTCTAAGGATCATTCACTTCTTCAAGAGGAGAAGAAGAAAGTTCAAGAAGAGCTTGAAACAACCCTTCTAAGTACTAACCTTCTCTCCAAGCTTGACGCTGAGAATGAGATCTTAAAACAGACAAATAAACTCAATGCACAAAGAGAGTCTAATCTAACCTCTAAAATTGAGGATCTAGAGAAGACTATCTCTACATGGAACAAATCCTCATCATCCATGGACTCTCTACTCTCTAGTCAGAGAAGTACATTTGACAGAAAAGGCTTAGGCTTTGGGGAATCCATCTCAGAGCCATGTGTGGAAAAGACAAAGGAAACTAGCACTAGTAATGCCTTAAGTTTTAGTAGAAGCATTACCTTTGTGAAATCCTCACAGAAGAAAGAACCAGTTCAACCCTGTTCTACTGTTTCCATTCACACTCAAAGGAGTAAAGGATCTTATGCTGGCCTGGGCTTCATAAAAGAGAAGAGTAACCTAACCTCTACTCACCAACCTCGATGAATCGTAGAGTCAAGCAAGACCAACTCTACGAATCAACTGGGAAGGTACAGTAGAGGTAAGGCACACTTATCACTATTTATGAAATCCAAGGACACATGAAAGGATGAGAATAAGTTTAACAGAAGGACAACTAAAGAACCACACAAGTCCAAATGGAGGATGAATCATCATACACACACAGGCATGCATCATACTAGATGTTTTATATGCAATAAATATGGTCACAAGGCTGCCAAGTGTTATTATAATTCCATACATGTAAGACCCAAGATTAAACAGATTTGGGTCCCCAAAGGCACTAACAAGGAAGGACCCATGTAAATATGGGTACCAAAATGAAGGTTCAATGTTTTGACAGGAAAAGAGCTCCACGATCACTACATGGTATCTGGACAGTGGATACTCAAGGCACATGACTGGGAACAAAGCCCTTCTATCTAACTACATAGAGAAGGAGGGTCCCTCAGTCATCTTAGGAGACAACGGCTCGGGCAAGACAAGAGGATATGGCTCTGCTGGCAATGGTGCAGTATCATTCAGCAAAGTAGCATATGTGCAAGGTCTCCAACACAACCTTCTAAGCATCAATCAACTCTGCGATAAGGGTCATCAAGTAACATTCCTCAACAACCAATGCCAAGTGAGAGATTTGAAGACATCTGCTGTAAAGCTAACCGAGACAAGAGAAGGAAATGTCTACATAGTGAATCTTGGTCAACTAAGCTCAGACGAGACAATATGTTTTCTGGCAAAAGCATCTAAAGAAATGAGCTGGCTATGGCATAGACGGTTGTCTCACTTAAACTTCAAAAGCATGTCCAAATTGGCATCAAAAGATCTCGTTGTTGGCCTACCTAAGTTTAACTTCGTAAAAGAAAGGCCATGCAATGCCTGTCAGCTTAGAAAGCAAACCAGAAGCTCATTCAAGAGCAAAACTGCCAACTCTATCGACAAACCCCTGCAGTTGCTCCACATGGATCTATTTGGGCCAATTCCAACAACTAGTCTTGGAGGAAAAAGATACTCTCTAGTTATAGTCGACGACTACACCAGATTCACATGGGTATTCTTCCTAACTTCAAAGGATGAAACGAGCTCCCATTTAATCAAAATGTTCAAGCTGGTGATGAACGAGAAAAGAGAGAAAATCAAGGCCATAAGGAGTGATCATGGAAGAGAATTCGACTTCCCAGAAATGGACCAATTCTGCACAGACAATGGCATCAGTCATAACTTTTCAGCTCCACGAACTCCTCAATAAAATGGAGTAGTTGAAAGAAAGAATAGAACCTTGATAGAGGTTGGAATAACTCTACTAGCAGCAGCTCATCTGCCTGAATACTTCTGGGCAGATGTTGTCAACACTTCATCCTACACACAGAACAGATCACTAATACACTCTACGATCAAAAAGATGCCCTACGAACTGTGGAAAGGAAGAAAGCCAAGTGTTAGCTACTTTCATATTTTCGGCTGTGCTGTGCTATATTCTCAATAATGGAAAGTAGTACCTGACAAAATTTCAGCCCAAGTCAGACAAAAGGAATCTTTCTTGGATATGCCACAGACAGTAAGGCCTACAGAGTGTTCAACAAGAAGACATTGAGTGTTGAAGTCTCAATTCACATCATCTTTGATAAAACAAACTTAGTCAACACAGTGCTTCAAGACACTACGACCGATAGTACAGACACTATAAATAAGTCGTCGAGCTCAACACTACGATCGTAGTGCCAGATAGTGAAATCGTTGAGAAACAAAATGAGATCGTAGAGAGGTCTATGAAAGACAACGAACCTCCACACCAAGAAGAAGAAATAGATCTTGAAGACTTAAGACAATAAGACATCAGGACATATGTCCCAACCGGCAATAGATGGGCCAGAGATCACACTCAGGATCTAATCATTGGAGATCCAAGTGCTAGAGTCAAAACAAGAGCTGCCACTCAAAATGAATGCTTTTATCTAAGATTTCTATCACAAATAGAACCAAAGAAGATAAAGGATGCTATGGAAGACTCTAGTTGGATAGAAGTCATGGAAGAAGAACTCAACCAATTTGAACGAAGTAAAGTATGGAGATTGGTACCAAGACCAAAAAGTCATCCTGTCATTGGAACCAAGTGGGTCTTCAGAAACAAAATGGATGAAGATGGAGTTATAACCAGAAACAAGGCAAGATTAGTGGCAAAGGGCTACTCTCAAGAAGAAGGCATTGACTACGATGAGACATTTGCACCTGTTTCCAGACTAGAAGCCATCATAATCTTTCTTGCCTTTGCTGCTCACATGAAGTTCAAAGTCTTTCAGATGGATGTCAAAAGTGCATTCCTAAATGGAGAACTCCAAGAAGAAGTCTATATAGAGAAACCTCCAGGTTTCATCAATCCATCTCTTTCCAATTATGTTTACAGATTAGACAAAGCCTTATATGGACTTAAACAAGCACCTAGAGCATGGTATGAAACACTAACTAACTTCTTAATTGAAAATGGGTTCACTAGAGGTAGAGTAGATACCACACTGTTTCTTAGAAATCATAAAGACAAAGTCTTATTAGTTCAAATATATGTTCATGATATTATTTTTGGTTCTACTGACGAAAAGTTATGCAAGAGATTCTCTAAGCTGATGTAGAGCAGGTTTGAAATGAGCATGATGGGTGAGCTAAATTTCTTCCTTGGACTGCAAGTAAAGCAAACTGATGAAGGAATTTTCATAAACCAAGCCAAGTACATCAAAGACTTACTCAAGAAGTATGGCATGGAATCAACCTCTCCCATGAAAACACCAATTGCTCCTGCAACCAAGCTTAACAAAGATGAAAAAGGTAAAAGTATTGATATAACTCAATATAGAGGTATGATAGGTTCTCTTTTATATCTAACTGCCAGTAGACCAGACATAATGTTTGCAACATGCATATGTGCTAGATTTTAGGCTAACCCTAAAGAGTCACATTTATCTGTTGTAAAGAGGATCTTCAGGTATCTCAAGGGTACACCTTATTTGGGGCTTTGGTACCCTAAGGAATCCTCATTTGAACTAACAGGATACACAGAGATCTTTGACTTTGCGGGATCTGAAAATAGATAGAAAAGAGTACCAATGCTTTTGTCAATTGCTAGGAAATGTACTTGTGTCTGGTTTAGCAAAAAACAAAACTTCAATGGTGTCTACTTCAACCTGCAGAAGCTAAATACATTCTTTGGCCGGCATTGTTGTTTTTTTCGATCCTATGGATGAAAAATCAGCTAGCTGACTATGGGTTTGATTTCAAATCAATTCCCATTCACTGTGATAACACAAGTGCCATAGCAATAACTCATAATCATGTTATGCATTCTAAGACTAAGCATATAGAAATAAGGTATCACTTCATTAGGGATCATGTGCAAAATGGAACTATATCTTTACAATATATCCCTACTAAAAATCAACTTGCTGATGTTTTCACAAAACCTCTAGATGAATCAAGATTTAATATATTAATTGTCGACGTCGGGATTTTTGGATGTCCCTTTTCGTTACTTGTTCATTGGTTTTCTCATCTTAGGTGAAATTTGTTTGAAAAAAATAAGTGAAAAAGGTCCGACATGTATAATGTCGACGATAGGACTGTTAAGAGTCGCCAGTTAGTTTTTTAAATGGTTGTACCAACACAACAGAGAAAAGGTT
The DNA here is from genome assembly GCA_020205615.1 of Panax quinquefolius. Lineage (NCBI taxonomy): Eukaryota > Viridiplantae > Streptophyta > Magnoliopsida > Apiales > Araliaceae > Panax > Panax quinquefolius. The sequence goes on from CM035170.1 coordinate 28,761,473, forward strand.
TGCACATTGACCCAGTGATGTGACACTGATATACGGGTTGGCGAAACCGAGATTCATTTAGGGTCCGGGGACTTGCTTATGCGGGGGGAAGGTGTTAGGCACCCCCCCGACATCCGTGTTACCATGGTTACCGCCTCTTTTCAAGAAACTATTATCTAAGTGTGTGTTTGTGTGTGTGTGTGGGTCAATGTGCTGTTATATGAAAGTTGTGCGAGGCCTCTTTCGAACCTATATACACAGGATTTGAATTTATGTAAAAATTCAGTTTTTAGCAAGATATGGCAATGATGTTTTATAAAAGAGGTTTTTCAAACCCTGCTACTCAATAGGAATTAAGACCTTTTACACTCCCATTTTTATTAAGTGATCGGCTTGATTGATTTTATTTGACGAATGCGAAGCATTCATACGAAAATAATATATATAAAAAATAATCTTGAAATTCCTTCGTGGGTATGGAAACCATCTCGAGAAATACGAGACATCGCAAAAATAATTTACAAGTCGCTACAAATGAAAATGTCCATCACGGGAACCGAATCTAGATCCAATGAGATGAATCTGTGATCACATGATTCCTAGGCGCACAAAATATTGAAATTTGTATAAAAGCAATAAGGTATATATATAAAAGCGGTAAATATATATATACGAGGCGTGATCACCAACCACGAAACACCTCCATGGGGGATCGAAAAATATAAATAAAGTTGTAGATACGGCCAACCACCACGAAGGAAACTCCAAAGTGATGTAATGTAAATAAAGTCAGAATATGCCAATCGCCACGAAGTAAACTCTAAAGCGGGGACGAAATGTAAAGAAAGTCAGAAAAACTATCAACTCATCACGAAGGGAACTCAAGCAGACAAAACAAATATATATATATATATATATATATATATATATATATATATATATATGTATATATAAGAAAGCAATAAACGCATCGGATGTAAAATCCAGGCTCATCGAACATAGTTCGACCACAGTTCATATATATAAGTATATATATATAAAAGCGAGTAAACGCACCAGACCAAAGTCTAGGCTCATCGAACAAAGTCCGACACACAGTTGATATATATAAGTGTATATATATATATAAGCGAATAAATGCACTGGCATCAAGTTCAGGCTCATCGAACAAAGTCCGATGCATAATTAATATATATAAGTATATATATATATATATATATATTAAAGCGATAAGAACGCCTGCATCAAGTTCAGCTCAATCGAGGCATAACTCGATAATGTTAGTCAATATATATATAAATATATATATATATAATATATATATATATATACAGACCGAAGGAAAAACCACGATCGATGTCCGGCAAAAGCAAGCAACACGACTCTCAACGTGTAGAAGGGTGTGTCAAAGATGAAGAAAAGACTCTAAAGTGTGTGAGAAGGCTTACACCGACCGATAAAAAGGGCTTCTATATCTTTAGAGTGGGTAAACACTGGGCTTTTGTGGGTACAAAAGAGACTATATATGAGCTCACAGGTGTTTGAAAGTGGGAAAATACACTGTATGGCGAGTGTAGAGCAAATTGTGCAGGGTTTCCCCGTCTTTTTTTTTAAAAAAAAAATCAGCAACCCAAGCCTCTTATTTATAGGCAAAAGATGCCGCAGGTGTACCAGAGGCGGGTCGGGTCGGTCCGGTTCTGTCAGGTCGGGTCATCTCGAAGTACGTGCACTCAGGCACTATAATGTCCACTCAGATTTTGAGAAATGCAATCCGAGCATCCGTTTTGAGGTATTCATGACCTATTTCGGACCGCCGTTGTCGAGAGTTATACGATGGCATGGGATTAGAGTTTGTACAAAGTCTTTGAAGATGGGACGATGCCCTCCGGTCTTCAAGCTTCAACTTTCATCCGCTACCCCGCATAATCAGTCACCGGATTGGTTAGCCTTGTGGGACATTGTTGCGTAGAGACGAGACGATGGCATCGTGTTGACAAGATGGCAATGTTGCCCTCACCGTTATTCTTGCTTGGATTGGGCCGATAGCGACGCGTTGCTCGAGACTTCGGCCGAGATTGGATCGCCGCATTTGTTGAAGATCCTCATTGTCATCTTTGAGGTGTGCTGTCTTCCCGATGTGATTACCGTGTTGGCACAATGTATTTCGCCAGTGAGTGCCGAGATTGAAGTCGATGGCATTTGAAACAAGCATTTCTGGGGTTATCTCCGAAACTGCATTCCTTGGGGTTATCACCAAGGTTGGTGACTATTCCCATGGTTGGGACTGAGACTGGATACCTCGGGGTTATCTCCGAGATTAATCGGTCTTCTTTGGTGTGTATTCCGGTATTGTATCTATAGGTCTCGGGGTTAAATCCGAGGTTAAATCATTACTCTGATTACGATCCGGGTTAATCTTTGAACTTCCGATAGTATCCGGTTGTGGATTTGGATTATCTTTCGTGGTTCTCTCTTAAAAGATGAATCTGTCCTCCTATAATGTTAAGAATGATGAGTACAAAAAAATTTCGAGTGTCTACAGATGCCCTCTCATCATACTCATGCATGGCGATGCATGGGTAGGATAAAGAATCCTAGACACTTGAAATGCAACAAGATAAACATGGTGCTAAAGGGTAAGAACATGATGCAAATGTATGATGCATATATATTTGGTTGTGGCCCAACATGCCGGGATGATTGCCGTTCCTCGCTACTTCAACCGGGATTGGGAAAATCGACCGGATCGATGTGCAAGTTGAATCATTAGATATTGGTGTTGGAGTTATCACCAAATTCCTGTATTCTTGATAACGACTTGATGTCAAGGGGCATCTCTTATGTGTAAGAGATCCGGGATAAAGCTTGATCTATTTGAGGATGTGTATAACATATTCCATCATCTATCCTCTTGGATAATGTTGACCTCTCCTGGTTAGTATCGCCAGAACACGTCATGATTCTGTTGGATTTACTATCAACAGCAAATGCTGTCAGGGATGCCTAATCTTCGTTGACTTGTGAATCAACGGCTAAAACATCCTGTGGGATATGCTATCAAGGTTGCTTGGTCTTTGTTGATGTGTGAATCAACGGCTGAAACTCTGTGAGGAGATCGTCAAGGTTGCTTGACATTTGCTAACGTGTATATCAATGGAGCATTGCATTGTGACCCCCGTCGGGGATCCGCTGGGGAATATGAGCATCTGGGTATGAGAACCTCGAACAGCTCTATAGCTCTGACATGTTTAAACGCTATCGGCTGAAATAATGTCAAGGCTACTTGACCTTCGTTGATAGAATTGTCAACGGATGAACGTGTTGTAACCCCTACCGGGGATCTACGTGGTAACCCCCGTCGGGGACTCACGTTGTAACCCCCGTAGGGGATTCACGTTGTAACCCCCGTTGGGGATTCACGTTGTAACCCCGTCAGGGATAGTTTTGGCACCCATGAGTTGACTCCAACTCTGGAGGAGTGTGCCCGTTTGACGATGCTGCCCCTAGACCGACCTTGCGTACACATGGCTTTGGGAGACATGAGTAGACGATTCATGACTCTCACAGGATTAAGGCACAAAGTGGTACAAGATGAGCTGACATCTGGCCATATGATCTCTCAACGTTTTCTGTATGACAGATTTGGTGTGGAGGATAGGTACTCACAACATTTAGGGGATTTTACCATGTCGGAGGATCATTGGCGTTCGGCCAAAGTTGATGTACTGATACTATGTGTACTGTCATACGTGTACATGTCGCGGTACATGGATGAGATAGATATAGGTGTTATTATGGCGGTGAGAGCTCTCAGGGAGGGTCGTACCATTGTACCTATGATTGTGGCAGAGACCTTGAGATCAGCGTCCCCATCTGCATCGTACTTTTCCGTCGTGTGTGTTTACTGTGGAGTTCTATCATCTTTCGTATGTGTGGGTTTATGTCACATTTGCGACCAGTTGGTACATTTAGACGGCACAGGTATTGTTTCTCCCATGAGGTGGCTATGTCGTATTCCTTTCAGCCATCGGAGTGTGTAGATGCTCAGTCCTGGTCCGCATTTTTGGCAGATATCCGAGATCCATTTAGCATATTGTTGTGCTCGGGGCTTTTCTCACCATACAGCTTCATTACTCATGCTCCGGGCATGGATTTCCTCCCTTTGGCTGGCTTGAGGGGCATGACGACTTATCATCCATTGGACATGATGTCGCGATTTGACCGATTCAAGGATTTTATCCTTTCAAGGGGCGGCGGTCGGTAACTTAACTTCTCGATACCTCTCGATGAGGACCGATCTCAGATATATCGCTTCTCGGGATCGGCGTGAGCTAGCCGCTTTTCCCCCGCCATCGTCCGGTTATTCCGCAGAGTACTCCGCATGGATGAAATGAAGGTTTTATCGGCTGCAGCAGTATTTGCAGTACCGGATATTGAGTTAGACGATGTAGAGCCTATAGAGGACATTGATACCTACATCGAGGAGGATACCGTTGGGTTGCCAAAAGATTTCTTCCTGGATTCTCCTAGTACCAAGATTTTGATCCAAAGACTTAAGACTCGGCCTGATTTTAGAGCGAGTCTTCATCCGATGACCTTTGAGAGAGACCAGATTCGATCTATGATGTCGATCGCTCTTGATGTGAGGGACGCCACCTATTAGAGAGAGAGACGAGGCATTAGCTCAGAGATGCCACCGTTGTTGAGCGGGATGAGGCCAGTCGATAGAAGCGTAGTGATAGTTGAGCGGGATAGTGCTATATCTCGCCCGGGATGTGGTACATCACGGATAAGATCGTCATGAGGTCCCTTACCACCGCTTATGATCGCAGAGATGAGTGCTTATATCGATGAGCATATGGTCATCATGCGGATGGCTACTGAGATCTGTTGGGTCGTGTGGATATTCTTATCCGTGAGACTACTGACTTTACCTCCTTCATCCGAGAGGATACCATGTTGGTCTTGCTAGCTCACATGTACCTCGATTAAGTAGATGATCTTGTATTTACCGCATGCACTAGCTTAGCCATTTTGTCATGTACAGCTTCACATTGTATATATATCAAACAAAGATTATATATGATAGGGAAATATATTTTTGGATCACTCCCCTTTTAGATATGCCTTGTTATTTGCTTGATATTTTGCCTGCTGCTTCAGGGCTTGTGATCTTGATGAATTCTGAATTCTTCCTTGGTGGATGGACATTGAGCTGTCTTTGGATAGTTCAGAATGGATCATCGATCTATGTATATCCCTACCATCTTTGGTGTCTTGGGACTTGTTTCTGAATGGAAATGTGGAGAGGAATATGGCTTTCCTCTCTGAGATTGACCGCACCACAGATGGTCGCCAGTACTTCTATTTAGGAGAAGCCTAGTTAATTCCACCTCTTATGGTTTAGTATTGCTCTTCGAGGTATGACCGCAGCTTAGATGGTCGTCGAATCTCCTATTTGGGAGGAGTTCAGGTAATTCCATCCCTTTGGTCTGAAGCCGAATGAAATGTAGTGGATTGAAAGAGAATCCCAATACCCGCTGACAATGGTTTGTATTTTGGTAGGGGTGAGACCGCACTTTCATGAATGGTCGCCACGCATCTCTATTGAAGAGGAGATCAGGTCTGCGTAGTTCGAACCTGGTGTAAGAGGTTCAACGCTGTATATGGCTGATATGGTGTAGGAATGTTTTTGGTTGTTTTTGCTTTTGTAAGGAAAAGAGGGTAGAAATGTTTTTGTTGTTTTTGTTTTATTGCGACCGGGCCATGTAACATGGTTACCTACGTACTCCTATTGAAGAGGAGATTAGGTCGACGTAGTTCACCCCTCAAGGCGAGAAGAAAAGCGTAATCCCATGTGCAGGTCAAAGTGCGGGGTGGAGAAAGTTTAATCCTAGGTTGAGGATAAACTGCAGGCAGGAGAAGTTTGATCCCATGTATGGGTAGCCAAACTGCGAACGCAAGAGGTTCAATCCACGGTGGGATGACCTAAGTTGTATGAGCGCAAAGGAGAAAGCCAGGCTGCTGGCTTGAAGAGTATGTTTCCCTGAGGGGCAAAGTGTAGCAAGTTGTAGGTGGTAAAGGGTTAAAGAACCGGAATGACTGGTGACCTAATGATGATGCACTAGGGTGTTTGCTGGTTACTTCAGACATAATACTGTTTCACGGTGTCTGAGTTGATGAGTTGTGGAAATTCATCGCCGTCCATTTCTTGTAATATGAGAGCGCCTCTTGTCAATACTTCTTTGACAATAAACGGGCCTTCCCAGTTAGGAGCGAATTTTCCTTTGGACTGATCTTGATTGTCAAGAATCTTCTTCAGAACCAAGTTATGTTGTTTAAATTGCCGTAGCCGGAGTTTTTTATTGTAGGATCTGGCGATCCTTTACTGATATAGCGGACCATGGAAGATAGCCGCGGTTCGCCTTTCGTCTACCAGAGACAATTGGTGATACCTGTCTTGTACCCATTGGTTTTCATCCAGCTGAGCATCGATCAACACTCTGAGAGATTCCATCTCAACTTCTATGGGGATCACTACTTCCATCCCATAGGTTAAAGCGTAGGGGGTTGCCCCAGTTGAAGTACGCATTGTGGTTCAGTAGGCTAACAGAGTAAGAGGCAACAGGTTAGGCTAATCTTTGTGGTTGGCTGACAACTTTTGCATAATCTTCTTGATATTTTTGTTAGCAAGCTTCAACAAAGACCGCTCATCTTCTACGATAGATGACGAGAGAGTTAAGATGTTTGATGTGGAATTTATCGCATAACTCCTCCATCATTTTGTTGTTGAGGTTTTGGCATTGTTCTCGACACAATCACCTCGGTTGTCCATATCGACAAACGACATTGTTTCGATGAAAGCAATGATGACTTCTTTAGTGACCCCGGGGGAAGGAGGTCGCTTCACCCACTTGGTGAAGTAGTCGATCATGGTGAAGATAAATCAATGACCATTACGGCTTTAGGCTCAATGGGCCCAATAACGTCCATTCCCCACATTGAGAAGGGCCAAGGCGAACTCATATTGTGGAGCTCCCGTGGAGGGGCGTGTATAGCATTCCCATGAATCTGGCACTGATAGCATCTTTTAACGTGGTCATGGCAATCAGCCTTGAGAGATAACCAATAATGACCCATCCTAAGGACTTTCTTGACAAGGAGGGAGCCACTCATGTGGGGGCCACAGACTCCACCATGGATTTCATCCATAAGCCTTTGGGCTTGATCTTTGTCTAGACACCTGAGGAGACCTAGTCCTGCATCTCTTTTATAGAGCCCATCTCCACTCAAGTAGAACTTCATAGCAAGTCGATGGATCCGCCTTTTCTCAGTCAGGCTCGCCTCAGCGGGTGTAGATCCATCTCGCAGATATTCCTTGATATGCTGATACCATGGAGGTTGGATGGGAGGTAGCTCATCCGATACTTCTCCAAGATAATTTCCATAGGCTGGAGCCTTGTGCAGGGAAATTGTGACTCTTGGCAAGTGTTCCTTGTCTGATATGCGAATCAAGGAGGCCAAAGTTGCTAATGTGTCCGCGAAATCATTCCTATTACGAGGAATGTGTAAAAAGGAGATTTCTTCGAACTCCAAAGCCATCTTCAAAACTCCGCCATGGTAAGGCAAAGAAATGTAGTTCCTTGGTTTGATAGACTCGGTGGATTGTCTGATTACCAACTCCGAATCTCCAAGGACAGTTAACCGCTTGATGCCCATTGAACGGGCAAGTTTTAGCCCCATGAGACAACCTTCATACTCAGCCGTATTGTTGGTCTTTGATAAATTGTAATTTGACTCAAGAACGGATACTGCTTCCCCGTGACGAGATACTAGAATTGCTCCCAGCTCCGTAACCTTCCATGTTAATGTACTCCATCAAAATACATCTTCTATGATTGGCGTGTATTGCATGAGATGGTGTTCATTGCCGCTTGTATTACTCTTCATCGAGGAAATATGTTTCCAAGGGTTTGAAATCCCCGGAAGGTCACGACGGCCATTGATCTCGCAATTCCTCGACCTTTGATGGACTTTTGAGTCACATATACAATGTCAAATTGTTGTAGGATCAATCGACATCCGGATGTACCGGTAGTTCAATATGGGTTTATTGAACACGCATTGAGAGGATCCACGCGGATATGAGATGGGTTGTGTGACCATGGAGGTAATCTTTGTAACCTCATGGAAGCCCATGCTAAAGCACAACACGCCTTCTCGATCGAGTGTACTTGTGTTCACCGCCGCATTGAACCTTTTCTTGAGGTAATAGATAGCTCGTTCTTGGCCTCTATCGCCTTTTCTGTCCCCATCATACAAATTCTGGCATTGTCACTTATGGATGTGTACATGAATGTGGGAACATCATCCTCGGGTGGTACCAAGTCGAGCTTTGACTAGTTATTTCTTGATTGTAAGGAAGGCATTCGCACTCATCATTCCATTTCATGGAGGAGTTTTTCCTTAATAACTTGAATATTGGCTCACGTGTTGCGTGAGTCGGAGATAAACCTCGCCGATGAAGTTGATCCTTCCCAAAAATCCACGTATTTCCTTCTCTGTCTAAGGAATGGGCATTTCTATGATGGTTTGGATTTTGGTAGGATCCAGCTCAATCCCTTTGTGGCTGACTAGAAATCCTAGCAACTTGCCTGACTTGACGCTAAAGGCGCACTTAGCTGGATTCAACTTCAAGTTGTACTTACGCAACCTGTTGAACAACTTTCTGAGATGGTCTAGATGGTCATCCTCCTTCCGAGACTTGACAATGATGTCATCCACGTAGATCTCAATCTCTTTATGCATTAAGTCGTGGAAAAGAGCCATCATAGCTCGTTGATAGGTAGCTCCGGCATTGATGAGGCCGAATGACAATCGTCTATAGCAAAAAGTTCCCCAAGGAGTGATGAAAGAAGTCTTCTCACGATCTTCCTCGGCAACCATGATCTGATGGTACCCCGCAGCAATCAGAAAAGGAGTACATATGTCGATTGAAAGCAAGATTGTCAATGAGAATGTGGATAAATGGCACGGGAAAGCTATCTTTTAAGCAAGCTTTGTTCAAGTCCCTATAATCCACGCAAACTCACACCTTCCCTCCAGGTTTAGGTACAGGCACGATGTTGGATATCCACTCAGGATATGTAGACACCATGATGATGTCAGCTTGAAATTATTTCACAATCTCTTCTTTCACCTTTAAACTCCACTCAGGTTTCAATCGCCTGAGCTTTTGCTTGATCGGCTTAAATCCCTCTTGAATGGGAAGGCGATGAAGGACAATGTCAGTGGATAAACCCACCATGTCTTCATGAGATCATGCAAACACATCCTGGAATTGTGTTAATAGCATAACCATGTCATTCCGTTGGTTTGGGATAAGGTCTGAACCAATCTGGATTAACTTAGGGCTTTCTAAGGTTCTGAGATTGAAAGAAGTGGTTTGATTAAGGTTGGGATTGGGTTTGTCTTTGACCCATTCTTGAATTTCTGGAGGCACCTCAATGTCATCCTGGGGATCCATCAAGGCTGAATTCATCTCTACATCAAAGGTACAATCCTTGTGTAGGAGAGGCATCGTATCTGCAAATACAGGCACATCTAAATTCAGAGTCCTGAAACAAAATATGCTTTCACTTAGTATATATGAAATGGGTTAATCATACACAGTGTTAGTATATACTGGGAAAATAAACTACTAATACTATACAGAAAAGTAAGCAGTTATTGTATCTACAGGGCAGATGTAACGACCCCAAAATAGGTCCATTCCATCCAACCCATTCTGAGTCGCCAAATACATGGTACAGAAAACAACTACAACTTTATTACAACAATTATCGTGCAAAATACAACAACACTTATGCTATGAGTTTGGATACAAATATATACCAACTGTAACTCTGGACACCAACTTTAGATAGCACGTCACAATGACACCTTACATAAAGGTATAGTCAAAAACTGTTTTAGAAATTAGAATCTTTAGGAAGTGCTCAAGGAAACCTTCGTACATGGGAGGCCATGCTTCTAGGTTATAATAGATATCATATGGCCACAAAATTATCCTCGGTCAATCTAATAGACCCCAAAGAAAAAACGAGAAGATTACTATCATATTCTTCCCAATGGCGAGTCTTCTCTTGACATATCATTATCTCCATTGTCTCTAATTGGGAATTAAACTCCAAACAAACATCAAGATTATATAGGTAGTGCTTGTAAATATACTCAAAGAAGTGGATGAGCACAACCTCGTCTTATGATGACACGAGGTTGTATGTCATTAGACATCTTGTATGATAGTGGCAAAACACCCTTCCAAGTTAAATTCACCTCACCCTCAACATCTATAGACCACCGCTCTATTCCTCGTTATCCCCTCCGACCCAAATACACTTTTATTACCTGAAAGGAATTTGTGAAATAAAAGGGTGAGCACAACTAGCTCAGTAAAGAATATCATGACTAAAGATAAATAAATTATCAATAGCCTTCAACAATAATAAATCGTAGATTTAGAACATATATGGTAGATGATAAAACTTTTCAACCATAGTCATAATGAACGAAAGCAATCCATTAGAAGAGTCAAATAGACCATAAAGTCTATTATCTACTCCATGTTAAAAGTCCACCAACAATGTTTTATCCCTGTAACATCAATCAACAATTCCTGTCCACAATCACATGTATAACTCATAATCGTAATTGTAGTTCTAAATTCCTTTCCTCATCCAGGACAAAGATAATTTTCATCACCTGAAACATCAAAGATTATGGTTATACCAAATCACAGTTCATGTTCATAATCCTACTAATAAATTCATCTTTGCACTACGGCCAAAGATATACATCAACAAGTCATCTTTGCACTACAAGCCAAAGATATTCATCAACAAGTCATCTTTGCACTACAGGCCAAAGATATTCATCACCGTCATGTTCATCTAAATACCTGTTCATCTTTGCACTACGGGCCAAAGATATTCATCAGAAATCATTCATCTTTGCACTACAGGCCAAAGATATTCAGTTATATCATCATTTAGGACTAAGGATGATGAAAAATATATATTTTAAAGAAAACGAATCCAGTGAAGCAAAAGAACAAATATTAAGTATTCGTACTTTAAATAATTCCCATTCAAAAATACTTCATAAATAACCAGAGTTGGGTAAAATTCAAGAATGATCAAAACATGGATACAATCAAAGCTAGTATCCAGAATAGATATTTTGGACAAAAAGAAGAAATTTCATTTTTCGGTGAATAGTGTCGTATTCGTGAATAGTGTCGTATACGTGAATAGTGTTGTATACGTGAATAGTAACTCCGACACCAAAAGATAGAAATTTCACAAAAAACATCATCATGCTTCGTGAATAGTACTCATGAATAGTAACTCGTGAATAGTAACTCATGAATAGTAACCCCGACACGAAAAAGTTCCAAATTTGATAAAAATTTCAAACCAACATTCTGGCATAATGATATTGAAGAAATAATATCATTTTAGAAGAAAATAACCTCCCTTACAATCCATTACCTCAAAAAAGCGATCGATTACTCGAATAATACCGAACAAACTTGCACCGTATAGCAACACTCAAGATATCAAAATACTCACAAGAATACACTCGATAATATAGAGAAAGAAATAGAGAGAAAACTTCAGTTTCTGGTTTGATTTTCAATTCTAACCTAAGCAACCTATTTATAGGAAAATGCTTAGAACACCAACAGAAAATTTAATATAATATTAATATAATTATTATAATTTCTACGCCAACCTTCCTAGATCTGAATTCAGCAACATAACACATTTATAACATGTGGAACACTCACCAAAAAATGTTTTTCTTTAAAAAATAATTAAAACTTCCAAAATCAATTATTTCAAACTTCTAACTTCTATAATTCATAATAAATAGCCCTTTTATCGTAAAAATTTGAATCTCGCGCTTTTTTATAGAATATTCAATTCTCTACAACTTTGCGAGAAGAAAGTTTTTCCAAATTTTAAATGTAAATTGATCAAATCCACATTTGACGATTTAACAAAAGTATAATCAAATTTCAACCAAGAAATGGGGTCCACCGACACACAAAATATGTGTTAATCATTTAATGCAACAAAAATACTCTTCCTCCTCATATACTCATATATCACACATTCATTGTAAAAATATCACCATTATTATATTATAATAATATAATAAAATATTATTTTATCGTAAAAGATAAAATATCAATTTTCAACAATTGTCACTTTAAAAATTTTCCCATCTATATCCACATAAAATGAATATTTTTCTTATCATATAAATCAATAATTAATTATTCACAAATAATATTACGTAATCACAATATGACAACCAGTGCGCTTCCTCAAGAAAGAGGGGCTTTCCAATAAGAATTTCTCCTCTTCATGCGCCGCAATTAGGTGACCAAACCTCTCCTTATACGTAATTTTCTAGACATTTGCAATAATGCTATCTAATAATATTATTCAAATAATATGAATTATTAATTTGATAATGGAAAATACCGTAGTGAGTGACAATTATTAAAACAACAATAATATAAAATATCAACGCAAAGAATTATTGAATCAAAAAATAAAATATCGAATAAGAATTATCGTAATAATTTATCGAGTAGTGCCTTCTTACGTAAGAATCAATAATTGGTGCAATATCGTGTGCTATTGCACAACAAAGCGTATTACATTTTTTTACCACCGGGTATTCCAACAAAGATTAATTCAGAATAATTACGCCGTTATTTATAAAAACTTAAATTTGTCGCTTTCTTCATCCAATCGCTTATTCGTTATGGGGCCCATAAATGGTCACACCGTCGCATTTAATATTCCCTACGTAAAGAATATTCCACCACCAAACGAATATTCCCCAATAAAATGAGTATTTTATAACCACTCATGCTTATTTTGAAAAAAAAAAAATTATATCACCCTTAACTTTAACTTTTATCAATTTAACCATTTACCTAATAGTAATTATAAGAAAAATTGAATACTTTTATTTCATAAAATTCGGTCTTACAATCTCCCTCCTTATAAAATTTTGTCCTCAAATTTACGTACCTTGTATTTCAAAGAGTCGAGAATACCTTGCTTTCATTTCGATTCCATCTTTCCCGCCATCATGATTTCTCCATCGCTCATCTCCTGTATTTCGATATCATTCTAGAATACAAACTTCAAAAATAAAGGTTAATTTAACAAATTAACATATCACATAATATCCCGATATTATGACCAACCAACAATTAAGCTTAGGTAGACACACTAGCTGTGAAGGATTTACTTATCTCTCCCTCCTAGTTATATTCCCGATCTCCACCAGAGACCATATCCCTAAGCTCGATACCAACCGTGACAACCCCCCAAAATAGGTCCATTCCATCCAACCCATTCTCGAGTCGCCAAATACATTGTACGTAAAACAATTACAACTTTATTACAACAATTGTCGTGCAAAAATACAACAACACATATATGTTTGTGAGTTTGGATACAAATATATACCAACCGTAACTCATGACACCAACTTTGATAAGACGTCACAATGACACCTTACATAAAGGTATAGTCAAAAACTGCTTTTAGAAATTAGAATCTTTGGGAAGTGCTCAAGAAACCTTCGTATACGGAGGCCACGCTTCTAGGTTATGATAGATATCATATGGCAACAAAAATTATCCTCGGTTAACCTAATAGACCCCAAAGAAAAACGAGAAGATTACTATCATATTCTTCCCAATGGCGAGTCTTCTCTTGACATATCATTATCTCCACTCGCCTCTAATTGGGAATTAAACTCCAAATAAACACCAAGATTATATAGGTAGTGCTTGTAAATATACTCAAAGAAGTGGATGAGCACAACCTTGTCTTATGATGACACGAGGTTGTATGTCATTAGACATCTTGTATGATAGTGGCAAAACACCCTTCCAAGTTAAATTCACCTCACCCTCAACATCTATAGACCACCGCTCTATTCCCTCGTTATCCCCGCTTTCGACCCAAATGCCTACACTTTTTTTATTACCTCGAAAGGAATTTGTGAAACAAAAGGGTGAGCACAACTAGCTCAAGAAAGAATATCATGACTAAAGATAAATAAATTATCAATAGCCTTCAACAAGAATAAATCGTAGATTTAGAACATATGGTAGATGATAAAACTTTTCAACCATAGTCATAAATGAACGAGCAATCCATTAGAAGAGTCAAATAGACCATAAAATCTATTATCTTCTCCATGTTAAAAGTCCACCAACAATGTTTTATCCTCAGAACATCAATCAACAATTCCCGTCCACAATCACATGTATAACTCATAATCGTAATTGTAGTTCTAAATTCCTTTCCTCTCATCCAGACAAAGATAATTTTCATCACCGAAACATCAAAGATTATGGTTATACCAAATCACAGTTCATGTTCATAATCCTACTAATAAATTCATCTTTGCACTACGACCAAAGATATACATCAACAAGTCATCTTTGCACTACAGGCCAAAGATATTCATCAACAAGTCATCTTTGCACTACAGGCCAAAGATATTCATCAGTTGGTCATGTTCATCTAAACACCTGTTCATCTTTGCACTACGGGCCAAAGATATTCATCAGAAATCATTCATCTTTCCACTACAAGCCAAAGATATTCAGTTATATCATCATTTAGGACTAAGGATGATGAAAAATATATATTTTAAAGAAAACGAATCCAGTGAAGCTAAAGAACAAATATTATGTATTCGTACTTTAAATAGTTCCCATTCAAAAATACTTCATAAATAACCGTAGTGGGGTAAAATTCAAGAATGATCAAAAAACATGGATACAATCAAAGCTAGTATCCGTAATAGATATTTTGGACAAAAAGAAAAATTTCATTTTTCTATGAATAATGTCAGATTCGTGAATAAAGTCGATACGTGAATAAAGGCTATATACGTGAATAGTAACTCACACCAAAAGATAGAAATTTCACAAAAACATCATCAATAAGAATTTAGTGAATAGTAACTCGTGAATAGTAAATCGTGAATAAGAACTCAATAAAACTAGTAACCCCGATACGAAAAAGTTCCAAATTTGATAAAAATTTCCAACCAATATTTCGCATAATGATATTGAAGAAATAATATCATTTTAGAAGAAAATAACCTCCTTACAATCCCTTACCTCAAAAGAGCAAGATTTCCGATCTAGAATAACGGATATAAGTGTCAAAGAACTTGCAAATCCGTATAGCAACACTCAAGATATCAAAATACTCACAAAGAATACACTCGATAATATAGAGAAAGAAATAGAGAGAAAACTTTAGCTTCGTGTGATTTTCAATTCTAACCTAAGCACCCTATTTATAGAAAATGCTTAGAACACCAAAGTAAAAATTTAATATAATATTAATATAATTATTAAATTTCTACGCCACCCTTCCTAGATCTGAATTCATCAACATAACACATTTAAAACATGTGGAACACTCACCAAAAAAACGTTTTTCTTTAAAAAATAATTAAAAAACTTCCAAAAATCAATTATTTTAACTTCTAACTTCAATAATTCATAATAAATAGCCCTTTTATCGTAAAAATTCAATCTCAAGCTTTTTTATAGAAAATTCAATTCTCTACAACTTTGCGTAAGAAAGTTTTTCCAAATTCCAAATGTAAAAATTGACCAAATCCACATACCTGGACGATTTTACATGCTATAATCAAATTTCAAATAAGAAATGGGCCCACCGACACACAAAAATATGTGTTAATCATTTAATGCAACAAAAATACTCTTCCTCCTCATATACTCATATATCACACATTCATTGTAAAATATCATCATTATTATATTATAATAATATAATAAAATATTATTTTATCGTAAAAGATAAAATATCAATTTTCAACAATTGTCACTTTAAAAATTTTCTCCATCTATATCCACATAAAATGAATATTTTCTTTATCATATAAATCAATAATTAATTATTCACAAATAATATTATAGAATCACAATATTGACAACCGTGCGCTTTCCTGTGAAAGAGGGGCTTTCCAATAAGAATTTCTCCTCATCGCGCAAGCAATTAGGTGACCAAACCTCTCCTTAGATGTAACTTTCTAGACATTGCTAATAATGCTATCTAATAATATTATTCAACTAATATGAATTATTAATTTGATAATGGAAAATACCGCAGTAAAGTGACAATTATTAAAACAACAATAATATAAAAATATCAACGCAACAATTATTAATCAATCAAAATAAAATATCGAACAAGAATTATCAGAATAATTATCGAGTAGTGCCTTCACGTAAGAATCAATAATTGGTGCAATACCGTGCTATCGCGGCAACAACGCGACATCGTATTTTTTTAACCAATGGGTATTCCAACAAAGATTAATTCTGTAATAACTACGCCGTTATTTATAAAAACTTAAATTTGTCGCTTTTCTTCATCCAATCGCTATTCCATATGGGGCCAACAAAATGTCATCACCGTCGATTTAAATATTCCCCTACGTAAAGAATATTCCACGCACCAAACAAATATTCCCCGATAGAAATGAGTATTTTATAACCACTTGCATATTTTTTGAAAAAAAAATTCATATATCACCCTTAACTTTAACTTTTATCAATTTAACCATTTACCTAATAGTAATTATAAGAAAAATTGAATACTTTTATTTCATAAAATTCGGTCTTACAATCTCCTCTCTTATGAAATTTCGTCCCTCAAATTTACGCATTGGTATTTCAAAGAGTCGAGAATACCTTGCTTTCATTTCAGATTCCATCTTTCCCCACATCATGATTTCTCCATTACTCATCTCCCCGTATTTCGATATCATTCTAGAATACAACTTCAAAAATAAAGGTTAATTTAACAAATTAACATATCACATAATATCCCGATATTACGACCGACCAACAAATAAGCTTAGGTAGACACACTAAATAAGGATTTACTCATCTCCCTCCTAGTTATATTCCCCCGATCTCCGCCAGTAGATCATATCCCTAAGCTCGATATACTAATCGTAACAACCCCAAAATAGGTCCATTCCATCCAACCCATTTCGAGTCGCCAAATACATGGTACGTAAAACAACTACAACTTTATTACAACAATTATCGTGCAAAATACAACAACACATATGTCATGAGTTTGGATACAAATATATACCAACCAGTAACTCATGACACCAACTTTGATAAGACGTCACAATGACACCTTACATAAAGGTATAGTCAAAAAACTGCTTTAGAAATTAGAATCTTTGGGAAGTGCTCAAGAAACCTTCGTATACTGGAGGCCATGCTTCTAGTTATGATAGATATCATATGGCCACGTAATTATCCTCGTCAATCTAATAGACCCCAAAGAAAAAACGAGAAGATTACTATCATATTCTTCCCAATGGTGAGTCTTCTCTTGACATATCATTATCTCCACTGCCTCTAATTGGGAATTAAACTCCAAACAAACACCAAGATTATATAGTAGTGCTTGTAAATATACTCAAAGAAGTGGATGAGCACAACCTCGCCTTTTATGATGACACGAGGTCAGTATGTCATTAGACATCTTGTATGATAGTGGAAAAACACCTTCCAAGTTAAATTCACCTCACCTCAACATCTATAGACCACCGCTCTATTCCCTCATTATCCCCGCCGACCCCAAATACACTTTTTTATTACCGAAGGAATTTGTGAAGCAAAAGGGTGAGCACAACTAGCTCAAGAAAGAATATCATGACTAAAGATAAATAAATTATCAATAGCCTTCAACAAGAATAAATCGTAGATTTAGAACATATGGTAGATGATAAAACTTTTCAACCATAGTCATAATGAACGAGCAATCCATTAGAAGAGTCAAATAGACCATAAAATCTATTATCTTCTCCATGTTAAAAGTCCACCAACAATGTTTTATCCTCAGAACATCAATCAACAATTCCCCATCCCACAATCACATGTATAACTCATAATCGTAATTGTAGTTCTAAATTCCTTTCTCATCCAGACAAAGATAATTTTCATCACCGAAACATCAAAGATTATGGTTATACCAAATCACGCTTCATGTTCATAATCCTACTAATAAATTCATCTTTGCACTACTACCAAAGATATACATCAACAAGTCATCTTTGCACTACAGGCCAAAGATATTCATCAACAAGTCATCTTTGCACTACAGGTGACCAAAGATATTCATCAGTTGGTCATGTTCATCTAAACACATGTTCATCTTTGCACTACGGGCCAAAGATATTCATCAGAAATCATTCATCTTTTACTACAAAAGCAAAAGATATTCAAGTATATCATCATTTAGGACTAAGGATGATGAAAATATATTTTAAAGAAAACGAATCCAGTGAAGCAAAAGAACAAATATTAAGTATTCGTACTTTAAATAATTCCCATTCAAAAATACTTCATAAATAACCAGAGTGGGGTAAAATTCAAGAATGATCAAAACATGGATACAATCAAAGCTAGTATCCAGAATAGATATTTTGGACAAAAAGAAGAAATTTCATTTTTTCTTGAATAATAAAGGTCAGATTCGTGAATAAAGGTCGATACGTGAATAGTGTCAGATACGTGAATAGTAACTCCACACCAAAAGATAGAAATTTCACAAAAAACATCATCACGCTTCGTGAATAGTACTCGTGAATAAGAATAATAAGAATCGTGAATAGTAACTCATGAATAAGTAACTCCAAAAAAAAGTTCCAAATTTGATAAAAATTTCAAACCAATATTTCAAAGATAATGATATCAAGAAATAATATCATTTTAGAAGAAAATAACTCCCTTATCCCTTACAATCCATTACCTCCTCAAAAGAAAGAGAATTAGATTGACTAGATATAACGAACAAACTTGCACCGTATAAAGAACACTCAAGATATCAAAATACTCACAAAAATACGCACTCGATAATATAGAGAGAAAAGAGAGAGAAAACTTTTAGCTTCTAAAGTGATTTTCAATTCTAACCTAAGCACCCTATTTATAGAAAATGCTTAGAACACCAAAGTAGAAAATTTAATATAATATTAATATAATTATTATAATTTCTACGCCAACCTTCCTACATCTGAATTTAGCAACATAACACATTTATAACATGTGGAACACTCACCAAAAAAACGTTTTTCTTTAAAAAAAATAATTAAAACTTCCAAAATCAATTATTTTAACTTCTAACTTCAATAATTCATAATAAATAGCCCTTTTATCGTAAAATTTCAATCTCGCGACTTTTTATAGAAATTCAATTCTCTACAACTTTACGTAAGAAAGTTATTCCAAATTCTAAAAAGAAATTGACCAAATCCACATACTTTACGATTTTACAAGCTATAATCAAATTTCACCAAGAAATGGGGTCCACCGACACACAAAATATGTTTTAATCATTTAATGCAACAAAAATACTCTTCCTCCTCATATACTCATATATCACACATTCATTGTAAAATATCATCATTATTATATTATAATAATATAATAAAATATTATTTTATCGTAAAAGATAAAATATCAATTTTCAACAATTGTCACTTTAAAAATTTTCTCCATCTATATCCACATAAAATGAATATTTTCCTTATCATATAAATCAATAATTAATTATTCACAAATAATATTACAAAATCACAATATTGACAACCGTGCGCTTCCTAAGAAAGAGGGGGCTTTCCAATAAGAATTTCTCCTTCGCAAGCCGCAATTAGGTGACCAAACCTCTCCTTAGATGTAACTTTCAGACATTGCCAATAATGTTATCTAATAATATTATTCAAATAATATGAATTATTAATTTGATAATGGAAAATATCAGCAAAGTTGACAATTATTAAAACAACAATAATATAAAATATCAACGCAAAGAATTATTGAATCAAAATAAAATATCGATGCGAAATTATCGTAATAATTATCGAGTAGTGCCTTCTTACGTAAGAATCAATAATTGGTGCAATACCGCATCTATCTTGTGCAACAACGCGTACATCGTTATTTTAACCACCGGTATTCCAATAAAGATAATTCAGAATAATTACGCCAAGTTATTTATAAAAACTTAAATTTGTCGCTTTTTCTTCATCCAATCTTATATTCATTATGGGGCCCACAAAAGGTCATAAACCGTCATGCAATAATATTCTCTACACGAAAGAATATTCCACCACCAAACGAATATTCCCCGATAAAAATGAGTATTTTATAACCACTTGCATATTTTAAAAAAAATTCATATATCACCCTTAACTTTAACTTTTATCAATTTAACCATTTACCTAATAGTAATTATAAGAAAAATTGAATACTTTTATTTCATAAAATTTGGGGTCTTACAATCTCCCTCCTTATGAAATTTCGTCCCCAAAATTTACGTACGCACTGTATTTCAAAGAGTTGAGAATACTCTTGCTTTCATTTCGATTCCATCTTTCCCGTCATCATGATTTCTCCATTGCTCATCTCCCCGTATTTCGATATCATTCTAGAATACAACTTCAAAAATAAAGGTTAATTTAACAAATTAACATATCACATAATATCCCGATATTATGATCCTACCAACAAATTAAGTTTAGGTAGGACACACTAGCGAAGGATTTACTCATCTCTCCCTCCTAGTTATATTCCCCGATCTCCGCCAGAGAGACTATATCCCTAAGCTCGATACCATAACAACCGCGACGACCCCAAAATAGGTCCATTCCATCCAACCCATTCTCGAGTCGCCAAATACATGGTACGTAAAACAACTACAACTTTATTACAACAATTGTCGTGCAAAATACAACAACAACATATATATTGTGAGTTTGGATACAAATATATACCAACCGTAACTCTGGACACCAACTTTGATAAAGACGTCACAATGACACCTTACATAAAGGTATAGTCAAAAATCTGCTTTTAGAAATTAAAATCTTTGGGAAGTGCTCAAGAAAACCTTCGTATACGGAGAGGCCATGCTTCTAGGTTATGATAGATATCATATGGCCACAAAATTATCCTCGTCAATCTAATAGACCCCAAAGAAAAACGAGAAGATTACTATCATATTCTTCCCAATGGTGAGTCTTCTCTCGACATATCATTATCTCCACTGCCTCTAATTGGGAATTAAACTCCAAACAAACACCAAGATTATATAGTAGTGCTTGTAAATATACTCAAGAAGTGGATGAGCACAACCCTGTCTTATGATGACAAGAGGTTGTATGTCATTAGACATCTTGTATGATAGTGGCAAAACACCCTTCCAAGTTAAATTCACCTCACCCTCAACATCTATAGACCACCGTTCTATTCCCTTGTTATCCCCCGCTCGACCCAGCTACACTTTTATTACCTGAAAGGAATTTGTGAAACAAAAGGGTGAGCACAACTAGCTCAGTAAAGAATATCATGACTAAAGATAAATAAATTATCAATAGCCTTCAACAGTAATAAATCAGAGATTTAGAACATATGGTAGATGATAAAAAATTTCAACCATAGTTGCAGCGGAACGATCAATCCATTAGAAGAGTCAAATAGACCATAGAGTCTATTTTCTTCTCCATGTTAAAAGTCCACCAACAATGTTTTATCCCTGTAACATCAATCAACAATTCCTGTCCACAATCACATGTATAACTCATAATCGTAATTGTAGTTCTAAATTCCTTTCCTCATCCAAGACAAAGATAATTTTCATCACCTGAAACATCAAAGATTATGGTTATACCAAATCACAGTTAATGTTCATAATCCTACTAATAAATTCATCTTTGCACTACGGCCAAAGATATACATCAACAAGTCATCTTTGCACTACAGGCCAAAGATATTCATCAACAAGTCATCTTTGCACTACGTGCCAAAGATATTCATCACCGGTCATGTTCATCTAAACACTGCTCATCTTTGCACTACGGGCCAAAGATATTCATCAGAAATCATTCATCTTTGCACTACAGGCCAAAGATATTCAGTTATATCATCATTTAGGACTGAGGATGATGAAAAATATATATTTTAAAGAAAACGAATCCAGTGAAGCAAAAGAACAAATATTATGTATTCGTACTTTAAATAATTCCCATTCAAAAATACTTCATAAATAACCAGAGTGGGGTAAAATTCAAGAATGATCAAAACATGGATGCAATCAAAGCTAGTATCCAGAATATATATTTTGGACAAAAAGAAGAAATTTCATTTTTCTCATGAATAAGGTCGTATTCGTGAATAGTGGTCAGATACGTGAATAGTAACTCCTATACGTGAATATAGAAATTTCCGACACAAAAAATATAGAAATTTCACAAAAATAACGCTTCATCAATAGTAATCGTGAATAGTAACTCGTGAATAGTAACCCCGACACGAAAAAGATCCAAATTTGATAAAAATTTCCATCCAACATTCTGGCATAATGATATTGAAGAAATAATATCATTTTAGAAAAAAATAACCTCCCTTACAATCCTTTACCTCAAAAGAAGCAAGATTTCGAATATAAGAATAACGTCGAACAAAACTTGCACCAGATATAGCAACACTCAAGATATCAAAATACTCACAAAAATACACTTGATAATATAGAGAGAAAAATAGAGAGAAACTTCAGCTTCGTGTGATTTTCAATTCTAACCTAAGCACCCTATTTATAGAAAATGCTTAACACACAAAGTAGAAAATTTAATATAATATTAATATAATTATTATAATTTCTACGCCAACCTTCCTACATCTGAATTTAGCAACATAACACATTTATAACATGTGGAACACTCACCAAAAACGTTTTTCTTTAAAAAAAAATAATTAAAACTTCCAAAAATCAATTATTTCGGAACTTCGGAACTTCTATAATTCATAATAAATAGCCCTTTTATCAGAAAATTCGAATCTCTCGACTCAGCATAGAATATTCAATTCTCTACAACTTTACAGAATAAAGTTATTCCAAATTCTAAAAAGAAATTGACCGAAATCCACATACGGACGATTTTACAGACTATTATCAAATTTCAGTCAAGAAATGGGGTCCACCGACACACAAAATATGTGTTAATCATTTAATGCAACAAAAATACTCTTCCTCCTCATATACTCATATATCACACATTCATTGTAAAAATATCACCATTATTATATTATAATAATATAATAAAATATTATTTTATCAGAAAAGATAAAATATCAATTTTCAACAATTGTCACTTTAAAAATTTTCTCCATCTATATCCACATAAAATGAATATTTTCCTTATCATATAAATTAATAATTAACTATTCACAAATAATATTACGTAATCACAATATTGACAACTGTGTAGTTCCTCAGAAAGAGGGGCTTTCCAATAAGAATTTCTCCTTCATCGACGCAATTAATTAGGTGACCAAACCTCTCCTTAAATGTAACTTTCTAGACATTGCCAATAATGCTATCTAATAATATTATTCAAATAATATGAATTATTAATTTGATAATGAAAAATATATTGTAAAAGACAATTATTAAAAACAACAATAATATAAAATATCAACGCAAAGAATTATTGAATCAAAAATAAAATATCGAATAAGAATTACCGTAATAATTTATCGAGTAGTGCCTTCTTACGTAAGAATCAATAATTGGTGCAATACCGTAAAACCTCTTGTCTTGCTACTAACAACGCCAGACATCGTATTTTAACCAACCAGATTATTCCAACAAAGATTAATCTGTAAATAATTACGCCAATTATTTATAAAAACTTAAATTTGTCGCTTTCTTCATCCGATAGTTATTCTCGTTATGGGGCCCACAAATGGTCAAGGCCGTCGCATTTAATATTCTCCGATAGAAAAAGAATATTCCACGACCAAACGAATATTCCCCGATAGAAATGAGTATTTTATAACCACTTGCATATTTTGAAAAAAAAATTCATATATCACCCTTAACTTTAACTTTTATCAATTTAACCATTTACTGAATAGTAATTATAAGAAAAATTGAATACTTTTATTTCATAAAATTCGGGGTCTTACAATGAAAAAATTTACTCGCTTTACCCTTGTCGACCAAAGCGAGGAATCTTTGTTCCAATTGGTAAGTAAAAGTCCGGTGGACCATGATGATGGAGGGATTGCCATCATCCTCCTTGTCCCGAATGATGGCCATTATGTCGTGGCAATCATCATCTGGGTGTATCTGTTGGTATGTTCATCATGGACGATGATCGCGATGCAGAGACATCATTCTGGACAACGCTTTTCCTTGATTCTCCGCTCCTTTTCTTCGATTGCGGGATCTCGAATAACGATTTTCTTTTCCTCCACCGCCGCTTAGGAAATAACATGGCCATGACATCGGGTCGGCACCTTTATCGGAGGTTGTGCGGACTCGGAGTTTGAAGGCGGCCCGAACGCCACATGGTTGAAGCTAAAGGAATCTGTTGATACTTATGAGGATTCCTGTGACTAGAGTTGGCAGAATAGCCTAGTCCAGCTGTTCCAACTTGCTTGGTTAATCGAATGGGGTACTGGATACCCTGGCCATCTTTACTCAACCCTTGTCCTGGCTTATGACCCAATGACATCATTTCTCGAGTGGCTGACATCACCTCAGCAAAAATGTGGGGTTCGGGCAGTGGTGCTCCAATAGCGTGGTATTGGGTGTTGCTTATTTCCAAAGCATAAAAATTGATTGGTTCTACGTCTGCATTGGCATTGATGAATGGTATATCCCCATGCTGAGGAATCTCTGGTTCAGCGTTGACCGTGACCAGGCTATTGTTGATAATGTACTTCAGTTGTTGGTGAAGGGTGGAGGGGACTGCCCCTGCCATGTGGATCCATGGTCGTCCCAAGAGCAGGTTGTATCCCGAATCTATCTTGAGCACATGGAAGGATACGCAGAATGTATGAGGGCCAATTTCAATTGGCAGCTCAATTACTCCAACCGAGTTACGACGGGCTCCATCAAAAGCTTTGATGATAGTATGGCTACTCCAAATTCGGTTGAGATTGATATTCATCTTCACCAAGGTGGCATATGGGCAGATATTCAAAGAGGAACCTCCATCTATTAAGACTCCAGCCACCATATATCCGGAGGACAAGACCGCAATGTGCAACGGTTTGCAATGACCAGTCCCTTCGGGCGGTATGTCATCATCAGTGAAGGATATCACATTAGTGTTGAAAATGTGATCAACCATGTGTTGAAATTTTTTCTCAGATCCACCGATGTCTCAAGATAGGCTTCTTCCAAAACCTTTTAACAAGACCTTCCTGATTGATTCTCGGAAGTTGGGACCAAGTCCAAAATTGATATTTGTGGTGGAGCTTCCTTCAAGCTTAAAACCACCGAGGCTTCATTATGACCCACAGTGTGGAGAAATTTTTTAATCTTCTCTATGGGTATTTTCCCCTTTGATTTGGTGGCGGGGTTCATCACCGATGGGGAAGATACGGTGGATTTTCCTTCGATCTCGCGGCGAGTGGTATGTGAGGTGGATCCTTCACCTTCTCCATAATTCCATCGGAACCTCACGCAAAGCTAACAATAGGATATTGTGCTCGCATGGCAAGTTGATTGGCTCGGGAGCGGACACTTTCAAAGGATTGCTTCCTCCTTTGAGCTAAATTATCGGTGTTATAAGAACAGTATTAATCCCTTCACCTTCAATAGATATAACTGCTACCACACTTTTCCACTTAGTAGGGCCTGCATTCTCACTTGTTCGCTCGTAATACGTTGTCGATTTCCGCCAAGCGCAGACACCACCGCCGTCGATTAGATTTTGAATAAGGTGGCGAGTGCCCAAAGATTCTTACGTGTTGTGACCGCAAGATCGGGAATGGTATTGACATACTCCATCGAGTTGTACCATCCCGAACGGGGGTTGATTAGAGGTAGAAGGGAACTGATCCTTCCTTCATTGATTAACATGTGAAGGATTTCCTCCATGGGTTGGCCCAAATAGGTGAATTCCCATTTGTTGGCGAAATCCCGACGTGCTTTGGCATTTGCTCTCTTCGTCACTTTGTCTTCCAGTATTTCATTTTTTGAAAGGGACGAGGGAATATTCATGATGATTGGTAGGAGATTGGCATGCTCCTGGCTGATTACTTACCGAGTCACTTAATGTTGATAAGTCACCAGTTCCGCCAATTGCTCAATTTGTTTGCAGAGGGCTTTCATCTTTCGTTCCATTGTGAACTTGAACTTAGCATAATCCCATCCGTCATCACCGCTCTTTGATGGTCCGGGGAGTCACAACAAGTTGGAACTCCGTCCCATCGCCTCCAATTAATCATGTTGACCTCTTCTTCTTTGTGTTGAGGAAGAGGGTTATCTTGAACGTGAGGCTGATCGGGTTTGGTGACTACGATCTCTCCATTATCTATTAGGTCCTGGATCGTGTGTTTCAAGACCCAACAATCCTAAGTATCATGTCCAGGTGCCCCAGCATGATAAGCACATTTCCTAGCAACATTGAAACCCCCGTCCCATTAGGGTTGGTGGGTGGAAGAAGATGCGTAATTTTCTTACGTGTTGTCGAAAGATTAACAATGTTCTCGAGGGTATCCCCTAAGGTGTAAAACACTTTCGATGGCGTTTGACTTCTCCACCTTTTGAGTACGGAGGGTTTGCGATTTGTCTTTGGAAAGGGAGTGTAGTTTCTCCTTTGAATGGGCATACTTTAAATCGCCTTTTTGTCCTGTAGTATCGTGGAAACATCTTCCTCTTTCTTTTATGGACCCTCAGGGTTGTTCCCATAATTTCCAGATGGATGTGATCAAAGAATGACTTTGAGTGTGGCTAGGTCTTGAATTTTTCCTGACTTCAACCCTATTTCAACCATCTCCCCGTGTTTAACTATTTTAGAAAATGGTTTGCCGATGCTGGCTAAAACTCTCTCATAGAAGGGAGCTTCTTGTATGTCTATGAATGTCATGACCATTTCGATTCTCACAATGGCAGACTAACTTGGGCGTACCAAAGGCTCCACCTTTGGGCATACTCTCTGAAAGACTCATTAGACTATTTTTTGATCTTGGTAATTTGATATCGATCGGGAGCCTTCTGAGTTTGAAAACTGTATTGAGTGAGGAAGGCATGTGCTAGCTCTTCCCAACTATGAATTTTGGAGTTGTCTAATCTTGTGTACCACGAACGGGCTTCTCCAGTTAGACTCTTTTGGAATAATTGCATTCTGAGTTTTTCATCCTCTGCATAGGATCCTAGTTCTCCAATAAAGACTTTTAAATGTGTATAAGGATCCCCTAACCCGTCATATTTTTCAAAGTCAGGAGTTTTAAATTTTTCTGGATAGTGAACACTAGGAAAAATACATAGATCAACATATGAAACACTCCCGTGTGTTCCAATTCCTTTGATAGCGCGAAGGGTCTCTTCCATTTGGAGGACTTTCTTTTTGATGTCACCATTGTCTGGATCTCCAGTGGAATGGGCAACATCGTGCATTTTGTTGGTCGTATCCAATTGTGGCTCGTATGGTAATGACCAAATTCCTCCTTGTGTGGAGGGCTCGGTATGTCTGGTATTTTCGACCTTGTGTGGTAGATCGTGTAATTTTTTAATAGAATGTACCAAATCAGTAATCTATTTGCTTAATCCGTCGAACTCTTTGTGAGAAACTGGATTAAGTTCAATCTGGTCGGATGACAACATGATTGACATGAGGCTCGCATTGCCTTTTGGACTTTATTGGGTAGTAGGTCCGATTGATTCCTATGAAAAGACCGGCATAGTTTAGTCCTTAGGGAAGGTGTATAATGACATGCTATGTGATGTGTCCATTTTAGGAATTTTATCCTCGCAAAACGGTGTGTCACTGCTCAGAGCATGTATGTGGACATATTGCTTCATATTTCTCATTACGTGGAGATAGATATGGAATGAAATTACAAGTAATTGTGTTTACAAGTAATTAAAATGAGGGCATGAAGAGACTTTCCTTCGTTTTGGGTTTATCAGAGGCTGACCTATCTTAGGTTACTCTCACAGCTTTTTGGCATGAAGGTTCTCAAATCATCATAATCTACTAGACGGGAAGTTAATCCGGTCTTTCAACTGGAGCCAATTTGGGTGGTGCCTTTCCTGAGCCTCGGAGAATTAGTCTTCTCACGAGTCCAGTAATCAAACACCAATGGGATAGCCTCCTGGTGGACGGACCACACAACATTCATTCACATATATCGCGTCTCACCGTATGAAATGATGACATGTGCGAAGCACTAATATCATAAGCAGTTTATAGTGTGAAGCACTAACATCACACGCAGATATGATGCGAAGCACTAAGCTCAAACAAGACATGCATTCGTACACATTCATCCAATGTAAATGCAACATCCACACACAAGCAGATAACAGTTTTGAAAAGATTGTAGTAGCGGCTTAAGTCCTCTTACTGGAGGTTCCCCAGTAGAGTCGCCACCTATCGACGTCGAGATTTTTGGATGTCCCTTTCCATTACTTGTTCTTTGGTGTTCTCATTTTAGGTGAGATTTGTTTGAAAAAAACAAGTGAAAAAGGTCCGACATGTATAATATCGACGATGGGACTGTTAAGAGTTGTCAGTTGGTTTTTTAAATGGTTGTACCAACACAACCGAGAAAAGGTTTGCACATTGACCCAGTGATGTGACATTGATATACGGGTCGGCGAAACCGAGATTCATTTAGGGTCCGGGGACTTGCTTATGCGGGGGGAAGGTGTTAGGCACCCCCCAACATCCGTGTTACCATGGTTACCGCCTCTTTTCAAGAAACTATTATCTAAGTGTGTGTGTGTGTGTGTGGGGGTCAATGTGTTGTTATATGAAAGTTGTGCGAGGCCTCTTTCGAACCTATATACACAGGATTTGAATTTATGTAAAAATTCAGTTTTTAGCAAGATATGGCAATGATGTTTTATAAAAGAGGTTTTTCAAACCCTGCTGCTCAATAGGAATTAAGACCTTTTACACTCCCATTTTTATTAAGTGATCGGCTTGATTGATTTTATTTGACGAATGCGAAGCATTCGTACAAAAATAATATATATAAAAAAATAATGCCGACTTCCTCGTGGGTATGGAAACCATCTAAGGAAATACAGACATCGCAAAATAATTTACAAGCTGCTTACAACTGAAAATGTCCATCACGGGAACCGAATCTAGATCCAATGAGATGAATCTGTGATCACATGATTCCTAAAGCATGTAATATTGCAATTTGTATAAAAGCAATAAGCGGTATATATATAAAAGCGGTAAATATATATATACGCCAGATCACCAACCACGAAGCACCTCCATGGGGATCGTAAATATAAATAAAGTCAGAGATACGGCCAACCACCACGAAGGAAACTCAAAGTGTAGGCGTAATGTAAATAAAGTCAGAATACGGCCAATCGCCACGAAGTAAACTCTAAGCGTGACGAAATGTAAAGAAAGTTGTAAAAACTATCAAGCGCCACGAAGAGAACTCTCAGTGCAGATAAAACAAATATATATATATATATATATATATATATAAGAAAGCAATAAACGCATTCGAATGTAAAATCTGTGCTCATCGAACATAGTTCGACCACGCTCATATATATAAGTATATATATATAAAAGCGAGTAAACGCACTGCATCAAAGTTTAGGCTCATCGAACAAAGTCCGACACACAATTGATATATATAAGTATATATATATATATATATATATATATATAAAGCGCAATAAACGCATCGCATCAAGTTCAGGCTCATCGAACAAAGTCCGATGACAATTAATATATATAAGTATATATATATATATATATATATAAAGCAATGGCGCTCGATCAAGTTCAGGCTCAATCGAGGCATAACTTTCGATAATGTTAGTCAATATATATAAAAATATATATAATATATATATATATATATACTGTGACACACCCAAAATAGGTATACACAACACCCATTCCGAAGTCGCCAAATACATGGTACAAGAAGCAAACTACAACTTCAATAATACAAATGTCGTGTGAAATACAAAATATATATCGTGAGTTTAAATATAATATTGTCTTCTAGACAATATCCACACGCAAATAAATCCCCATCATAATTATTGATTCATTATTTTACAAAATGGTGAGGACTACTAAACAACTCTCTCTAACCTTCATTCCATACCCCAGACTAAGTACTTCGCTACACATTCTCGCCTCCCGAGAAGAAAAATGGAACAACAAGGAAAAGGGTGAGCTCAACTAGCCCAAGAAAAGAATATTATGACTAAGATAATATACAACAAATTATCGTTAGTCTTCAACAGGAAAAAAATCGATAGAATACAATAGTATAACAAGTTTCGGATCAATATTCGCAGCGGAAATAATAATTCATAAGAGTTACGTAGAGAATGAAATCTACTATAATCTATGAATTTAATACCCATCATCAATATTTTATCCTCAGAACATCAATCAATATGCATCTGAATCAAATATTCATCTTTGCACTACAGTGCCAAAGATATTCATCACTTAGTCATGTTCATTTAAACACTGCTCATCTTTGCACTACAAAGCCAAAGATATTAATCAATCTGGCCATGTTCATCTCAACACTGCTCATCTTTGCACTACGTGCCAAAGATATTGTTCAGAAATCATTCATCTTTGCACTACATGTGCCAAAGATATTCAATAATATCATCATTTAAGACCGAGGATGATGACAAATATTTTTAAGAAACGAATCCAAAGGAAACAAAATGACAAGGATTAAGGATTAAGGATTCGTACTTGGTTTTATCCACGCCCAAAAAATACCTCAAAAATAATCATAGTGGTGTAAAATTCAAGAATGATCAAAACATGGATACAATCGAGTTAGTATCCGTAATAGATGTTTTGACGAAAAGAAGAAATTTTATTTTTCTATTGAATAAGACTCAGATATCGTGAATAGTGCCAGATATCGTGAATAAAGGTCAGTATCGTGAATAGTAACTCTCACACACCAAAAGATAGAAATTCCACAAAAACATCTTCACGCTTACGTTTAATAGTACTCGTGAATAGTAACTCGTGAATAAGAACTCGTGAATAAGAACTCGTGAATAGTAACTCATGAATAAGAACCCATGAATAGTAACCCCCGATATGAAAAAGTTCCAAATTTGATAAAACTTCGTGATCAACATTTCAAAGATAATGATATTGAAGAAATAATATCATTACTTAAAAAAATAATATCCCTTACCTCGAAAGATCAAGATTTCTAAATTTGAAACACCTTGATATAAAGCTATGACTTGGACTTGCACCGTAGTATAGCAATACTCAAAGTATACTCAAAATACTCACAAGAATACGCTTTCGATAATATAGAGAGAGAAAACTTCGCTTACGTGTGATTTTCAATTCTAACCTAAGCACCCTATTTATAGAAATTGCTTAGAACACCAAAGCGTAAAATTTAATAAATTAATAATATAATTATATTATTTTCTACACATGTCTAGAATCTGATTTCAGCCATCAAACACATGCCACCTTCTAGAAAAAATAAGAAAAAATGTTTTTCTAATTTTAAATATTTTAAACTTCCAAAATCAATTATTTGAACTTCGTAACTTCAATAATTCATAATAAATAGCCCTTTCATCAAAAAAATTCGAATCTCGAGAGTTTTTATAGGAAATTCAATTCTCTACAACTTTACAGAAGAAAGTTTTTCCAAATTCCAATCAAAATTGACCGAAATCCACAAACGGGCAATTTTACAAAGCTATAATCAAATTTCACCAATAAATGGGGTCCAATTTACATGTTTAACATGTTTTAAACATTTATTGCAACAAAAATACTCTTCCTCCTCATATACTCATATATCCCACATTCATTGTAAAAATATCACCAGTTAATATATTATTAAAATAATATATTTAAATGAATTATTTTATCGTAAAAAGATAAAATATTAATTTTCAACAATTGTCATTTTAAAATTTTCTCCATCTATATCCACATAAAATCAATATTTTCCTCATCATATAAATCAATAATTAATTATTCACAAATAATATTACGTAATCACAATATTGACAACCAGTGCGCTCCTCAGAAAGAGGGGCTTCCAATAAGAATTTCTTCATCGCGCAAGCAATTAGGTGACCAAACCTCTCCTTAGATGTAACTTTCTAGACATTGCCAATAATGTTATCTAATAATATTATTCAGATAATATGAATTATTGCTTCGATAATGAAAGATACTTTGTAATGACAATTATCAAAACAACAAAGAATATAAAATATCAACGCAAAGAATTATTAACTCAATAAAATATCGAATAAGAATTATCGTAACCATTATTGTAGTAGCCTTCACGTAAGAATCAATAATTGGTGCAATACTGCAAAGCTCTTTGTCAACAACGCGTATTAGTGTGTTTTAACCACCGGGTATTCCAACAATGATAATCTGTAATAACTACGCCTGTTATTTAAAAACAACTTATATTTGTTGTTTTCTTCATCCAATCGCTTTTCACATGGGGCCCACACATGGTCATACTGTCATGCATTTAATATTCTGACAAAGCATTTAATATTCCACAACCAAACGAATATTCCCCACAACAATGAATATTTTATAACCACTTGCTTATTTTGAAATATTTGCATATTTAACCCTTAACTATCCACATTAATCAAATCAACCCTTACTATTTCAAAATAATAAATAAAGGAAATTCCTTTTATTTAAAAAAATTTGGGGTCTTACAACCTCCCTCCTTATGAAATTTCGTCCTCAAAATTGACGTATCGCACTCGGTGTTTGAAAAGGTGAGGATACCTCGCTTTCATTTCCGCTTTCCAACTCCTGTGTCATTTCCTCTATAGCATGATTCCTCCACAAAACTTTAACTTGTGGTATGACCTTTCTTGCGTAGGACATGCTCCTTCCTATCCAAAATCTTGACAGTACCTCCTCATACGTTAAGTCTTCAAATTTATCTCGTCCGGCTTCTAACTCAATAACGCGGTTCGGGTCTTTCACATATTTACGAAAGTACGAGATATGTGAAACACATTATAAACACGAGACATACTTTGAGGTAACGCAAGTCTATAGGCTACATTTCCTACTCGGTCAAGAATTTGAAATGGACCAATAAATCATGGATTGAGCTTTCCTCTCTTCCCAAATCTTGTAACACCCTTCCATGGAGCAACTCGCAACAATACATGATCCCCTACATTAAATTCCACGTCCTTTCAATGAAGATCCGCATAACTCTTTTGTCGATCTTGTCTTGCTTTTATATATCGTTGTCGAATCATTAGTCATAATGTGACTAACTTCTCGGGTCCCAACAATGTTGCTTCACCCACCTCATCCCAACATATCGAGAACGACATTTTGTCCATATAATGCTTTGAATGGAACCATGCCTATATTTGTTTAATAACTATTGTTGTATGAGAATTCCACCAATGGCAAGTACTTATCCCAACTTCCTTTGAAATCTAGGACACAGAGTTTTAATATATCTTCAAGAGTTTGAGTAGTCCTTTCGATTGCCCATCCGCTTGAGGATGGTATGCCAAACTAAATCGTAAATTGCGTCTATAGCTTTCTAACCCAAAATCATGAAGTGAATCTTGGGTCACGATCTAAAACTATGGATACTTGGCATGCCATGCAATCTCACAATCGCATTTACGTACATACGAGAAAGAGACGCTCAAGGAATAAGTCCCTCGATATCGGTAAAGAAATGAGCGTACTTGGTTAATCTAATAACCCAAATAGCATTGATGCCTTGAGAAACCGTAGGAAGACCCGTAACGAAATCCATAGTAATGTGTTCCCACTTCCATTCCGGAATCTCAAGTGGTTGCAAATGGACCCTTAGGTACAAGATGCTCCGCCTTTACACGCTGCGAGTTAAACACATCGAGATAAACTTTGCAATCTCTCTCTTCATATTGTTCCACCAAAATGTATGTCAAGATCACGATACATTTTAGTACTTCGAGATGGATTGCAAATGGCGATTGTGTGCCTCCATCATAATCTTGTACTTCAAATCGTGAGTCGTTAGGAACACAAAGTCTAGAGTGGACTCAAGTATTCCTTCTTCATCAATTCTCGCTCCTAATAGCTCCTTCTTGTACTTTCTTCTTCATACGCATCACCCGAGCCTGCGGCTCGAGCAATCTTAACTTTTTCTATTAAAGTTGGCTCTCTATCGCGATACTTGACATCATCGCACTCGCGTTCCGCATATGATCTTCTACTCATCGCGTCGCCTACCACGCTCGCTTTTCCAGATGGCATGATCGTAACATGTCTTTGAAATGAGTCTCCTCTTGAGTTCTTCAAGCTCTTCCCACATTCCTCGCTCCATTCGAATTTTGTATCTCTACGAGTCACCAAAGTTAATGGAATAGCGATTCGAGAATATCCTTCAACGAATCTCCGATAATAACCAACTAAGCCTAGAAAGCTACGTATTTCGATTCTCGACTTAGGTTGCTCTCAACTCGCGTGACTCATATCCCAATCTTGGATAAGACGTCACAATGACACCTATCGCTTTACTATCGTATTTAATATGACGTCCCCTACAGAGAGTTCGCTTAGGTGAATTCCACAAAGGAAGTCACAAGATAAAGGCTCAGTACCAAATTTATAGTTGAATTTTTAACTCCTCAAGTTCAATAGAGCCATTCGATATGAGATTTTAGAAATGAGTTTTGTACCGGGTTCAAAGTCGATACAAAATTTAATATCGTGCTTTGGGAGTAAGCCAAGAAATTCTTCAGAAATACGCCGAGAAAATCAATAACAACAGGAATATTATTCAAATCTGACGTGTCTTTATTCAAATCCATAACATGGACTAAGAAAATTTGACATCCGTAATAAACGAATGACTTCATGGCTTGATATGAAAATGTTTGACTACAATGGTTTGATTGCTTGAATTCAATAACAAAAGTTGCTTAGGAATATGAAAACTAACAACCTTACGAAAAATAATCAATTTCGCATGATGAGTAGTTAACCTTAAAATCACATCAAAAGCAAATATCTCTATAGAAATAAGGTTAACAGGTAATGTGATAGTGCCAACCTGAATCAAGCAAGATTTATAAACAGTGGATGTGATGAAAGTTTCTCCTAACGGAGTTTCCACAGATAGGTCAAAGTCTAATTTCTCCGGAGTCAAGTTTAAACGTTGAGCGCAAGTAAGAGAGATAAAAGAATGGGTAGAACCAATATCTAGTAAGGTATATACTTCGCAAGAATTTATAATTAACTAACCCGTGCTAACTTCGTCGTTTCCTCGCATTTTTTTGACCGGTCACGACAAACGCCTCCTCCAAGAACCGCTTGACTTTGACTTTTCTCGGGACATCCTTTTGAGTCACCATTCCCATTGGATCTGGTTTCGATATCGCATAATCTCGAGCGATATGTCCTTCTTTTCCACAATTATAGCATACCTTAAACTGCTAGGGCAAGTGATGATATGTCCCTCTTCCCGCATTTGTAACATACGACCGGTGGTCGCTTCTCCTCCCTTAAAACTAGTTGCTATCAAGCGCCGACGCCTTCACATGGTCGTTGTTGAATCTCCTCTTTTTAAAAATCTCCTCCCGACTCGCTTCTTCTATTTTCATGGCCACGATTACCACCGTAGTGGTTACCGCCTTTGTCTCGTATTCTTCTTTCTCCGCCGGTTATCGTTATTCGATGATCGCTATCTTCTTGATGATCCTAGTTATGGTCCCTCGGTTGAACGTACTCGTTATCTCGCCTAACAACCGAGCCCTCGCTGACAACATCCGAATAGAGAGAAAATTTATGAGAAATGAGATATCGACGTATGTCGGGTTTCAAACCTCTCGTAAACATCCGCGTCATACGCTCCTCATTCTCCACCAAATGAGGTGCAAACTGGATAACTCCGCCGAACTTCGCCTCGTCTTCGGGACACCGCCATGTTATTCTCGCTTCTAGTCTAATAAACTCCACTTCCTTCATATATGACGAATACTTTCGTGGAAGTACTTGTCATTGAATCTGCTTCAAACGCTCCCACGACATGATGAGTGCAATTTGGATGGGTACGCTTCACGATTCCCACCAAGAATCTGCCTTCGCCACGGAACATAAAGGAGGCGAATGGAACTTTCTGTTCCTCCGTGCATCCCAAGACATCGAATATCTTGGTAATTTGTTTGACCCACGCCTCCGCTTTAATCGGATCCGCTTTCCCTGCACTCAGTGGTCCCAACTCTTTGAATCGCTTGGTCGTGACCACCCGTGAATTGCTATCATTTCCTCCTCAGATTTTGAACACGAGTCTCCTCGCCCGATTTTGCATGAACCGCAAAAAGCTTCTAAACATCCCTCGCTCATCATCTCGCTTTCAAAGGTGTTGTTCACAGGAGGAACATTACCACTGTGTTGACGTTCTCCTCGTTGGTGAGTACAGCATCTCCACTGTCCTCATTTGCTCCATCATTAATATTCTCAATCAACATTCTCAAATACATCGCTATAAAATAAGGGTTAATTAAGGAAATTAATATATCACATAATATCCCTATATATCGACCAACTAACAAATAAGCTTAGGTAGGACACACTAGCGAAGGATTTACTCGCCTCTCCCTCCTAGTTTTATTCCCCGATCTCCGCCAGAGATCATATCCCTAAGCTCGATACCAATCGTGACGCCCCCCCAAAATAGGTATACACAACACCCATTCCGAGTCGCCAAATACATGGTACAAGAAGCAAACTACAACTTCAATAATACAAATGTCGTGTGAAATACGACAATATATATCGTGAGTTTAAATATAATATTGTCTTCTAGACAATATCCACACGCAAATAAATCCCCATCATAATTATTGATTCATTATTTTACAAAAATGGTGAGGACTACTAAACAACTCTCTGTAACCTTCATTCCATACCCCGACTAGTACTCGCTACATTCTCGCCTCCCGAGAAGAAAAATGGAACAACAAGGAAAAGGGTGAGCTCAACTAGCCCAAGAAAGAATATTATGACTAAGATAATATACAACAAATTATCGTTAGTCTTCAACAGGAAAAAATGATAGAATACAATGACAACAAGTTTCGTGATCAATATTCGCAATGAAATAATAATTCATAGAAGAGTTACGTAGAGAATGAAATCTACTATAATCTATGAATTTAATACCCATCATCAATATTTTATCCTCGTAACATCAATCAATATGCATCTGAATCAAATATTCATCTTTGCACTACAGCCAAAGATATTCATCGACCGGTCATGTTTCATTTAAACACTGCTCATCTTTGCACTATAGGCCAAAGATATTAATCAATCGCCATGTTCATCTCAACACTGCTCATCTTTGCACTACAGCCAAAGATATTCTTCAGAAATCATTCATCTTTGCACTACAAAGCCAAAGATATTCAATAATATCATCATTTAAGACCGAGGATGATGAAAAATATTTTTAAGAAACGAATCCAAAGAAACAAAATGACAAGGATTAAGGATTAAGGATTCAGTACTTGGTTTTATCCACGCCCAAAAATACCTCAAAAATAATCATAGTGGTGTAAAATTCAAGAATGATCAAAACATGGATACAATCGAGTTAGTATCCGTAAATAGATGTTTTGGACGAAAAGAAGAAATTTTATTTTTCTATGAATAGTACCAGATATCGTGAATAGTGTCGATATCGTGAATAGTCTGCGATACGTGAATAGTAACTCCACACCAAAAGATAGAAATTCCACAAAAACATCTTCACGCTTCATGAATAGTACTCGTGAATAAGAATCGTGAATAAGAACTCATGAATAGTAACTCGTGAATAGTAACTCATGAATAGTAACCCCTATATGAAAAAGTTCCAAATTTGATAAAACTTCAGATCAACATTTCAAAGATAATGATATTGAAGAAATAATATCATTACTTAAAAAAATAATATCCCTTTCCTCGAAAGATCAAGATTTCTAAATTTAAACACCTGATATAGGCTATGACTTGACTTGCACCGTATAGCAATACTCAAAGTATACTCAAAATACTCACAAGAATACGCCGATAATATAGAGAGAAAACTTCAGCTTAAATTGTGATTTTCAATTCTAACCTAAGACCCTATTTATAGAAAATTGCTTAGAACACCAAAGCAGTAAAATTTAATAAATTAATAATATAATTATATTATTTTCTACACATGTCTAGAATCTGATTTTAGCCATCAAACACATGCCACCTTCTAGAAAAAATAAGAAAAAACGTTTTTCTAATTTTAAATATTTTAAACTTCCAAAATCAATTATTTTGAGCTTCTAACTTCAATAATTCATAATAAATAGCCCTTTCATCAGAAAATTCAAATCTCTCAAGTTTTATAGGAAATTCAATTCTCTACAACTTTACAGAAGAAAGTTTTTCCAAATTCCAATCGAAAATTGACCGAAATCCACAAACGGGCAATTTTACAAGCTATAATCAAATTTCACCAATAAATGGGGTCCACCGACATGTTTAACATGTTTTAAACATTTATTGCAACAAAAATACTCTTCCTCCTCGTATACTCATATATCCCACATTCATTGTAAAAAAATATCACCGTTAATATATTATTAAAATAATATATTTAAATGAATTATTTTATCGTAAAAAGATAAAATATTAATTTTCAACAATTGTCATTTTAAAAATTTTCTCCATCTATATCCACATAAAATCAATATTTTCCTCATCATATAAATCAATAATTAATTATTCACAAATAATATTACGTAATCACAATATTGACAACCAGTGCGCTTCCTGTGGAAAGAGGGGCTTTCCAATAAGAATTTCTTCTTCTTGCCGCAATTAGGTGACCAAACCTCTCCTTAGATGTAACTTTCTAGACATTGCCAATAATGTTATCTAATAATATTATTCAGATAATATGAATTATTGCTTCGATAATGAAAGATACCGTAATGACAATTATCAAACAATGTTAATATAAAATATCAACGCAAAGAATTATTAACTCAATAAAATATCGAATAAGAATTACGTAACCATTATTGAGTAGTGCCTTCTTACGTAAGAATCAATAATTGGTGCAATACTGCAGTGCTATCGCTCAACAACGCCATTACAGTGTGTTTTAACCAATCGGGTATTCCAACAAGATAATCTGTGAATAACTACGCCTGCTATTTAAAAACAACTTATATTTGTCGCTTTCTTCATCCAATCGCTTTCAAGTTATGGGCCCACACATGGTTGCGCCGCCGCATTTAATATTCTCAAACAAGTCTTAATATTCCACGACCAAACGAATATTCCCCGACAACAATGAATATTTTATAACCACTTGCTTATTTTGAAATATTTGCATATTTAACCCTTAACTATCCACATTAATTAATCAAATCAACCCTTACTATTTCAAAATAATAAATAAAGGAAATTCCTTTTATTTAAAAAAATTTCTGGTCTTACATATACAGAATTGGAAGGAAACCATGGACCAAGTTCGGCAAAAGCAAGCAACACGACTCTCAACGTGTAGAAGGGTGTTTGAAAATATGAAGAGAAAGACTCTAAAGTGTGTGAGAAGTCTTACAGCTGACTGATAAAAAGGGCTTCTATATCTTTAGAGTGGGTAAACACTGGCTTTTGTGGGTACAAAAGAGGCTATATATGAGCTCACGTGTGTTTGAAAGTGGGAAAATACAATCGTATGGCGAAAAGTGAGAAAATTGTACAGGTTTCCCGCCTTTTTTTAAAAAAAAATCAGCACCCCAAGCCTCTTATTTATAGGCAAAAGGTGCCGCAGGTGTACCAGAGGTGGGTCTGGGTGGCCGCTTACTGGCTCGCTTGCCCGTCGTGTCAATCGTGCACTCTCGCATTACATTATAATGTCCACTCGGATTTTGAGAAGTGCAATTCGCATCCGCTTTGAGGTATTCAGACCTATTTTGACCGGCCGTTGTTTCAGAGTTGTACAATGGCATGGGATTAGAGTTTGTACGAAGTCTTTGAAGATGGGACGATGCCCTCCCCTTTAAGCTTCAACTTTCATCCGCTTACCCCCGCATAATAGTCACTCGGGTTGGTTAGCCTCAGGGGACATTGTTGCGTAGAGACGAGACGTGGCATCGTGTTGACGAGATGGCGATGTTACCCTCACCGCAGCATTCACGGATTGGGCCGATAAGTAGACGTTGCTCGAGACTTCGTTGAGATTGAATCACTGCATTTGTTGAAGATCCTCATTGTCATCTTTGAGGTGTGCCTATCTTCCCGATGTGATTGCTGTGTGTTGCACGAGTGTATTTCGTTGCGAGCGCCTTTAGATTGAAGTCGATGGCATTTGAAACAAGCATTTTCGGGTTATCTCCAAATCGCATTCCTTAAGGTTATCACCAAGGTTGGTGGCTATTCCAATGGTTGGGATCGAGACCGGATACCTCGGGGTTATCTCCGAGATTAATCGGCCTTCTCCTGTGTGTTCCAGATTGTATCTGCAGTCTCTCGGTTAAATCCGAGGTTAAACCAATTATTCTTTATTGCGATCCGGTTAATCTTGAACTTCCTAGAGTATCCTGTGGATTTGGATTGTCTTTCGTGGTTCTCTCTTAAAGATTTAATCATCCTCCCGTAATGTTAATAATGATGAGTACGTAAAATTTCGAGTGTCTACATTAATAAGTGAGCTAGGCATACTAAATCTATAACCATAAAATATATGCTCTAGATTGTGCTAACAATAACAGATATAAAGGCTAAACTCAAAATCGTAGACATAATCAAGGGAAGTCCACGATCGTAGAGTTGAAGAGATAAAACTACCTCAACGATCGTAGCAAAGACTCAACCATCGTAGTGCAGACTCAACGATAACAAAAGCCCCATCAGCAAAGAAAGAATGCATCCTGTGATGATAAGCTTCAAAACACAGCAATACCTCTGATAAGCGCCTCAGAAACAAACCTAACCCTTGACTCACTCCAAGAGGTTGGCCCTTCCTGAGTTACCTTAAAAGAATGCTATGTCAAAAACTTATCACAAGGATCTGGTCAGATCGACGATCGTAGATCAGACACGACGAATGCTGGGCAGACTCGATGATCGTAGATCAGACTCGACAAATGCAAAGCACTCAACGATCACAAAACTAACTCAACGATCGTAGTCCTCCCTAAGGACACCTCAGCTCTGCAGGAGCCAAGGGCAAATCAATACAATCCTTATCAGTCAAAATCGTAGAGCCAGGCAAAAGTCGACACCTGTCCCACTAAGCAAAAAGGAGAGAGGGAAGTTGCAAGTACAAATTGAAATCATATTTTTGAAATCAGAGGTTCAAAAGATTATCTCTCTCTCTCATCCTCTCTCAAAGCAGAAACCCTAAATCAGAAGAAAGCTCAGTCAAATCTCTCTTCCAAAGAAGAAAATCACCTACGACTTCCATTGTTATTCTGTGACGCCCCAAATCCGTGTTCTCTAACCTCGATCTTCTATGCTCACGATCTATCATCATCATAAGCATTCTATAACTATTATGGAATAATAAACATACATTGTTCATTATAATAAAGTTCCATAACATGGTCCCAAGGTTTTCATAACCTAACTTTAAACACACCATTCATATTACAAAAGGTTTATA
This sequence comes from Panax quinquefolius, assembly GCA_020205615.1. NCBI lineage: Eukaryota > Viridiplantae > Streptophyta > Magnoliopsida > Apiales > Araliaceae > Panax > Panax quinquefolius. Next base: position 28,803,276 of record CM035170.1, read on the forward strand.
AGAAATTCCAATAGATAATAATTAAATTAACAATCATTCTAAGCTACTCCTGGATCTTTCCCTTGCCCTTATCTTTCGTGTTGGATCCTTCGGGCTTAGCTGAAATAGATGTCATGATATAGCAAGGGTAAGCAACTAATTTGCTTAGCAAGTTATATACAAGGGAGATATATCATGACTAGAAAGAAGTTTGGCTTTCAATGTTCATCAATAGTATAAGATTGTGAAGGAACATGAATTAATAATCAACAACTAAATATATGAATAATTGAATAACATGTACTGAGTGGTTTTGAAATAACTATGAACATTTGCCAAGGTTCTCAGTCATTTAAACTGGACCTCTTAATAAGTTTTGGTATTCAAGGGGATCAGCCTTTCATACCTCGTGATTTATGCATAAACACTTAATAATCCGGCATTGATATCATGCCTTAATCAAATTCGTCCTTTTCTCAGTCAAGAGTTCTTATCATATCAAATTAATAAGAACAGCTTTTTAAAATACATTTGATTTAACAAATTTAAACATGCTTGATCTAGCTGATACAATTAGCATAGATCTATCTCATAAACAGTTCATGAATGAAGAACTTTAATTTAATTCACAGTTCAATAATAGTAGAACAGGAATCTAATTGCACAAAATGCGAATTTCAATAATCATTATAGATGTAAATAATCATCAATAATTATTCACTAATATGCTTTGAAAATAATAACTCGAGTTTGATTTAGGAAACTTGCCTCGTCTGTAGATTACGGCTACACAATTAATTTATATCCACTATGCAGTTAAATTATCTTCCTTTGAGAGACCTATACTTAATCTTTCAATTAGTCATAGTATAACATGTAATCACATAAATATTATACATTACATTTAGTTCTTATAAACATTATCTTGTCTTGATAATGTTACTATTAAGTAACAACATAATATTATTAATCTTGATAATATTTAATTCACTTCTTAGTATTATTAGTCCCCTAATAATACATTCATTTGCTCACTAATATTATTAATATCTTAATAATGTTTTAATACCTTACTAATATTATTAATCCTCTTAATAATATTTTAATTATACATTAATATTATTACCTTGATAATATCTTACTTATGCTTTAGTATCATTAATCATTTAATAATACTTTTAATCATTTACTAATATTATTACTCATTTAATAATATTTTATTCATTTACTAATATTATTAATTATTTAGTAATATTTTATTCATTTACTAATATTATTAATTATTTAATAATATATTATAACATTACTAATATTATTAATCATTTAATAATACTTTAATCATTTATCAATGCTTAAATCAAATATTATTAACCATTTAATAATATTATAAAGAAATTTTAATTTTAATATTTTTATTTACTTATCAATATCATATTCTAATATTATTAATATCATAATAATATTTTAATAATTTATTGGATTAATAAACAATTTATTCTAATTGTTCACCCTTTATTAAACCTCTTATTTAATATCCATAAAAGGTCATAAATAATATTTCTTATCGTAAATTATGAAAGTGTTCTAAGTTAGTCATGATATGATATATTATGAGTATTCAAGCATAAAAATCACAATTTTCTTATTAAAGACATCATTTAACTATTTATTTTCTTTTATTCATAACTTAATCATTTTTAGGAAAAATAGTAAACTGATTCCAAAAATTTGCAGCTTCTGTATTTTGATAGAATATGAACCCACAAGGATCCCCAAATTTTTCTGGAATTTTAGAAAATGATCTAGTATTTTTAAAGTTCCCAAAACACTCGGATCTTTCTTCATTTTTAATAAATTGAGTTTTGCTCAGAAAAATCTAAAATTTTCAGGGTATGCTCTCCTAACATATATGAACCTACTGTAAACATTTTGGAATTTTCCAGTGTATACACAGTGAGATATTCGACGGTAAAGTTTTAGGAGTCCTTTACGGAAATAGTCATTACACACAATCTATAACTCAAAACGTGTCTGTTCTTTTTCCTACATGTAGATAACTTCTCAAGGTACCTCTGTGAATTTTCCCAGATTTTTAAGGGACATGAAACTGTCCGAAACAGACCCAAGAAAAATGGGACAGAAGCTACTTTTAGGGTTTTTGAACCCTTAACATTCCAAGTGGGCTGTTTTGGGGAAATCAGCTCCAAATGATTCAAAACTTGCTAGATCTGTGTTCTATCACTTGGGTTTACTAGATAACTCATGTATCTAGCACCCCCCCCCCCCCCCCCTTCGACGGATCACAAATCTAAGTTGTAAAACTTGAGTTACACAAGATTTAGTGGAAGAAAACAAGAGTTTTCACCCTTGGAGAACATATGCTCATATTCTTCCTCTAAGCCTTTGATCTAACACTCAAGATACTTAGTTCCATACATGATAATATGTATAACTAGGGTATCTTGAGTATTTGTTCATAACCCCAACAAAACTCAAACAAAAAAAAATAAAGTAGAAGAAGAAGATCAAGGTTATGTTATACCTTGATTTAATGGCAACCTTCCTTGATTTACCAAAGTAAGTGATGAGCTTTGGATGCATGAACAAATTAGCACTCCTCTCTCTCTCTATATATATGGCCAAAATTCTCTCTCTCCTTTCTCTCTCTAGAAGTGGCTAGCTTGGGAGAAATTATAAGAGGAAGAATGAGAAAGAAATGAAAATGAAATGAAAAGATGAAGTAAAATGATACTTACAAAAAAATATATAGATACACTTAGTGTATCTAGCTATTATCCCCCATACTTTCTTTAACCCATGGATAGAAGCTTTACCTTATCACTTTAATTAGTTTAATCATGATTAAAGATGCTTAATAAAGTGGCAACCAATGGGAGCTTGACAACCATGTCCTTTTGTGTAAGAGTTACTACAAATGGACATTGCTTAGCTTAATTAATTGTCTTAAAAGGCCTAATATGGCCGGTCATTCTAGCCCCATCACCTCATCTATTTTGCTTTTATTTTAATGCCCAATTTTGATTAATCAAATGTCTACAATACCCTTAATCAAGTGGGCTAAGTATTGGTTTGCATTTTATTTCATTTGGGCTACCTCCTTAATTGTTTTGGGCTATGTAATAAATATAGTCTAGCAATTTTAATATATGTTACCCAATTTGATTATTTAGGGTTTCCATTCCTAATCTTATGAAATTTAATTACCCATATATGTGACTTTAGCTCATAGCCTAATTAGGTTCATAAGAATTAGGTTTAAATTATTAGTCACTTGAAATAATAAGATTATCTACTTAAGTTAGTATACATATTAAATACTAACCTCTCATTATCACCATAACCCTTAGGTTATTTAATTGTCTCACCTAATGTATAATTAGGTTACGAAGCTTTCATTTTTAATGAAATCTATAAATGTATATATCCATAACTATAACATACATGTTAATTGACCCATGCACCACTTCACATATGTTGTCACATATTAAATCACTGTATAACACAAAGTTTTAAATATCAATAATGTACATACATATATAGTGACTTAAAATTCATGGCTATTACATCCTCCCCCGGAATTACCTATAGGGTTACTCAAAAAGATGTGGATAATTTTCCCTCATCCTTTCTGCGAGTTCCCACGTAGCTTCTTCAGCATTGTGGTTCCTCCAAAGAACCTTTACAGAATGTATAACCTTATTTCGCAATTTCTGTTCTTTTCTATCTAAAATTTCAACTAGAATTTCCTCGTACGACAAATCCTTTTCGACCTGAATTGGCTCGTACGATATCACGTGCTTGTAATCAGGCTTGTATGGTCGTAGCACTGACATATGAAACACATGAATATGTTCCAGTTCAGGAGGTAGAGCTACCTCGTACGCCACTTCGCCTATCTTCTTCAAGATCTCGAAAGGTCCAATAAATCTCGGACTCAGTTTACCTTTCTTTCCAAACCTTATTTTCTCTTTCCAGGGAGATACCTTCAAAAATGCATGGCTTCCCACCTCAAAATTTCTCTTCTGGCGATGTAAGTCTGCATACTTCCGTCATCGATCTTGAAATCGCTACCACCGGGCTCTTATCACCTTGATGATCTCTATAGTCTGCTGCACCAGTTCTGGTCCCAACAGTCAACGTTCATCCACTTCATACCAACATAAGGGCGTTCTACATTTCCTTCCATACAATTCTTCGTACGGCGGCATTCCGATGCTGGCTTGATAGCTATTGTTGTATGCGAACTCTACTAATGGAAGATGATCCTCCCAGCTACCCTTGAAGTCCATCACACAAGCTCTGAGCATGTCTTCAAGTGTTTGAATCGTTCTTTCGCTTTGCCCATCGATCTGCGGATGATACGCGGTGCTCATCCGTAGTTGCAACCCCATTCTTTCTTGAAGACTCTTCCAGAAGTTTGACGTGAATCGCGGATCCCTATCCGACACAATAGATACTGCTACGCCATGTCTCGAGATAATTTCTTTGATATACAATTAGGCTAGCTGGTCCAAACTATACCTGATCTTGATTGGCAAGAAGTGAGCCGACTTCGTAAGATGATCTACAATCACCCATATGGCGTCGTGTCCATTTTGCGTTGCTGGAAGTCCCACCACAAAATCCATCATGATGTGCTCCCACTTCCACTCTGGAATCTCTAAAGGCTGTAGTAATCCACTCGGTCGTTGATGCTCTGCCTTGACTCTCTGACAAGTTAGACATCTGCTGACGCATTCTGCAACCTCTCTCTTCATGTTTGGCAACCAAAAGTGTTGACGCAAATCTTATACATTTTTGTGCTTCCTAGGTGTATCGAGTACCTCGTACTGTGCGCTTCTTGCAAAATCTCTTCTCTTAGTTCTGGTACTAGCGGTACCCAAATTCGCCTTCAATCTCAAAAGAATCCGGCCCATCAATCTTGTATTTCAATTCATCCCCTTCAGCTAACCGCTTCTTGATGTTGTCGCAATCTTCGTCCTTATCTTGAGCCTCTTTAACCTTATCTAATAGAGTTGGGCTCGCTGTCACTGTAAATATTTTTTCGTTGGTCTCCATCGAATACTTAACCTCTAGGTCAAGTCGTTCGAAATCTTTCACCAATGGTGTGTATGTTTTTTTTAACTCCCATTTTTCAAATTCTCTTTTTTCTTGACTTGTAATTTTTTTATAATAAAATATTAATTTCTCTTTATATCTTATATTAGAGGGTGTTTGATAATGACTTATAAGTTGGTTAAACTAAGTTATAAGTCATTTGTTATTATTTAGTGTTTGTGATAATTAAATTTAAATTTTAATTTTTTACTTATAAGTCATTATTAAAAAAATTCATGCCTATGTATATATATTTTTTATTACTATTACTATTACTATTATTATAATTATTATTATATTTACTATTATTATTATTATTATTATTATTATTATTATTATTATTATTATTATTATTATTATTATTATTACTATCATTATTAATTTTTATTATTAGAATAATTATTACTAATCTTATAATTATTATTTTTATTATTATAATAATTATAATTATTACTATTATTATAATTTCTACTATTATTATTATTGTTGTTGTTATTGTTGTTGTTACTATTATTATAATAATTATTATTGTTACTATTATTATAATAATTATTATTATTACTATAATAATAATTATTATTATAATTATAAAATAAATAATACTAATACTAATTATTATTATTATTATTATTATTATTATTATTATTATTATTATTATTATTATTATTATTGTTAGTATTAATTATAATTATTATTACTATTACTATTATTATAACTACTACTATTATTATTATTGTTATTATTAATCTTTATTATAATTACTATTACTATTATTATTCCTATTACTATTATTATTATTAATTATTATTATTATAATAATTATAATAATAATTATTACAATAATTATAATAGTACTAATAATAAAAAAAAAGCTCTGCCCAATTCGTGGGCTTTTTAAAAAATAAAATAATATAATGATCTCCTTGAGAATTGAACTCCAGACCTCCCACTCTCCTTAAACAAGTGCTCAAATCAACTAAGCTATAAGGATTTTTTATTATAAAGTCAGTTACCCGACATTAAAATACTAAAAATACTAATAACATATTTACATCAAATACTAAAATTCTAATTAAAAAAATACTAAAATACTAAAAAATCAAATTAAAAATAATAAAATTCAAAAAAAATACTAAAATACTAAAATTCAAATTATTTTGTTAATTAATCAAAAGAACAAAATTCAAATTACATCATTAAAATACTAAAATCATAACATATTTACATCATTTACATCATAACATAACATATTATCATATTTACATATTTACATCATTTACATCATAACATATTTACATCATTTAATCAAAATACTAAAATTTAAATACTAAAATACTAAAATTTTACTCAAATACTAAAATTTTACCATAGTTGTATAACATATCAAAATACTAAAATTTACCATAGTTGTATAACATATTAAAATTCTAAAAGTGTAAGACCCCAACTTATTATAAATAAAATCGAATTTCCTCTCATTATTATTGTGAATAATAAGGTATTAATTTGATATAATTCTCTGGTTATGGGTGAAATATGTAAATTTTGCAAAATATGCAAGTTGTTATAAAATAATCATTGTTGTCGGGGAATATTCATTTGGTCGTGGAATATTCTTGTTGTCGGGGAATATTCGTATGACTGCCAGCGATCATTTAGGGGCCCATAATGTAATAATTATCGGATGAAGAAAACAACAAGTTTGAGTTTTTATAAATAACGACGTAGTTGTTACCGCTTAACACCGCTTGGAATACCCTTGGGTTAAAATACAATGTCTGGCGTGGATACACAATATCGATGAATTATCGATCCTTACGTAAGAAGGCACTACTCAATAATTGTTCAAAGTGAGTTCTTTCAATATTTTATTTTATTGATTCAATAATTCTTTGCGTTGATATTTTATATTATTGTTGTTTCAATAATTGTCACCGCACGTGATTCTCATTATCGGATCAATAATTCATATTATTTGAATAATATTATTAGATAGCATTATTAGCAATGTCTAGAAAGTTCACATCGATGAGAGGTTTGGTTACCTAATCATACCAAAGAATCGAAAAATTCTTATTGAAAAGCCCCTTATTCTAATGGATTGTTGTTTCCGCTGCAGTTGTTGATCTAAAACTTGTTGTCTATTTTATTTTATCAGATTTCTCCATGTTGAAGACTAACGATAATTTGTTGTATATTATCTTAGTCATAATATTCTTTACTGGGCTAGTTGAGCTCACCCTTTTCCTTTTTGTTCCATTTTTAGTAAAAGTTGGTAGAACTTTGATGTTGGTAGCATGTGAGTAGAAGAGGTTAGGAGGAAATGGTTTGGAACGGATGGACATGGAATGAAGATAAGCAGGGAAGATATTCTTGGTTTAACTTTCCCTTATCAGATAATGGCTTAGCTTAGTATCCTTTATGATGCCTAAATAGTCTCCCACTAATGCTTAATAATTTAATGACTCACATTAACACTCCGTTTCTCACTTTTGAACAGAAAAAAAAATAGAAAACTTAAATTAAAACAGAAAAGAAAAGAATAAAAAATTTGAAGTTTTCCTTTGTGTTGTTTCTGAGTTTTTAATAGAAAAGAATAGAAAATTTAAAATTGAGGACATGAGTTGTAATTTAAAATTTATTATATTAAAAGTTGAGCGAGTACGAATCGAGCCCGAACTATTTGCTCATTTTACAGCCTTACTCAACATACATGTTAATTCCTTATTTCAAAACATATACGTATTTCAATAACATATATATATATATATATATATATATATATATATATTACATCATACATATTTTAATACCCACACAATATATATTTGGAGCGAAAATTCTTGCGAAAAAAGAGAGAAAAATAATAGGGTCTTTTCATTATGTTTATTTGTAATTTATGAATTATTATAATTCATTAGATTACAAATTCAAGACTATTAATTTAAGATATTATTAACTTTTGACCATTAATTTGAGATATTTTAAACTTTAATATAAGATTATTTTTTAAAATTTATGAAAATAATAAATCTCCAAATGAGGAGTAATTTTTAGATAATTTAAAATATATCTTTATTCCAAATTATAATATTATTCTTGACTTTTGAATAGTTAATCTCAAGCATGTATCATATATCTCTATTCCAAATTATAAGATTATTATTGAATTTTGACGATTGATTTGAGATATTTTAAAACTTTAATATAAAATTATTTTAAAAATCTATTAAAATAATAAATTTCCAAATCGTAAGTAATTTTAGATAATTTATAATATATCTTTTGTAAGGCCCCGAATTTTATGAAATAAAAGTATTCAATTTTTCTTATAATTACTATTCAAGAAATGGTTAAATTGATAAAAGTTAAAGTTAAGGGTGATATATATAATTTTTTCAAAATAAGTAAGTGGCTATAAAATATTCATTGTTGTTTGGAGAATATTCGTTTGGTCGGGAATATTCTTTTTTATCTAGAATATCAAGATTTATTTACGCAAATTTATATGTGGGCCCCATAAACTGGAAAGCGATTGGATGAAGAAAATGACAAATATAAGTTGTTTATAAATGACTGATAGTTATATACTGCTAATATCATTAAAATACTCTATGGTTAAAAAAACAAGAAGATGCACCAGTATTGCACCAATTATTGATTCTTACGTAAGGAAGCACTACTCAATAATTGTTACGATGAATTACTTCTCAATATTTTATTTTATTGATTCAATAATTGTTGCGTTGATATTTTATATTACTATTATTTTAATAATTGTCTCTACACAAGATTTTCCATTATCGAAACAATAATTCATATTATCCGAATAATATTATTAGAAAACATTATTGGCAATGTCTAGAAAGTTCTGTCTAAGGAGAGGTTTGGTCACCTAATTGCGCTACCAGGTAAAGGAAAAATCTTTATCGAAAGCCCCCTCTTTCTGAACCTGCCTTTGGTTGTCATTATTGTGATTCTATAATATTATTTGTGAATAATTAATTATTGATTAATATGATAAGGAAAATATTCATTTTATGTGGATATAGATGGAGAAAATTTTTAAAGTGACAATTGTTGAAAATTAATATTTCTTTTTCTGATAAAATAATTCATTTAAATATATTATTTTAATAATATATTAACGGTAGTATTTTTATAATGAATGTGCGATATGTGAGTATATGAGGAGGAAGAGTATTTTTGTGGCATTAAATGATTAACACATGTTTTGTGTGTCGGTGGACCCCATTTCTTGACTGAAATTTGATTATAGCTTGTAAAATTGTTCGTTTATAGATTTCGGTCAATTTCTATTTGGAATTTGGAAAAACTTTCTTCTGTAAAGTTGTAGAGAATTGAATTTCCTATTAAAATTCGCGAGATTTGAATTTTTTAATAAAAGGGCTATTTATTATGAATTATTGAAGTTCTGAAGCTCTGAAATAATTGATTTTTGGAAGTTTAAAATAATTTAAATAACAAAAACGTTTTTTGTGCAAGTCTTGTGAGGTGGGCTGTTTGGTGGCTGAGGTTTTGAAGCAAAATAAGTGTGCGTTGGAATAAAAATTATATATATTAATATTTTATTAAATTTTACGCTTTGGTGTTTCTAAGCATTTTCCTATAAATCGGGTGCTTAGGTTAGAATTGAAAATCACACCGTAAATCAAGTTTTCTCTCTATATTATCGAGCGTTATTCTTGTGAGTATTTTGAGTATACTTTGATTATTGCTATACGGTGCAAGTTCGATTCAAATATTATTCTAGTTAGAAGTACTGCTCTTTTGAGGTAAGGGATAGTAAGGGATTTTAAGGGTTATTATGTTTTTTTAGTTTTGAAATTTTTCTAAAACTTTAAAAATTCTGGAAAAATTTGAAATGATATTTTGATGAGTTTTGTAGATTGTGTCCAAAAATGGCAATTTTTGGATGTATAGATTAGGAGTTATGGATTTTATGAGAAAAGACTATTTTAAAAGTAATCGCTTCTAACTCCTTGTGGTTAACTCCAAAATTGATGAAATTTTTATTGGGAGTACATCTATATAATATCAGTATACCGTATTAATTTCAGAATTTTTAGACAAAAGTACAATTTATGATAAATGTCTAACTATTCGGTAGTTTTGGCCATATGGAAAATAGTAAATGAATTTTAAAAATTCTGAGAAAAATATATATTCAATATGGGACTATATTCTTCTAAATCCTAGAAAATAAATATTTTTGGAACTGATTTGGCATTTTTCATGAAAATGTTCTAGTTATGAGTAAATGACTTAAATATGTTATGTGAAGTAAGAAAATTGGAAAATATGATTTATTGGCTTGAGAATCATATATGAGGTATATGCAGATTTTTATGAGGGTTTTGGTTAATGATGATGAAATCTTATGAGTTTAGCATTTTTAGATGATTAAATGCATTAATTATTAAAGTGTAAATAATTGGATTAAATTATTTATCAGTTTAAAAAATGATTAAAATATTATTATAATATTAATAATATTAGATTATGAGATTTCTAAGTGATTTATAATATTTAGATTAAGGTGTTATAAATATAGATATGAATTTTATTATGAAACTTTATCTTTTCCTGTCGAGATTACTTACGCACGATACTTTGATTTCACGTATTTAATATGAGGTACTATTCACGACAAATTGGTTTCTTCTCTGACCAAATTATCGTTGATTTATGAATCTTACTCTTGAAATTAAAACCATGTTTTGATTATATTGTTTTTATATAACATTCTTATAACCCTAATGATGATATTTCTCTTTGACTTGAGTGTAAAGATGAGTAGATTATTGGTATGATCGTGACTATAGGTTCTCTTTGGCCAATAGTGCAAAAGTTGAATTGTTGACTGATATGATCATGACCATTGAATTTACAATTGAATTTTTTAGCTTAAGTGCAAAGGTGAATTGATCAACATGGTTATAATTATTCTTATATAACTTCTGAAATGATTATGTATTTCTTTGATATATGAATATCTTTGGCTCGTAGTGCAAAGATGACTTGTTGATGAATATCTTAGCCTGTAGTGCAAAGATGAATTATTGATGAATATCTTTTGCTCGTAATGCAAAGATGACCTGTTGTTGAATATCTTTAGCCTGTAGTGCAAAGATGAATTATTGATGAATATCTTTGGCATGTAGTGCAAAGATGAACTGTTGCTACATATCTTTGGCCCGTGGTGCAAAGATGAATTTATTAGTATGATTATGAACAGGAATTGTGATTTGGTATAACCATGATATTTGATGTTTCAGGTAAAGACAGGTGATGAAAATTATCTTCGTCCTGGATAAGAAGAGGAATTTAGAACTACAATTATGATTATGAGTTATACATGTGATTGTGGACAGGAATTGTTGAGTGATGTTATAGGGATAAAACATTGTTGGTGGACTTTTAACATGGAGAAGATAATAGATTTTATGGTCTATTTGACTCTTCTAATGGATTGCTCATTCCGCTGCAACTATGGTTGAAAAGTTTTATCATCTACTATATGTTCTAAATCTCTGATTTATTACTGATGAAGGCTATTGATAATTTAATTATCTTTAGTCATGATATTCTTTTATCGGGCTATTTGTGCACCCTTTTGTTTCACAATTCCTTTCGTGTAATAAAAGTGTAAATTTGGAATCGAGCGGGGGATAAATGAGGGAATAGAATGGTGGTCTATAGATGTTGAGGGTGAAGTGAATTTAACTTGGAAGGGTGTTTTGCCACTATCATACAAGATGTCTAATGACATACAACCTCGTGTCATCATAAGACAAAGTTGTGCTCATCCACTTGCTGAGTATATTTACAAGCACTACCTATATAATCTTGGTGTTTGTTTGGAGTATAATACCCAATTAGAGACAGTGGAGATAATGATATATCAAGAGAAGACTCACGATCGGGAAGAATATGATAGTAATCTTCTCGCTTTTCTTTAGGGTCTATCAGGTCAACCAAGGATAATTCCGTGGCCATATGATATCTACCATAACCTAAAAGCACGGCCTCCCATGTACGAAGGTTTCTTGAGCACTTCCCAAATATTCTAATTTCTAAAACAGCTTTTTGAATATACCTTTATGTAAGGTGTCATTGTGACGTGCTACTGATTGGTATATATTTGTATCTAAACTCACAAAGATATGTGTTGTTGTATTTTGCACGACAATTGTTATAATAAAGTTGTAGTTGTTTTCCGTACCATATATTTGGCGACTCGAGAATGGGTTGGATGGAATGGACCTATTTTGGGGTCGTTACATTTGGTATCGAGCTTAGGGATATGATCTCCAGCGGAGATCGGGATTAGAACTAGGAGGGAGAGATGACTAAATCCTTCGCTAAAGGTGTCCTACCTAAGCTTATTTGTTGGTCGACCATAATATCGGGATATTATGTGATATGTTAATTTGTTAAATTAACCCTTGTTTTGAAACCGTATTCTAGAATGATATCCCGAAATACGTGAGATGAAAGCAATGGAGAAATCATGATGACGGGGAGATAGAATCGAAATGAAAGCAAGGTATTCTCAACTCTTTGAAATACTGTGTGCACGTAATTTTGGGACGAAATTTCATAAGGAGGGGAGATTGTAAGGCCCCGAATTTTATGAAATAAAAGTATTCAATTTTTCTTATAATTACTATTCAAGAAGTGGTTAAATTGATAAAAGTTAAAGTTAAGGGTGATATATATAATTTTTCAAAATAAGTAAGTGGCTATAAAATATTCATTGTTGTTTTGAATATTATTTGGTCGGTGGAATATTCTTTTTGTCGGGAATATCGATGACGGCAAAATTTTTATGTGGGCCCCATAACGGAAAGCGATTGGATGAAGAAAATGACAAATATAAGTTGTTTATAAATGATGGCGTAGTTATTACAGATTATCATCGTTAAAATACTCTTGGTGGTTAAAACACAAGAAGACACTCAGATTGCACCAATTATTGATTCTTACGTAAGGAAGCACTACTCAATAATTGTTACAGTAATTATTGTTCAATATTTTATTTTATTGATTCAATAATTGCTGCGTTGATATTTTATATTACTATTGTTTTAATAATTGTCACTACACAGTATTTTCCATTATCGAAACAATAATTCATATTATCTGAATAATATTATTAGAAAACATTATTGGCAATGTCTAGAAAGTCTACATAAAGGAGAGGTTTGGTCACCTAATCATACCCAAGAATGAGAAATCTTTATTGAAAGCCCCTCTTTCCTTTAACCTACCTGTCATCATTATTATGATTCTATAATATTATTTGTGAATAATTAATTATTGATTAATATGATAAGGAAAATATTCATTTTATGGGATATAGATGGAGAAAATTTTTAAAGTGATAATTGTTGAAAATTAATATTTTATCTTTTTCTCTCGATAAAATAATTCATTTAAATATATTATTTTAATAATATATTAATTGGTGGTATTTTTATAATGAATGTGTGATATGTGAGTATAT